>VZDJ01007754.1:41207037-41421755 GCA_008694505.1 Cyanoderma ruficeps | reverse complement strand
TATTTTATTTTATTTTTTAATATTCTCTATACAATTTTACACGGTAAAAATTAGTACTTTGACTAATTATCCTGAAGTAGGCACTAAAATGGTGTAAACATGATTGCCAGCATACGTGACTGCTGCCAGTTCTTCCTCAGACATTGACTGGATCATTTATTCAGAGGAGATCACTGGTTTTCTTTCTGCTATCTCCCTACTCACCTCTGAGTGCAGAATGCTTCTGCCCCTAAAAAAGAAAAGACTCAGAGGCATCCCGGGGATTTCAGACTTGTGTCCAGTTTCTAAGGTCTGAGTAGAAGTGTTTCAAGTAATACATGTGAGCTCTGCATGTGACACCTGGGCCCCAGCTAAGCAAAATCCTTCTTTTTCTGGTTTGAGCTCATCTTAAAAATAATTTCATGGGCCTTTCTTGACTGAGGTTCTATCAGCAATTGCAAGATTTCATTTTCACTTAATTCCTAGTAAAATAGTTCCTGCTTCTTACTTACACTAAGCAAAGTATTAAATAATAATATGATCTTTACAAGTTAATTTCTGTATATATATGTATATAAACCTTTACCCATTCTTTTAGTATTGAAAGACTCCTCACCTTTCTTACTTCTACTAATGGAGGTGATGAAATACCAAAATAGTTTATTTCAAATCTGTAGTAAAAATATTTTCTTATTAGTTCAAGATGCAAGAAGTATTTCTTCACAAATAAATCTGTTATTTAATTCTTCTTACTACACACAATGCCTAATTTACAGTATCCTATTAAAAGTTTCTAATTAATTTATTGTCACTGGTGGTAGGACATTAAAGTGTCTGAAGGTTATGGGAAATAATAAATTTTAAAGTTGCTTATGTGATTTTGCCTACTCTTGCACCATTAGGTGACAATTCGTGGCTTATATTTAAGTTTAATTGTAAATCATGGCACTGTTTATTCTGGAAACTGAATTAAACCTTGTTAGTTATTAATTAGAATGCATTTTTCAAACACTTCATTATGAAAATGTTTGAAATAGCTACTAGCACACAGATGTAGAGTGGCATAATTTTTATACATAGGTAGAGTGAATAAATGCCGTGTTTTTTCCTCTGTCTTGGACAAAACAATGTTCTTAGACTAAGTCAGACTTAGTGGTACCTGACTATAACTGTCTCACTGTCTGAGGGAATTTATCCTCACCTGTTGAAGTGAGTGCAGACACATGGGGATCTGGAAGAGATTGACGTCGGTGCCTATTTCACAAGCATTTTTTTGTCTCTCTATAAAAAACAGAGAAAATGGAGGATGCATTTTTTTTCATATTAATGAATTTATCTTGGTGTCAAGGCTAATCTGGACATCATGCTTTTGTCATGGTGTAAATAGAGTAGTTAATCTGACTATGTCTTGGAGGTTTTGGGAAATGAGTGACAAAATGAATGACGACTTTGAAGGCAGGTGATATTGGCTCTTTTGCCTCACAAAAAATTTATCTGCTTTGCTTCCATAAGTCTTCCAAAAGTACATCTTGTATTGCATCAGAGATCTCTATCATATGATTAAATCTATGGATATTGATGCAGATGTAGAGATAAGATAATTTATGAGACTTGAACCCTGTCACTTAATGACTGGTCAGCCTGGGATTCTCTAGGCCTGTCCATTAAAAAGCTTACATAAACAATCAGGGAAGGGTAAGACTCTTGGGAAATAACTTTCTATACATATTAATTCTATAAATTAGTACAACTAGGTCTTGATGGGACAGTTTTCATGGATAGTTTTAATAATCTTATTTGGAACCTTTCATCCTGACAGATTTTGCAAACTCTATCCATCACATACAGATTTTCATTGCCCTCTAAATCCATTAAGTAAAGCCCTGTAGTTATCAGGCTGGACAAGGCAGTAGGTTAATGTTATGTTGCTTCAAAAAATGAACTGTTTCAAAAGAACCACTCTGCATTATAAAAATCTGCAATATGAGAACCCTAGAGTTTGTGCAGAGCAGAAAACAAAGGATCAGTGTCTTCCTTACACTATCAAAAAGATTACAAAAATTCAGAGAGCTCAACCTTATGAAATGAAAAAATCCAGAAAACTAGAGTAGTTGTTTTCTGAAATATACTTTCTTTAAAACTGTTTGACATTTTGTGTTAAAGAATTATCAAATACTTTATTACCAACACTTACGTATAAGAAAATCTTTTAGAGGGAGGCTATTTCTTTATTCTATGCTATTTAAAGCTCCTGGAAGAAATTTTATCTCATGTTGTTGCTCACATCAAGTTGTGTATGCAACAAATTTTCTTTCCAGAATTAAAATCTGAAAGAAAAGAAGTTATATTATTTTAGTGAAGATTATGGCAGAAATTCAGGACAACATTAGGTATTTATGAGAGATATTTTTTGATCTCAATCTTTTTTTTCTTTTCTATTATACTTCAGCAGACAGCAAATATTGTATTTCTCATTCTTCTAAAAATAACCACAATAAAGATATGCTGTAGCTTCTTATTCAAAGTCTAGGCTTTTGATGGGTGAAAAAAACCCATGAACCTATATCAACCACGCAATTTTTAAAATCTTTAAAATTGGTTTGATATTCACAGTGGAATTAGGACCACTATAGAAAAAAACCCCAGACTTTTATTTTATGGGTCTAAGTATTTTGCATTTGCTGAATATCTTCTTAATTCAAGCAATTATTCTACCCTGTTTCTAGTTAAAAGGAGAAATAAATATGTTCTTTTGCCCCACATGTTTACAAGGTTCAATTTTCATCGAATGATTGAAGGATATCGAATATACTGTGGAGTGTGGCAAATTCCAGTTTATGCATTGATCCAAACAGGAGTACAATGGACTGTTGTATTCATCCTCTGACTATGTTAAATTTTAGATGTACATACCTCAGAATTTTGCTGATTTCAAAATGGCTTCTTGAGGTTTTTTTTTTTGATTTGTTACTTTAATAAAGACAGCAAACCTTTGGCATACATAAGGCACACACCTGTCAAAAATGCTAGAAGGGAAAGAAGAAATGAAAGAGAACATATTCCAAACAGCTTTTTCACTATACAATGACTGTATTAGAATGGCAAATATTTTTCAGTTTCACAATATTGTGTGTCTCACCATATCCCCCCAAAAGGTGACGGTCAAAATCAATTATTTGTCATTTCTGTGGAAGTGTAGTTTTAAAGATCTATAAAGATGTACTGAAACTGGACAAGGTCCTGCTACTGGGTTGGTATTAGAAGTCAAAATAAAATATTCAGGGAACAGTTTTGGTATGTAAAAAATAATATTTCTGAATTTCAGGGTCCTAAGATGAGCAGAGAGTTCTATGAATGCTAATTTTCCATTAGGGCAGTGGAAATGGGAACTATTATTCACCTGTATTATGTAAGACAGTTCATACAAGTTTTATTCTACTGAAAACTAGAAATAGGTGCAAATTATTTTATATAAATTAGGTGATCAGCTTTATTTATTTATTTTGCGCTATTTGATGATGTTGTATTGCCTTCCATTGCAAGACAAGGTGGTTGTCGGCTCCCTCTTAGTGGGAAGAACATATTAATGACAACTACTACTCTTTTTTTTCCCCCCCCTACATTATCTGGCTATTTATCTCGCATTAAGCTCATCCTGTGTTCCATGATTGAGTCACTACAGTTGTCATAATTTCTTCCTTGCACAAGACACTCTTCCTTTAACAGTTATTTTGAATAGCTGTATTGGAAAAGATCTGTTCTGTACATTGTATGTAAATCATTTAGTTTAATGGGATGACTTGCTAATAGGTGTTTATGTGATGGTTCTAATACTGTTAGTTTAGAAAATTGACTCCTTTAAGAGAAAAAAACACAAATATTAATATTTTGTTATTAATGTATTTAAGGTTTTTCCTTGTGCATTCAATGGCAAAAAAACCCAAAACAATAACAAAAAACCAAAGAAACAACAAACCAACCAACCAAAAAACCTTGCAAAACAATCTGATTTTGTTCAAATTTCCAGATAGTGAGATTCTTTCTAAATTCACCTAAACTATTTGAGAGCTTTTTGTCAAGAAATCTAACAAAATTCTTAGCACAAATTAACATCTGCTCTGAGTGAATGAGCATTTGGTAGATGTTGTTCAAGAGTAAAGTAGATCTCAGGAACTGCTCCAATAAGACAAAGTACTGTGGTGTTTTCTATTAGACTATAAAGACTTCAAGGCAAGGACTGTTTGTTTGTAATTGCACAGTCTCATGATGTGGGGCCTTAGTTTTAGCTGGGTTTTCTCTCAAGATCTCAAAGCCAAGCTTTGCATTTGTGATCAATACAGAACAGAGGTTAGGAATAGACTGAAAATACTTACTGTGATTGGCTTAAATAGTTACACAATTTCAACTGTATACTTCAGTTTGAGTGGGCACTGTAATATTTTTGAACCCATAGATTGAAAGTATATAAATTTATATTTATGTACTGTTTTGATTTGTTGAAAGACACACCAGTATAATTTATGATGACTGACAAGAATTTTTCTTTTGAGCCTTTTGTTAGTACTTATGTTACTTCTGAGTGTTACAGGATTTAGAGACTCAGAGGAACTCATGCTCCTGTGAACATCCTTGTGATACTGCCTCAAATAAGGCCTGTTCTGGTATTTTCTATACTATCATTATTCTACTTCATTACCTCTTTTTTTGTTTTAATACTTTCAGCAGTGGTTCCTGTTATGCAAGGCTGATGATTCTGCAATCTTGCCATAAGCAAGGCAAAATAGAAAGTCAGTGAAATTAGGCTGATAAACTTATTATCTTTGTGTTTGTTTGTTTATTTGTTTTAGAAGGGGAAGAAATTTAATGATCCCAACAGTACATGTTTTGTTTTAAAAGTACTACTAGAAAAGCCATCTAACAATTAATTCTGGTGACTTGGTATTTTTTTTGCTGCAGTACATTATGCTTTTGGAACATAGGAAATTTAACCGTTTGAAATTCCTAAATTATTAGTCAGCAAATATCANCCTAAACTATTAGTCAGCAAATATCAAATAGAGGGAATGACCTAATTACAATTAAATTAGGCAATGACCTAATTACAGATTCATGATAACAATATTCATACCAAAATCAATTCACACACCTGCACACCCGGAGAGGTGTACAACTATATCTATATGTATAAAGGTAATTTTCCTTAATTTCAGTGATATACTCAGGTCACATTCCTTAACATTTCTGTAGAGGAATGGGTTGCATGTCAAGGAGTAGAGGTGCATGAGGGAGCGCTAGCCTAGGCCTCATCATCAGGGATGGCTTTCTGAGTGTTGCAAACGTGAGGGTTCTGGAGCTCCAAGAGGCATCCCACTCAAAGGTGCTGCAGCCCACAAGGAGATCTCAAAGGGACTCACTCAAGACTACTGTTCACAGAGGCATGAGATGATTTGCTTTAGTTGTGGATGCTGACAGCCTGGGCAAAGAGAAATTTTTAGGCATCGGGCAGCAGCAGAGCCTGTGGGAAAACAAGTCAGATGGACTTTCCCAGGCATTGTTCCGGAGGAGCTGGGAGAAGACATTCCAAACAATTTCTAATCTTCGCACCTGCTGCTTTGCCAACCTGTTCACTTACAAAGATGTTTACGAAGAGATGTTGGCTTGAATGACCAGTCATGTCCAGTTGTATGGGAACAGTGTATAAAAAAGGTTTGCTTTCTGATAAATGTTGTTTTATGCCTTCCAAGAAGATTGGAGTCATATCGTTATTTCAGCCATCCCAAATACAATAACGATATTTAGTCATCTGCAAAATTTCCTTCCTCAGATGAGTTATTATTGGAATTCCCAAAACATTTGGAATTTTTTTCTAGAACTCCAGCATTCCCTCTGGGCTGATTCAGGTAGGAAATATTTCAAGGCTGTCAGGGCATGACTGATGGTTCCCACAGCATATTATATACAAATATATATGCACATATATACATATATCTATACACACACACATATATATACACCACCACAGTATATTTTTTGTTTCTCTAGAATACCCAAAGTCTAGTACACAGTTCTACGATATATTACATTTTAATAGATAAATGCTTCTTATTAAACTGAAAAGTATTGGATTTTCATGGATATTTGTGTTTCATTTATGTTTTAAATGCTGCTGGTGCTACATCTTGGTCACTGTGCATTTGTGTTATAGAATTCCAAATTATTTTTAAATGATGAAGCTAAAACTGGAATTAAGGTTTACCATGTTCGGGTTTTTTGGTTGGTTGGTTTGTTTTTGGATTTTTTTTTCTTTTTCACATATTCATAGACACGTTAATTACAAATAAATTAACACACTTTTCAATATTATATAGTGTATGGCTAAAGTTAATGATTTTGCAGATGATAGATGATATGGCATTCCTGACCTTGTCCATCTTTTGCGAAATCTTGACCTGTAGGTACAGAATTTAAGCAACAGCTGTATTTGAGAAAAACACAGAGGAATCATAAAGGTCCTATTTCTTTATATACCTTCAAAGAATTTTACTATCTCCTTTGTCTGTGTCACAATGAAAACTCCAGGCATAGCTGATTCTTTACCACTTTCTTCTGTCCACAATTCTCTTACTTCCACTTCTTTTTCAGAATTGTTGCAGGGTGGTTGTTTGACGGTTTGTTGGTTTGTTTTTTTTGGTTTTTTGTTGTTTTTTTTTTCATTATAGGAGTGCTCAGGACTTTGAGCAGGGTTTGTATTCTTTATTTCTAGAGGTGGACTGCATTTTCAGTTGAATAGGTGCATGTGCTGCTTCATTTTCTCTTTGCTTACTAACAGACTTGTAGTTCTCTATCACTAGAGACCGCCTTTTAGTCTTCAAATTCTTTAAGAATGCAGGGCTGATTTACTTTTTTCCCCTAAATACAACTTAAAATCAAGATTGCTTAGAGATTTTGACTTCTCTTGGGCTCCAGCAGATTTCCTGAAATCCTTGGAGACCAGTCAACATGAAAGCAATGTTCAGTTTAAAAAAAACAAACAAAGCAAAACAAATCCCTGTCAATGTGAGTTTTGAGAAACAAAGAACAACATTAATAATTTTAAATTAAAAAAGTTATTTTGATACTGAACCATGAGTCTGGACTGAGATGGGATTGTAAGCATGTTGCAGCAATAAGGAACAAGCAGGAACATTGCTGTACCCTCATTTCCCCACATAAGTTATTTCAAAGAGCAAATATTTTTATTTCATTCATATAACTAATCTACTTATAACACTTAATGCTTTGACTAGATTTATGTGTGATTCTTTTCTAGTTGATTTATTTCTGGTGAGGTCTCAACAGACTTTATGCTTTTTAAAGACATGATTTTCAAACACAACCCTTGGGGTAACCTAAGTGCATTTTCAGAACATAGTCTTTGACTACAACTTTTGTTCTTAATCCAATCTTCCTAATTAGGAAAAATTACATATATCTTGTATTTTGACAGAGAGACATTAAGAATTACAATATATTTTGTCCTGCCTATATGGCTGGATTATTTGCAGTAATACTGAGAGTGATTGAGGGAAAGAATAACACATTCAGGAATAAAAATCACTTTAATGAAATGTAATTATCTCATGACTGTATGGCTAATTTTCAAATCTTTAAGAGCATCCTAGTTTACTTGACTCTTATGTTGGTATCTGAAAAAAAACATGCACTTTCTGGCAGTAGAAATTATTATTTTGAGCACATGGCAGCAGGAGAAAAGAAAAAGATAAACTTAGTAAAGTTAGTGTGAATGTATAAGTTGAGTTTCTGCAATTAATGGAAATTATTCTCCTATTAATGGAAAGATAGCAAGTGAAATTATGTTTAGTATGATTAAAAAAATATTTTGAACTATGTTATAATACAAATGGGATATGCACCATTTTCTGAAGTTCATTTATGACCAGAATATTTGTAAAAGGCATGTATGCATATATTCCATATTTCTTACTTATGTGTTAAAATTGTTCACATTTCTCCAAAAACAGAGTAACAGCATGCAAACATGAAATAATATAGAGAAAAGCTTAGAATAAAACTTTAAATTCCCTTTCTAAAAGCTCAGAATATGGTAAAATTTTTTGCCATGTCTTTGAAATGTCCTTATGGCTAATAACTGGTGCAAAAAATAAAGCATCAGTTAAAATGTAACATAATAGGAAATTTCTATTTTCCTGTGGAAGTTTTTCAAAGTTGCATTTCAAATCAAAACGAACTTTTCTTTAGAAGAACTTGCAGCACTCCATGTTATTACGCATTGCAGACCTGGCAGAATTATTCACAATAACTAAAATGGAGACCATTTTACCATTTGGTCTTGGCAGTATTTTCTGTAGTAGCGAAGGAGAGCTATTCAAAATTGTTTGGAATTTTAGAATCCTAATTAAGCTGGTTTATTTTGTTTTAAGGTACGCTGTCTTTTGCTTCATAATGCTGTCAGTGGTACTTCAAGTGGGATGCAATTGCTTTTAAAGTTAATATCTGCAGCTATTATATAATATTGATTTAAAATCTGTTGAACACCCTTGACCTCAGAGACAGTTTATCATGAGGATAAATTAATTGTGCTTGATCTCATGAAGACAGTACAAATTTAGAAACTATACAAACAGGGCTAGGTAATTATTTTGAGTATTACTGGACTGTCATACCAGAATAGCTTCATCATAATTAGTCACATTAAGCAAGTGATGAAATAATATAACAGTAGACCAGGTAATTTTTTTCCCCATTCTGCCATCAAATTGCTAAAAAGTTCTAAAAATAACACCCCCCTCCCTGATTTTGAAGCATTAAAATAAAAGTTTCAAGTGTAAGCATGAAATCTGAAATTTTGACTGTTCTCACTTTTAACTATTTTTACTTTTCTGTAGTTAATTCAATTCCTCTTGATTCTATAATTGTTCCACTATTACATGGATTTCTGGATTTTATTTGCACAGTGACAGTATAGTTCTGAAGATATTTGGATTTAAGTCTCTATGTTTTTTAAGATCTTTTTAAGATCTCTAAAATTTTACTGTCCTTCTGTTTTCTGACTTCTGGTAAGTTTTCTTAGATATTTAAGTACTTTATATAGGAAAGAACCTAAAGAGTGTATAAGAAGTAGCAAACCAAAAAATCAAGGTATTAGAAATGGAAATTCAAGTCCTTTGCTTGCCATTGGTCTATGTAATAGAGGTTTTACATTTTTTGCAACAAAAAAAGCCAAGGCAAGTGACCCTTGCATTCTAATAAATTCAGTCTTTCACAGATTTCATTATAGCAGTGAGAAATTCAGATCTCAGCTGTCTGACATGAGGACATGTACCAGTGATTTCCACACATATATCTGAATATATAAATCTGATATATCCGTTTCTGAAGAATGACAGGTCAGGACAAGCACCAATTATGGTTTAGCAAGGAGTAACTAACATGCATATTTCTGCATAAAATACTGTATTTGGATATATATCAGGTTGTAACACAGGTCAAGAGTATTCCTTTTCTGCATGGAATTATTTCCAAAGCACCTCTTCAGCTATAACCATGATTTAAACTAACATTATTCCTATTATATTGTCATTATCATTAAAGCCATTCAGAACTATGACCAGTATCAGTCAGAATGCCCTTCTGTCAGAAGAGGGAAACTGTTCCTCTCCATTCCTTATTTCCAGCCCTCCAATGCTTGCAGTCCTCGCGTGAATCAGAAATCAGCTGCCATATTCTGTTAAGTATATAAAAATTGTCCAATTTTCATAATCAAAAGAAAAACGTACAGGAAAATCTAGAAATCTGTAGTATTTTCTCCTATCTTATTAACTTGTTGCCTGTAGTCAACACAAGTCCTAATTTAAATAGAATCAAGCTCCAGAACTTTTTTATTCAAGTCTTACCCAAAAGTCAAAAAAACACACAGAAAGCTTAGACATTTTTTACTGTGTTTTATACCATGTCATTTTTTTTTCCATTGGCAAAATCTCAATGGCCTCTCTGATACATGGAGTGACATTGTGAGTGGTATTTTGTCAGATTTTTTGACTCTTATTGTTTAAATAAAATCAGTGATAAAGAATTAAGTTTCTAGTAGCTTCATCTCTTCTCTTGCAATTAAGTGACTTTACCAGTGTAGATCTGAAGCTGAAGCCACTGATGGAGAAGTATGACCAGGTGAGAATTTATTTTACAGTTTTATGTCCACAAATGACTGTGCAGCATAAAAATATTCCTAGTTTTGTAAGGGTATTTCCTAACATTCTTAGGACACAGAAAAAAATATTTATTATTATCTATAGTTTTTTAAAAACTGATTTGAAAAGACTGCACAGCAATGCACATTTTTTTTCTTGAATAAGATTGAGCTTGACTGAAAGCTGGGCAACACCTCCAGTATCCTTTTTTACTCTGCTAAAAGTTTAAAATTAACTCCCATAAACAAACAGATTTTTCTTAGTCCAATGGGACATGATAGAAAATGGATCTTCAATTCAGAGCCAGCATATTGTGATTAAAGGTCCCAGTGAGCTTCATAGTTCTTTTTCCATAGCACAAACTGGACTCTGATCTGTTTATGGCTCCTGGGAGAACAATACTGTAGTATAATTTTCACATGTGAATGTCGCACTTTCTCTACCTTGTATAAATCATTCTTTGAAGAAATTTTACAAGGCTCTATTGGAAGCAAAAGCTGTCCAAGATATACACAATATGGGTAGGGAACAGACTCAGATGTGACTCAGAGTCACGTGGCACCAAACCAAGCAGAAAATATGGTGGGAGAGGCCAGAAATGAAGGCTAAGGCAGTTTAGAAACACGATGATGATATGGAAATAATGTCTTAATGTATAACAATATGTTATGTTCACATGTTTAACTTTTTCCTGTAATTTTTGTGTTTCAGCATGCACATGATTAGACAATTTCTGAAAGTTAGGACAATGCATCTTTCAGAAAGGATCAAAGAATGCACTTTTTTTTCCCTTGCAGCAAGAAAATGGCATCCCTGGAACTTTTAGTCCAGATCAAGAAAGAAATAAAATCTTCTAACTGGGAAAATCTAAGAAAGACAGTTTTTATTTTGAATTCAATGCATTCCCTAACAAAACCCAAAGCAGCTGAGGTTGAAGTAAATGTTACTCAACTGAGATAGTATAGGCAGAAAAACCTCTGGACAATCGCAAAAGCCATAAAACTATTGGGCTGTCCTTTGCAGCTGCTGTGATGTGTCAACAGGACTGCTTTTTGTTTCCATGTTTGGTTGCTGGTTGCTATCTACTGTACCATTCGACTCCATAGAGTTTATATANTGTATATAGGTATGTATGTATGTATGTATGTGGGCTCTTAGCACTCTTATTTTCTTTTGTATGTTCCTTCTAGCCAGGCCTTCTTTTATAAGGTTTCTGCATATGCACTCATAAATGAGATGTCAAGACATGCTATTTCTATCTGGCAGAAAATTACCTAGGGATCTAATCTCCACAATCTATCCTACACTGGATGACTGGAGTTTTGAGAGACTTGGTCCTGTATCCTACCACTGAACATCAAAGTATTTAAATGGTGTGCAGTAAGGTACCAAAAGTAAAATATGAGCTGTCATCTGTCACTGCAACTCATCCATGTACATCCATAAATTACTGTAATGGTCAGTTTATCCAATATAATCTCCTCCAGTGTAAGAAACACATGGTCTACAAAGAAAAGCTCATAAGATGAAATGTATAACTTGAATTTTTTCCCTAAACAAAAATGAGGGATTTGTCTATGGATGTTGCGTTTATTGTTTATCTTTTTGCAAAACATTTTCTGAGGTGTAGTAAAACTAATTTTAAACCATAGGCTTTTGTAAAAGCCAGACTAAATGGAAGGGCAAACGTGTGTTTTTTGAAATATGGCAGTGATGTGGGTAGAAAGCACATCTCTAAAATGAACTTTCAGTAATTCCATTGTCAGATTTGCTTTTCATCTTGTTTTTCTTTATTCTCTTAGCAAAGTCCTATTTCTACCATGACTGGTACTTTGCAGTCTTGGATCAAGGAGTTTGCTTGTTTTGAAGGAAATAAGTCATACACTTTTGGAAGGGTTTTTGCAGAAGTTTCAGGTACTATTTTGCAGTATTCATAGCAGCTATCTATAAATGAAATATTATTTTTGGTAATTGTGTCTTCATATCTTGTGTTAGAGTTTCAAATGATCAAGGCTGAGCAAAGCAAGACTTTGACAAAAATACTGATGGTAGAAACTAGTGTTCATGTATTTCTATTCTATCACCTTCAATCAATTCTAAAGTTTGACAGATGGGATGGAGATGCTTTTTTCTTTCTTTTTATTTTTACACAGCCTTGATTGTTTTAATTTGTCTTACACACTCATAGGGCAGGTCTGCAGTGGTTGAAGTAGTGAACTATTGACCTTAATGGAAATAAAAAAGAAGAAAATCCCTGTTCCCTTCAGACAATGTTTATCTTTAGGTATCTATTTAGAGAGCCAAAAAAAGAAGTAAAGTGTAATACAGTTCCTGAAGCATCTTGGGTTTAATGGAAGCTCAGATACTCAGTTGCCAGGAAACTTGATAGTAAGAATGATGACTACAACTTGAAAGGTCTCATTTTGAAAAGCATTTACAGAACCTGATTGTGACCATGATACAGTGAATACGACTATGAAATTCTCACTTCACCAAATTTTATGGTTGTGAAAAGCAACATAATCTAACACATTTTCAACAATTATGTGTGCATATAAAACCTCAGAGGTTAATTTGGACTTCTATTTTTACTTCTCAGCCAAACTTACACAGAATGACAAAGGTCTATTTGTACACTTCCCTGCTTTTCCAATTAAAATAGAAAGTTTTGGGGGAATTAGTACTACTGAGAAAACTATTGCTTTTTGCTCTTTTGTTTCTTTTTTCCAGTATCACTGCACTATAAGAGTAATATTATCATATAAAATGTTTGTTTATTTTTGTTTATTCTTTGTTTGTTTTCATTTTTCCTTTCTTTTTTTATTTAAATATGTCATGGTCAACTTACTCCCAGTGAGGGAGAGATTTTCTGGTTCTGTGCAAAGTTGCATCCTTCAGTTGGTACTACCAGTAGAAAGGGTTTTGAATAGAAGAACTTGAATGACATGGCAAAAATTGCATTACAAGTGGGTTTGTGTCCAGGATTTCTTCTTTCTTAAATGAATCCTGTCAGCTGGACATTGCTGTTTTCCTGTCTGAAGATCAGGAAGATCCTTCCGTAGGATCATAGTTTTCCCATGTATACCACCCTTATGACATTGAATGATAAATGTTTTGCCTAATTCAGTCTAATTATTAGGTGCAATTAATTGAACTTTGTCTCTTCAGAGATATCCAGTTTATAAAGGTCTATGCTTGTTGAAGCCAGCTTCAACGTGAATGGCTAAAGCTGGATTTTCTTTTTTTCCTCCTGGACCCTAGGCAGGAGGTCTGCAAGCAAATTTTACTATTTCTGGTTGTTGGGAACTATCCATTTAAATGAATGATTCATAAGTTTACTGCAGGAAGTCTTTACTCTAGGTCGAATAGATGCAGGAATAAGCTATAAAGACAGGCAAGAAGTATGATGAATCAAGGCAGAATGCAAGTATTTTAAATTTCCCTTCTTTCTAATTTTTTTTTAATTCTAAAGCTAAATGTGCTTTTATAATATTTCTTTTTATAGTCTGAAACAGCAACTTACACTGAAACCTGTTTTATTTCGTGCATACTATCCTTTTTTTATAATACCAGGTTTTGAGAAGAAAAGGTCTCCCAATATTCATGTCTGGCTCAGTCCTAGTGCGGGTTTCATCCAAACCAAACCTGAGAACAGAAGCAGACTTTATCTTTCTTTGTTGTTATTTTGGAAGAAATACCCTTTTTTTATAAACCTGGCTATATTTATCTATTGTGAGCTGCCCTGATGAGGAATTAANNTAAATAAATAAATAAATAGAGAAGACACTCAGTTTAAGGAACGCGCTTTTTTACACATACTCAAATTTAAACAGCTATTTCCCTCCTGATTGCAGATCTGTTAAACTTGCTGTTTGACACCTTCTGTAAGTTTCAAATGTCTAAAAGATCTGTTCAAAGCATGGACTAAGGTCAGAGACCTTTATGCTTCTGCTTATGCTCAAGACTATGTCACTTTCATACCTACACAAAAGAAAGCTTGGCTATACGTGACACGTACTTGGCATGGACTTTAGATTGCTCACAGTTTTCCTTCTAAAAGGGTATTAAATGATAGAGCTAAAGTTCTAATAACTGTGTAGTGCAGTCATAAATAATAGGTAACAAATTTTGAAAATATTAATTTAATAAGGTTTAAAATATGTTGTAATTATAAAAAGTACGTTGTGAATATAAGTTGTGTGTAATGTGATCCAAATGACTGCCTGGCAGTTTTTGGCTTGATAATTTTGATGGTGTGGAGCTAGTTCTGACCTAATTGGGGCAGAGCTAATAAATGGTGGTTGCACTGCATAAAAGAGATGTCTGTATCAACTTTTCCATGCTGTTGAGGAGGGTGTAAAAATTTTTGAATTTTTCAAAATGGATCCAGTTTTCTCTTTTCCACCATTTTTTACTTTGTTTTAAAAAATTCCTCTATTGTATAGTTTAAAACAGTTTATAGATGACTACTGACTTCTGAATTTATAGGGTGTAGGACTGTGGGAAAATTTGGAGTAAAGCTGATCTGGATACCATATAAGTAGACCTACCCTACTGCTGAAATTGAGGCAGAATTGAGAAAATAGATGTGCCTTTTAAACTGGAAGAGACGGGGTGGGAAGAATACTTCTAGTATATCTTCTGGGATGTCTCTTGACCTTTATTGCATGAAATTCCTAACTAGGTGTCATTAAAAAACGTCTGCCCAAGACATAAAGGTAGGAAACAGCAGTGTTTTAGTCTAAAAGTACAGCGATTTTCAACTGAATCATAAGATTAATTTTAAGTTTAATTTTATGATCTTCATTGGTGTATTTAATTCTACATGTAAAAGGCTGTGAAGTTGTTTTCAGTAATAGCAGGTCCCAAGATATTTGGAATTTATATATCCATCCTGTTCCATCTTCTGCTATTTTGATCTAATGAAAACTTTTCATTTTCTCCATCTGAACTGCATATACACAAGAAACATGGAAAATACTTAATTTAACTCAGTTTTTATATTGTTTTTTCTTTTCTAGAAATGTGAATTTCATTTCCTCCTTTATATTGTAATTCCATGATCTGTTCTACCTAACAATCTTTCTAAGGTGTTTTGAAGATTTAGGAGTTAATGTTTCAATATTGCTTTCAAAATGCAAATAGCACATAAGGTTTTACTCACACTAATAAATGTATAACTGTGATGTATCATTTTCTGACACAGCAGTATAAGTGATACGATGTCAAGTTTATGTTTGACCTTGAAGACACTCAGTGATGCTTCTGCAGCTTTCCTAAGATGGATAAAACTGCCTATTATCTGCAACTGTATTATCTAGCCAAACTGTGGCAGTATTCTCTCCCTATTATGACTTCTGTTCAAGCCTCCAACAATTAATTTATTCAATTGAGATGCTATCTATTTCTTATTCAACTTCATAATATTAACATTATGGACAATGACTTTATTTCGTTTTTTAGACATGTACCTTCTCAAGCCAAATTCTAAGCTTTGACAAGTAATAAAGACAAACAACAACGAAACAATTAGATTAATTTGCTTATAAATTTCCAGAATATCCTGTGTATTTTATTTCCATTTTTGGGGAAAAAGAAAATTGTAACTGATATTTATTTCATTAGAAGGAGGTAGAAAAGATTCAAAATATAGAAACTGATGGTTGTGGTACTATAAGAAATCTATATTGAATAACAGTAAACGCATCAGCAGAAGTCTTAGGGGTGTTTTTAATTGGTAGCTTTAACTATTGTCAATCATAGATATTTTGAGTTGTTTAAAAAGTAGTTTGCATACCCTATGCATGAAATTCTCTGTCATCAATATATAAGTTACTTAGACTGAGAACAGAAATAGGACTGGGTATGGGCTGTCTTTTTTATGACATTTTTTTCTTTGTGAAATAAAATGCCACTTTTCAGTGGTGACCTGTCCTTGTAATATTCCAGCCTCTCACACTGGCCACAGCTATGACATAAATAGAGCATGATAGTACTTTGTGCTCCTGAAAATGTGGAGATGCTGTAGCTGCTTTTACTGTCTTGTTGCCGATGTTGGTGACTGAGCCAGAAAAGAGCCAGAAGAAAGAAAGGGTGAAAAAAGAAAAAAGAAAGGGATTTGTCATTGACTTAAATGTCTGTAATTTGAATGACATTGCATTTACTGTAAGCCTTGTACTCTCCTCCTTTTTTGCTAATAAAAAGCAGGGGTTTTTTTAATCACTCATACCTCTGCTGAAGGCAGTTAAATCATCACTGCCTTATTCCTGAATCTAACCCCGTGTTTCTCTTTGATCATATTCACATCACCGTCATCTTTCAGTGATGTGTGCACATTTTTCATATTGGATACCCCAGATAAGTAAATTTTATGTTCTCTTCAAGAGATGGATAATCAGGGAAAGGATGTAGGATTTTCAAAGTCATCCAAGAAGCAAGGGGCTAAAGGATCATCAATTCCACCGAGATAAGAGAACTTGACTTCTTCAGATTCTTTGAAAATCAGGAATAGAATAAATGATTCTGCATTTTAAGTCTCAGGAAAAAATCTCATTGAGGAGAAAAAATTTGAGGTCCCAAGTCCTTTTGTGTTACACTGCCTTTGTAACTGAGACACCAAAATCAATATGTACAAACAGACTTCACAAAACGTTAGGTAGAAAAACAGATATATCTCATTTTATCTTCTTATCAGCACTCATTTGGGTATTACATATCTGTCAGATGATATGACTTGTGAGCTCTCTCGACACACTCTTGGTTCACTTTTGATGTATTAAATCAAACATGAATACTGTGTCAACTTTCCATTTGCTATGCTCATTTCTAATATTACTCACATGTCTTCATATAATTCATGGAGTCATTTTCATAATTAAGTTGTATTTTTTTCAAGGAAAGAAATGTGCGTTAGTGTGAGATTAAGAAAAATTTGATTTTCTTCCTTAATTAACTATTTTGATGGAAGAATTTGGTGTAGAACAAAAAGATAAGATGTATGTAGCAGTTTAAATATATCCATTGAAGTTGATCACATTACTATAGGATTGAATTAATGAGGGAATAAATCAGTGAAATAATACATAATCAAAATGAATATTTAAGATCCAAACCCAGTGTGATAAAATATAAGTCTAAATAGAACATGCATTTCTTTGAAGTAGAATAAATTCATCTTTCTAACTGGTGTGCACACTTTGAGGGATGTTCTTTTCCATCACAGGACAATTTCTCATGCTAAATTTCATCTTGAATGGAACCACAAGATGTGCAGAAGGAGCAAAATCAAATATTAGTTTTAAAATGTGCTTTTCAGTGGTAGAATGATATATGTAAATTTATATATTACAGCTACTGAAACTATTCACGGTGTTTAATGTAGCTGACAACCTTCCTGTAATGCACCTCATAATTTTTTTCAAGATATATGGCAATTGGTCTAAAAATGCTAAGCAGCAAAATAATTATTGACATTTTTTTCTCTCAACTGTAATAATGGAAATTATAATTTGATGATAAAAGTGAAGCTTTTTTATGTTTGTTGGATGGTGAGAATAAACCAATTATTGCCATGGAAAGTTGCCATCTTTTAATAAATCTTTCGCTAAAAATTCATTAATCTATAAAATCTCATATCCGATGTCCTGTGTGGACAGGCCCAATCCAACTGGCCGAGGTGTGATGATGTGAATTGCAGTGTGAGAATTCTGTGTGGCCTCCTCCCCCCTGGTAGCTGCCAGGTGGACGGTCACTTTTTCAGCCAGCAAGGCAGGGGATCAGTATTGGTGACACCAACAGAGAGAACGTGTCTGGAGCCTCCTTGTGCCCTTTGCATCTGTAAGACTCCATTCACAGGCTTCTGGCAAGTTAACTAATTTGCCTGGAAAGAAAAAAACATTGCCTGATATTGCAGTATCATTTTTCAGATGTGTTAGTCAAAGCACATTTTGGAGGTAAACTCACTACAGCAACCAGAAGTAATTCCGTGCACATGCCAAGAGCTGGAGACAGGACGGCAGCCACATCAGAAGGAACAGGCAGTGTATTGGCAGAAAGATCTGCACTGCTGATAGCACAGCAGGTGCCCTAGCAGTTACAGGCAGTAGTTTTTGTTAGAGGTGAAAGAGCAGTTCCTACTCCTTTCTCTGTTCAGCTTTGATGTTGTCAGTGTCAAGGAATTTCTTACATTTCCATCCCTTTAGAACTTTGCTAATAGCTTTTTATGGGTAGGTTATACTAATATATCTTATTATATTTTTACTATATTTTATATACTATATAGTGTTTTTAATGTCACTTAAAAAAAAATAGGTATCTGTAATCTAAGCAGTTTTCCCTGACAGTAATAAAACTCATCTTACTTCAAAGCTTTTTTTATTTAAAAGGAAAAATGAAAGGTGAAATCAACAAAACAAATTGTTTTTTTGAGTGAGAGAGTTCACCCTTGAGAGTTTTTGGGTCTTTTCACTTATTTCAATGTCATGAACACCTGCAGAATATCTCACCTACTATGCAAGGACTTCCAACCTAGGGACACAGAGCATAGTGAAACTGTGGAACAGTTCTTCACAAATGATACAATGCAAAAGTCCATGTAATTTAAGCACATGTTTTTATGGTATCTAGAAAGCCTCTAAGGTCATCTGGATGATCTGATATAGCTGGTAGATATGAGTGTAGTTCTAAAGGGGGGGCGTACAAAGCCTAAGGTTCAGTCTGTTGACTTTCCTCTCCACAGAAGTCACTTAAAATGATCAAGATGAAAACAGGAGCGGAGGTGAGTGAATCGGGAGTTCACAGTAAATCCTGCTCCTCTACAGCACCTTCTGCTCACGGTTCAGAAAAACCTGCATTGTCAGGAAAGCTTATAATGGATTATAACTAGACCTTTTCTTGCCTAATAGCTGGAAACAGGAAATATCTACTTCACAGTAGGTAACCAGTCTGTAAGAAAGCCAATAAAAAGGAGCTTGCCTCCTGAGTTTGTTTGGCACACACGGGAGGGAGGGATGGGGAATCACTACCTCCTGCTGATGTGTTACATAATGCTGAACAGGGACCAGTGCTGTGAGAGGGTGTTCACCTTTTCAGGGCTAACTGAAGGTTATCTTTTTCATTCTTTTACTCTTAATTTAGTTTTTTATTCTTAGTTGTGTCCTTGTAATACTTGCAGTACTTGATTGTGTACTGCAGCAGCAGGGCCTTTTTCCCTAACAGTGTTAGCTCCTGAATTCTCTCAGTCATGGGAAGTAGAAAACACAAACTTAAGTTCCAAAAGCATAAAGGATGAAGAATACCATGAGCCCTGAGGGTTGTAGAATTCTTAATGGTGATATTACCATCATCCTACATGCCTATAAACTATGTCAACTTCAGATGTGACTGCATTTATATGCAATTTCTGTTTTCAAGAATCTTTGGCCTAGGAATGACAGGAGTGCTTAAAGCCAAAATGGCAGCAATTTTTAGCAGTAAGAATAGAGAACTGGTAATAGAAAGGAGCCATTTTTAGATCTTCTATGTCTCCTTTACCTGTGGATTCATGATACCTCCTGGAAATAACCTAGACAAATAAAATACCTATCTATAAAGTGCCCCTTCTGTCTGCCCCTTTCTGCACTGTTTTTTGCAAAAAAAAAGAACAGTCTTTGAGATACAGTCCTTTTAATGCTGCTGAAATTAATTTTTCTTCTGCATTTCTATTATGATACCTGTCTGACCAAAAGATGTCAGGCTCACCTGGACAGTGGATCAAAAATTGGAAAGCTGATAGATCTGGCAATCTCATTCAGTAACATTCACCACTTTTAAATTAAGCCACTATTTTCCTGAGAGTTTTCCTGGCTTGTTCTGGTTTTGGTTATCCAAATCACCCTACAGACTTGTGTTTAATGTGCAGAATATAATCTCCAGTATGGTCATAAACGTAAGTATCAGTAATCAGGGCAAGGTCGTTTGTACATTCCTTACAGAGATGTTCTAGATGATGATCAGGATCAGCAATGAGGAAACTCTTCCTGGATTTGTCTGGCCACAAAACGCTCTGAATATGGACCCTCTACACTGATGTACTTCTTTTCACGTTCAGATTAAATGTTTTCCACATTATCTGGGATCTGCTGTGGATTATCTACATCTGTTTAAATATGCAACCTTCTGACTGTTGTAGAAGAGTTCATGGCAAACACAGACACATCTCCCTGTTGAATTCTTATTCATTTGCTAAATCCAAGTTTGTTCTCCACACAAGCAAGCTTAGATAACTTAGAAACCATTTTATTTCTGTGTACCTCCTTGATAGTTGCAATCAGTGGGGTCATTTTAGTGACTTTTGTTTTCCAGGGTCTAGTCCTTTGGTTTTCTGAAAGAAGTGTGATTGAGGAGATGG
Source organism: Cyanoderma ruficeps (assembly GCA_008694505.1). Lineage (NCBI taxonomy): Eukaryota > Metazoa > Chordata > Aves > Passeriformes > Timaliidae > Cyanoderma > Cyanoderma ruficeps. Next base: position 41,401,181 of record VZDJ01007754.1, on the reverse strand, counting down.
GATGTGTTAGCTCCGCTGAAAGGCTGCAAAATGTCAGGGGGGAAAGCGAAACTACTTCAGGGTGTAGTGTAAATCAAAATTGGGATTAGCACTTGAAACTTTTTGCAAGAAGTTGCTCTACATTCGGTCCTTGTACACTACAGTCAGAAGGAAGGACAAATGCATATTTAATATGTGTGTGCAATATTTCTGCATAGGACACAAAAGGGACTGCTAAGTGCACATGAAATGTGTGTGCAGTATGAGTCCTGAAATAGTGCTGTAGCAGCTACATAATGAATTGTTTGCAGAGAGGTTATCTGGTTTCCTGCTTACTTAAACAGTCATCAAACAAAAACAAACAAACCATTTAAAGTGTCTTTTGTAAAGGCTCTTTTGCTTTCAATTACTTTTGTGCACGNATCTTCTTCAGGGTAGAATATTCTAGCAATAGCGCAAGCTTTACTTGTGACGGGTGTATAGCATTTTTTCCCTTGCAATTAATAGCTACATTGTGCATTTCAGCTCAGATTTCTCTGAGATGTTACTTTCATCAGGTGCACCAGTTCTACCTGGTTTTAAAATTTGCAATATAATTTTCAGTGCATTACAAACGTTTGCATTATAAGACAATAAAACCAGGACAAGATTGAAAGAGAGCTAAGGTATTCCAGATAGTTTTCTAGAGCTGTTCACAGAAGTGTGTTTGAGTGCTGATATGGCACTAACTATATTAAAAAGAATGGGCAGAGGATAAGTATTGTTTTTCTTTTTCAGTCACTAAAGGATGATTCCTCCACGCATTAGCCAAAAATGCAAAACCAAGGAACATTTTGTACATATTAAAGTTTTAAAGATGTACATCTTAAGAGAATTTTTTTTCCTTTAAAGATAAATGAAATACATCTGGTATTTTAACTTCTCTTTATTGTTTCTAAACTCATTAGAGACTGATTGCTTAGAAATCACAGCTGTTTGATGAGGTCAATAGCAGCTGAAAAACCTATACAGGCCAATTTAACGCCTCATAATTGGTAATGCAATTTGGAGTGTGAACTCAACATTTAGACAGATACAATATTTGTAGAGAAAAAAAAAATACCCTGAATAGATATAGTTGTGAGCCATGTCCTTTACCTTGGTGGTCCTTTTTCCTACTTGACCTTTATTATGTGTCTTATTTGTTTTAATGGGTCCTATGCCCTTGGAGGGGATTGAGGTGTTCCTCCTCACCCAACCTCACTTAAAAAAAGTACCACTTGAAATAAACTCTGCTATTTAAACTATATGCCAAAAATATATATATATTTTTTTCCCCAAATGAGGTCACCACCTCTATGGTACATCTGGCCTCTTATCTTCCTGGCACTTTTACTTCTAACCTCAAATTGCTGTGCCAGTGCCAAAGGAATAGAGCCACAAGAAAATGGTATTTTCACTGTCAGCAAGTGGAAATAAATTTGTACACTTCTGTGGTCTGAGAAAGACTATGAAAAAGCATATATTGTATGTTATTAAATATTATTCCTAAAGGGGCAAAAGCCAAATTTGCAGGGAAAAAAACCCCAATCTTCCTAGATACATAAAGTTTAATTTTTATTGTATATAATTCGCTCTAACAGATAAAAATGTTTCATTTTAGACAGATTCATCAGAATTGTGTAAGCATTGTTCTGGTGAAGAATATTTAAAGCAGGTGTAATGTGCCAGTAACAACTCTGCAAACTCTTCACTCTAGACTGACTAACAGATAAAATGTAGAGGTGGGACTTAGTGTTAGAGGTAGATTTTCTGGATAAGCAATGCAGGTGAGTCTACACTAGTGGGCCATTATATGGGAACTTCAATATCTGTATATAACAGGAAAGAAATTGTTATAAATAGGTGAGCCAAATCAGAATAAAAAAAGGATAAATTTTATTTTCTCACTAAATGCGAATTAAAGTACAGAAAAGAAATAAAAACACAACAAAAACCAACCACAATGCAATGAAACAGCCAAAATTTCAAGCCACAATAAGGATAAGATTCGTCCGAATCTGGGAAAGGAATACGGGACTGGCCGGTACCAAGTCCTCCGTCATTCACTCCAACGTCGTCCTGCTTTTAGGGTCCAGTTTTTATACTTTTTATTTCCCTCGAGGCAGGGTTTTCCTTTGTCTGCGGTTGGATTATGAGATTCATGGATCCTTCTTTTTGGATTCAAACTCCTTCCTGAGTGGAATCAGAATGGTGTCTGCGGATTAGCTTTAAATCATATTGACATTTAGAGTGAGGTCCCTTTGCCAGACAGAAGGATGGTTATTGGAGGCCTGAGTTGTCTCGAGGCTGATAGTTCGGTGATTTGGCAGCGGGGACCCAGCTGAAGTCCTCCTTTCATCTGTAGATTGAGGTAGACATTCCTCCATCCACCTTCTCCTCCGGTGATTTTGTCAGTGCCTTCCTTCTGCCTGCAATTCTTTAATGTCTCATGCCCAGATTAATATACAGTGCCTATTTACAACAAAATGAAACAATTTTTTACAGTTAGTTGAACCTAAATGGGCACACAAGTAGTCTGCAGAAAAATAGGAGAAGTGTAATCTAACTATATCTAAAATCAGTTTTCTTCACATACTGTACTTTATTTTTACGATTTTAACATGAAAGCTGAAATGTTATCCCCTAATATGTTAGTCAGGCAAATAGTTAACACAGTGCACATTGAAATATCAGCTGTGAGACTGATGGCATCCTATGGTACACTGTGCAATGAAAACGTTACAGAAGAGTAGTTTTGCAAGTATTTGTGGGACTCTGAAGAGCAGCTTGGATTTCACAGCCCAGACTTATCCAGTATCCAGGACAGGATTTTTCTTTCCTCTTCATACGTGCCCACCCTTCCCCCTCCCGCTTCTCCCTTTTCCCCCCGTTTTCAATCCTTGGTCTCTCTCACAGTTAGTGTGTGCTGTTGAATCCAATCCGCAGGCGAGGGGAATTTCAGTCCAGCTTTTTCAGGGAGCCGCAGATANNGTGCCATTCAGCATCCCAGCAGCTCTCTCTCTTCACACTCGCAATGGCAAAGCTTTGTGCGGATGCTCTGCTGCATGCTCTGAACTGAAACCGTCTGGGGGAACTTAGCGGGTTCTGGACAGCCTTTTAAAGGTAAGGATGCGAAAATAGGCGTGCTGGAGAAGGAATCTGCCGGTGGAGAGCGTGGTGTGTTAGTGCTGTGCAGGCTGCATCCTTAAGTCTCCCGTTCTGATGCAGGAGTCTGCGAGCAGTAGGTGGGAGGGGATGCTTTTGTACTTGAAATAAGAAGCCCCAGATTAAGTGTTATCGCAGTGACTACTTTGGAGCTTGTGACAAACGGTGCGGTGATCAAAGCTTTCTGAAAATACCTCTGTCAATTATTTATCCGCTCCCAAGTTAAACCTAACTGTATTAAAAACAGCAGTAGAGGCCAGCAGCCCAAAGCTGCAAGGTGCTTTGAACATCTCTTGCTGCTTTTTGAAGTCCCCTTATTGCAGTCAGTTTGGTTGAATACTCTTGAGAGAGCATTTCATGCACACTTATCTCTATTGGAGCCTTTTCTTTTTCCACAATCCACCAAGGAACAGTATGTTTTAACAATAAAAGGCCATTTTTAATGCTCAAATCTCATACTGTGCTTAAATTTCTTTTAAAAGACTACTTTTAGAGCCATATAGATGTCTGTGCATTTAGGTAATAATTGACTTTCATTCAAATGTTGTAATAGCTAAGGACTTTGCTAAAATGTATTTTAGCATTTAATTTCACTTGTAAAGCAGTTGAGGCTTTCTGCTTAAAATAACCTGTATTAGTAATGTTTTTACTTTTGGGTGGTCTGCTTCATCCCTTCATGTGTCTGGCTGTTTTAGGTTAATGTTATATCACATGTCAGAATAACATGAGAAAATTGATGCTCATAGACTAATCAGGGGTTTACTGCTTTGATCATAAAGTGGCTTTTGTTTTGTAATATTTTCCAAGTTTTTTCAGTATTTTTTAATCTCAAAATAGAACATGAAGTGCATAGTGGTTTTCAAGTTTATCCAGGTGGTGTTTTAACAAACAAACAGTACCCCTGCTACTGTAGATTTCTAGTGGTATGCATATTAGCCAAATGTTTGTGGCAGCATGCATTACTTCTTAAAAAGTTTCCACCTGACAATAACTCTGAAAACCTTCTTTAGGAAAAAAGTATAGAATGCTTGTTTTCCCCAATCCTTAAAGATTTCTTTTCTAGTAAACTTCCTTTAAAATTCAGTGTGTAATTTTTATCTTCTTAGAATTGAGTGCACTACCCCAGGCTGTTGTGGTTTTTTTCTGTTGTTTTTCCTGTGGAAGTATTTGACAGTCATTACCATGCATTTTCCAATCTGAGTCTAGAGTAAGTTAAACCCCAAGATGATATCAGATGAATTTTTCATTTTAAATGAGGTGTTCCAGGTAATAACATGAAGCAGAAAGTATGATTTTTTGCATACCACTGTTAGCATAGTTCATAGAGAGTATGAAAAGAGATTATGTATTTTAATAATTAAATGACTTATGGAATTGCAGATTGATATTTTCAATGGTTTTTCATTACAGTTTCTGCCATTGAGGCAATGTGAGGCCTTTGAGAAAGATGGAGTGCTGTAATTACCAGGTGCACATGTTCATTAATCCTTCCTAGCTAGAAAAAGCTTCAAGTTCTTTTCCAGTGGCATATTCGTAAAGCTATAAATATCTAAATTGTGTCAGCCAAGAAGTCACACAGAATGGAGGCTCTTTTTGAGTTCAATTTCATGCACTGTTGCTTTGGTCTTGTGAGGGAGTGCTTTGCATTCTTCATGATGGATATTTGTCCTCTTACTTATAAAAGTTTAGAAAACAAACAGTTAGGTCATAGATTATTTAGTCTCAAGTATATGTGAATAAATTTAAACAAGTATTCCTGAGCATAAAAATGTGTAAAAAGAGCTTTCATAAGTGAAGACAAAACAGAGAGTTGCTAAGATAATTTTAAATCTTAAACATAAGATTTTAGTAAACAAATTATGAAAGCTAGACTTTGGAGTTATGAAAAAGGATGTTAGAGGAACATCTACAACACTGTGCATTGTTTTTTTCCTTTATCTATGTACTGGCAGGTTAAATAGCATGGTGATGGCATACTGCAGTTTTATTCACTGACTTCCTTTTAAATACTCTGATATAATTGTCAGTCTTTAACTTTATATGAACAGAAAGATTAGTAAATCCATTTGTATCTCTGTCTGTTTCCTTGTGGATGTCTATACATAATCATTTAGGTATTGTATTTAATTACAGAGCATTAAAGGTAATTTTCATCAGATGTTATTTTTGATAGATATTTGAAGCATGCAATGGCATCTTTAAAACGTCTATATATAATTTCTCTATGAACATGCATATGTGTGTGTGCACCTTTAAAAAATATTATTGTTAGCATTTACTGGAACTGCACTGAGATGTTGATTTTACAGTCAACTCCCTGTCTCCAACCTGCCATTTGACATACAGGACTGTTTCAGGACTACACATCAATTTATTTGAAAAACACTGAACTGTCTATTTCCTTCAGTCACAACTGTCAGTAATTTTAGACTCTCTTAGAAGTTCAGCATTAAGGTCTTTTTTGACTGTGAAATTATTTAGGTTTTTTTCTTTTCTTACAATGAGCTCAGAAAATCTCAAATAACAGAGATTGAGAAGAGGTCGTACCTTGCTTGCATGTGAAAATGGTAGTTGTTATCAAAAATAAGCTTGAAAGAAGGTACAGATGTTGCCTGTAGATAGTGCACTTCATTCATATTACCAGCCTTCATGAATTGCTGAGGAGCTCCAGTGCTTCCCTCCTGTCCTACAAAAACGAGTAAAGACCGAGTCTTTAGATTATTTTTTTTTTATTTTCCTCAAATAAGTAAAAACCCCAGTAGTGTATCTGTGCATTATTTAGAGCGGAATGCATAGCAGAGGTGAGCTGGCAAGGCGGCTGTGTGCCGGGGCTGGGCTCGCAGGATGTGTGAGACGCGAGATGAGCCTCCCTCCCTCCATCCCTCCCTCCCTCCCTCCCCCGAGGGAGCTGTCCAGCAGCAGCCGCTCACAGCAGCAGCCCCGAGCCCACTGCCTGCCCTCAGCCCCGAGACTCACAGCTTTGGGCAAACATGGAATAATTATGTCTCAGGATGTTCCCTCTCAGGCACCTGTGAGTTAGATGGGAAATGCATCACCTGGTGTGCACCACACCCAACTTCTTTAATGGTCTGTGGGGTCTGGGAATGGGTTCAGATCACCCTGTCAGACTGTGTGTCTCAGTGCAGCTTCTTGACAGGTGGCATTTGGGCACAGTCACAGTGGCATGGGTATAGCCTAACGTTCTCATGTTAAATAGCATCATTTTTGATGAAGATATTGCATTGGCTTTACATGGCAAGGTTTTGGTAGCACAGGGGTCCAGGGGTGACTCCTGTGAGAAGCTGCCAGAAGCTTGCCCCGTGTCCAGTTGAGCCAATGGCAGCTAGCCCCAAGAGGGACCCACCACTGGCCAAGGCCGAGCGCATCAGGGACAGTGGTTGAACCTCAGGGATAATATATTTAAGTAGTGGGGGAAAAGTGCTGTGCAACAGCAGCTTGCAGAGAGAGCTGGGAATGTGAGCAAAACAACTCTGCAGACACCAAAGGTCAGTGAAGGAGGTGGGGAGGAGGTGCTCCAGGCATCAGGGAAGAGATTCCTTTGCAACCTGTGGTGGAGACCATGGTGAGCCAGCTGTGCCCCTGCTGCCCATGGTAATAAATTAAGCTGATTTCCCCAACTCAAGTTTGTTTTGCCTATGACAATTAACTGGTGAGTGATTCCTCCCTATCCTTATCTCAACCCATGAGACTTTCATTAAACTTATCTCACCTTCCCCGTTAAGGAGGTAAGAGATAGAGTGACTTTGGTGGGCACCTGGCATCTAGTCAGGGCTATTTATCAATATACTTTTATTTCTTGTATAGTAACTTTTTTGATTGTTGTATTGATTGTTTGAATAGTATGTCTTTTTCAGACCAACAGTCTCTCATTGCCCCATTTTGGTGGGGTTTTAAGATTATTTTTAGCTTAGAAACTATTTGATTATTTCTCCCTGTTAAGAACAGCCTATGGCAAGACTAAGACCCCATTTACACAACTTTTTTCAGGTTCTTCAGTTCGAATGATTTGCAGGGAAGTTCCCCTTCCCTTCCCTTCCCCTCCCGGCTGTTGTTGATCTGTTCATCCCCCAGCCTGTGTTGTTACCAGGGGTTGGTTGCTGGTATCTTCATCTCATTCTTTCCCTGCTTGATGTTTTTGCTATTTTCTTCTCTGCCTTTGGTTTTGGCCACTAGTGGTGACTGGCAGGATGTCTTCTTAGTTCTGGTTCATCAGAAAACACTTAAGACATTGCTGTTGCATCCATCCTGCATTTAAGGAAGATTAATGATGTTTTACTGAAAATATATTCTGTCTTGGATACTTTTTATTGATTTATTTTATTTCTTTTTCTTTTATTCTCTTTACCCATTAAAAAAGAGAAAAGTTTGATAGAACAGGTGAATACACGCTTTTGCATTTTTCGTACTTATGGACAGCATAACAACTGTAAAATTAGCTGAAGTTATTTATGGGTGAATAGTGTTCTTTCTGATGTTTTTTCCATAGATTCTAATTTTCCAGCCTCATCTTCTAAAATGCTGACTGTTTACTCAAAGCTCCATGTCAGGACAGAATGAGAAATTATATTGTGCAGAAAGCAGTAAAACACCTTCACATTATGTTAAGTACACTGGTTAGCACACCGCTGCAATTTCATTGATGGACATTGAGTATGAGGTGAATTTGATCAAGTTGGAGTGGTTTAATAAATGACCATGCCTTTTGCAAAGTAATGTTTTTTTTTAGTCTAACTTCTGTGTAGCCAGTAATGTAGATTTGCATTGCCTCTAGCAAAAGAAGGAGCTCAAGCTCAGTCTCTTACTTTTTGGATGAATGTAACTTAACCTCTAGGCTCTAACATAATAAGGGAGGGTCCTGTTTTTAAGAGAAAATGGGACCCAAAATTGCTTTTTGCAAGAAATCCTATTCTATCAGTTTGTGTTAGGCATATTGTGAGAAAACTTATGGGTTAAGCCCCCATTTTTTGCACTTAATGCAGCTTGCATTTTATATGGGCAGTGGCAGGATGCATGTGCAGGATTAGCCTGTCTGTACCTCCAAATGGCAGCCTTGAATATCTCTGGGTAAAATCTGAGACCTGGACTCTAGTTGTGCAGAGGAATGTGGTAGTCATCAGACTTTTCAGATATGTTAAAATGGTAGTATACATTATTGTCAATGCATAATATATTTCAAATGCATTTGTTCGGCATAAGGGTAGAAAGGAATATAGATAGTATGAATTTGGATGCCAGAAGAAGATTTTAATTGGTAATATCACATACATCTGCTTCTTTTTCTTGTAGATTTTGCTTCTCTTTTGAGCAACTTACTGAAATTCTGCTATATATGTATGGCTTTTTTTGTTGTTTTTAAGCTTTTCGTTTGATTTCATTACTCATTTGCTTAGTGTTTCTTCTTTGTCATCTTACCAACCTTTGAAGCATTTTGTACAGCATTAACCACAAGAATTTTTCTTCTTTCTTGACAAAGTCATTAAGCTAAGAGGCCAAGGCCTTTTGCCGCCTGTGTTGTGATAAAAGTTGTGGTTATAATGCAGTAAATGTGGTGACCTTGGTCTGACTAACAGTAGCAAAGTAACCACCATATTACACATCCCAGTATGGACTGTAAAGCAATCAATAAAGGTTTTACCAGTGGTTTGTACCAGCTGCTTTGTAGACAGCCTTGGTGTTGGTGGGCAATATCTGGCTGTCTTTGTGGATGACCATGCCCAGCCTGGTACATCTTTAGATCATCCAACATCTGCACCTACCTTGATTTCACAGAAACAGTTTCCATCACCAGCTCTCTGACAGTCCGTGTTGTCAGGAAACCTCTAAGTTTCTATTCCCGAGTCAGAATAGAACCAGAAGGGAAAAACCTATTTTTCTGCTCTCCTTTATTCACTTTAGAAAGTGAAAATACTGTGATGCTTTCCTCATCTTGCCCTGTCCCTTCTCATCACTTGCCTTAGTTTTAACATGGATACAGGTTGGAGGAACTGCCATCTCAAAACATCATGTCTTTCTGTCCATCATGTATTAGATTTTTGTTGCTTCTGGAAATGAAGATGAACACAAACATCAAAAAAATTCTGTAGAGGCTGAACTACTCATAAATCTCATTAGAAATCCTTAAACAAAGATCTGCACCTTCAGTTTCCTTGACAGTGCCTGCAGAAGTGCAGATATTCCATTTGGAGACCATATAGCCTGGACTTTCTCCCCAGTGGAATGGAAGATGATAAAATCTGTGCCAGAAATTCCATATGCAAAGTAATTTTACCCTATTTCATCCTTTTTAGACTTTGTATCATGTGATAGGAGGTTTTTTGTTTGGTTGGTTGCTTGGTTTTTTAATAGAAGGAGGCTACTCTTCAAACCTTAGCAGTGAGAGGAACAGATTACATTTTTAATGTTTTTCTCTCCAATATTACTGAAGTAGCCAAGATGAGTGATGTGGTAATACCTATAATAACTTATTATATTTGTTCATATAAAATCATGATTACTTAAATTTTAATTCATAAACACTATATTAGCAATACAATGAAAACAATGAGGTGAGAAAAGACAGGAAGAGCACGTGTGAGATCCACTGAGGGGTTTCTCTTGACCTGGAGCATTATTTTTGACAGAGTCACAGGACAGATGCAAAGCTGAAGTAGCAGGTACATGATTTCCCTTGTGTTGTCTCCTTCTACAATATGTTACCTGGTAAATTGTAGTCTGCCCTTTTGTATTTATTATATGGAGATTAAAAAGATGTTGGGGATTTTGTGAGTGAGTCAGGAAATGTATAGGACTATAAATTTCACAAGAGTTAAGGGAATGTAAAGTCAATGAGTTTTATCAGACATCCTTATGCCAAGTGGTATTTATAGATAGAACTTTTATATGTTTAATTTACTTACAGCTTTGACATTAGTGAAATCTTAGAAATTTCTCCCTCTTCCACCTCTTAAGCTATATGTTTATAATGAATGTAGTCCTTATGGATAACTAATCCCTGTATTTCTAGGCCTGTGAATATGTTTTTTTTTTTAATTTAAGTAATTATAAATTAGAATACTTTATTCCACTTTTTCTTATGTATACTCAATGTGAGAATCATGGAAAAATTGGTCATACAGACTCTTGACCATATTTTGAGATTATTTGTTCCCCCTAGAACCTTGCAGGGAAACAGCAGAGCCACTGAATGTCAGCACTAGCATGCTCTGCTGAACTTAAAACACCTCTGCTTTCTAGTTCCATGAGAACCAGTGGGTTTGATGCCAAGGAAGTTTAACTGATACTAAATATAGCGTCAGTTTGAGGGCATATCTAGTAACATTACAGTGAACTTCAAATGTTACCGTCATTCATAAGATTTTCTATGTGCCTAGTCTATTATGACTTGCACATTCTGGCAGAGTAGCTCTTATTATTCATGACAAGAAATCCTAACATCAGCAATTTCTTGACAACGACCCAGTTTTAGTAAAAAAGAGCATACTAGAATCTGTCTTAATGTCTATACTGCCTAACCCCTTTATTATTGCAACATTTCATGCTGTGCTACCTTAGGTTTTCCCTTACCTCCTGCTCTCTGTGTGAATTGTATTTCTTATAGGACATAAAGGCTTTAATAGTGACTGAATGACAGAAGTGAAAGTTGATTCATCTGAACACACATTTTGTCTTAATGGTTTGGCCAGTTTAGAAATGCAGTTAAATATGCTTCCAACAGTATGCAATGGAAGACCTACTGGCCATTTCAGTTTTTCTTTTTGGAAAGATGATGTTCAGTTTACTCTTCTGGTTCCTTGCTGTAATGTGGAAATAAGCTGCCACAGATGGTGCACATGACACTGTAAGTAATCTTTTTAGAAACACAAAATGATATATCTCTTTAATAGGAATTCATTTCTAGATGATAGTTTCTGATCTCTAAGCAGAAGAGTCTTTAAGATTTTAATGAGGCTTTTCATTCCAGACTTCAAATGAAACATATCTACCAATCTTGTTCATATGCTTTATGAATGTGTAGTTTGTAAAAAATTCCAATAATAATAAAAATATATGCATAAATATATATATATATATATCTCAGAGTTTTCTAAGCATCTAATGATTTTATTTTGCCAGGCAAAAGACCTAAAATGCTAATCTCATTACTTGATTGATTAATCAGTTACTTTGATTTTTGTTTCTTAAGCATCTTCCAAGTTAGGGAACTGTACTTAAGTGTTATGTGCTTTGTTTTGTTCCATTTGCTGTTGTAAAAGCAGGAAAAAGAAATGCCCCTGTCAGCAAAATGAAGTCTAGATTTTCTTTGCATATTTACACTGTAAGAGGAATCAAATCCCTTGTTTCTTGATCTCATGTTCAGTGTAATGTTTTTTCCACTGAATATCACAATTACTTAAAGCTATTGATCTTGTCAGTGTACTCAAGCACTGTTTGCAGAGATGTTTCTCTTCAACAGCATTAAAATTTTTAGCTTCCTGAGCTTCCTGATTTATTTTCTTATACATAGAATGAAAATTAATAATTAAGGAACCCTAGACACGGTAATTTTTATTTGATTGGAGTTTATAATGCTGCCTTAGTAAATCATGATTCTGTTATTTAAGTGAAATGTGATTTTTCCCATGCAAGCACGCTAAATGTTCTTGTGACTTCAGTTGAACTTAATATGTATATGAACAGGAGGGAATGAGTGATGTGGCTGAAGGAGAAGCAAAGGTTACTACATCTTAAAAACATACATAATTAAAGAATCAGAGCACAGCAATGTCAGCTTTAAGGAAGCCTGAGGATGGCAGAGTGGGACTAAAAGAAAATGCAAGATTTACTATAGTGCATAAGGAGAATCTGTGACAAGAAAGAACCTGGAAAGAGCTGTCTGAAACTCTGGGAGGCTGAGGTCAGAGTGGCATCACAGTGGAGGAAAAGACGTGGAGGGCTGCATAATGTCCTGCCTTCTAGGTAGTTGGTTGGTGATGAATCAAGGATTGGTCTTCTGAGAGTGCTGACCCTGAGGATGGCTTAGATGGAAGGGATCCCATATTTCATCTTGGATAGATAGTCTTAACATTGTGGAGCTAAACAGATAGTCAATAGATCACCACAGCAAAATGTTCCTTTTCTGAGCTGTCTTGTGCCATCTTGGTCATTCCAAGAGAGGTGGCACTCCTCTGATCATGTGGTGTGGAAAATACCAGGCAGAGAGGAACAGTTTCCTTAGCCCCTTGCCTTCGGGAGACCATTTTATTGTTCTTGGAGCTGTATGTGTAAATAACTGCTAAATAAAGCACGCTTAGTTTCATATTGACTGGGAGCATGCTGATCTGCGAAACGGAACATTTGTATTTCATTTAAAATTGTTTACTATTTCTACACAAGAGAGCTATGTGGGCTGTGAAGGGATTGTTGATGAGGACATAGTGAGGCCTGTGTTACATTTTGAGAATATTGCTGAACTTTTTGACTGTAAACTCTACCCGTCAAGAATATAAACAGGATTGTGCTGCAGCTGCAGATTGCATCTGGCCTGCATAAGCATATTTAGACAAATTGTGCATGATTTGCATGTTTTTATTTGAAACCTCTATCGCCCATTATACAGCATTTTCCTGTAATACTGGGCTGTAGCCAGGCAAAGAGAATGAGGAAGCTGTGGAGAGGCAATCAGATATTTAAAGGGCTGGGTCACAGGGATCCCCATCTAGAAGGTTTCAATAAGCTAGATAAAATTTTGTAACTCTAGAAAATTTAGAAAGGGATTCGTAAGGGTTGCATGTCTGTGTGCAAAGTGTGGAATGAAGACCATAAGTGAATGCAAGTGTGCATTATTCATCCCTTGGAGATGTTTGCATGCCTGCTTTTTGCTTTCATTCTCCAGGAAGATGTATCTGAAAAAGAGAGCTGAGGTGGGAAAATAAGAGGAAGGAAGAACAGCTTGGCGCAGTGAGAAGTAGGTTAGAGTCCTGAGTTGTTAGTGTGGTGCAAGACGAGAAAGGATGGAAACTAGATGTCAATGAAATAAAGATTTTAGTTTGTGTTTAGTGATGTAGAATGGGGGCAGAAAGGAGAGAAATACGTACTCCAAAACAAGAAGATGAAAACATTGTTTCTTGATGTCCACTGTCTCAGAGTAGATAAAGGAAGGAGACAACACAGAAAACCAAGGGGAGGTAGACATCTACCTTTGAAGGCCAGGGAAAATTATCTTTGTGTATGGGGAAGATGTTTCTGGAAGAGGAAGTATGAAAGTGTGTCTTGAGTCAAAGACAGAAAAGGGAGATAGATGAGTGTTTTGCTAAAATGCTAAAGCCAAGCAGTTGTTGCTTCAGAACTGTTAAATCACAGGACTGTTAGGGAATTGAGAAGATGGGATTTCTAAAGTCCTACTCAATCCATCAACTTAAAGAAAGTCAACTGCTGTGGAGCTAACATCTGTCTTGCATAAATATATCAATATAAATTTGCAGTGTTTTGCTTATGCATTTCTCATCTAGAAGTTGTGTGTTTCACTATTATTTGGATGGCTCTGCCTAAGTTGCTTATGGCACCCATCTAAAAGTTGCAAGTAAATGACTGAACAGAAAAAAACCCTCCCTTTAATAGCTTGAATAAAACTGTTGTACCATTACTGCTACTTGGTCTCTCAAGTCGTTTTTATTCAGGGTACTGCAGTATTTATGCTCCAATTTACAAGGGATGGAATTAGCTTTTCTTTTTACTGATTTTTTTTTCCCTTTCTCCAGCTGGAGGGCTGAACCTCTTAGCTGTGGTGCATGAAAAATGCATCCAGTATTAACATCTGCCTAGTCTCATCTTCTCACCCCTGTGACAGATCCTTGAGTTGCCCAGAGCCTTGCAGTGGAACTACCTCCACATTTCCCTTTGTAGTGAGTGTAACAAAAGACATCAAACAACTCCAGTCTTTAAAGCTAAGTGTATTAGAGCACAAACTAATAAGCTAGAATAAGGTGGCTTTTAAGAGATTGAGAAGTCAGATCTACTGAGACAGATGAAACAGAAGTATCTAAAAGAAAATTTTCTCTTTGGTTACTGTGTGATTGTGTGTTGGTCCTTTCCTGCATCCTTCCCTATGGGTCCCATGACTTTCAGTGTCTTCTTAGTTGAATGAGCTCTAAAATATCCCTCAGGGTTTTTAGGAATCTTCCCTCTGTTGTCTTTGGGCTGAAAAGAAACCTCCTCGCTGTTGATAGCACAACCCAACTCCACCCAAAGGCTTGCAGTTTGTTCTCTTCTGGTTGCCTTCAGTGTTGGTTGTCTCTATTTGCCCTGCTCTGTGCCCTGAAGTTTCAATTCAGGTCCTCTGGGGAATCAAGCAGTCTGTTTTTTTCCTCCAGAGTGAAAGCACATTTCTGTAGCCAGCACCCTGCAGGAGTTCTTCCATACTGCCCAGCTTGTTTTGCATTTTAAAGCCGTGTAGGACATAGTACATGCACAGTAAGTTTTACAGCAGCAAACAAACACAGCTACCATCTGTTACATACACCCTCATACAAGATAAGGCGGTTTATAATGCATATATTTTATATCATATAGCTATAGAATATAGACACCAATGAAGTTAAGGGTTTTGGTAGTGTTTAATGTTAAGTTGGGCATTTCAGAGAAGTTTGGAAGAGATCAGTGGGGTGCTTAAAGCATAGAGAAAAATAAAGTATCTGAAATCCTGGATTGGTCAGATTATGTGTCCATAACATACACAGGAGTACAACACACGGGAGATACAGATCTATGGGAAAAGAGGGAATGGCAAGAAATAAAACAGAGTTGATAAGTGTGCAAATGGAAATCGGGAAAGAAAAGAATAGGAGGAGGAATAAGTGGAGTAAAGGCTCCAGAGTACAAGGAAATATTTCACAATAAGATTTAAAAAAAGGATTATTCTAGCTAGTGAGTTTTCCTAAGGTTATATGAAAAATTACCTAGAGGGCAGAGAAAGATTCCTTTCTGACAGGTGATATTAAGAGAAGTAATTTAGGTAAGATTTTGGTATTTTCTAGTTTGAGGAAAAGATAGTGTCCTGAAAAAAAATAATAAAATAATTAAAAAAACCTCAGCATGCCATTGTGTCTCTTCAAGGTAGAACTAAGGCTTGAAGAAAGATGTACTCTGAGAACTGTAAGGAAGTGTAAAGGGATTTAAGATGCTACCTATAACTATTTTAACAGATCATATGGATCTTGAAGTTTATTGGCATCTCAGTAGAGCCATTTGTAAGATTATTTGAGATTTTAACTGCACTTTAAACAACCAGCAGATAGATTACACTACACTTACTTACAACACGTAGACCTTTTGAGACTCTAACGACACTGGCAATTTTCCAGCTGAGCTCACCCTCAAGAGGAGATTTTAACTGTGCTGATACTCTTTTTCCAAACGTGAAACAAACAAAAAACCCTGTGTCTTTCCTGAAGGCAGGCAGTATTCTGCCTGCAGGAGCAAAAACCTGAGAGGATACCTTTTCCTTGCTGTCCCCCAGGAGGGACTCTGTACCACTTATCTTACTAATAACTTATGACATGTACAAATTTGTATCACTTTGGGTCCGTGTGGATGCTGCACCCTCTCAGGCAGTTAACTCCAATATAAAAATACCTGCCTGAATCCATTGTGGACACTGCTGGAAAAACTGCACACCTTACTCCTTACAGTAGAAATGCACTCCATAGGAAGCAGCAACCATATAACTTAATGCTAGGCATTTGAAGTGGGGTAAGTCTGTACCCCTTAGGCTCTTCCATATAACAGCTAAATCTCAACTAGTAATGCAAATTTAACTTTATATCTGTATTAATTTAATGAATATTATGAATCTGTCAAATTCATGAAGCAGTGGGAGGGAAAACCACCTTTTGCAGTAGGAATTCAACCTTCACAGAATCCACATGTGAAATAGCAACAAGTCAATCTCCTTTTCAGAAATCTTCTCCTTATGCTATAATTGAGAGAAAAGAGAGACCCCCACAACAAACCTTCTTTTTCAGCAGCCCCAAATGGAGGCTGTGCCTTGTTGAGATTCCCAGGGCAGGCATCTTGCATGGGAAGGTGACAAGCACTGAACCTTTTGATTTGTGCAAGCCTCCCAGCTGAGATCAGCTCCAGCCATAGCACTCCTCTCCTTTTCCAGCATGAAATCAAGCAGATTAGTTTAAACCTTCAAAATTGCCTGTTTGCTTTGCAACAGGCAGCAGAGAAGAGGAATGCTCCTTTAGTCAGCCACTGATCTCAGTGGAGGAACAGCAGTGTGTTGTTGCCCCTGAATGCAAAAGTGCATTTAATCTACCTTGAGAGATGTGGAGTGCTGCAGCTCCACAGTTCCTTTAGACAGCCAGAAATGTGGGCTGCTACTGAAAGCAACAGTCCCACCCCTTTCTTTGTGCTGGAGGTACTCTGCTCACTGCTGTAGGATGAGTAGCATTAGCAAACTGGAATTAAGTTCCCAGATAAAAATTATCCTTCTATTAAAACTGTCTGAAAACGAACCAGGAGAAAGAAGGGTTTTGATGCACATGGTTGTAGGAGTACTAGTGCTGGCACAAGGGAGTGGGGTGAAAGGTGCCTTGCAATATCTTGTGCTTGCCTTCCTGGGACAGGGTATTCCCCAAGAGCTGTGGGCATTTTCAGAGGTCTGCAGGAACAGCCTCAAACTGGTCTTATCAGGTCAGTTTAAGTAGCTGCTGTCGCAATCTCAAATCATTCTCTGAAAGGGCAACGTGGGACTTACTGAGCAGGACTACTGTGTGTGAAAGGAACAATTTACTCTTTTAAGGTACCACCATGGTGAAGTGGTTCTCCCCTTCTTCTGTTGTTTTATTAGCAACATTCATCACCATATTCTCACATAGATAAAGTAATTTAACATGTCCTTTGAAAAGGGGAATAGAATATTGCTTTAATAAACAATAAGACCCCTCTCATGATTTTTAAAAGAAGAATGCTCTGTTTTCTTGAGCTGATATTCAACAATAGAATAGGTGATAATAAAACACATGCTTAATAATATAATCCTTCATGCAGCAGGTTAAAGTAAATAAAACTCCTGTTGTTATTTCTTTGAGTTGTCTAATTTCCTGTCTGGACTGTGTATCAACAAAACGATCCCCAGAGATGCTGAAGGTAGGAAAAATAATATGCATAATCAGTGTTTAAATTTCAGGGCACAAGAGTTTATTTCCATTGCACTGCTAAAACCTTGTATAAAAAAGTACTTTTTGTACTTTTAAGAACAACACACCAAGATATAGATACAGGAGAGAAACAACTGACTGTATTAATTAGCGGTTATAAGAAAGGAGCATTAACAATGAAAAGATAATTCACATGTTTTAACTTAAAGTATTTGATGCATAAAAATTGTCCTTGATGTTTTCTGCGTGTGTTTGGGGGTTTTGTTTTGTTTTGTTTTCCAATTTTTTCAATCTCAGGAATGAACTTTTGGTGATTATAAAGTAGTGGAAACCAAAGTGAACTTAAACATATGAAATTGCTTGCTCTGAATTCTGAATTCTGCAAAGATTCACACAAAAACCCCACACACCTTGCCTGATCTCTAGGTCCAGCTAATAAAATTTATTCCGTTGTAAAACAGTGAAGCAGAAATTAGCCTCAGTTTTCAGAGCTATGTTATCCAACCTTAATTTCCAATTGAAGTTTAGTAGCCTAGGAAACAGAATGGTTAGGGCAGTTCATAAAAATAAAGATCAAGTATTTGAGGCCAATCATTCTGCTGTGTCTATTACATTGGGATTGGTTGCTGGAGGAATCTTCCATGTCTTTGTTTTACCGAATCAGCTATCCCATTTCACCTTTATAACCTTCCTTGTTATTTTCATTTATTTGTGTCTTCATGATGTTTGTCAGATGATATTCTGTAGGGAATAAATGAAAACTGTGCAGAAAAGGCAAAGTAAAGCATGGACTTGTCTATCAAGATCTGCAGATTGGTGGACATTTAAATAACAATGTATAAAATTTGCCTTTTAGCTATCATATCCCATATTGAAAAATACCTCTGTTAATCCCATTTTTGTGCATGTCAGTAAATCTTGAATCAAACTAGGAGCAGAAATATTGAATAGAATTGATTTGAAAGTTCACATGAGGATGTAACAGAAGGAGGGTTGACCTCATGCTCATAACGAGTGCATTGTAGTAGTAGTCATGTAAATAAGTATGAATCATTGTGTAAGGTTTGAAGTAATAAGATTTGCTGTTACCAAACTTAAAAGAAAAATCCTGAAACCTGGGTTTAAACCTGTAAAATGGTTAAAACATGTTTTGTGTTTTAAGAAGATTTTGTTTATAGTACCCAGTTAATATGGTATTGTTTAAAGATTTTATAAAGATCACAGCTTTAGCCTGTGGCATTACAAGGATATGTCAAAGGCTTTCAGAAAAAATTAGAAAAGACCAGCAAACATTTATATGATACTTGCAACAATGGTGGTACTGTTGGGTACTGTGAAATGCATTTCAAGTTTCGTAATTTTTTAGTATGATATGCCTCTTATTTTTTTCTTCTTTTTTGCTTTAAGTTTTGTTTGTGTCTTTTAACTTTAAGTAAAATAGTTGAGATACATTCAAGCTTAAAACTGTCAGAAGGCTGCCTATATCATATTAAGCTGTTCTATTCTGATTATCTTCTCAAAATGTATACTTTCAAGTTAGTATAGCCGCCTTTTTTTCTCAGTTAGCATGTCTACTCTAAGTAGACTGAGAAACTCTCAACTATTTTGGATAAAATGTTGGTAATTTTTTCCCCACTCACCTACACAGTAGAGTAGAAGCTAGTGTTATGTGAAACACATGGAGTTCATATTTTTAAATTTTATTGTTTACTGTGTCTAGGAGCTCATGTTTCATTAAACTTGTGAATCTGAGAAACTGCAATCATCTGAATACAGGCACCTACATCCCTTCCTTGTAGATGCTGGCAAAATTTAGTGTGCCTTTCATGCACTTCAGAATCATGGAATGGTTTGGTTTGGAAAAGACCTCAAAGATCACAGAATCATAGAATTGTTAAGTTTGGAAGAGAACTCTAAGATCATCAGGTTCAACTGTTCAACCAGCACCACCATGATGCTTTACAACCCTTTCCAGTGCCTTTCCACCCTTTCAATAGAAGTTTTCCTCTTTACATTTAATCTAAATGTGTGCTCTTTCAGATTGAAGCCATTACACCCTGTCCTATCACTACATGCCCTTGTAAAATGTTTCTTGTGGGCTCCCTTTAGGTACTGGCAGGTGCTGTAAGGTGTCCCCAGAGCCTTTTCTTCTCCAGGCTAACAGCCCCAACTCTCTCAGCCTGTCTCATAAGGACAGCTCTTATAAGAGGTGATCCATCACTCTGACCGTCTTTGTGCCCTTCTCTGGTCCTCATCCTTCTAATGCTGGGGACCCCAGAGCTGACACAGTACTGCAGGTGGGGGTCTCACCTAAAAAGAGAGTAGAGTAGCTGGATAGAATCACCTCAGTCACCTTCTGGCCACACTGCTTTTGGTGCAGTCTGGGACATGTTTGGTTTCTGGGCTGTGAGCAAACACTGTCAGGTCCTGTTGAACCTCTTGTTCAGCAACACCCTGAAGTTCTTCTCAGGGTTGTTCTCAATCCACCTTATTTTACTTAAGTCTTCCCTTTGATACCTTTCTTCCTTTCGCTCGTGTTGTATTGTGCCAGGAAAAGTAAAATTTGTTTCTGACGCTCTTTCAAGAAATTTGTGTTTAAGAGAGAATGATGTATAATGTTTTAAATTTGCTTGTTTACTTTGAAAGGCCACTATATATTCTTCCTTAAGACTTATGCCTTTGCAGGTTTGTGAGGATTCCAATATTCTCTAAGTGGATTCTTTTACATGTTCCACATGAAGAGGCTTAAGGTTTTAATACCAGATTTACTCACTGGAAGGCATTTGCTGTTACATAGGATTTTGATGCAGCAATGTACCAAAACCACAACACAAGTGTGGTATAGAAATTGGCAATGCAGGTGCAGCTGAATCCCATGTGATTCCCACTGCCAGTTTCCGTGTGCTGCCATCATGAGGCTGCATGTCCTCAGCTCCTCGGGAGGCATGCATGGCTTGAAGCCAGCTGCAGTCTGGCACTGTTTTAAAGTTCCTGTTGCTGGTCATTCAGTTTAGGTGCTCTGTGTTGAGCTGTCTGTACACTGCTCTGGCTGTCTCAGGAAGGTTATACTTTCCATACATTGCTTTAGGGAAGGGCATTTGCCCCACCCATCGACCCCCTCAGCCAATACAACTCTTTGCAGCAAAGGCTGTAAGGACCCTCCGGTCTCCTTGGCATCAAGATGAGTTCAGCTTTCTTCACAACTGCTGTGAACACTCCCTAGGATCTGTTCATAGTTTTTTGAGCAGCTGTGCCCATCTCCTCAGAGTTTTTTTCTGTTGCAGTGCTTTGTTGAGCAGTTTGTTGTTTCAGTAGAAAAATATTATATGAAGTTCCGATGGTTTTTTTTTCCTTATCAGTTGTGTTTTTAACTTAAAAAATATCTAAGCAGTAAATACTAAGATACTATTCTGATATAAAAGCATTATACTAATTTATCTCCTGTGTGTAGTAAAGAAATGTAGAACCATATATGCAATGTGTTACTTCTGATTATGTCCATCTTAGGGAGGGGGTACATTAGAAATGAGAAAAAATTCTTCTAAACAGCTAGAATACTTCATTCTTCCTTATGTATCTGTTCAGATAGTTCACTCTTGAAAGTATATTGCTAAACATGTTGGGTTTTTAATTGTATGTTTGAACGGTGCTTAGCAAGTTATATTTTTTGTTATTTTCCATGAACAGGCTGAAATTAGTGTAACCAGTCAGCAAACAAATCATCACAGAGGGTGGTAATGTTTCCTTTCTTCTCCCCTTTGTCCTTTCTTCCCCCCTTTGTCCTTTCTTCTCCCCTTTGTCCTTTCTTCTCCCCCTTGTTCTTTCTTCTCCCCTTTTTCCTTTCTTCTATCTTTGTAGTGGAAGTTCCTACCTTTTAAAGATGGTTCCGAGGTATAGCATGCTGACTGCATAAAATCCAAAGTTTTAACAATGCCTTTGTTTTGCACAGTACATTTTTATAATTGATACTATTAAAATATAGGTTGGAAAAACCCAGCCCACTAAAGTCCAACCAACAAACTGATTCTCATCAGCCATTCTCATTCCACAGGAAGTAGTGAGCAGGTTTTTAGGCACCTTTCTGCAAATACTCAGAGTTCTGCCAAAAATGCAGATTTGTTATGATTGAAGCCAATCAGACCTTTCTCTATATCTGTGTTTCATACCCTTTTGTGATGGGTGGTGTCTATCCAGATATCCATGAGACAATAAAAGGAATTCCACATTATGGAATAATACATAAAAATGTATGATTCTGCCTTAGCCAACATCATATCAGCTGAATCCTTTAATGGGACAATTGCTGATTATATAATAATTCAGTAATTCACTTTACCCCGTCCTTGTACACCTTGAGAAATTAGGTTGCAGTTCTGAGGGAATGTGAAAGCAAGATTCTGAAGAAAATAAAAGAAAGAGTGAGAGAACAGAACGTTTTGAAATTGAAGTAAGTATGTGAAAATGGATTGTTGTTTTTAATTAGTCTTCTAACCTTAATTATGTAGGGGCCTTGAATTTTCAGAAGTTCAAGGTAGTTTTGTTCACTTCAGTTGCATTTACAAGCAGCAGAAAGTAAAAAAAAAAAAATTAAAAAAAGCAGGAAATCTGAGTTTTGCCATTTTCTTTTGTTGCTGTAAAGTGGTAAACACATGGCAGCAATGTGACCAACACAGGTTGGGAGCATCCTGGGCTGTACCAATATGATCAGAGGCAGTAGGTCATTTGAATTGATTATTCCCCTTTACTCATCGCTGGTTGGACCATATCTCACATAAAGGTGTCCAGTTTGGGGATGCACAGTGCAGGAATGATGTTGACAGACAACACCACTCAGGGGTCACCGAGGTGGTCAGTAAGGTGTGGAGATCTTACCCTGTGAGGAGGGGCTGGGGGCGTGGGGTTTGCACAGTCTGGAGGAGGAACAGCTGTGGGAAACCCTAGCAGCCACCTATCCTTGTATCCTGACAGGAAGAGAGAGACAGGCAGGAGAACAGAGGACCCTTGTCGCTTGGACACATCTTGGGGTCACCACTTGTGGTTTGGCCGCTGCGGTGCTCCTCAGAGAGGGCACCACTTTGTCACTAGCTGAAGCTGGGTATGTCCCCTTTAGGGACAGGAAAGGAGCAGGCAGACACAGCAGCAGTGAAGGGATCACTCTTCTAACTTTATTTACATTTCTCTACTTTATATACATTTGTACAGAAATCCAGAGATTGGCTAGAGAGGTCACCACCTCTCAACCTGTGTGGTGGACAGCACCATCACTCAATTCTTCTCTCACAGGAGAAGAATGCAAACATTCCAAGAATAACTTTGTTTACATCAGAAGGCTGTGAGAAAGCTTCTGCAGAGGCAGAAAGCTGAAAACATCAGGGCGACAGACCCTGACCATGAATTGTCAAAGACTGGGACGACTGGATGTAAGGAAAAAAATATCCCCACAAGAGTAATTAAGCACTGTAGCAGAGTGCTCAGAGAAATTGGGATGTTGGGTATTGTAAGTGGAGTTTGATATGCAATCAAACTAAATAAGTAGCTCACGTTTCTGTGCATTTGAGGTGACATAAGAATGTGAAGGAATAAAACATATGAGGTGTATTTGCCTGGAGCCAGAAATGGAAAACCAAATCTTTGCAGACCAGGTTGTTCTTTCTGTAGACTCTCATTTTCTTTAAGAAGTGGAGGGAGAGAGGATGTGCTGAAAGGGTAGTCCTGAATTCTGACAACTGACTAAGAAAATTACGGTGAAGTTAACGCCGTGGTGTGTTTGTATTAAAACAGAGAATTAATAATCCTCTTTGATTGTGACTCCATATTTTGCACTGAAATACTATCATCATTATTATTTTTAATCTCAATGTCTGAAATAATTTTGAGTTACTGAGTTATGTTGTATTTTTCTAAATTCCAAGTGATATTTCAAGGTGAGTACTTTGGCTATAAACGTGCATTTTTTCCCTCCCAATAGCATTTTGGACGAAAAGTGGCTGACTGGCATGATACACAGCATATGAAATTTCCTTTTTCCTGCTAAAGAGGAAAAAGTAGTAAACCCCACCTATTACCTCATGTTAATACTGTACATTCAGTTCAGGCTTCCGTTAATTCCTGGGAATCTTACCTTCAGGTCCAGTGCACACACCAAGAGCTTTGCACTGGTAAAGGTGACATGGTGTCATTCACTGAGGAACAAAAGGAAAGATGGGCTTTTTTACTTCATTTCTCATGTTCTTAGCATACATGCCTGAGCCAGAGTTCCAGTGAAGTAAACTAGATTTCACAGAAGAAAAGCAAATCAAGTTTGAAACTGTAATCCTATTGTCTTGTGCAGTCTTTATTGCAATACCTTATATTTCATGGAAGAACCACAGTCACCTTCAATTCAAACCAAGAAAAATGAGCTTTGTCACCAGAGTGTCACACCTCATAGAACCCTAAATGTATTCTTTCTTCAGCATTGTTTTCTTGTAAGATTCATCTTTGTTTCCTGTTTCTTTTAGTGTTGGGTCAGTTCTCATTCAACTTTGCCATCTGGGTCAACCATAAGCAATATAATTTTTGCAAGATCAGAATTTTGAAGCACTCTAGAGTTAAGAAAGAAAAAAAAAAAAGTCAACAAATCCCCAAGACCTGGATCCTTAGCTGTGCAACTCCTCTGTATTTCAAATTTGTTTTTCCTTTCTGATACATTATTTTTTTAGTTTTGAAACATAATTTTGTAGCAGGTTACTTTTTATTTCATTTATGAATTAGCATTCTCACAAGAAATTTCATAGCTAGCAATGGATTAATTTTTGTTTAGCCTACATTTAATGAAAGCAGAACTGCAGGTGAGAGGTTGAAGCAATGGTAAAAGATATTTGAGATGCATACCCTGAATTCAAAAACACATACATTGGCAGATCGTAGTAAAAAAATTGAAACATTCATTTGAATTAAGATACCTCTGATGTACATTTAAGAAAAATAATTGAAGTGAATTTTTAGAATTTTTCAGTCAACTTATATGACACAGATAACTTTGCATAATTTATGTTTAATGGTTATCTGAGGGGAAGTTTTATATCTTAATCATTTTTTTCCTAGTATTTTTATTTGTCATGAAGATTACTTGTGTTTCAGTAAATTCGGACAAGTCTACCCATGTTTACTTTTGTGAAACTGCTTACTTACTTCACTCTGCATTAGTAGCTGGTCATAAACTGGTCCAACATGTGTAATGACTGATTTAATAGTAAGAGACAATCAGCAGCATATCTGTTTTGTTGTATGTCAACACTGGTATTAGCAAGAACAGCATTATAAATATCCTAATGCTTTCTTGCCAGTGATTTGATCAGAGATATTATACAGAGAGTCAGACTCAATTATTTTAATGTAAATCTAAGGCTTTGGAATCTACACAGTCTCCACTTTCAGAATGGCTTTTTGGGTGAAGGCATTCTTTGAAATCATTTAGTCAGAACTGTTCAGGCAAAAATTTGGAACAATATATACTCTCGTTTGTTCTTTAGCTATAATTGCAAAGAATTATGCCAATAGAATTTAAATGTGCTATAGCCATATATATGCTTTAAGTTCAAATTATCAGAACACTGATATGCATCTAAAATTATTCATCTTGTAGCACTTAAAAACCTCTATCTTCCTCCTGTTATGAGTGTTTGTGTAGGAATAATATATCTGTCTTGAAAGACATGGATCTATGTATCCCGCATGTTCAGCATTTGCCTTGACCTACTGGCCTTGTAGGTTAGTTTTGTTCTTGTACAAAAGTTTGACTTTAAAAAGAAGATCATAACCCTAATGTTTTGCCTCCACTAGAGGGACCTTGGAAAAAGTCTTGCATGACAGTCTAATTAAATTGTCTGGATAGGGTGGTCTATTAAATGTTCTCATTCTCTCTTAATTATTATCAAGAATGGCAGAACATACTCAGATGGCTCTAAAAGTTTGTTTAGCAAATAGAGCAGATGCACAGCAGGAGCTGGGAAGGCATCTTCACAAGTGCAAAATATTCAGATCTTCCATGTGATGAAACAGGAGTCTCCCTGAACCTCAAGAGCAGACCTGTTCCTTTGGATAAACTCTTGTTTCTGAATACTAGGGCATTTCCAATACTAAAAATTAATTCACTCTTATAAGCAAAACCTTTAAAAATCCCAGACCTCTCCTGTAGGAAGTGTTTTTTTTGTTTATTTAGAATGTATTTATGCATATAAATATGTTCTATTTTAAGGAAATATTGATCACATTCTAAAAACAGTAAATATTTACAGACATAATGAAATGGAATGTGCCCACCACTAGCTACAGAAGGTATGTAGAAAGCTATGTGCTTCAGGCGAGTTTTGAAAAACGAGAAATGACAGAGGGAATACATAGTTGCAATTTGCTCCTGTTGCTGTGCTGTTGATGCACTCAGTTACAGTATTAGTCTAATTTTATATGCATGGAAATGTGTTATATGCATGAACATCTCACATAGGCATGTCTTCAAACATCTACATCTCTGTTATGTGTTTTCATTTGTAATTTTGGTTTGGTTTTTTCAAAATTGCTGACTTTCTTCTGATAAAGTGTAAATTATTAAAAATAGTCTGTGGTTTGCCTTAATGGCCCTTTGTATTGCAGTAACTGCTTTAAAATGCTTCTGGATTTTTGTATCAAATGGAACATCTTTATGCAAGGAGGAATTTTGAGAATTTTTTTCTTGTTTTTGATGTGCAAACCATAGTTCTTTTCTGAGGAATCGACATTTCAAGTCCTGATTCAGAAAACACAACTTTAGGCAACGGTCTCTAGCAGTATTGTTTATATCCTGTTTATCTTTGCAGTGTTTATCCAGGTTGATCCAGGAGCCTTGTGGCACTTCTCTTTTAGGATTTAACCGTTCTGTCTGTGAGTGGCTTCACTTACCTGATGTGACTTACAACTGTTTGCAGAACGAATGTCAGTGACTGATGCCAAAGAAATGTGGCGACCAAATGGATAATCATACTGCAAACATTACCCCATAAAATATGTTTTCAAAATATCTTCTTAGCTAAAAGGAACAACAATATAGCAGTTTAAATTCAGCTATACTTGTAATTATCTCAGTACAGCTATAGTTCAGTTTTGGTGCAAAATTGGAGCACTAGGACATGTCAAATACAGATAAGGAAAGGCTGAGAGAATTAAGATTGTTCAGCCTAGCAAAGAGAAGGGTTTGGGGTAACCTTCCAGGACCTGAATGGAGCCTGTAAGAAAGATGGACAGAGACTATTTGCAGCAGTATGTGGTGACAGGAGAGGGGTAAATGGCTTCAGACTGAGAGAAGGTTTAAATTAGATGTAAGGAATAAATTCTTTACTGTTCAAGTGGTGAGCCTCTGGTACAGGTTGCCCCGAGGACCTGTGGATCCTCCATCCCTGGAGAAGTGTGCAAGGCCAGGCTGGATGCAGCTCTGAGAAACCTGATCTAGTGAAAGGTTTAGGAACTAGATGATCTTTAAGGCATCTTCCAACCCGAGCCTTTCTGTGATTCTTTAATGAGGGAAAACAAGTCATTTTGCATGACTGAAACGTTTGGTTTGTACTCAACTTCCCACTTGTAAAGGATGGGACTAATACACAATACTGTATGGCAAAAGCTTTTGCATATCTGTGTTCCAAAAAGTATATTAAGCTTTTCCAAACTCCTTAGTATTATACCAAATTGCTTCTTACTGAAGAGAGACCATCATGGCAGCAAGCCCATGGAAAGTGGTAAATACATATGTAACCAAATAACACAGCCACTTCAAAAAGCAACCTCAATTGAAAGGCCTTCTTGTTCCTTTCTGTAACCAAAAAATGTGGACTCATGTAAAAGTGTTCAAAAGTATGTAACCCTAAACTCACATCAACTGCTGGCTACAAACATTAGACAAATGATTTTCCTCTTTTGTGAGGATTTGAGACTTGAAATTTTTGCTTTTGCTGAATAAGGATGAAAAAATTCCTTTGTTTTGAAGTGTTGAGTAATTATATTTCACTTCAAGTGTTTGTACATTTTCACTAATTAAAATAACATGCATTTTAACTTATTTGAACAAGCATGCTTGGAATGAGGAAAAGCAAATTTATTAAAAATTAATTTAAAATGATGAAACAGGACATCATTTTAACATAAGGAAGAGACTTTCTTACAGTAAAATCAATCATTCACTGCAATAAACTCTCAGAGACATTGTGGAGTCCCCGTTGGTGGAGGTTTTCAAGATGGGATGGGACAGGATGCTTGATAATCTCATCAAGGTTCCCTTTCCCATGGAAGATTGGATTTTTTTAAGTCCCTTCTAATCTGTGCTGTTCTATGATTCCATGACACGGTGTGGTTTTAAAAGAAAAAGTCAGTCTATTCCAACAAAAAATTAATTGAAATTACTCCTTAACCATAGGAAATGTCCAGTTTTGTTAAATTTGCTGTTTTGATGTTTTATTTTTCCCGATAACTCTAGCCAGATGCTTTGAGTTTTAAATCTAGCTCCACAGTTCACTGTGTGGTCTGAAAGAAATCAGTTTACTTCCTTATTCCCACTTTTCTTCATGATTAAAACAGAAATAGTATTTAATGCCTTCTCTGGAATTCTACAAAATCTTGAGAGTACTTGACAAACGCAAGCACTTGACAGAAAAAATAGATGATAGCACAGGGAGATGGTAGTATTTTCTTCTTCACCTTAAAAAGAGAACTTTTCCTTTTCTCTAATGTCTTCATGTCTTTTATTGTAAATGTGCCTTGTACTTCAAAGGCAAGGTTAATCATGATTCAGACTTTGAACAGTAAAGGGAAAAATTTTGGAGACCGTGTTTTGTAATGCTTCTTTGAAAGGCAGAAGCAACAACAAAACAGGCCTACAAGACACCAGAGAGTGTTCAGCTTCTTTTGCATAAATACCTAACAAAAAGAAGAAGAGGATTTTAATGTGATTTAGGTCAGTGATTTTTGTAATGGAAAGAGCCTTATCCTGCCAAGGAACACATGAGTATATGTGGAATTTCTATACAGATCCCTATGGAGAAATGGACTAGAATGAGGATTTAGTGCTTTGCAACATGAAGGTGGGCTTTATACATGTTAAAAAAAAACTCCACATTTTTCATTAAGAAGAGGACATTATAATTGATATCTGGAAATAGTATGTGAATATTTATTATTTTCTTATATTTTTACGCATGATTTTTTAACTGGCAGTAAGTGTTTACAGTATTTCTGTTTGGGTGTTGGTGCAGCTCTCAGTGAGTCTCTCAAATCCTAAACCACAATTGCCCAGATTAGGGGATTGACTGAGAAAAGGAGCCCATTATGGTGAATGTTACACAGCTTATTTTGTGTAGAAACCAGGATATCAGAAGGAAGATATGGACTGAGGCTTTATATCAACCCTTTGTTTCTTCTCAGCAGAGACAAAGAATTAGACCTGAGGACAAGGAAATGTTTCATGTCCCAGGCTAATGATATAGAATGAGAGCAGTGCCTCTTGCTTTTTGTTGTGGGATAGTTGAACAGTAAAATAATTATCTTTGAAAATGCACACCTAAAAATATCATCTTTCATGAGTGGGGAGGAATAAAGTTATGCTTTTTAGCATATGCAAAGTCAGACTTATAGTCTCTCAAGCTTTTGATAAAATCTGGTCCTCAGCCATGGGGTTGAGGATACAATTTAAAATTTTAGACAAATGTCTATTGAAGGCTTTCTACAGCTACCTGACAAGTGAGAATCAAATGTATAATAGTCACTCTATGTTTAGAGATAAAATCTATTCTTTAGAAAAATTAATAAATTGATGTTTTCTCTCTGACTCTGAAGTTGAAATTTTTAGTAAATGGATGTAGTAATGAAGGGATAGCTCAGCTGCTGTGATAAAGTTCACGACTTTTTCTAAGAATTTATAGTTAATTTCAATTATCCCTACAGCATTTAATGGCCCCAAAAGCCCTTGAAGTCTGTCATGTCAAAGAGGAAAATCATGAAAAAATTCAAGTAGATTGTAACAAATGATGACTGTAGTGGGGGTATTCCAGCCTGTTTTTGTTAAAATTAGTGCCTAAAAATTTAAATTAATGTTGACTTAGGGTAATGCAGACTCATCTATAATAAAATAAAATTGGAATTGATTCCCTATTTCTTTACATTAATGGAAAGACATTGGGTTTGCATTAGTAGACTTTAAAAAGTGGTGTCACTGAACCTGAGTCTTCCCTCAAGGGTTCTTCATCTTTCTCTTTGAGCAGATCACAGCCTTTTCAATCACTTGTACAGCTTTGCTACTTCAGAGGTTGAATGTTTTTCTTAATACCTAACATGAAACTTTCTTGCCAAATTTAAGTCTGTTAATGTTTTATGCAGATTATTTCCATCCTTTTTCCAATGACCCTTTATGTACTTAAACCTATTTCTTCCTTTTTCTTTCGTAGGAAATGGGTAATGTCTTCTGGGTCTCTCATCTTTTCTTCTTTTCTGCTGCCTCTTCACTAGGGTTACAGCACTTCATCTTTCTTGAGGCACAGTGTTTGAAACTGGGTTCAGTATTTCAGCCGAATAAAGTGCAAAGATTCATCTGTCTTTCAAACATCCAGCAGTGCATTTGAGCTCCAGTCTACAGGTTAATCAAAATGAAAAACTAAACTGAATCTGCATTTCATCTTTCTCCTGCTTATATTTTTCTCCTCTCTTCTTTTTCCTGTCTTTCTGTCTTTCAGTCAGAATGGAGAAGAGTATAAACTGAGTTTTACTATTACTTGATGCAGAATTAATTTCAAGGTTTTTAAAAATAATGAGTTTGTTATATAGCATTCAGCTTAGACAGCATTTTTACTAAGTACTCCCAAGAAACAATGAAGAGAAAAGTTTTAGTAAAGGCACTGTTTTGTTTTTTTTTCCTTCTTCAGCTATTTTTAAGCAATAACCTGGACAAGAATCCTCTAAAATCATTGCTGGCCAGGTCTCACTTCTTTCTATTCATTTCCTCCAGCAATTTGACTTAAGATATCCATTTTATGCAAAAATTCCTGTAGTGAGACAACCTCCATCCCCTCATCCAAACACACGCTTTTGTCATCTTCCTGTTCTGACAGTTTTCATTCCAACATTTTCAAGATTGTTGTCTTCCTTTGAGTGTATTCTTTGCCTAATTCATTCTGTTGGCAGCCTGCTGAAATGTTGACATTGGTCAGAAATTAATATTGTGGACGTTTTAAAGTACTAACAGCGTGGCTATATTTTTATTTTGCTGCCACACGTTACAACTCTGAAAGATTTGTTGAATAACCTCACAAATTCATTGTCCCTGTGCCTTGTGCTATTCTAAAGCCTTATGGACCCTTGCCAAGGGTTGCCCCATCAATATTACACATTTATAGAAGTTAAATGCTGAGAAGACAGAATGCTGGTTTGTGTTCATGATTGCAGGAGATTTCATGCACAAACTGAAGGCAGGGGAGGTATGAACACCACGGGTCTCTCATCTTGGGTTGGGTTGTGACACCTTTAGAGATGATGAGGTGCTGGAGTCTCCCAGAAAAATGTATGTGCAGCCCCTGTTCTTAATGTGCCCTTCCTCATATTTCTGTCCACACACATTTTCTGCATCACTGCTTCCAGTGGGCTCTAAGCACATAGTTATATTAGTGTCTTTTAAAATATTTCCACCAGGATAACCTTCTTGGGTACAAATATTGTAGTTTGTGTTTACAGGGTTTTATGCCTGTTTATATTGCTTTTTCAAAATAAAATAACAATTTTTAAAAAAAGTTCTGTCATTTCTGAGGGAAACGGGTAGCTTTAAGGTGACCAGTCCTGAGTATTTTTATAGGGAAGTATATTTGTCTGCATTAATAAAAAAGAAACCTAGAATATTTAATATTCTGCTTGCACTTTTTGCTAAGACCGCCAGATACAGGAGTGCCTTGCTGCTCACAGGGAAAAAAAAAACCCACAAAAAAACCCAACTCTACACACAAACACAAAATCCAGTTGGTGATAAATCATATATTATTAAAAATGTGAGTACAACACAGTTTTCCATGACTTATGTTTAAGCTATGTTTAAATCCTTGAGCCAGGCAAGAAACCACTGGCTTTTCATAAAAATGATTGCATCTGCTTATTCATTTAGAATAAACTATTGCTTTAGTTCAGAATATACAAGCAGTAGCAATATAAGTTGCATTCAACTTTATCTCAATGAATATGTTATCAGCACTATTATTAACATTTCTTCCCTCAGAGCAAGAAAGTGTTTCCTTGAATTCTTTTTCAGTATACTCAGGGCTGAGAGTGGTTTCTTTTCTATATGCAGCTATGTTTTGTTCTGCTTATTTTTTCTTCAGTTTTGTCATTATGACAGAATTTGCAGTATACTGTGGCTTCTGGTTTTGTGACTTTAGTGATGTAGATTGGGCAGTTCCTTCAAGATTGGCATTCTGACACCTTTTCCTGTTTCTAGCAACTCAGTGTCAAATATATCTCATCAGTGTGCTCTTATTACTTGGGTAGTCACTAGGGAAAGTATCTAATCAGTACAATTTCAGTTTTGATCTTGAAATAAATCAGGAATAGTCCTGCTACATTTTTCAATTTTTTGTCAGTCTTAGTGCAGGAATCAAAGTTTTCCCAATGCACATACAATGGTTTCTGGTGGCATAGCATAATAATGTCTCTTAAACTCCAGGTAAGTGAAATCTACTGCCTTTCCTTTCTCCAAAAGAGCATTATCTGATTATACAAAGAGATACTATATCAGTATAATTGCTGTAAACTGCCTTTATTAGCCCCATGTCGATTCTTGCATCATTTTCTACTTAGCCATATCCTTAGTATTCAGGTTTTTCTGAAATCATGTACGTTATTAGCATCAGAAGATCATTTCTTTTAGGAAAGTGTGTACTGTGTGAAATGTAAATAGAAGAAATACACACCATGACATTTTGGATGGCTGTTATTAAAGAAAGCTCAACAATATATTCTTTGAGGGAATAGTCAGATGTTACCCTTGTTACCCTTGTAGCCCAAGACTAAAAAAAGGCAAAGAAGGTGACAGGACTGATCTTTATCCATTGTTTGCAAACTGCAAATTATATTTTTTTGCCTACAGTAAAAAAAAAAAAAAAGAATTCTAATGAGGATCATGAATTATTTACTAGCAGAGGCTTTGTAAATCCCCAAGCTACAAAACCTGAATAAATAAGTGGCATTGAAAATAAGTTCACTGTTACATCATTATTGCATTCTGTTACTCCTACATTTTACGAGAATGCAGTTTTATCACAAAGGTAAATTCTGTGTAGATGTGAATGTAAAATGTGTGCACATGCAAATATATACAGGACTAAGAAAAGCTAGAAAATAAAAACTAGTCAGTACAATGAAAGATGGCATTTAAAACACATTTGGTTTTGTTGTTTGGTGTGTTTTTTCCCAGCTGAATAAGTAGAATTTAACTAGCAGGCATTTCTTTTCAGTAAGGCTGCTACATTTTAATGCATTCTTGTT
Source organism: Cyanoderma ruficeps (assembly GCA_008694505.1). Classification (NCBI taxonomy): domain Eukaryota; kingdom Metazoa; phylum Chordata; class Aves; order Passeriformes; family Timaliidae; genus Cyanoderma; species Cyanoderma ruficeps. Next base: position 41,368,332 of record VZDJ01007754.1, on the reverse strand, counting down.
TAAGAAGTTATCACTCACTTCTTCAGGGGAGGGGGAAAATAAAACCTTCTTACATTCTGGGTGACGCAGAGTAAGTGCTATTTCTCTCTATTCAATCAACTTTGGGGAGAAAGAAAGTCTGTAGTGTGAGAAGAGACAAAAGTAGGAACAGGCAATACTTAAAGAAATGCAAAGTGTTTACAAGGAGTCGACCTTTGACATCAACATTTTGCCTCAAATGGTGTCATGTAGAATCACTGTTGACTTTCTGACTGACTTGTCAAAGTTTGTCCTTACAGATTTATCAGTAAAGCTCCCAAGATCTAGGCATAAGTCAACAGTCAGAAGTTATATCATTAGCTATTCTGTTAAAATAATTCTTTTCCTTGCAGTAACTTCTGACCTTGTAGTCAACTCTGACTAGAAATTCAGAATGACACCTCAAACTGCCAGGTTTTTGAGTACTTGTGTAGCTTCCATGATGATGTTTGTCTCAAGGGCACAAAAATTTAAGATTGCTCAGAGCATAACTCCCTAATTTCTTTAGTTTCAGACAAAAATGAGTAGGACACAGACTTCAAATTTAGCATTTCAGTATATCAGTCTATCATTAAAAATATGACATCTGACAACACATAGTTCATTGGTGACGCAGAAATTTCCAAGTAAAATATGTAAACAAATATGTCACACAACTGCAAGTTATATGATAACTGCCAATACTTTAAATTAGCAAACTGGTGAGATCTCCATCATACTGTCTTAAAAGGAACAGAGCTATAGGCCATAAAATGCATTGAAAGATTTATTAAATTTTGCTTTTATCACTAGCAATAAAGAAATATGTAATTGCATGTTATTGCATGATGTAGTGCATGTGTATTGAAGGTGATGTTAACATACGTAATAAGGTGGTTATCTTTTTATCCACACTCAATATAATATATCTGGAGGCATAGATTTGATAAAAAAAGATGTCCTCCTTGGAATTTCTAATATACGTTAAATGCACAGCATGGTACAATGCAGTATAAATAGAATTTTCTCTGTACACTTCTAGATTACTGTAAGGAATGCAGTAAAAGCTATTTTTCTTTTTTTAAAATTATATGAATCTTTCTTTACAATCTTAATCTAATTCTTATATACATAAGAATGGGGATAGTTCTGGTATAATACCTCCTTGACTATGGATTTTATTTATATAGGCCAATACTATACCTGAGTGTATAGTGTGAGGAATGGGGCTTGAAAAATTCTCTTCATTGTTGCTCAGTTTGTACTTTGATCCTCTTTCCAATTCTCAGTGGTTGTACATTAGGAAAACTATTTGATTTTTATTCATCTTAAAGTCCAATATAATTTTTTTTTAACATGGCTTAATTATGAGAAAATAGGTTTTCTTGAACTTTTGTTGTTAAGTTCTTCCTTTTTAACAAAGTCAGTGCTTGAAATAGTCCTGTGTTCCTCATTAAAGGTTACTGTTATTTATTTACAGGGTTTTAAAGTGCAATCTTTAGTGTAGGTGCCAGGGCATTTAACAAAATAACTGTCCAAATTCATTAGCAAAATGAGTTTTTCTTTGCTGTGAGGACTAATTTTCCATGTCACGTTGTGGAGAAGATACAGTGCCCAGTGAGCATGAGGTGTCATTCCAGTCCAACTAACAGAGAAATACGAATGTGGTGCTGATAACAATATTTATGTGAATCTGCAAGAATTTTTTCACATGCCCTCAACAGATATGCTTCTCTGCCATTTGTGCTAATTCAAGGTCCCTTTATCTGTTGCTTACTCTGTCTAAGAATGTCACTGGGTCTTGTAGCATGAAGAAATGCCAAGGGGCAGAGGATTCAGCCTCAGCAGAATAATTGTGACCCAGCAATTGGTATGGACTCCCAATTATTCCTTGCTGTCCTGGAAGTGGCTGAGTCATTATCCCTGGAGGTATTTGAGACATGTAGACATGGTGCCTGGGGACATGATTTATTGGGGGGCTTGGCAGTGCTGGTTTAATGGTTGGACTCAATGATCTAAGAGGTCTTTTCGAATTTAAAGGGTTCTGTGATTTTATGATTAATGAGGAAGCATGTTTTCAAATTAAAGATTCCAACATTTCTTCTCTCCTTGTAGTCTTGGAGATTTTTTATGGTGGTTTTTTTTTGGGGTTTTTTTGTTTTTTTGTTTTTTTGTTTTTTCAAATAGTTGCAGGAGAAGGATGTTGTTCTTCAAATTAAAAACTTCACTATTTGGAACATTTAGGTTACATCAAAATAATGATTATTTAACTGGCATGTTACTTAATTTCGTTATCTCAAATTTTAGTGGCTATTAGAGTTAATTATACTGGGTGAGATATAACTTCATATGCCCTATCTCAGTTGTATTTAGGGGCAAAATCATGCTTATTGAATCTCAAGGGATTACAGGGAAAGGTGAAATGTTCAAACTTTCTTCTTGGAATTCTAAGTTGCAAGTTGTCATTTTCATTTATGTGATATCTTGCTGTCACTAGGTCCCTTGGGTTTTTCTCAGATATATTTAGGTCAGTGTGCCAATCTAGGGAAAATGAGGCTTCTCATACTAGTTCAGGTTCAGAACAATGAACCTGGACAAGAAACTTGCTTTCTGATGGGTGTATTGAAATTTGCATTTAGTTTGGTGAAAGAGATTAAGCCGTTTATTTGAACATTTTGGCAATCTTCTTTTCCCAGATTTTTTTCCTCCAGATAATTGTATTCTACAGCAGCACTGACTGTTTCTAATTTACCTCTGGAGTTAATTAATTTGGAAAGGTGACTTTAGAAAGGAAGATTCCTCTATAAAGATTGAAATTATCATGTTTAAGGATTTTTTTACCTGGCTTTCATTTGTGGCTAAGCAATAAAGCAGCGAAACAGAGTAATTACATTCTGTTGAAGCATTTGCATTTTATTCCACTGATATGGACTCTTGACTCCTTTCAAGTTCAAGAATATTTTTAAAACACAGAAATTCTGCCAATAACAGTTCTGAAGTCCTTCTTCCCAAAGGACCTACAATTCTATTGAAACCTCATTTAAAATATCAAATTACAGGAACAGTCATAAACTGGAATTAATTACACTCAAATTAACTGACTTAAACCCCCCCAAAATATTCAGTGCATGTTTTTAATGACAGAAAATGCAGAACTTAGGTCAAATACATAAAATTCTAAAGCAATAACTGAAAGTACAGCATAAAAGCTAAGTAACACTAGTTCAAAGACAATGTTTCACTTGAAAAAGGATGCAACATTGTGTGATGGAACTAATTAATATCATCATAATAATAAATTCTAAATTTTTTGTATATTTTTTCTGCTGAGTGGTTACTATGGTAAGTTTCTGTAGCAAAAGCATTTTTGGGGAGGAAAAAAAAGATAAAATGTGTAATTGTAGAAATTTAGATTCCTTTTATTTCAGTTATTTTCCTAATACAGTAAGGTAATGTTTTGTCTGAGATTTAGAAACCCAATACATGACAAAGAAAAGTAGCATATTTTGGTAGTGACAGGTGGGCTTTAAAAGACAGTTTCAGAAACCTGCCCTAGACGAGCTCAGAATTGTTCAGCTGTCTCCTCACCTTGTATATAAAACCTATGCAATACTACTTTACTGCATTACTAAAGGATCTAGTAATTTATACTTCGTTTAAGGTAATTAGATTTTCATAACACTGAGCCTTTTCTAATAAACATTCAGACTGTGGTGTTTCAGTGAATATCTAATGGTTAATTTGAGTAGAGAATCTTACTGCCTTGGAAGCTTCAGTGTTGACATTGTTGCTGCCCAAATCCTTCAAGGGACAAATAATTAATTATTCACTGGTCTCCACAAAACACCCTTTTCAGATAAATCATTTTGTTTTTTAACTGTAGTTGAGATGCCAAGCATCTCCCCTGAAGCCTGTGACACAGAGAAGTAAGGGATAACATCTTATTACTGGAAAAGCTCCAAGTGAGAGTATATTGTCTGAATACACTGCACTGTATATTAACCTTGTGTGTTGTGTAGAGTAACTTTCATAATCCCTTTCTCTGCTCACTGGTAACCTAGAGGAGATTAACTTGTAACCCTGTTAAGAAAAAAAGAAAACTGAAGCTGAAAACTGAAAATTCTAGCTGTTTCTTAGCTAGAATTACTACCAAGGAGACCACACTGATTTTACAAGGTTCTTAACTGCGCAACTTTAAAGAGGGATTTTCCATTATGGTGCTTTATGTTTGTTTCTATCTTCTTTTCACTATGTTAATTTTTATTGGTTCTTTGACAAAAAACCATAACAATGGCCCTCCAAGGATTTGCCATTCAGAGAAATACCTTGGCAGAATTTGCTACTCTTTCATTTTCACAATTTGGATATTTCACCAAGGGTGAGCAGGATTTGATGTCTGTGGTACTTTGATAAAACCTGCACAAATGGTCTGGAAAAGCAAGGCAACCATGTCATGAAATCAAGGAAAGCCAAGAAATCTGGGATCTGTGCTGTGTGTTCTTCCTGTGCATCTGTAACCAGCATATAGACTGTGGTGCAACACTTCCTTTTTCTTAAAAGAAAGTTTGTGTGTCTGCTTGTCTCAGCTGAACACATGGAAACACATTCAGTGTTACACACCTGTATGAAATGGAGGGCAAATCTTTTGATGTGCTAGTGGTGAAGGCACCCTAAAATTCCCATATTTAGGGCTGTTTTGAATGCTTCACTGGTGTAACATGAGCAATAAAAAAATATTACTTTCCATGAATCTTTTCAGTTGACTTTCAAAAGACTCTTTGGCTCTCAAACCTTCACTTATTAAATTTTTTAGAAGGCTCTCATCAAAGGGTAACTTAATTTCTCCAAAAGCTGGCACTTAGTGCCATTTCATACACCTTTCAGTGCTTGAGGCAACCACACGGGGCTGGTAGATGTGTAGAGATTACAAGTGAGAGACTTTCTTGAGCAGCAGCTGGAGGTTAGCTGGGATTCCTTGGAGTCAGTGTCTGAAAACTGGAAAACTGTACCTGTGCTCAGGCACATGATTCTCATGCTTTGTGATTGAAATTAAAAACGGGAAAAGCTGCTCACAAAAAAGAAAGAAAGNGCCAAAACCCCGACATAATCTCTGTTGGGCAGCAAAGCAAATGAGGTGTCTATAATGCAATGCTTAAAACTGTAGACCCAAAAGAAAGAAAGAAAGAAAGAAAGCCTGAACAATTAATAAGACTAGTCCAAAACGTTAGACTACTGTTAATTAGAGCATACATTTAAATTCCCTTTAAGATCTTTAAGTAATGTAGAGGGGCCTGCTTTCCTTATTATATTTCTGAAAAAATAAGAATTAGACAAACGTTGTTAGATGTCTGTGTTGTATTTAACAAAAAAATTTCTTGGACAGTCTGGGAAAACATGGGTACCAGCACATATTTAAAATGTATATTGTGAGATACTTCATATACATTTCATACTTTTATACTGCAGGTTTTGTAGTGGCTGAAAATGTCAAAGTGATTTGAGTGATATGTAGAGAAGAGGCAACAAATGGAGCTGAAGAACTGCAGGTTTGGGAAAAGAAGTTAGAGAGTAACAGATAGGCTTTCAGATGGCATTAAGTGACATAAATGACCTCTCAAGTAGTCTCTGTTACACGGGGCTAAGGAATGCTCTTTATGGGCCACTAGTACTCAGCTACCGAAGCCAGGGAAATGTCACAGCGAGGGCTGCATCTTTTTCAGGCCTGTGATGATCTTCATTTGACTCCAGAAGCCAGAGTTGCAGGCATTTTGCAAATGTATTGCCCAACCAAAGTTCTAAAACACTTCTATTAAAAGAATATCACCAGCAAAGTGTCCACTCAACCTGCCCTGACTAGTTGGGTAATGCAGGTGTCATTATAGAACTGTATATTTGCATCCTGTAGCATGCATATGATGTGAAACGTACTGGAGATTGTAAATATTGTGTGCTGAATAATATAATAAGAGGTTCCACTAGAAAAAATCATAGGTTTTCACAAGAAGAGACAAATTCCTAACGTAGTATACAAGATGTTTTCCATTTGGGAAAATGGGGAGATTCTGTGCTGTCATATCTTTAGCTGCAGGTGGAATCTGCAATCTACAAAATGTTATCCAAGTGTTCAGGAACCACAAAATGCTTCCTGCCTGCTGGCAGTCTAGGGGAAGTGTCAAACACAAATATTGTTAAGAAGATATGGTCAGGGACGGCTTTTGGAAGCCTTTAAATGGTAATAGAAAGCGACCTTTGTTGGATGGATTTGTGAATCATAGAATCATTTAGGTTGGAAAAGACCTTTACAAACATAGAGTACAGTTGTTAACACCCCACTGCCAAGTCCACCACTAAAGCATGTCCCTAAGGGCCACATCTACTGTCTTGTAAGTAGCTCCAGGGGCAATGACTCAATCCCTGGACAGCCTCTTCCAGAGCTTGACAACATCCCTGGTGAGGAAATTTTTCCTAATATCAAGTTTGAAACTCCCCTGGCACAACTTGAGGAAGTTTCTCCTCTCCTATCACTTCTTACTTGAGAGAAGACACCGACTTCCATGTAGCTACCACCTCCCTTTGAGTAGTTATGGAGAGCAAAACAAATGAAACTGGTATGAAGCAGAAGAGTTTTTTCAAACAATAAATTTTCAAGAACCAGGCAATGGCCAACTAGATACAGAAATTTTGAGAGGGTATATAGGAAAGGATTTAATAATGCAGTTAACTCGTGATGCACAGAGATTTTCTCAAACTTTGGGTGTGATAGTGACAGCCTGAGCTCGATGATAGTTTGTAGGCTGTTAAGAAAAATGATAGTGGGGGCTGCCATACTGAGTGAGGTGTAGCCCTGTGTACTGGAGAACAAGAGAAATGAATGGGGGAGAAGAAGACTTTTTTTTTTTTTTTAGATAATAGCACAATGTAAAGTGTTCCTAGCATCCAAGTAGAAAACACCTGCAAATGTTTACAAAAGGCAAATAAAAACTAGAAAGAAAAAACACCGTATTTGTTCTGCTAACAGTAAAGGTGAGATTTTGGTGTAACACAGGATGCAGCCAAAAGGAACAGTTCGTCTCTGCCATCCTTCTCTCCAGCAGCATGTTCCCAAGTGCTTCCTCCCATCTCTTCTGGTTCTTATACTTGCCTTTTTAAAGTAATTATAATCCCTTTTTTACCTGTGTAATTTCAGTTGGTTCAATGAGCAAGTGCAGCGTTGCTGGATTCAACCTGAGACAGAGACAGTAATGCCAGGATGGCAGGAAAAAGTGGGCCCGTTCTTGTTACCGAAGCCTGCAGTGTGGTTCACTTAATCTGTACTCCCAAGTAATCAAAAATCTTTCTCCTCTTCTCTCAAATGTATTTTCTTTCTAGACGGGGATCATAGGTTTCTGCATCCCTTATAGTTCAGGTTGTATCCATTGCTGAGATCCTAGCTTGTCTAACATTGTAAATGATTTTATAGCCAGCTATTTGGATTTTAATTTTAGGTCCTCCACATTTAATACCCTCTCCAGCCGTGTTAAACATTTCGTCCAAACTTCTCCAGTGCAGCAGGAGCTGCAAGACATAAACCCCTACACCTATAAACAGTAAAATTTACATCTAGTCATGACTTTTGATTAGGACCATATATAACAGTAATCAAAGATTTTGGGCTGGCAATGGACTGGGGACAGTTGATTCTAAAATGTGTTTGTTCTTGGTATAGCTTACCTTGTCAAAATCACCTTGATTTATAGAAATGCAAATTCACCTTATCCTGAAATACCGTTTGCTGGGGATAGATGTGTTGATTGCAAGCACTCTCATTGTAGAACAAAACTTCATTTGGAAGTACTGCTGATTGCATAATAGCATAGTTCTGTGGAGGAGAATTAAAGCGATGGTGCAAACAATGTTTATTAATTAAAAAATAAATATATTAAAGGTTTGTTAATCCTCATAGTTTTTTATATTCAAATGGCCAACCTCACCTCCTGAAGATTCTTAAGTACAGTCTGATCTCATTGGAATATTTACATGCTCCATATCCATGAATTTAATGTAACAGCACTGCATAAATTGCTACAGGGAGATTACTGCAGTGACTATTTAAATTAGTGAACTCCAAATCTAATTACTGAGTAAAATGGCTGAATAATACCATTAACTCGTATCATCAAAAAGGACCAAAGTTAGAATGCTTCTACTCTAGGTAATTTAATGTTAATGTGTGGGAAGTGAAAAAAAAATTAAAAAATCCAAAACAATCAACAAACCACCCAAATCCTTAAGAAATAAAGTTTTCTACTTCCAAAGAGAGGAAACCATTCTGTCTCTCCATTTCAGCTAGACCTCAATGTACAAGGCTGTTATCTATAGGAAATTTGATATATAAAGAAGCTGAAAAACCACCTTTACAAGAAAAAATACTTTTTTTTCTCTCCTTCTCTCAAAGAATGTTGGGGAGAAACAATTTTTGTGTAACTTTAAAAAAAAATATAGTGACAATGGAATGATTTGTACTTCACTCTTTTCACTACTTGGAGGATCAGATGGAAATGCTTTCAGTAAAACTGTTGAAAGTGCATGAGATATGCCCATAAAAACTGGTGAAAGAGGAAAAATATGAGGGCAAATAACTTAATGTCTATGCTTCTACGTCCCTTCCTTTCTCTCAAGTAAGTGAAAAAGGTGGCAATATGGAAAGAACTTATTGTAAAAGAGTAAATCTCCATCATATGCATAATCAAACACAGTTATGTCTTCTTATACAATTAAAAATTAGATTAATAGGCCAATTTTATTATAGATGAAACTCAAATCTACTTAATTTTTCATTAGAGGAAATTAACTTCCCAATAATGAAGGTATACATCAATAAATATTGTAAACAAACAGACATTCTCATATTAAAAAAAAAAAAAGATGTGTTTAAAAAGATAAATATCTGAGGGGATTAATTTGTTTGACTTGAATTTAGTTGCCATGCATTTTTATGCTGTTTTATTTTAACTCAGAATGATGTGTTGAGGTTGGACAGGCTCAGGTCTGAGTTTAAACACAGGTGCAAATGTAGTGGTAACCTGTGTCTCATAACTCCTGTGAAATATGTGCACCTTTGCAAAGTTATATCACCCTTCTTCCCCTGCCTTGGATGCTGTCTGACATTTACAAACAGAAATTAAAATTTGTTACTTTCATGCCTGATCACTGTTTCCTTCATTTCTTTGTCTTTCTTCCTTCACTGGTTGTGTTCTATTGCCCGTGACCAGTATTCCACCCACGTTTCTTCTGCCTCCTCCTCCTCCTCCTTCCTATATCTCATGTAAATATTTTCCTTTTGGTTTCCAGTGGAAACTAATGCTTGTAAAGTGATGTACCAAAAGTTCAGCTGTATGAGCTTGAAGGGAACCAAGCAGGCTTTCATCAGAAGCATTTGCAGTTGTCAAGGCTGTGTCAAAACCAAGCAGCCTCTCTGAAACATTCCTATTATCAAGCATTACAAATTCCAGTGAAAAAAAACAACTTCGTTGCATTTTGCCTGCAGATGTCTATATATAGATAGACATGTGGGATCTATGATGACATTTTGCAATAGAAGATAAAATAGGAGATGATAGAAAATATATTTGGTAAGCGGGACAAAGAAAATGAAAAGAGAAAATCATTCCACATAGATATGTGAATTCTGCTAAGTGGGGATAGAAAAGTAGAGTAGTGCTTCCATCACTGAAGTAGTCTGAAACAGATAAAAATAAAGTTGTATTCCTTTGTAGTAAATAGAAAAAAATCTACTGAAAATGGTCTAAAAATCAGTTTGATTTTTTGGGGTTTTGTTTGTTTGTTTGTTTGTTTTTGTTTTCGTTTTTGTTTTTGTTTTAATTTCTGCTGTGTGTATGTCCTGCTTTAGAGTTTTTCCAAGACCCATTTCTGAGCAAAAAGACAGACAGTGGGGATACCAGCATCCTAAAGTCACCTCAGGACAGTGTAGATCCAAGCGCATAATTTATCTGGCACTTCTAACAACTGAAAAGAAAAGAAAAAAACAACTCTTTTCTTGAATGGAATATTAAAGTTAGCTTCTGAATTAGCCTGTGATAAAGTAGGACTATTTGTAATTAAGACTTGAATGTATTATCTTGACAATCACTGAGCTTGTGCATTCTTTTCATGTGCATGCCAGTGGAGGGCTCTATTATGAGAAGGCCAGGAAGAAGATGGAATTAGTAATTTCTCTTTGTCAGGAACTGATTTATAGATCCCTGTCTCTTTTTCTAATGTAGTAAGGATATCAAATATTAATCAACTGTGCTTCAAAACTATATGCACAAATAAGTGAAGTGCTTTAAAAATTCAGTTATAAATAATTTTAGGGATTTAGAATTTGTGTTCTTTTTTTATCCTGTTTTTTTTTTTTTCCCCTGTGTGTATAAATTGATCCTCAGAATATGGCTGTATTTAATAGAGCAAACAGCCCCACTCTGGAGCCGCTGGTATTTAAACAATATCATCATTGTTATTTCTTAGTGTAGGAATCTGTTTTTGCACTTTAACCCTTCTCTCATTTACATAATCAATGTTTACATTTCCCAAGGTATATCTTTTATTCTTGTCACATCAAAGACTTAAAATCTCTCAATTTCTATTAACAATAATATTGATAAGAATTATCATAATAATTAAAAATAATAATGTTTCAGTGGAAAATTTCCATGATTTTCCTATACTTACAAGTTACTTTTCACATCAGCTGGCTCCTTGAGAACATACAGTCTTACTCATATCTTCTCACTGCATGTGATATTATGCAAGATATTATGCAAAAAAATTTAGTGAAATTGAAATAGTAAAGATGTTCTACTGTCTGAGAACACCTGCACCAGCTGCTTATATTTATCATTACATAAATTGTGCCAGAGTGACCAAATCCATTTGTTAGAACAGCAGTAGTTATTCTCAGTCCTGTAATGGAATTCATCTGCAGTCATGAGACGTTGCTTTCATTAGTGCATTTACATTACAAAGCACAGCAGCTTTGGAAAATGAGAACTCTCAATTCATAACATGGTAGAAAGCATCCTCAGTGGACAACAAACTGATATTTCCCTGTTCTCTCTGAATAACTTGTCTATCGGTGTGTGAAAACGTAGAGTATGTTTAGCAAAATTCATTGTCTGTTGCCTATTTTGGGTTCTTTTTTGTTTAAGAGTGGTGGAGAAAAATATGTGGGGAAAATTGTCAAAAATCGAATGGCTTGGGTTTCCTGGATTTTTAGTATTTGCCTCCATTAATGAAGTAAAAGTGAAAAATTTAAAATATGCAAGGCTTAACCTAAATATGGGATCCTGAAAGAGTTGGCCTAATTTTTTATAGTGCTGAATACAGAATTCCTGCTAAAATTGTGCATTTCAGACTGTTTATTTAAATCTAAGACAGTATTTTTAGAGGGGAAAAATATAGTACATTTATTAATTTTCCTTTCTCTATATATATTACTAGTAAAATCTCTAGCACAGAGGGAAAAAGTTAATCATACCAGTAAATTAGATATCTGCTCATATGATGCAGATGTAAGGAAAGTGGGAGAGAAAAGCTTTTTAGCAGCTCTGTTTAAACAGCCCTTAAAAATTCTGACTCATATGTCACCTTTGTTCTGATAATCATTATTATAAACTATTCTACTCTTAATAATGCCCAAAATATTGTTCCTAAGGTGTGTACCACTTTTAAAATCACAGATTGGGGAATATGAACAAAGGCTGGTGAAATAGAGGGGAATTTCCTCAAAAGTACAGGTCAGCTTCCATCAGTTCACAGGAGCATTTACTTTTGTGGTGAACAAGGTAACATTTTTATCTCTGCTTTGCTCTTACTCAGTTTAGTAGACATTTACAGTGTTGTAAATAAGATGTAAGTTTGACCCTTAGTTTTTATTTTCATCCCACATTGTTGTATGCTAATAAATAATCTCATCTCTGGGGTGGCCTGAGACCATTGTGATGGAATTGCTGCAGCACCACGTGCTTCTGCTTCTGGATCTTTATTGTTGGGGTTTGGAGTCGGTTTTCTTGGAGGTCACCTGCAGTAATTATGTACAAGCAGGTTGAGGGTTTAATCAAATACCTGATTTCAAAATCGTGTGTCATGAGCTTGCCTCTTGCTACAGGAATATGAAGGGAGATGTAAGGACAGGATTTTCTGGTTTAGACTGCTTTAGGACTACTTTTCTTAAGTGTGAGGATTCTGGTAACCTTAAAAATGGTTTTGAGCTATTCCTTAAAGTCAGGGAAAGAGTCTATGTTACTTTACACTTCCTACTGGTAAATTACATCTTGGCTTTTATCTGCTTTTTATTTTCCTACTAATAAGGGCTGTATTATTGTTATGGCTAGAGAAAGCAGAATAATGCTGTTGTATGAAGGAATAGACTATAAAAGGTGGATTTAGCATAAATTAGTAGTTTGTCTTCATAAAGAAAAAGAAGCATTGGAGTAGGAGCTTTGGAGTTATACCTATACTGGAGTTATACCATTACCTACTGAGGTAATGCTAACATGGAGTATGAAATGTCAAAACTTTGTCACCCTTTTTGGTTTGGGTCCTGCTCCTAAACTGCAGGGTGTGGTTTTCAAAGTTGGTCGAGCCCTTAGAATAGCCCATTAGAAGGAATAAACACTTGCAGCCTTACTCAGTGCTGTGCTGCTCTTGAAATACTGGAGAAGTGGACTTGGTGTGAGGAATACATTAGATTATTTTGTCATTACTACAGTAAAAATATCATAACTATGGACTGGAACTAGAACAGGCTGATGAACTTATGCTTCATGGTGTGGAGTGTTTGCCTCAGGGATTTTTTGCCATGATCTTGGCTTTCACTGTGATGGTGGTAATCAAGCTGGGATTTTTTCAAGGCCAATTGCCTTAGTTTTCTACTAGGGATGTGCTGTAGAGTTGTCTAAGATGTGTTGTAGACTAATAGCAGCTTTTACTTGAAAATACTTGTAAAAAAATTCGGCTTTTCAGGCTTTGTATTTGATGTAAGACTTTCTCTAATAGTTGATTATGCTATTGTAACTCACAATTTGTACTTAGCTGTGAAGATATTTGCTTTGAAAGTATGCTAATCTTTTTTTTATTACTTCTTTGCTGGCCAGCAAAGAATGCATAACTCCTGATTGCCTCAATATGCTTACAAATGAGATTATTTGCACATCTAGATATCTATCCCATAAAACTTGTAAAGGCTTTTACACATATTGATGATGCTTTTATAGGTGGGCTTTCTCTTGATGCTTTGAGAAATATAAGTATATTAAACAAGCCACTATTTTTTCTTATGAAAGCATTAGTCCACTAAGTTTGCAGATATCTGATCTTTTTAGCCCTTGTGACTATCACTTGGCTTCCTTGTGCTCAAATTTAATGAAGATAGCAATTCCTGCCTGTTATATTTAATATATTCCATAATAACATCTATACCTATGAAAACTTTGATTAGTGCACAGATTTACAGAGAGATTAGGGACAAAGGATAAAAGACTCGGATCAGTCTTGCAGGGAGAAGGCAGATGAGTGTCACAATGGACTGGAAATGCAGGATGTGCAATGAAGGTTGTTTTGATGAAAGAAAGGTAGGACATAGGAAAAAGAATGACATTAGGCAATGACAAGTCAGGAATTCAGGAGTGCATTAGTGACAAGGTGTGGATGGAACAGGCTGGAGAAGGGACATCAGAAACTTAGAGCAAGAGCAGCTCACAAGGGAAAACAGTGGTCCCTGGGCAGAGACGTCTTTGCAATTTTGACTAATGAGAATAGGATGAGGTACGAGGAAGAGCTAATCCTCATGGCTTTTAGCTCAGTCCTTGAGCCCTTTACCTAAATGTATTAATGAGAACTCTGATTTGGGAGTGGGAAGTGGTGTACAACAGCAAATAATAACATCCTATCTATCTCAAATAGGTATCCAAAATTAGCAAATACTTTGACCTTATGCAGTGTTTGTCTTAAATCTCTTTCTGTGAAATGGGGATAATAATAGATCCTTGTCTCAATGCAGGCCTGTGGAAAATAATTAGAATTGGTAAGCACTCTGACAGTGCTGTGATGCATGCTCCAAACAGCTCATCATGAGACCTGATAATTCTTTCCCAATTCACAGTTCAATAGTGCACAGTAAATAAGGCATGAGGTCACCCATTAAATGATTTGGGTAAAAATTAAATACTGAATAATTTCATGTCAAATGATGTGACTATGTATTTAAAATTTGTATCAAAATTGTATCTGCTCAAGAGGTATTATTGCATTTGAAGAAGCAATGTTCATTCTTTTAATTTTTATCATTTGGGCTTGCTAGTTGACAATTGTAACACTATTTTCACCACCCTCTGGGGGAAATGTGGAGTGTGTATCAGGGAACATGGTTTGTTACAGATAACTTGAAAGGTGACTGTAAATCTGACAGGTATTTTTCCAATATTTGGTATAATTTTGGGATTATGTAACCTCTTACATATAACATGCCTTTCTCCATGTGCATTAGTTGTGTGTAGGTGCCATTTCACAGGTGTTCCTATGCACCCACAGTGCCTTCTGAATTCTTCAGTATATACATATGAACATACAGCTAGATTTAAAAAGTAAAGCAAGTTATTTCATGTCTCATGTTTAGTGTCTCATCTTCTACGTCCAGGTAGTGCCAGTTGTAGTGCCACAGTGCAGTGTTTCTGGGGTACACAAGGACAGAAGTTTGTCCGGCTGCAAGTGTGAAACTTCCGACTCTGCTGCAAACAAAACAGAGTATCTGGTACATGAGGAGTAGCAAGGAAAAGAGATTTCTGGGAGGGTATTTTCATTGCCTGTATGGCTTCAACAGTCAATAGGCATTCAAAACATGTATGCCTTGAAAGAAATCATGTGTTCTTTGGTTGTGTGGATTTTTGGGGTTTTTTTCTCTGCTTTTGGGAAATGGGAGATTCTGAGTGGGAAGATCATGTATATTCTGAATAGTCTCGAAACAGAGGGAAGGCAAATGAGTAACTTGAGCTGCAGAGGGGAATAAGAAGTGCATTATCTGTGTGTCTCTACTGAAACAATTAAGATTACAAATCTCTTGAGAATTACATTTCTGAGTGGTGGGGTTTTAGTGACAGATTTATCAAATCTGTTGTGTTATATTGGGACTTTTTCCTCTGAAAAATATGGCTTCTTGAAAATCTGTAATTTCCTATAGTAAATTTCAATTGTCCTGAAATTTTAGTTTAGGTTGTCATCTACTAATTTTTTTTTCCCTCTCCAATTTGGATGTGCAGATGGGTGCCTTATTCTTTGCTGGGAATTTCTTTGGTTTGGGGGATGAGGAGCCTTTAGCTTTTGCATTATTCATGTTGTATTAGCTTTTTTGCTGTAATCTAGGGACTACAGTATATGAAATATAATTTGTTCACAGGAGAACAAAGGTAATGTGATATAAAGTTCTCATGAGGAATCATGGCACTCTAAGGAAATATGATTTAATCCTCATGTGTCTTGGATTTCATTTTTCTTTTCTAAAACAAACAAACAAAACAATCCAAAACCCTTCAGTAGTTTGAATTACGAAGCAAGCAAAATCTTCCTAATTACTAACATAAAAAAGAAAAAACATCATGTAGCTTAATTAAACTGTGAAATTTAATTCATTGTTTATGAATGTCAACATATTTTCTTGGTCTAAGATAAAAGAAAAATTTGAAATACCAAAGTTTTTTAAGAAGACTCATTTCTACTTCTGCATAGTTTTACAAGAATCATGAAATGGGTTGGAGGGACCCTAAAGATGATCTAGGTCCAATCCCCTGCCATGGACAGGGACACTCCTCACTAGACAAGGTTTCTCAGATCTCCATCCAGCCTGGCCTTGAACAGTTCCAGGAATGGGGCATCCAGCTTCTCTGGGCAACCTATGCCAGTGTCTCACCAATCTCTCAGTAAAGAATTTATTCCCAATCTAACCCTAACCTCCTTCAGTTTAAAGCCGTTATCCCTTGTTCCTATCATTACATGGCTTTATAAAAAGTTCCTCTCTGTCTCTCTTGTGGCTCAGTGAAGATGAGGGTGTGGGAAGAGTTCTTCTGAAGGTCTGGTTCCCATGAGCCTGGACTTGTTGCTTAGGGATAATTATTAACAGATACAATCTTGCTTGTACCTATGAAAAACAATAGCCAATATTAATTTAATCCGAGCTCTAATTGTTATGACTGGATAATTTAATATTTTCTGTAATAGGCTTCAAGACCCATTTTATACTTTCTGCTGACTGCTCTGCTTATTATTCATCTAGCATGCAATACATTGATTGGCTGTGTTCAGAAAGTAACTGCATTAATACTGACTTCTTTTAGTAAACTTTAGTAGTTACAGATTTGCTTTACTTTCTTTACACAGTTTGTTTCATTGATCAAAGAGAGAAGAAAAACCTCTGTGTACATTAATGATGTACAACAGCAATATTCTAAATTTCCTTTAAGGCATACTATAACAGGGGATATGCATAGATTGTGCTGAGAAAGGTTAAGGTTATTTGTAGCATATTTGGCTCACAGGAATCAGTGCAAACAAAACACTGAGTAAGCAGTGCAGTGTGGAGGGGGGATAGAAGAGGACTGCACACAGTGGAGAGCCAAGAGTTCATTTATACTCCAGCAGGTTGTTCAATGCTTATCTGTTTCATAACCTTTTATTTTGCTTGTATTCTCAGTAACAGGCTTACAGATAGTTTCTTTCATTGCTTTTAGTCTGTTTTTTCTTCCTTTCACAATCTACCTGGTTAATTTTAAAAGGATTTCTTGGTCAAACGTATACTTTCATCAATCTTTAAAAATCATACTGAATACTTTTGGAAACTAAAAATGTATGCTACAGTTATTCAAGTAACTAGACATGTCTCTGCTACTTCTGATGCCTTAATGATCATTTCCATGGGATTTTTCAATTATGATATATCTCTGTACAGCATTAATACAAGAAGCTTTTGAGCCAGGTCACTACTGGTCTGAGTGCTCACCAATATTAAAATACTCAAAATGGAGTTTTCAGTCAAAATACAGAACGGGAAGAAACAGGTCTACATCACAAAAATGAACCCAAAAGGCACCATGGCAAAGTAAATGATACTTTGAGATTTTACTCAAAGTAAAATCTCATCCTGTTTCCCATAGACTGTTCCTAATACCAAGCAAAGGCGTGACTTTTATAGCTGGAGCACTACTTTTAAGTAGTGAGAGACTGCTTTTTGAGACTCCCAGTAGTATGCCATTGAGTTATAAAGTCAGCATGCACCTTTGGTGTAAAGTATGTTTCATTTTTCATATGAATTAAGCTGATTTAATAGATGAGTTTAAAGGACAGACATTAGATCTCAGGTGGAAGAGCCCTCATGTAAGATCAAAAAGTAGGAGAAAGGGGATTTAAATGCTAGTCTTTTCTCCTGTAATAGTCATTAGAATAAATTATAGTCTCCCACAGGGATGTGAGTGGGAGGATATATAATATGCATATTTTATATTTATGATATATATTAAAATATGCACATGCATGTACGTCTATCTTCACACCTCACTGGATTAATTTGGTAGGATTTCTGTGCATATTTGCATATGCTGTAAAGTTTATTTTTCTATTTATTTTACTCATGCACTGGTCCCTCAAACTCAATTGCAAATATAATAAATATAATGGCCACCTCCCAGACAAACCCTCCCTGCCCAGCTCTTCACATTATGCACTGTGCAGTATCCCCGTGGTCACCGGAGGTCATCTGTCCCAGCTGTGTGCCCTCACAGCTCCTGGTGCACCCCCAGCCTGCTCCGTGGTGGGAGGAGTGTGGAAAGAGAGCTGACCCAGTGCTCAGCAGGAGCTGGAAGGCTGGTGTGTTATCAGTGCTCCAGTATCAGTGCTATGGGAACTCAAACCACAGCACCACCCAGGCTGCTGCCCCTGCTAGGCAGAGCCGGCACAGGGCTGCTCAGGAGCAGTTTTCTCCAGGGTGCATGGCACAGGAAGGATGTGATGGCCTCAGGCACACACACAGACACCTCTGTAGATAAGGCTGTTGAAAACATCTTTAAAATTAAGAGAGGTATCTCTCTATGATTCAATGCAGTTGAAGACTGGTGTAGCTTTTACCAGGCAGACATTTGATGTCAGGAAGTAGTCTTGCTTAAGAGATGCATACATTTTAATTTTTTTTTCCCCAATAACTTTGTAACCCAAAATTTTATATCTTCTTTTTCTTGCTGTGTTTAAAAAGTCCGTTTTCTACTTTCAGAATTCTCAGCGTATTTACTATACAGTCTTTTGCTGTGCAGGGTATTTGTAATTGGGTATTTAACCTATCAATTCCATGAGATTATGATATGTTAATCATCCTCTTACACTGTAAGATCAGGAAATTAAAAAGCAATTTGCATTCTCGATGAATAAGAATTTCTTGGATTTAATGACTTGTGTTTTCATTATTGCTATAATATCTGGTTTAATTGCCGCATAGACAGTAGAAAATATAAACAATCTTGTTTCTTTACTGGTGGTGATTCCCTCTTTTAATCTTTAGCAAACTTCCAGTGTTCAGATGGATCTGAAAAGATGTCAACCATTTGTACTACTACTGTGGTTTGTTCTGAGCTCATGTGAAAATTGGGTTACTCTTAATCTATACATTATACCTTCACACTCTAAATGTGGCAATAACACCTTTAAGGAAATGACAAGACTATATTTGTAGAATTTGTTGCATTTATTATGCAACCCTAAGCTTTACAAGCATTTAATTATATTGCTATTATAAATAGTGATTTTAATTCTCATGTAAGTACTGGTAGGGATAATGATAACGCATGGGCAAAAGTAATAAAATCTGGTCATAAATGAGCTAAGTAGATTTTTATTCTACTGTGGATTTGTTGTTCTATTCTCTGGCTTGTTATATTTCTTGCTTGAATGGCTGGGTAGGATAGACAGGGTGTTTGGTTTCTGATTGCCTTTTAAACACTAAAGTATGGGCTGTCCAAACTTAAGCTGCTGTTTTTTAAAGATCAGGTTTGCATCAGAAGCACCAAAATCCTGGGATTCCTCCATGCGTGAGAAATTAAAAAATCTGTGAAGTGACAAGAATGTATTTAAAAATAGATAATAATTCAAGTGACACAGACTACAGAAGGAAGATGAAATAATTCTGACAATTTTCATGTTTTCAATACATCTCCAATATGATTTTCAGGAAGTAATTATTTTTTTCCTGATAACTGGCTGGGTGATGAACTGCCAAACAGAGCGGTTTTAATCAATGTTAATAGCTAGATTCTAAGTTATTGTTTGCTTGCCTGTTTGCATTTATATTCATTAAAAATGATTTTTTGTTAATTTGCACCAAATGAGAGACAGATTCTTAATTATTTGATTTTAGTTCTACTAAGAATGAAAACCCAATGATAAAAACTGCCTTTAAATCTACAGATGCAAAATTATTGTTTTGGAAGTGCCATTTAGTATCAGAATTTATCTGATGAACATCTCAATTTTGTTTTGAGAAATGTAGAATAATGTAAGAGTTTTGCTTCAATGTTTTTTGAAGAAAAATATTTATTTTTTTTAGAAGTGTTTCTTAATTTTTGCTTGGTTGTATCCATGTGGATAAATACCTGATGGGGGAGGAAGTATGAATAACAGAGCCAGACACTGAGGCCCAGTAAGAGAATGATAGGCACAATTCTACATAAGAGGGAACTTTTCTAGTGTTCAAGTAGTCAAAGTCTGGCACAGGTTGCTCCGAGGCTTTGTCAAGTCTCCATCTCTTGAGGTGTTCAACCACCCTGAGCGTTGTGCTTGGAGCAGGAGATTGGACTGGACAGTCTCTGGACGTGCCTCCCAGGCCTGGAGGTTCTGTGGTCCTGTGTCACAGGAGGGCTGTGCAGAGATAATGAACACACTGCTTTCTGCTCCCAACACACTTAACTCGGGTTGTACTGATTGTAAAAAGATTGGGAGAGGGAATAACTCCAGTACAAAACCAATGGGAATGACACTTTGGAAGAGATCTGCATTTCACAGTTATTTACACCTATAAACCACAGGACTGGCACTAATAAGAAGCTCAGTGTCCCTGCCTAGTGGTGTGGGGGAAAAAAAAAAAACAACCAAACACTCCAGAACACATAACTAAAGAAAAACTCAACTTTCAGGACTACTTTAGGCATCATAATGGTTTAAGAAATGCAGAGAGGAGGAATAGAAAATAGAAGCTTGCTTCACAAGCAAGGAAGTACAGGATTAGGAAAATGATTCTAATGAAAATAAGAACATGAAACCAAAGCAGAAAATAAATACTGAGCAATGAAGCTGAGTGGGGCTTGGAAATCTTGGCACTGGAGTGTTAAATTACAATATAAAGAGACAATCTATAAGCAGCCAGCTAAAATTCTGTACAACTGTGTGCTATAACGAAACCTAACAGGAAATCTGTACTTTAGGCAATGTTGTATGATTAAAGAAATGCTCTTGTAATGCTATCTGAAGCAGTATGCCAGAATATAGCAAATGATACCTTAAGAAAATTGACATTTAGAGCTGAAGTCTTCATTGGAGTAGAGCAGCAAACAAGCAAGCCAATAACCCATCAAAACCTATTATTGTAAATTAGTTGTAGTCATACAGCATCTTTCTGGAAAGAAAAGGCTGTTTTCCTACCTAATAAAAATTGAAAGTGCATCTATAAAATCATCAATGATATTTCTTTAGAAATTGCTCCCCCTAAGATACTGTGCCTTAAAATATGGATGAAGACAAAATGAATCAAACACCATATTAAGGTATGCACTCCCAAGCACTCATAGTTACTGAGCTGTAAAGCATAGAGTAAGTGGCACACATCACAGAACAATGCTCATTCTCATGATGGAGATGCCCAATGCTTCAATTTAGTTTTGTCACTTCTTCTCACCTTTGTTTTACATTTCTTTGGGTTTTACAGAATCCTGTCCTCCATCAGTTGTTCACTAGATAATGATTTCATGCAAGGAGACAAGGGTTTTCCTAATAATTTGCATCTCTCAGACATATGTCTGTTATCTGAAGTAAAGGAGGATATAAGGTACCTGATAACTCAGCACTCCCTTAGTTTTTATAACAAGACAATCCTTAAAATAAAGCCTAGTCAATCAATCCAAAGGAGAAGCTAATGTTTTAGATCTGCTAACTCTATCTTGCCATATCATGTAGTAAGTTTATATTTTGCTTTGTCTCCAGTGATGTGTTTAGAAGAAGGTTATGGTATTTTGCATCAGCTGTAAAGGGTTTTGTTTATAAGTTTAATAAGAAAACAGAACTAAGTCCAAAATATAATTTAAATAATTATGGAATTACTGAAGGGCCAATAAAGCATCTTGGCTCGTAAAAATGCAAAGCCTAGTTGCTGTGAACACTGCTTATGAATGTAATAAATTATAAGCATTTAATTTGCGTATATTTTGTTTATTCTACATAGCATATTTTTTCCTCATTAGAGCTCCTGCTTGTCTGCTCATGTCTTCTATACTCTTGACCAAAGCTCAGTCTTTGGGAAGAAATTACATAGCTGGTAACAGCATGTTTAAGGCAGAGGAAACCTCTGAAGTTCAGACTGAGAAAGCAGAAGAGAGCAAGAGCCTTTGCAAGGGAAGCCTGTGTTAATATTTAAAACTAAAGCTTAAATATAAATCCACCTATATAGGGTTTTTTTTCCTGAAAATTAAATAGGTTCTCCCTTTCCTGCCATTTGCTAATAAATCATAAAGCTGCTTGTTTTCTCATTCAAGAAGTAAAAATGTACTGTACTTTATAAACTTGGAACTTTATAGAATGACATTATTTATTACAAGGTACTATTCATCTTACGATTGGGCGGGTTTGCAATTGCCAAAAAATACTTTGAAGTAAAGAGGGAAGAATGATAGAAATAACTTAGTCAATATGTAGTCACAAAATAAAAACAATTGTTTGATCTGGTACACAACTGGAAAAGGTAACTGAGTAAT
This sequence comes from Cyanoderma ruficeps, assembly GCA_008694505.1. Classification (NCBI taxonomy): domain Eukaryota; kingdom Metazoa; phylum Chordata; class Aves; order Passeriformes; family Timaliidae; genus Cyanoderma; species Cyanoderma ruficeps. Next base: position 41,346,304 of record VZDJ01007754.1, on the reverse strand, counting down.
TTTGCTGAAGTTTTAATTTGTTACTGCAAGCAATAAAAGGTAATTATGTCTCTAAAATTGTCCATGAAGAGGCAGAATTTGGAAAGAATGGAATGTATGAATAAATACCAATTCACTTGATTTATGATTGTATAAGAACAGCACTCAGATGTGCCCCATGCCTCTATCTTTTGAAAACTAATTGAAAGAATTAAATTAGGCTAATATCTTATTGAACTCAATCTTATTACTGTATAATCGTAGCAAAAATGTTTAATCAAAATTTCAGATTTTCAATTCTAGTTTGTGTTAAGTCTTTAAGGAGAGATTAATGTACTTAAGTTTAAGCAAAATCTTATGAACACAAATACATATTTCATAAATATTATTAGTGCTTTTGAAAAGCATTTAAAGTGACATTACTTGCTGGATACCAAATGAATGTTGAAAACTACACTTTAACGAATGTAATTGACATTACTGATTTTTGTGGGGAGCATGTTTATTCTGTACCTTTTAATATATTTTTTGTGTTGTTATTCACAGAGAAATAAAAAAGTTTCTTGTAACCTTTTTTGGAGAATACAGCTATTCATTATGCATGTCACTGAACTGTAGAAACAATGTTTAATTTGTGAAAGTTAGTGTGGGTTATAACTTTCTATGAAGGGAAGCAGACTGAGCAGTTCAGAAAGGTCCGTTGGCCTTTTTCATGTGCAAGAGAAAAGTAAAAAGTGACATGAGCTGAGCCATTCAATCATTCTTTACCACATTCCCATCTGAGATCTAAGGAGTAGGCAATATAAAAACAGGTTGAGGAGCAGGCAAAGTTATTTGTAGCTCATTTTTACAATTGTGTACTTTCCACACGGCAAGCCCTAAGTCAGAATTGTGGCTTAAAACAAGAGAGTGGAAATCAGCTTTTCTAGGACTGCCTTTTCACAAAGATGTCCCCTTTCCACTCCAAAAAACCTGTGGTTTTCATTGTTTTCCTAAGGACCTGTGCCTTCCAAGGAAAAGTGTATAGTGCCTTCATGTTCACGTTTCAGAGGTTCCCCAGTGAATTTTGTATTACTGCTTGTCCAGCAGTCTCCACAGATTTAAACTATACATCACAGTTATCATATATGTTTCATTTTGAAACCTAGGGGAGATCAGAAAAGTGAGGAAAGTGAAGTATCGAGGGAGGCCCTGGGCAAGCGTGATTTGTCTGTGGAGTTGTGTCGTGGGGGTTGTGTCAGTGGAGCGATCTGTCTGTGGAGCTGTGTCATGGTGATGTGTCAGTCTGGAAGTCTGCAAGGCTGGGATATGATGGATAGGTCAGAGGCTCTCTCCCGCCTTTAGCAATGATGAAGATATTCATCACAGGTACTATGCAGGTGTGATTTGACCCAATTTTGGGTTCTGTGCTTTTATCCACTCAGAAGTAAAGTCAAATCATGCAGACTGTTGAAATCAGTTAGAGCAGATGAAACCAGGTCTGCAACACATTATCCATACCAAGTACTTCCCACTGCTGGAAATTGACCCTTAACTTGCCCTTTATGAGTAGATTAATATCACAGTTTCAGCAGTAATTAGATGAATGGTCATGCTGCAGATTACAGTGCCACAAACTGTTCAGCAGTAGCCGGATGACCACAGTAGAAATAAATGCTCATATAAAAGGTCCATTTCCTTTGGAAGGGTAGTTTGGTAATGTTATCTGTCCTGAGTAGCTGGTGTCACTTGTAGTGCTATCATGAGGAAAGGACTCTTAAAACAGACATTTAAGCATGCATTTTTCTGTGAATAAAGAACTCTGTATCTAGATACTGTTATATAAATACAGGTAACAATTTATGTTGATATTTAAAAATTAATATTTATTTAGGTAAATAATTGTAGTAATATTTGTATTTATGCCTTAAAAATTTCTCAGAAGTGCTAGGATATAAATGGCTACATTTTTTTGAATAAATAAACAAATGCCTTTTCGTTTATTTTAAGAACGAGTGAACTCTCACAAAATTAGTGCAGTTGCATTGAAAAGAAAGGTTCAAATACAGCATATGGTGTTCATGGAGAAGGAGAAATGCTCCCACTCAATGTTGCAGAGTCCCTACTAAGTTTTGGATGCTGTTTGCAGAACTGGGAGATAGAGTATCAGGTTTACAGTTTAGATTGCATCTCATATTATTACTGGAAAGTGATACTTGTTAGTGCATAACTTCTGACTGGATTTTTGGTAGCAACAACATGATAGAAAATAGATCAAGAAAATATTTCTCTTACTCCTTCCAAGAATGGTCACAACAGTACTTCCTATCAACACAAGGACTGGGCGTTGCTCTCAGGTTCTCCAGCTGCCTATGCCATCCTGATTTTTTCTTTTTCTTGCATATATGAGAAACCCTAGAAGAAAGCACATTTTATGAAGGGTGGTTAGTGCTAGGCTCCTGCAGCTTCTCCTTTCTTCCTGCTTAGAAATGTGTATAGAAAGTAAAAAAGAGCATCTTCATTAAATTGTAGAGCTTGGACTCTGTCCTGTTATTGGGCTTTGTGGCTCTGGGATCACATCCTGCCTGGCATGCTGTCATAGCAACTGAGGATATTATCTACATTCTACTATTTCTCAAATTAGGTGAGTCAGACTATTGGTCCTTGTATCCTGCAGAAGCAGAAGAGAATTACAGGTCATGTCACTACAACTGGATGACTGAAAATAAGTCTAATGATCACTGACATTCATACTCATTGGTTTGACAACTGCTGCAGATGCCAGCAGTGACATGTCTGGCTGTTGACAGGCTTAAGCAGCCCTCAGTCCTCTGAGCATATGGTTTCATACAACTGCACCACTGAGTCACACTAACAGTGTTCTCAGATAAAGCTGAGGGAGCAACGATGGAAAAAACAACAAACACTTTCTTGTTTTCGTAGCTATTCGAGGATTTTACACTAGATAATTGTCTATTACTCTGAATTCCTCCGTTTTTATGAAAATAAATTCATCTGAAGACAGAGTCAAACAAGGAAAGTTACAGTTTGGTTCATATTTAGTGCCAAGACTGATGGAAGACTGTGATAAAATATATCAACACCATATGAGATTTCAGCTTGTGGTATGATACACATCTTCCCTCTTCCAGTTTTGTGGTTTGCTTGGGTGTCTTCTCCCCCCACATCCTATTAGCATTGCTATGGAGATTAACATGTCTTCTACATCTGGTACATTTTTCAGGAAATTTTAAATTTCCAAATGTTTTCTGTCCATTACATTTCTACTTCTTTACCAGTTGCCTTTCTCATTCATCACAAGCACCAAGTCCTTTGTCAGCTTTCTCTGTTGGTGACTCTGGGTATGTCACACCATCCTACTGTTTCATTCATTAATTTGACATCAGTTATATGATTAGCCCTGTTACTTGCTGTTATAACCGCAAAATGTATTGTTGTATATCAAAGTGGTAGAATCCAGAAGTCTGCTTACGTTCTCGCTCCTGTTCTAAGGTAATAGATTTGCACTTAAGCTACTGTTGTAAAATTCACATAAAATTTAAACATAGGGCAGCTCTACTAAGTGAGCAAGAGTTGGTTTCAATGAGCTCTAATGAAATCACTTTGTGACAGTCACAGTAAGGTGTTCTGATAACAGTGGATCTTTAATTATTGGTGCTGTTTGGGAAAAGTATCATTTTATCAAAGAGATCACCATGGCATATGACCTAGGATATGTATATCTCATTCAGCTTCTTATGTTTTCTGTCTTCAGTACAGAAGACAGTCATTTTTTTTACACTGATTTTTTTCAGGTTTTATATTGCTATGAACATTTAATAGACTTTCACTGGAATTTGAATTTCAAATCTAAAGCAAAAAGAATTATAATGGCTTCTGTGAATTGGGATAGAGAAGAATTAATCTGTTGTCTTTTAGTACATTTTCTTGTTTACCACCCATTGCCTTGTAGGTACTTAATTGAGGGTCCTCTGCTTATCAGCATGGATTGATATCATTGCACTCCAAGAACTGTGAAGAGTGGGACAGATGTTTTAGGAGTCAGCAGAGGCATCAATAGCATACTGGCATGAATAATAAAAACCTCAACATATCTACAAGGACAAAATGGGAGAAAAAAAACCCACACAGACTTGCTTTTCTTGTTGTAAATGAAAAACTTGTGCTGGAGCACATAATGTGTTGAAGGTGCTGATCGACAGCAATAAACTTGAAAGCTCCTTCACTTTTATTTGGCTCATCAGGTGGTAGGTTGTATAAACTGTAGTGCTATCCAGAATAAAGGAACTAAGGATCCTTTGGAAATATTTTAATTCAGTGTATAGGTTATTATTCTTCCAAGACTTGCCTTTCTCGGAAGGGATAGTTCCATTTATAACCCTGACTGTGACACTGTTGTATATTCTGGTCAGGTGTGTGCAAGTGAAGACTGGGATGAGTAATAGAAGGAAAAAAAAGGGCATTTTCTTAACAGATCATAAAAACCCCTCAGAATGCCAGGTCTATGTAAATTAGGATATGATAATGGACTAAATATTATGGTGTGTAGCGTAAGGCAGAATTTAAAATCAGGTAAAGAAAGGGAACTGAAGCAGAGTCACTGTTTTTTTTTCATAATCAGATCTATCTTTATGCTAAAGTAACCCACGCATTCAAATATAGCGTACTACCATTATTAAGGGGTAAACCCATTTTTAGGTAGGTTTTCTCATAAATTTTGTTTACAATGTCTTCTTTGCAAACCTGACTTTAGGTGTAGAATAACATTTGAACTGACCTTTCTACTTTGAAGTTTTTACTGAGCCTGAATAATATTGAGGTGATCAATTACTTTGCTTCCACATATTCTCAAGGTGAGATGTTTGTTTTCCCGTGTGGGAATGAAGAGAGGAAACAAAATAATGAAATGTATGGAAATTGCTATCACCAACATGGAGAGCACAAGACATAGGTCTGCTAAAAAGTATGATCTACGTTGCTGTATTTTTGCATGAGTTTATGAAACACCTTGGCTTGACCAAGCCATGAGCTTTTGAAAATCACATTTTACATGCTCTTAGTAAGGGCTTAGTTGAATTTTGCATGTAGATGCCCGGAAGTTTCAAACCAAATGAGCTTATTCCAGTTCAAGGCCGCACAGGATTTTCCTTAATAATTACACTTTGAGTTTGCTTCTGACTATGCTGGGTCCAGTCCTGTGCTTCTGCCATGTCTCATGTGCAGTCTGGTCCATGTGAGCTGACGATGACGATACCAAACAAACAAAAAATCAAACAATCAGCTTCATTAGTTTTAGGGAATGAATTGGACTTAATAGGAGTGGAAAAATGGTCTTAGAACTTGATGGCAAGACACAGTGAAAGTCTGATCAGCAAAGGGATTAAATTTTAATGCTGGATTGCGTCTTGTACAGTGATAGGCAGGGTGTTGGGATTGCAAATTAGGTAAGGATTGGAAGTGATGACTTGGACCCAGTTAGAAATATTAGATCTGGTTGATGATGAGACCTGGGAGAGTAGAAAGTTGACACTGAGATTTGAAGGGACAGATTAAGTAACAAAAAGAAACTGGGGTTTACTTGAAAGAATAAACAGAAAACTGTCTCTTTTCAAGTGCAAAAGTTCCTGTCTTTCTGTCATCTGAATTAGAAAGAAAAACTCCTTGACCTTGCTACTTTGCTATGAGAAGGTGTTGGACAATGTATGACTCCCTATACTACTAATTAAAGCCCAGTGGGGTTATCTGCCAGAAAGTTGACACGTAGAACAATGCTTCTGCAGTATCTGGCATGAAGTACACTGAGGAGATGCACTTCATGGAGAGATTAGTTATAAAGTCCATTGGTCATTCAGTACAGTGTTTGTTCATGGTTGGACACAGTGATCTCAAAGGTCTTTCACAATCTAAATGATTCTGTGATTGTTTCCTGTCTGTTATAGTAATCACAAAAATTTTGTTTCCAAGAGATTTGCATAAAAATATGTTAAAATGGGTATAACTTTTCATGTTTAAGTGATGGGTGTCAGAAGGGGAGAAGACAAGACAAAAATAATTGAGTGCTGTTCTGAAGAAGAATCTATTCCTGAGGTCATATGTGACACTGTGAAAATGTTTCCTCAGTGCTTGACTTGATTTCATCAGGATCTGACTGGCAGCAGTCCCAAACTCCACAGCTGTACTTGCACGCAGTGCATTTTGACCTTACCAACTGATCTTTCATTACTGGATACTCTGACAGTCATTTCAAACTGATACAAGAAAGGAGAGATTCCTGACATGGATTTCACTGTGTCTCAGGTCTTTGTTTTGAATCAGTATGTTACTGTCTCCTTCATACATAAAGGGCAGCTTGGGATGTACAAGATATGAAAGGAATATGTTCCTAAGAAAGGCCATCTTCTACTGTGAAGGTGAAATGAAATAATCTGTAGGCTCTCCCAATGAGAAAAACTTCCATTCTTTTTTTTTACCCATCCAAACAAATGTTTTAAGTTCCAAACCTCCACCCCTACATATGGAAAAAAAATATTTTTGCTATAATGCATATACAGAAGAAGATTGAAATGAATCCTGACAGAGTGTATTCTGTCACTTTCCTAAATCAGCATACTCATACTTTGCCATCTTTGACATGCTTTTTTTCAACTTGTGTGTTCTTCTAATAATGCCAACTTAATTTGCAACTGGATTACTCTTGCAATGAACTATTATAAATTTGTTAGCATGTTAATTCACATTGTGTGAATGTGTGAAGTAGTCGTGTGCCAAATCAGGTTTTTATTAGGAATGTTTTAATCCTAGGGTCTCTCAAGACTGTATATGGAAGACAAAATGTATTTTTCCTTTTTCACACAAATATTTCCCGTGTGATAAATTGTTATAGTCCCTAACCCCATGCTTGAAATACATACAGAGATTTCTTGCTATGAATTTCCCACATTCTTTAAAGATTTACAATTCAGCAGAACACTTTTTAACTTAACTTGTTTTCCTGTAGGCCTTGACTATGTTTTGGAAATCACTGAAGTGCTTATAACTTAATCATATTATATTAAGTGTTGGACTCAATAATCTTATGTGTCTTTTTGAACCTAAATTATTCTATGGTTCTGTTCAGAATGAAGGAAAACAAATTTCCTTTTCCCAAAGAGAAATATCTCAGATAGGTCTCTCTAGAAGTTTCTTAAACCACAGTCATAAATGCTGTTTGTGAAGAGAAATGTTCAAAATTATGCAACTAGCATAATTATTTTGTTATTTTGACAGGGAGAAATGCTGGGGGGATGGTGTAGGAAGGGGGGCATTGTAGGCAAAACCTAGTACTCCTGCCAACTTTTGAGACTGTGTTTACACCAAAACCTCTTAAAAGTGAATTGAACATGATTAACACACTTCCTGCTTCGTATTTACTCTGTAGAGCTCTTAATCTTACCTGTCTCTTCCCAAAGAAGATGATTAGATTATCAACAGGCTGGATGTGTGTTTTAGTTTTGGTTTGGGTTTTTTACTTCAATGTGTTAGTGTGATATTTTCTACAATTATTTCACGTCTATGTATTTTAGTCGTAGAGATGAGGTAGAACAGAATCAGGAAGGATTTTAAGAATAACTTTTTTTTTAATACCCAGTGGATGAATAGATGTCAAAGCATGGAATGTGTGACAGCTGGGGAAAAGAATGAGGTGATAAAAAGAAACATTTCAAGTTGAATTTAAGGGGAAAAAATGCCATCTTTCCTATTGACAAATTCTCATTCAGACTGTTAGAGGGGGTAGGGCAGCTCCTGTACTTTCATGTGGCTGATAATACACAGCCTCAGTCCAGAACCTGCAGCATCCCTGATGTATTTATCTTACAAAGCACTTTCTTCCACTGCTCCTGGCTTTGATAACTGTCTCTAGTGCAGGAACTTATCTATGTAGGCCCACATGGTACTACAGAATGTAGAGATAAACAAGTTAGCCTATCAGACCTTCTCTACCTTTTGTATTAGGATAAAAGTCAAGTCATAGTCTCAGCTCCTTTGCTAACAGTCCCAGCTACCTTGCCACAAGTGATCTCAGGAACTGATTTCTACACTTTTACTCTTTAAAACCTTATTTACTATGGTAAGATCTACCCATGCAAAGCTATTACTTAGTGCATGTTCTTAACTTGGAATATGTGCATGTCTGTGACTCCAATACCTGTGTATACCAAGTGTAAATGTACGAGTTCAGTGAAATTAGGAACTTTCTATCAGATTAGTGACATCTTTACATGAGTAGGTATTTGTATTAAGGTGAAGTTACTTGACAATACCCTTAAGAGGCTGCATGCAAAAAACATATGTGCCTCCAATAAGGTTTCTATGGTATTGGTGAAAGTGGGAACAGAGAAGGTAGGACCAAAGAAGAACATTCTTCCCTTATTCAAAGCTCTGTAATCAGTAGTGTTTTCTTGCAGTGTTCCTGTCTGTAAGAATTGTGTGACAGTAAACTTCAAAAAAACAACAACAAAATCCCCACAGAAAACCTAAACCCAAAACTTAAAGCATATTTAACTTCAGGACATGGACAAGACAATGCAATTTGAAATTAGACTTCAAGGCATTAGTCATTTGAGTTAGATGAGGTGACTGTACATAATGTAGGTGGACATCTAGAGATGATTTCTCAATTTAGTCCTCTAGTGTAGCCTGAATAAAAATATTTGTCTGACTCCTGCTGGTAGTCAGTACTGTACATAAGCTGGCACTGTTTGCTGTGTTTTGAATGGATAAGGGAGTGTTGTTGAAGTTGTCAACTAGAGAAGCCAGAAGACTTTTGTTTTTATGTAAACTGAGAGATTTGATTACTTTATAAATTACTCAATTTCCAGAACTTGAGGGTGGGGGTGTGGTTTCTACAAGGATTTCAGGCATTAATCTGAAACACTGAAATGTGTGAGAGACTTGGTATGATTCCTGTCCAAAGCAAGTCTCAGACAACCTTAACTCTTGCACATCCATTTGGATTGGCAACTTCTTGTATGATGTTAGTTGAAAGCAAATTAATCTTTTCAGCAAATAAGATATTTTGACCAAATGATCTGAATGGTATTTTCCACTTCAGTACATTCTTCACAGAAACTGGCATTATCATTTAGTGCTGGAGTGAGATTGCAGCAGGGCATGAATCATTTCAAGTTTGCAGAGTACCACTGCTCTGTGTGTTAACCTTGGTGTAGAGGATGGCACTCACAGGAGAGCCTGATCCCTAGCTTATAAATTAAAAACTTAGGAGAGCCTGATCCCTAGCTCATAAATTAAAAACTTAGCAGTGGAACCATTGAGAGATTAGTCAAGGAATTTCTCTTTGGACCTGGCCTCTGGAAATATCCATGATCTAAAGTGTAGTTTGAAACAATGTCAGTCTTGTTTAATGCTGATTTAATGAAGTGGTCCCTTTCTCTCTTTTGGCAAAAATTTAGACTTTTTGTTGTAGTTGTATTGGTATGGCAGAAGGTGCAAGCCTATGGAACCTAGGATAAAGTCACATGCTTCTTAGAAGAAGTTTGGGCATTTTCTTTGTAGTAAATATCAATGTCACAGTTAATGCCCTTTAGAAAAAAACAAAGTAAAATTTGCAATTTTTTGGAAAGAGCTTTAATCAGGAAGAAAGTGTTAAGTAATGGATTGGAAAATGTTGATTCTGCTAATTTGGAATAGAAATGTGGTTGGCGCGATTTACATTACCTTTACAATGTAAATATTGGTTAACTATTTATTTCTACATCTTTTTTCTTGAAGTATTTAGATCCAATTATTCATACAATTTTGTTCTCCAGTGCTTGATATTTTTGGAAAGTTCATCAGGCGGGGGGTGTGACAAAACCTCAGAGCCAAAATGCTGCCAGTTTGAACACAGAAAATTTAAAGTCTGTTTCAGTCAGTAGATGAGTAAGTAGAAGAGAGCAGACCAGACATATCTATATAAATCCTGGCAGAATGCCAGGAATAGGCAATTGCCCTATAGACCAGTAGCATGTGAATATTATAGGTAACATATGGAGACAACTGTCACATCTCACAAGTAGTTTTGTGCAGCAGATATTTCTGGAGCTGTCGAGGTTATGTCATCTTGTTTTAAAGCATTGAACGTGAAGATGATTTGCCTCCAATTTCTTAAGGCCTATACTGGTGGATAAGGTAGTTTAAGATCAAAAAGGTAAAGAATGTTGAGTAGAGAGGAAGGGCACGGGTTGAGAACAGGTGGAGAAAAATATTGAAGGTAAGAGAGTGGAGACTGAATTCTTTCTAATGTCTGAAGTCTGCAGTATTGTTACCTTTCATGAAGTTTTACAGATCATTAGTCTCTTAACTGATGCTTATGCCTTTGGGTAGGTAGGGAAATATTTTTTCATTTAACAATGCAGATATTATTCATGTAAGATACCTTTTTTTTAAAGTAAGGATTAGTGACATATAAGCTTGGGGGTATATTAGCCTCTCACTGTGTATGCATAGCTTTCATTAATGCTAATTAACTAATAATGATGAAGGTTCTGAGGATTGTCTGGAGATTAAAGAGCAGCTGGGAGATGCTGATAACCTGTGATACTGCTGTAGGCCATTGGACCTAGCAAGTCATTAATCTTGGAAGTACCTGGTACTGTTATAAAATGACAAAAGGCTTTGGAGATGGGGAGGAAACAGATGGGAGTAGAAACAGGCAGGCAGGTTGTAAATAAATACAGAATTACAGGGGGACCCCAGTCTCATAATGTGTACATAAAGCCTATAAGAACTGATCTTCCAGGTCTTATAGCAAAGGGAAGGCTTCTGGGTTCTTTGGGCATCCTAGATATGATTTCCAAGTTAAATCTCCAGAAAAAAAAAGTATGCAGGGACATAGTGAGCTGTACAGGTGCACTTCTAGTTTCTATATTTCAAGGAACTAACTCCTTTTGATATAAATATTTTGATTAATGTGTGTTCAATATGGGCTAATTAATTCCAAGATATGAGTTAAATATTTCACTGTTACCTTTCATATATGATTCAAAACCTTATAAGATTGCATCATGCCTGCTGTCACTGTGTGCTTTTATAATGAGTTGCCAAGGAATGGGTTTTGGATGCATTGTTGGCTAGGCTTTGATTCTCTCTTCTTCTGTCAGTTATATTGCTTTGTTGGGACATTTTGCTAGCTACAGTAAATTAAAGACTTTAGATACATTAAATTCAACAAAAGCACAATGAGTGTACTTCCAATGTGCTAGAACAATACAGGAAGAGCAGAGGGGACAGGTGATGGGGTCTAAAAGAGTTGTCAAACTAAAAGTGTGGTTTAGTCATTTGAATTCCCAATTCATTAGGTACAGAAGTTATTTAAATAATATGTTAGACAGACATTTAGGGAATCATAAATCAAACAAAGAAGTAATCAGTACATCTCATCTCTAAAAAGCATGAGTCTTTTCTTCAGATTCTTAAAAGATTACAGTGTCTGAAAGTGATAAATCATTGCCTGTACTCGCAGAACTGTTCTGAAAAGTCCATAAGTATATGACTTTATAGAAATGCTGTTTTGAAAAAATACCAAAGTTTAATTTTCATTATCCATTTGGAGAACTGTAATTATTTTGTAACAAATAATCAGGAAGTTTCAAAGCTTTTTAGACTAAAATTTTACTTGGACTTTCAGGGTTTCTCTTTGATTTCTTAATGATTTCCCTTATGAATAACCTAATTTATGGTGTTGAGATGTCTTGGCACCTTTACATGTCCATACTCCAAAGTCCAGGATTTTGGTGTTACTTTCAAGGGACTGAAATGCACTATGTCAAAATATGTCTGTCACAGACCAAGTGCCTTTTTTTTTCCCCTTATCATCTTGTCTTTTCCCACCAAACTTGAGTTCCACATCTGCTGTTAGTGCAGTGACATTCATTTAACTTGCAGTATTATTTGTGATAGTGCCATCGGACTGGCACAATACTGCTATCTTGGGACTATTTATTTACTTGGAGAAGCTGTATGTCCCATTCATGTTATTTATGTGAGTTACATTTGAACAGAAAGCTTGAGATGTCTTTCACTTCTCTTCCTTTCTATTTGTAAANTTTTTTTTTTTTTTTTTTTTTTTTTTTGGTTGTCTTTTTTTGGAGGGAAGCAGAGCATGTTTGGGGATTTTTTTTTGTTTTTTTTATGTACTGAATCCGTGTAGGAGCTGTTATATAACTTCTGTAAGCATTGAGGTCAAAGGATTTTTACATATGGGAAGAGCGAAAATGTGGTTCTTTTTGCTTGTTTACACAGCTGAATGGGAGTATATTTTTAAAAAAGTATTTATACAGATAATTCGCAAGCAGAGAAAAAATGCTGAAAAAAATATATACATTGTTCACATTTTTTTCAGCTTTAGATTCAGTTCTTGTTCCAATACTTCTGTCCTAAACTTTTGGGTTACAGGGTCAAAATTTTAATGGTCCACAACCACTTAATGGGTTCTTTGAACTAACAGGATGAAGTATTTTCCTTAAAATTATGTCATATTTATAGTTACATGGCTGTCTGTTGGGGGTTTGGAGTAACTTTTTTATCTGAGAAGAATATGTGTTGAGCACTTAAAAATGAAGGACGTGATGAAGAAAAAGAGTTTATTTGGACTCGTGCACTGTGCAGTCCTGTGCTTATTGTTTAGCAGTTTATCTTCCTGGGAATGGAGAAGCTCTTAACTGTGTGCCCAAGACCTCAAACATTTTAAAGACAGCTCTGATACTGAGCTGTCATGAAAACATGAAAGGATTTGGAAATTAATAAAGTCTTCTTTTTATACTTTTAGCAGCAGTTCCAATGTAGCTACGAAAATTTTGATATTATTAAACAAATACTTTTTCCTACCTTGAATGAATGCTCCTTTGCATTTCTTATGCAAATTGGAATGCTTGAAAATCAATAGCCACTGTACAAGTTTATTTAGCTGAAAGACTCTATATTACAGGACTCTAGTTTTATTCCACATGATGGTTTTTGTGCCTATGTATAGTTGTGTTTGAATGATTTTCTCTCCTCTTTCCATCTGATTCATGAAAATCTTCTGTCTACAAGGCTCATCAATTAGCCTAACTGTCTCAGATGATCATTTTTCCTGTTTGAATGAAATGGATTTTGTTTATTTGACTCTAGTGAGTCAAATATTCCTTGAATAGAAGTCAAAAACATTCCTTTGAGAAAAAAAAAGCGCAAGAAAATCTGAGAAATGCACAATCTGTTAAGAGTGGAGTTCTGGTTCACAATAAAATATATTGAATTTTCATACGAAGAAAACCTCCTTAGCCATATCATAAAAAATGTTTTGTTTGGTCAACTACTGTACCCACTATTATATTTTTCTCATGGCAGGAAAGGGCTGTTGGCTACTTAAAGATGTAACTATAGAGAAATGTGTTTATGGAACTACTGTTACTCTTGTTTGAAGTATGGCTCTAGATAAACAGAGCATGATCTAGATGGTTCCCAGTATTGGGAACTCTTCATTTTTTTAATCCTTTCATGCAGGAACTGACTTGCTTGGTAAACTTTCTCGAAACAGTAAAAATCAACAAGGTACATTAGAAAATCAGGATGAAATTTACAGTTTTCTTTGAATCTGTCAGTAGTGCTGATTTAATTTCGTAGTATTTTTCTACTATGGAAACATGGAACATTGAGTTGCTTAATATAGAGCTTTATTTAGGACCAGTTTGTATTGACCCTGAGATTAGCTCAGTTGGTTAGAGCATGGTGTTATTAATGCCAGTGTTGCAAGCCTGACCGGGGTATGGGCCATTCTCGTATAATTTGGACTTGATGGTCTTTGTGGGTCCCTTCTAGCCTAGAATATCCTGTGATTCTGTGGTGTTATGCCACAGCTCTTTTTCTTGTTTTTCCTGAACGTTGAAAAATGAAGATTGAACATAAATCTGACTTGCACCAGAATTTTTTTCTCCTATGTTTTCTGTCTCTTTGCCCAAATATAGCACTGGGCAGGCGTAAGGAGGCTTTTGTTGCCTGTTCTTTTGAATAAAAAAAGCACTTAAGAATATTTGTTTAACTTCTTAAGTGATCATTACTAATTAATTTAAGCCCGTATCTCACAAATGAACATAATCAATAACTTGAGTTTGTATTGTAGTGGTGGATTTGAAGACTGTTCAAGAGTGCTGTCTTAGTTTGGAGAGACAGATGTCTGCTAAGGAAGGCAGGGGCCTCCCTTTAAATGGAAAATGTAACCCCCCTCCCTCTGAATTATTGTAATTTTGAAATTAAGAGGCTCTCAGGAAAAGATATGGGAATAAGAATAACAGTGCTTTACTAGGAAAATTAAAATAAAAATACAGTAGTACAAAAAAGCCACGGATAGAGTCAGAATACAACCTGACACCCTGTTGGTCAGAGTGTTAGTAGCAGTCCAATTAAAATCATGGCTGCAGTCCTCCTGGAGTGGCAGATGTAGTTCTGTTGAAGTAATGATCCTGTAGAAGGGTGTAGTTTTCCACTGAACATCTGTTGGTAGCATAGATGGATCCGGTCTTCCTCTGGGAATCCAGTAGAAACAGGCTACTTTCATGTTCTGACTCTCAGATTTTTATCCAGGTAGGAATGCTTGGCTCCTCCCACTGAGTGGAGCATCTCCTGATGGGATGATGTAATTGTATCAGTCATGCAATGAGTCTCAATGGCCCATTAACAGAAGATATGCCCCTGGAGGGAGGATGGGTCATGGAAGAGATAAAGAACACTGCCCTACCATAGTTTTGGTTAAATTTTGCATTGCAATCTAAGACAACAGCAGTATATTAAATTAAAATTAGTCATTATATTTAAATAGCTAAAGAGCTCAGAAATACGTTTGCTAAAGAAACATCTGTGTCCAAAAGTGACATTGAATTAGAATTGGAGAGTATGCCTCAATCTCTGTCGGTGTAAAGTTCACAATTCAAACTGCCCCAGGCAGTGATTCGAGCAAAGCAGCTGGACCTTGCCCTAAGGGGGCTGAGTAGTGTTCACAAAGTCTTCCTGATAAGAGGCCCAGTGAAACAGGGTGTCTGAGAGGGGAAAACCACCAACTCATGGGGCTGTGGGTATGACTGAAACTAATGCTGCTGCTCAATGAGGGAAAATGTGCCTAAGCTTTCAATTTACTTCAAGTGGATTTTGCTGTACTTTCTGGTGGAACTGACAGCCTTTCCTCCTGATGTTTGATGTGTGGACTTTTTTTTTTCCTCAGACTTTAAGAAACATTAATAATCTGTAGGCAGTTTTTTTTTTTTTTGTTGAGGCTGGAGGGAGGAATTTCACACTTCACTCAGCAGAGCCTTTAAAAATATATAAATGTTTATAATATATGTACTGTAGAATCAGTTGTGTAGACTCTTTGGGGTTTGTGTCTCTCAAAGGTGGATTTTACACTAAGGTAAAATGCTGACATGTCATTTAGATACAGCAATGTAAGTGTAGGACCCCTTTTAGAAAAATAAGAGCCTGTCAGCTTTCACTACTGTAATATATAATACGTCATAAAAAAGTTAAAATGCAGGAATCGATTCAGGGAGAAAAAAGCATACTGATATGTTATAGACATATTTAAAAAGGGCTGTTTGATTTTAAGATGAAAAAAGTAGAAATCCCCATAAATTCTTAGAACAATTCATTTCTGCTGAGTACATTTTGTATGGTCTGCTGAAGAAGATTGTAAGATGCTTTTTCAATTCCCTGTATTACTGTCTTACCCTGGAGATTCACAAACCAGAGTTACAGACTTGTAAAAAAACTGAGGAAGAAACAAGTTTGCTATATCTAGCCGAGACTGAAGAAAGAGAAAGGGAAAAAGCCTCACACTCACCCCACCTGAAAGAACCCAAAAAACTGCACAGAATAAATGAAAGGCACATAAACTCTTTCCGTCTAAAATATGTAGGTGTGGCTTTCACACTTATTGCTATACATTTGTAGATTTAGGATGTTTCAAATGAGTAAAGTATTTCATATAAAAAGTAATTTTAGTCCCTTATTCTATAAAGCAGGAACTACAGTATTCTCTATTTGATATTATTCTGAATGCTCCTGTGCTCTGTAAACAATAGTCTTTTAAACAACAACCAAAATCATTAGTTGCTCAGTTTCCCCCATTTAAATCTCCATAAATGTCTGAAAGATTAGATATTTAGGATTAGTATTGCCAAGATGAGATAAAAACTAATCTCTTGCAAGCTTTTTAGCTTGGTTGCATAAGGTTTGGGAGCAGAGTAATGCCTACCTTATTAAAGCAATAAAAAATAGGAGAAGAATTGATGAAATTGGGGAATAGCTCAAAGTGAAAGTGTGCATGTGTGGGACAACATAATTTGAGTTCTAGAATATGTAGGCAGTATTAATGATGGAGCAGAGAAACAATGGATTAGACCATCTTGGAAGAACTTACTTAGAGGTTGCATCAGGCTGGCAAAGTTTTTATTAAAAAATAATTCTGAGATAAATCAAAAGTTTGAGAATATTAAATTACTTTCTACATGAAAAATTCACAACTTCAATTAATGCTTTTGCCTCACTAGAAAAGATAATACCTTTCTTACCCTTGCAAATGTAGTTTGGTATTTAAAATCTTGGGGGATTTTTTTAAGGGTGTTTTTTTCAGATTCGTTTGCCACAATTACAGTCTGTGAAACAAAAGAGAACAATTATAATTAAGGATCCTTGTATTGCTTAGTCACAGAAACTGCTGCATATCTATGCTCCAAAGTAGATTCTTTCTACTTTTTGATAGACAAATTACGTTTAAAACTTTCAAATCAAGTGTAGACTTACCTGCCAACTGTTACCTGCAAATGCAAATCTAAAGAGCTCATATGCCACCCTCTTCCAGGAAATCCTCCATGAGAAGAATATTTTTCTTCATCTGGTACAAAGCTGACCTTTTACCTAAATAACATGTGAAGTTTTTGTGTGAGTCAACAATTGAACACTTTGTCTTCTGGCATCTGATTTACTGCAAATCATCCCATTTTGGAGGTTTAGAATATGAACTAGCTGCTGCTTCTATGCTGACTGTAGCTTGAGTTGCTGCCCTGATACTATTGTCTGAGTTGCCCAGAAAGACCAAGACTCCACACCATTTAATTATCAATTTATCATCATTTCTTATTCCATGATGATAAGACATTATCTTGTTTTAAGAAACTGAAACTATTCCATATGGGCAGTTATAACTTCGTTTTGTCTGCATTTCCAAACCTGCCTCTGTTAGTTTGGTGTTATCACACATGCGGAAATTTTAAGAATGGTGTTCTAGTATGTTTCAAGGTGTATTATTTATATGGGAAAAGACTTCTGTGTGATCCACTTTGTCTCTTATGAATTAGCTTACTCCTCAAGTAAGATTTGAACTGGTTAATCTTTCAAATAAAGAAGGCTCAGACCAGTTTAGCTGAAAGTAGTGAGGACAAGGATAGATAGTTACATTCAGTACAGATTAGGTGATATTAGATGTAACAATAGATCAAAAAGAAACCCAAGAACAGTAGAGAACACTTAGGTCTATCTGACTTTTAAAAAATATATATTTTGCATTCACATTTTTAATTTGGAGACAGTATTTTGCTTCAACTCTTCATTTATTTCCTTATTAAATAAGATTTTACATTAACTTTCCCTGCTTAGTGGTTTTATTCTTCATCTGTGTCCAGATGAAGAATAGAATTATTATCATGTCATATGTGATACCCTTCTGTTATTGTTCATTCTTCAGTGTTTATGTGCACAAAGGTATGCAAATGCTCAACTCCAAGACTGAGTAAATGTGCCATGAATTTGATGTACAGCCATAGTCTTCATAGAATTCTATATATCTGTTAGGTAATTGTATAGATCTGTTATCTAACATGCAAATATCAACCTACAGAACTCAGTTTTTTAGTATAAGCCATTCTGTTACTTTTCTGTTCTTCAAATCCAAATTGATATTAGGATTATTGAAAATTTAGGTGAGAGAAGGCCTTAAGAGATAAGCAGTCCAAACCCTTCTTCAAAGCAGGGACAGCTGTGGGGTCAGATCAGGTTGCCCAGGCATGGATCCAGTCTTATATTGAAGATGGTACTGTAGTAATTCACAATATACAGTAGGTGTCAATTTTCCATTCTGAAGCAATGTAAGTAACAGAAACGCTGAATTTCAGTCCAGTAGAAATGTGCTGTACCATCTAGGGCAGCACATCCATTCGAGTATCCTTTGTAGTGTTTATAAATCAGTGCAGTCAGCCAGGTGCACGGAGTGTCAAGGAGAATTTTCCTCCCCTTTCTCTCCTTCATTGCTCTCATCCTATTCCTAATAATACCCCCAAAACTGGTATTCGCACACTCTTTTTGTATAAAAGGAAAAAAAATCTCTTGGCTGTTGTGTCCAATACCAAACAAAACTATGGATGTTGAAAGGTGTGGGTCAGTAGATAAAAAATCATTCACCTCCTGGTTAAATTCCATCTCCAAATGAGAGTGGAAGGAATTATTGGGTGGTGGTGTGCAGAGTGTGTGCTGATGCTTTCAGGCTGGTTTGAAATGGTGTGTGTAAGCAGTTAGGAATTTAGCACTCCAGGTGGTTTTTGGTGGTTTTCAAGGTAGTGTCCTGCAAGCGAGGAATTGACAGTTCATAGTCTGGCTCTTGTTATTTCAGTGACGGTGCTGTGAAGTTTCAGCAAAATATCTGTTCTTTCTCCTTCCCTTATGCTTAACTGCTGGAGGCATTTCCTAATAGAAGTACTGGAGTTTATACCATGTTATTGTTACTGGTCATTGGAAATTTCATTGGTATTATCAACAGAGAAGTAAAAAACCGACTTGGTATCAGTATTGATCACTTGTCTCGTCTTTTTTAAGTTTTGCTTTTCTTTTTCTTCTCTTGTTTAATAAGTTAAATTAGTGGGTGGTCAATAGCAGTCACTTTTTTGATTTTTTGATAGAATTTCCTTGTGTATTTCAGTGAACACACAAATCAAGCAACAAAGCAGAACAGGAACTATGTGTAGCTATAAGAGTTTAAAGCTATGAGTATCACTATAACTTATGTTAATGAAACTGTAAAATGTGTTTCAAGATATATCTGATGTGTGCTGAGGCTCTAAATACAAATGCAAAAAATAGTAGTAAAATAGAATTTTAAGGAGCTTTTTATCAGTAGTGGTCATTGACCTATCAGTTTTTAAAACTATAAGGTGATTGTAGGTCCTGTCTAACTGAACTATTCTATTTTATTCTAAAAGGATTAAGTATTTACTGAACAATCAAGCCTTTATGCTCCTAAAATTCCTCACAAGAATAGGACATTAGAAATTAAAATACAGCATTTTAAAGGATTCCCTATGAGTAACCATGTTTATGGTTCAATAATGTAGCTATTAGCTTCCACAGTATATTGCATTACGATATTTAAATTAATCTTACTGTAATTTTAATTTTAACTGTTAGGATCTTGCACTTGGGCTATGGGTTTTTTTTTCTGAAATGAAAAAATAAATTGACATGAACAAAGGATAATTTGTGCTACTTTGCTTCTTTTTCTTCCCACCCCCTTGCCTTCTTTCTAGTTCCTCAGTCAGTCCTGATGGAAAAAATTATACGAGATGATGTGCAACTGTGTCTTTTCCCCAGGCAGCCTCTCACTGCCGCTAGTTATTCTTTGGCAGTCTGAATCTTTCATCTTGGCATTATGATACAGCCTGAATGAGAAAATTAACATTAATAGCAGCAGCAAGTGTGAGGAGAACTGGTTTAGGCTGCTGAATTGCATTCCCGTCTAGTACTCTTGAGGGGAGTAGGGCCACTGAGAGTTGATGTGCATGGAAAAAGAGCCGAGGCAGTGTGTTTGGACTTTATTTCCCCTTGTTCTTAGAAAAACATTCTTCTTCACGGCTGCATATTTCCATGCTTTTTTATGTTCTTTTTTTCCTAAAACATCCCCATGTGAATAAATTTATTCAGAGAATAAATTTACCTGTGAGCAAACCTATTTCAATGGATGAATAAGAATTTCAGGTTTTTTTCCTATTTTTCAGGTTCTTCTTCCCCATTAATATCTCTAAACAGTAGTAGATGTTCAGTTTTAATAGCTCAGAACAGAGGCAGAAGAAAACAAAATAGATGTTAAAACTCACAATTTTCAAGCAACTATTTTTTTTCTGATTTTGGGGGGTATTTTTTAGTGTCTAGGTCACAATTCTGAATGCCATTATTAGAAATTATATTCAGGCAAACTTTTTGCATGATGCCTGATGGTGTTGCCAACATCAGCAGTAGAAGGAAAATGCTGATTTTTATTAGTATCCATTTCAGACAAACAGTAGTGAAGTTTCATGGGACGAAGTAAAGGCACTTTCTCTTGTGCACTTTCTCTGATTTTTTTCAGAGACTTTTGGTCAATGCTGAGACCCAAGAATATAGAGTTAAGGCATGCATGCAGATGATTAGGTTGAAGCCAGAATGTTGAGCTCATTGAACAAACAGTGAGAAATTTCAAGACGTGACATGAGAAATCACTGGACCTACGGAGCAACAGGATGAGAAGGTGACAGGACTTAGGGCACCTTGAAGAGTGGCTGGGCTTCACAGATTGTTAGGGGTCATGAGAAAGGTGGCCAGACCTCACCAATAGCTGGGGCAAATGCTGGAAACCCTTTGGGAAGGGAGACCTTGCAGGGCCAGGTGGTACCTTGGTAGTTGTATCATTGGTATCATGTTAGCCTGAGATGACCGGGATAGCAATATCAGAAATTCTGAATTTAGTAATACTGTAACAAATTTGAGATTAGCAAGAAAAAAATAATTAGGCAAAAGTGCTTGATTTGGGAGTGAGCAAGAGTAGAGAGAAGAATGTAAAAATGGAGAAAAGAGAGTATAATAATGGCAGGTCATGTTTAAGCAAGCCGATAGTCAATATGCTTAGCAGGTTGGACCTTACACCTTTTCACTGTAGTGTGTTCTGTCTTGCATTTAAAGTTTGATGCTGATTATTTTCTGTGCCCTCATGTGTGTGACCACCAGTGACCTGGAAGCAGGACTGTGCAGTAAGTGGATGAGAAATCAAGGTCCAGGTCCTGGAGAACAGGCTGTGGGTCACAGGAGGTCTGGGGGAGTAAAGGCAGAGATATCTGATGGGAGGACCAGCTGCTCCAGAGACCAGGAGTCCAGAGCCAGCTATCAGGGATCCACCACCAGGATTCCTGGTGACCTCCTGTGGTGATCCCTGAGGCTGGATGTTGGTGTTCATTGAGTGCTGCTTGTCTTTATGTGGATTTCAAAAAAGGTACATTTCTCCAGTTACACAGACCTGTGTGGCCAGGCATGTTAGCACTATGTGCATCCCTTTGCCATATGTGTAGATCCATTCTGGGAGGGTAAACCCCACAGCAAGCAGCCTCCCTCACTCTGGAGGACCCACAGCTTGCAGAACCCATCAAAGTCCTCTTTTGGTAATTTGTCACAGATTGTGAGCCATGGAGCACTTGTGGGGGCACAGCAAACTGTGCATGGGTGGGGAGCCCCTGGCTGTATTGGGGTTCAGGGCAGACTGGCATGGGACAGACTAGGGCAGGGACGTCCCTCAGAAGCCTTGTCCCACCATGCCCAGAGATGGGCAAATAGAGCAAAGATAATGACTGAGGCAGTGGCCCCAGGACTGCCAGGCATGGCCGTGGGGCAGGGAATGCTCCAAATGCACAGCAGGGATGGATGTGCCCAGGCACACCTCCGGCTGTAGTGTGGAAACACACCCCATACTGTGTCTGCTCCTGTTGGGCCACCCCATGGCTGTCACCTGAGAATTTATGGGGTATTTATTATTAGCCCTTGACACCACGTGCAGTAAGTAAGCAGACTTTTCATGCTGGGGTCATTACACATGAGATTTGTCATTTTGTCCCACCCTGAGTAGCTGCCAAGCCATGTGCTTGTGGGGAGTTTTCTTTCCTGCCCTGTCATCTCATGTGCTGGATGGGGCACAGCTGAACTTCCCCTGTGAGTAGTTTCCAGTCAGTCAAATCTAAATTTGTACCTTTGAAGTCTATGTACAGACCTCTGCTCAGACTCTGTCTATACAGACATATTTGTTTCCAAGAAACTTACAGGGGAGTGTATCTGTGAAGCAAGTCATGCAGCCTACTTTGTCTAGAATTTGAGTCAAGTGCTTTGATCAGTTTCTCATTAACAATTTCTCACTGTGTTGAATAAGTATTTACAGTTTACTTTCCAGCACACCTGAGGTGGCATCCCTTCACACAACTGATTTTAAAAAATATCCCTGTGATTAGTTAACATTTTAACACCTCAGTTGCATTATTTACAGAAATCTGTTCTCGGCTCACTATTGGAAGCATTGTTTGTACAGCAATGCTGACTGTCATTCCTTCAGAATTGGCTGGGATTACTGCAATCTTCCTGAGGAGTGTAATCGCTCTGGCATTTTCTGGGAAAGGCCTAGGATGAATGGGCCCATAAATTCCCACATCCCGTTCCATAGGGCCTCTTTACAAAGCTTAATTTTCTCATCTGGTCGATCTCACAGTGCCCCAAATGTGCTGTGAGAGGTGGATCAGTGGTCTCTGTGTCAAAGTGACTTCAGCTGTCTGTCCCATTCCTTTGCTTATTGCAGTGTGACAGGAGATGCTTATGACTTAATAATTAAGCGGTTAATCCAAGTGCCTGGTGCAAAGGAAGAGAGTGTGTTAATGTAAGCATCACCATTGTGGGCATAACTTTGCTCCTACAAAATCTATTGCACAGGGTTCAAAAGGTAGAGTGTATAACTTGAGGAAAAAAACAAGAAAAAGACGGAGATCTGACACTGCAGCTCCTTCTGGCATCAGCGTATGTCCAGTGCAGTCACATATGAGAGGATCCACTACTGTCAACATTCTGTAGCTAATAGCGTAAGAGCACAAGTCTTAAAATAATTGTTTTAAATATCCCTTACCAAAGCGTATCAAAAAATGCAGGATATTTCAGAAGTAATTTACTGCAGGTTGGCTATTCTGGAAACAGTCATTTAGAGAAATGTAGGTGCATATATTGCTCATATTTCCAGATTTTGGCATATACCCAAAATTTATGCTTAAAAATACAGGCTAGAGTTTGCCTTAATGTTCTATTCATAAACAGTTAAGAAACAGGCACAGTTTATAAAATATGGAATATTAATATTTTACTGTTTATCTTAAATTTCTACTTCCATATTACCCTATTTGACTTGACTTTTGCAATTCTGAATAGGCATTCTGTTTAAAACCTAGGTGGGTTAGTTTTAAAATCTTTATAACAAGAAAGAGTAGAGTAATAAACAGGAACAGCAAACTGCTACAAGGATGCATTATTAAAAAAAATTAAATCAGAATGTGATTATTTGAAGTCACCTAGAGCATTATAGAGTTGACGACATCATCACCCAATTTTGCAAACTTCTATATTTTTTGGTAGTTTAACTGGAAACATTGAATGAAGGTATCTTCTTGTGGGTACACAAGCCTTCCTTAATGTTCAAAAGAAAAGAATTAACACATTATCAGGCTAGATTTTAGGGATTTCTCTGGCATTTCTTTTTTATGTTTTCATTATATGTTCTTATTAAAAATAAAAGTGTCATATTTGTTTTATTCCATTTACGATGAATGTCTGAATTGAAATAGAGGGAAATTTTTTTGCATTTAAAAGGTTTCTTTTGATAAAATAATAATGAGTGTATTAATATTAAGGTAATCTTCTGATGTCATCAAAATTGCTAAAATAATTTTCAAAATAAAATATAAATTAGTTGAAATATGAACTGAGGTGTCGTGTTTCTTTTCCTTGTCTTCTGGCACTTAGATACTAAAAATGTCACGCTTAATTTGAAACTTATATTGACAGCTCCCTGTTGTTGATTCACATTTAAAAGAACAGAGTTATTAAAAATGTGTACTGTGTTCTCTATATTTGCTGGACTTGTAAGAAAAGTAAAAGCTGACCTCTGGCAGTTTCTTCAGCTGCATGGTTTGGGAATATCTTTCAGTACCTTTTAATACTTGTAAAAAACCTCTAACTAAAGCTGTGATGAAAATTACAGTAGGCAGACTCAAGGGAATAACTCCAAAGAATGTGTAGATTTAATACAAAAGCTAAACATCTGTTAGAAGATGTTTCTTGGGGCTAAAGCAGCCTAACATGTTGGATACTGAGTGGATGTGGGTGGGAATGGGAGTGAGGGCTGTCTATGCCTCAGAAGAAATGCTACCTCTTTTCATCAACTAAATACTCTAAAAAGTTAGAGGAAGGAGAGTTTTACCTTATGAAAATTTTACTTTTTGCTTTTAACGCTATTCCTTTCGAAATATATGGCCAGAAATCTCTCTCATCTTGACGCATTGGCGGTGTGTGGGTGTGGGGAAAGAAAAAAGAGAAAGAAAATGTTTGTGAAGTAAGGGAGAAAGCTGCATGCAGTTTGGGAGCGTACATTGCACAGTATGGAATTACAGTGACATAAAATGCTTGGAACAGGCAAAAGGAAGCTTGTTTTCATAGTATCCTCTGATACTGCAAGGAGGCACTTGGTGCCACAGTGCTTAAAGAAAGTTCAAAATCATGAAGGTAATTTCCACTTCTAGATCACAAGAATCAAACTTATTTCTGATATTAAAAACTTAAACAGTGCTAAGCTTATGAATTTCTGTAGTGCAAAGCTAAAAAATGTTCTTTTAGGTATAAAGTCAATGGCAGGCACTTTTGAGTAGGTGTGGAATAGGATTGAAGGTACCACAGAATCATCAAGGTTGGAAGAGACCTTCAAGGTCTTTGAGTCCAACCATCAGTCTAGAACCACCATAATCACCTCTAAATCAGATCCCCAACCTCCCTGGGCAACTTATTCCAATTCCTAACCACTCTACCAGTTACTTTATTGTGGTGTGTTTTTTTTTTGTTTTTTTTTTTTTTTTTTTTTTTTTTTTTTNNNTTTTTTTTTTTTTTTTTGGTAATATTTAAACTGAACCTCCCCTGGTACAATGTCAGGCAGTTTCCTCTTGTCCTTTCACTTGAGACATGGCAGAAGAGATCCACTCACTCTCCACTACAGCATCCTTTCAATAAGTGTGTTTAATGCCTGTTCTAGCTTGTGAAATAGTTCATAGGCAAGCAAGGTATGCCCTGGCTTTTCCTCTAGTTTCAATAGGGCTGGTATCCTGTAGCCCTCTGCAATGGCACAGCTATCTCATTTCTCTCCTGGGCCTTCTCTCCTTCATGCTGTTTCCTGAAAAGCAGAGCATTTCGCCCATGAGACTCTCTTTTAGTAATTTTGCTTATGTAACTATTGGTAGAACAGAGCCTGCAAGAACATACAGCTTGTATCCAAGCTGTAAACATTGTAAACAAATGACACTTTAGTTGTTGTATTTCTCACTTTCATGCCTTTTGCTGTCTTAATCTCCACTCTTTGGAAAGCAAACTAGTTTCTGGTTAACTACAATGTAATCTAAAGTGATCTAAAGATCACACTGAGATTCACCAAATGGTGCACTTATTCTAGAAGTGTCTCTGTAGAAAGATTTTCTTGTCTATATTTGTTGTGGCTATTGGTGAGTTCTTATTTTAGCAGAGTATAAAATTAAGGTGCTAGGATCTTTACCTTTTATCAGGTTCAGAGAACATGACTTGTGCCTTAAAAATAAGGGTGATGGAGATGTATTTGATTAAAGGGTCATATGAAGGGGAAGAACACATGTGAATTTTCTAAACATAGTCTAAACTCTTTGGACTTAAATACTGTAGAATAGTCTTTGAAACAGCCTGTTAATGGTTAATGTGTGCACCATTTAAAAAAGAGGGAGAGGGGGAAGTATTGTGTTGAAAATCTTGCAAAAAAGAGTCACTCCTATAGTCTGAGAGAGCATTTTTCATTTAAAACAGCAGTCATGAGCCTTCAGAATTCCTTTATAAATGTAGAATGAAAATACGTGCATGTTTTGGCTGCAAATTTGTAGCTAAAACTAATCTCGTGAATTTTTTGATAGCTTAAACTCAATTAATGCTTCCAAATGGCTGGTGCTTATGCACAGCTAGGTATTTTACAGTTCTTTTTTGTAATACCAGCATAAATTTTGTCTGCTGAAGACCTTGCACTGGCTTTTCACATAATTTTAATATACTTAATATTCAGGTGAAATAATTACCTTAGCCACATCAAATATATTTAATCAAGTGTGAGGAAATGAAATTCTCTCAATTTACCTCAAAATTGACTTTCAATTTCTTATAAATACTTTTACTTGGTTATATCACTCTTTTTAAAAGTGATGCTTGCAAGACAAAATATCCTGTAGAGAAAAAGACTAAATATTTCTGTGGAACAAATGCTTAATATTATTTTACTTATTTAGCACAGTGAAAGGTAAAAGACTATAGATTTTTATGTGAGTATTATAATATAAAGGTTAAGACTATTGAATAAGTATATTGTGCATTCATTATAAGTCCTATCCAATAGAGTAGACAATTAATTTGCTGTGTAAAAGGTCCAACCTTTTTTGCCTTCATTCAAGTCACAGGAATTTTTGCTCATGTTTGGATGCATCCAGAACATTCCGATCTTTACTGGCATAGAGTTTGAATGTTCCTTTCAGAGAAAAATTTAGGGATTTAATTATTTTCCTCACAACTTGTTCAATGGTCATGCATAACCAAAATGATTTGATGTTGCATGCAGTGAAAAAATATGAGGGAAGAATGCTTGGTTTTTTTCCCCAAGCTTCTGAGGATTTTTTTATTTCATGCATAGCTCTTAAGTACTGTGAATGACATGCAGTAGTTCAAATACAAGCTCAGTAAATATTTGAACATTAAGACTTATGACTTTATGCTGATGTTATAGTTCCATGATGAAATGTGTTGCTGAGCCCCAGTTAATGAACTCTGGAGACACGCAGAATTTATGGGATGGAATGTGGCCCTTTAATGAGATTGTATTTCTTTCATAACCAAGCAAGTATGAAGACACAGTCCTGCCCTGTCTCCTACAGGTGTGTGGGCATATGCCATTCATAGCTCAAATGATCTTACAGGACTTAGTCTCACAACTTTTATATTAATAATAAACCAAGTTTTCTTCATCCAAGTCATGAACCAGGTTTGACCCATCCAAATCATGCTAGGGACACATGAGAATTAGTGAAATGTCCTGAAAACCTATTATATTGTTGATTATGTTGAATGAATTATTTCATTCCTAAGTTGAAACCTAAAATGACTTCAAGTATTACAGTACCAAGTAACTAAAGTTTTGCATTACTAAAATGAAATACATATAAAATACTGAAATAAGGCATTGGCCATCTGATAGAACTCAAAACTTCTCCCAGAAGACTTTTAAGCAGCTTGCTTTATTCTGCACACGTGTAAGGATAATCATTTTCCTAAAATGGTGACAAATTTGTCATTACCTCTTCAGCATGTTTTGTTTTCTGGATGATATCATAATGATTAATTTATAAAACTAAATGGTTTTTCATGAACCTGTTTCTCCATTTCATGGAGGCCTTATTCTCTGTAAGTCAGTAGAAAAAGAAGTGTTGTTTATTTCTTTCTGATCCAGTTTAAGCTTCCTGCCACTCACTTATCAATGATTTATGTGTCATCCTAGTTCTGTCAATATGGCAAATGAATATTAGAAATCCACAGAAAACATCTGAGGCTGAGAAAGTGATTTTACTATTATTCCACTTCTAAATTAAGAAATTCAATTACGGATTAATTATTTGTCTACAATCATGCCTCGAGAATTAGAGGACTATTTATGTATTTAAGTGTCTTAAAACAATAATATGTATCATGTTCTGCAGAAGATCAGTTTTGGAATAACATCTCAAAAGATATGGTAAACATTTTTGGGTTTGGTATTTTTTTTTTAATACCGGTTCTTTATTATGCACTTTGCACAAAATGGAAGTCTAACATCTGTAAAATACTGAAGTTAGTTATGATTGTCACAGGTATATTTTCCCATATCATTTCATATAAAGCATTTTTATTTCATTATAATTGCTAAACTCAGTCAAAACACTTCAATATCTTTCAACAATAAAGCACATTTACCTAGGCTGGATAGGTATTAATATATTAACAATCATAAATATACATGCCTTACATTCATATACAGGTCTAAAAAACAAATATATAAAGAAATGTTTTAGTATGAATTTGGAACATATCTAATATATAGATAATATATAAAAAGGTATTTTGCTACCTTAGTAGATCTCACTTTCGAAGAATTTAAAACCCTAATTCTCATTTTGTAAACTACTTAAACTATTACCTGGATACTCTGTCTTTAAAAGCAATATTTCTCTTCTTAGTCTAATTATTGTACAGTAAAGTATTTGTATTTGAATAGTCAATGAGAATCTGGTTTGGATTTTCTTTTCCTTGAGCATCTGGAATCCAGTATCTGTTAGCAGAAGCCACTCTACTGAGTTGTATCAGAAAGCTAATAGTTGATTCTATGGCTTATAAGCACAAAAGTAAATGTACTAGGAAATATACTAACCTGCCATTTTAATCATCAGTATCTTTCCTACAACAAACAGAAAAAATGTTAAACTTACCTCTCTGTTTTCCTATATGGGAAAATATATATATATTCCCTATATTTTTTTTTCTATATTTCCTACTGCTTTTTTCCCCTTTAGAAGGCAGTCTGCCACAAAAGAAAAGCAGTAACATAATTGGTTGTACTGCCTCCCATCTTTTAAAGGATATTGCTGCATTCTTTTATTTATGTCCAGAGACAGAGGCTGCTTTTAAAATATTTAAGTTGCTTAAATGAAAATGTGATTTAAAAATAAAAGGTATTAATGAATCTGTGGAGGTTTGCATTCAATTCCGAAAGCTTATTTAAAACAAAGCAAAAAAGTTTTAGTGAGTGCGTAGGTACTGACATTTCTCTCTTTCATTCAGTTGTTTAAATTTTTTAGTATTTGGCGTGGATGCAATTATTGAGAAAACCTATTACCTCAGAATTGCATCAATAATTGGTGTACAAAGGGGAGGAAAGTGGGTTTGGGGGTTTTTTATTACTTTTCTAAAATGGAATACTTACTTCTGCTAAATATATTTAAGTCCAAGTTAATGAAAACACTTAAGTAGCTATGCTTTGCTGCACAGATGGCAAATCCTCTACTCCTCTTATTCTGTACATGAGGGTATGGTAAAACGTCTCATGATTCAATTGCCTATCACTGAGAAAACACTATAATATTTGAGGGTGTGGGATGGTGGAGGATAAACAAATCAAAATGTGCTTCTTCAAATGGCCGCATTTTGTCTGTTAGGAATGGGGTGAGCTTTCACAAGTTTTTAATTTCTGTGAATCAGTAGCCAGAAAGAAGTAGCTCGCTGTTCTGCTCTTGTAAAAGCTGCTCAGTTGGACTCCTTTTGCCAAGGGAAACAGTGTTGGCACACTGTGCTTCACCGTGCCAAAGGTGGGGACTACCATGTACCCTGTGTCCCTTGGTGCTGCTCAGCATTACCACAAAGCTCCTCCCAGCTCTTGTTTGAGCTCTTGCACCCCTCTCCATCTCCCATGTCCTGGAGTGCTGCAGGGGAAAATGGGCTACGGGAATACACAAATCAATATGATTCCAACAGAAGCCGATTTATTGTTTACATTAAGCCACAGTTATAGTTTCCAGCACTACTGTTCACACATACAGGAGTCTGTCAATTGGCTCAATCATTTGTCCATCAGACAGGCACACATCCTTCAGGGCACCTATTTGGTCAGGTGTCCATCACCACGTTGTGTGTCTTCTATCTAAGTTTTGCATTTCTTGTAGACACTTTCCCAGGCTCTTCCTCATTATTTTTAGACCTGTTGTTGTTGTTCCCGTAGCCTTGAAGAATCCCTGAGAACTCCAAAAAAGACTGCAGGTGTCTTCTTATCTAAAGCAGTTTGGCTGGTACAGGCCTAAGTTATTCAGATACATTGCTACAGAGTGCAGCACGACAGAAACCTGGAGGTGCTTCTGCTGTCCCCACTAGTGCAGCCCAGCTCTGTGTTTCCGAGGTGCCATGGGTAGGATAGGGATTCTCTCAGATAAACAGCCCATCAGCTCCAGTCCCAGCTGGATGGGGCTTCCCATCCTCTCTGATGGAAGGTCAATCACAATTTCACATTACAGGGCAGAGTTGCAGGAGGATGAGGGAATCCTCATAAATACCCTCATTTATATCCCAGTAAAATGCGTGGTAGGAATTCAGTGTTTTGAACGGCAGCTCAGGCTTTTAGAATTAAAAGAAGCAATACATGTGCCATGTAATTTCCACTTTGAAGTTCCACAGATTTAGCTGATCTGTGATAAAATCTTGATTTTGGGAAGCAAAACTGTGTTGTCTTTTAGACAAAAGTAAAACGAAAACCAGTGGTGAAAAACTTCAGTACCACACTTAATTTCATTGATTGAAATGTTTAATTGAGGTGTTTACAATCAAAGCCATGTTTAGACTAAAGTTCTTTTCCAATTAGATTCTCTGCAGTTCGTTTTTGAATGGAGTGTACAGGAACTTAGCCGATAGATCATTTACTTCATAAAATTTCAGCCTCCAGAAAAGCTGCAGAAATGTTCTGCTATCTTCAGGCTTTTCTTTATCCTGTATTACCCTGTTAGTGACAGTTTATAAACTTGTTTTCAAAAGGAGCTATATTTTAATGGGAAGCAGCTAAAAAGGTTTTGCAGAAAGAGTGGGACTAAAAACATCATGAGTAATTGTCATCAGACTCAATGGTACACAGGGAGGCATTATAATACTTGCAGGGAATACATTATACAAGCTTTTGATAATGAAGGCTTTGAAAAGTACTAACCTTAACATTGTCATAGTATACTTCACTTATAGGTTCCCTATAGTTTATTAATTTTCCACATAAACATAGGAATTTTTTTAAAGCTCTATTAAGCATTCACACTAGAAGTGCAAATTGTGCAATTTCAAAGTGCAATTTCAAATTTAGTTTTTCAGCTAAGGGACTGCATGTTGATTATGGATCTTATCCATGATCACTGGAAAGAGACCTACTGAATTTTCTTAACCACTTTTCTAGGATGCAAAAGTTGCTCTTTTTCGTAGGTAGTACTATGATTTACTCCTATTTTAGCAATTTCCTAGAGGAAGGATTTAAGAAAATGCAAATCTAATATTACTGTAACCAAAATCTTAAGCTTAAACCCCCATTTTATCTGTTCCCTTCAGCTTTTTTNTTTTTTTTTTTTTTTTTTTTTTTTTTTTTTTTTTTTTAATCAGCTAATATATTTGGGGATAGGAAGAAGTCTCACAAAATATGTGAACCTTTCAGAAATTTGGTTGGCTTGTCCAGTTCAACTTTGGTATATTTTAAAATGTCTTAATTGTGCATTAAATAAAGATAGCTTTAAGCTGATCATTATGCCTGGATTACAGGAGGAGCTGTGTGTAACAATGTGTCATCTTGCTGTAGTGTTGGCCACTAGAACAATGTCATTCTAATTAGCTGTTCATAACAATCCCAGAACAACTGAAGAATGAAGCTCCATTGCTTGCTTGTCTTCTTGGACCATTATTTTTCTTCTTTGCTTTTAACTGCAGTTGCTGGCAAATATTCTCTCTATTTAATTCTGAAAAAAACTTTTATTTGTATTTTGATGTATCGGAAAAAAAGGCAAAAAGCCATTAACTGTAGAAATATAAGTTAAAACCAGTAGTTTGCTACGTCTGAATTTGGATGAGGTAATTTCCATTCTTGGAATGCTGCATGCAATTCTTGTAAGCAGGAATACCAGTACCATATTCCTGATATGCTTGCTGTGTGGCTAGACTGAGTCCATCATGTTTAGTCATCTATTATCTATTTTTCTTTCCAGTATTTGGGTTTTGGGAGGCAAGGTCACCCACTCTGAGTACCTGCAGACTCGAAGTAGACACCATCATTGTGTGGTGGTTGCTTCAATTAAACTAAGTGGTTTCCCTAATAACTTTCTTGTAATTAGATTACTGATCTTATTAGAAAGCTGTTTATACAAAAAGATTGATTCATGCATTTATAGCACCTGGCAGGCATATTTTTAAGTTGATGCTATTATAGGAAGTTAAGAGGCAAAAAGATGTCTGGTCATTTTATATTTAGATTTTATTTTTTTTAAAATTCTATATTACTTTTTGACTGAAAACAGAAGTAAAATGGCTTGGGTTAAATTTCCATCAGGACATATGCCTTAAATATTAGCAACTAAATTGTGTTTATGATTAAGCCTATTATCACATGTAGACTGCTGGGATTTGATCCTCTGTGGTGCTCAGAACTGGAATTTCGTCTAGGATGTTCAAGTGTCTCAGCAGCATCTTGCATTTA
The DNA here is from genome assembly GCA_008694505.1 of Cyanoderma ruficeps. NCBI lineage: Eukaryota > Metazoa > Chordata > Aves > Passeriformes > Timaliidae > Cyanoderma > Cyanoderma ruficeps. Next base: position 41,313,933 of record VZDJ01007754.1, on the reverse strand, counting down.
CTAGCAAGTTTGTTTAGCAAATTTTAGCAAAGTAAGAAATGTCCAGAGTCTATTCCATCACACCTGTGTTGTCCAGTTCCTGTGGAACAACCACTGGAGGTTCCCGTTTTTAAGTCAGAGATTTCTTGTGTGACCTATTGCTAACACATCTCTAAAGTCTTACTGTTGTTTCACTCTCTTATGTTGCTAAGGCTGATCCTGATACCTCATAAATATAAAATAAGGCTCTAGCTAGCTAAACTCTTGCATTTAGTGTTAAATAAATGTAAATAAGATTACAATTTGGGCTAGTAGAATTTTAATGAAAAAAATTCCTAATAAGATTGTATTTTATTGTAGGTGGTATAAATAATAACACCTCTGAAAGTATAAATAGTTTTTCTGCTTGATCTATTTGTCTGGAAAATGTTTCTCAAGAATTTAAAAAGAGAGAAAACTTAAACTCATATCTCTTTTCCAAGGATAAGATCTGATCTGTGAGTTTGATTATCATGACAGAATTTGAGGTACAGCTGAAGAAAAAAATCTTTCTATCTAGTTCAAAACATGTTGATACCTTTGGTTATTGCTCTCTTTGGGAAGTGACTTTTGAGGGGTGTGCCTACCCCCTGTTCAAACACAGTCTCATTAGCCCTCTTTGACAGGTTGCCCATGGTAGCTCTAAGGACACCATGTGTTTGAGCACAGTGGAAGCAACTGAATGAAGCTGAAATACTTGCTCACTGTGTGACTACATGTGTGGTTTAGGAAGCATATTGTTCAAGTTTACCTTGCATTTGCATAGGCTGAAAATCAAACGGAATGGAAATCTATCAGTCCCCCATTCTTCAAATGTTATACCTTCTCAAGCTGTGAAGTTTTGTGATGCGCAAAATGAGCAGGTTTTTTTCTTGGGAATTTGTGGATACTGAGACCACCTCAGTAATTATGATCCATTTTTCATTTAAAAGAAGGTTGAGGTTTCATGCCATTGTATTGATCTATTGAAAAACAGGGCTTGAATTCAACTGAATCTTTTACCATTGTATTTGATATAGCATGAATGAGCAATTTGAGTATCGTAGTTATTGTGTTAAGAGTAATATTGATAGTATTAGGTTGAAGTAAGTGCTAAACCTGGAATAATATTTATTAGTTAATAAAAATGCAGAACTATGAAAGTTAGATGAATAACCAGTTGTAGAGTATTACTTTAGTAATTGATGAGAGAAATAACTTCAGAATTCTGCAGGCGCAGGAGGAATAAAATGGAAGAGAATATATGAGTGCTAATTCTCCCTCCTTGATCCCAGACATTCTTGTGAAATTTGCAAGTTAGATGTCTCAGTCTTCAAAAGGAGATTGTAGCCTACTGAAGTTTGCATTAGTGTAATATTGATTGCATAGAGTAAAAATACATTCTTTGATCTTTCTATTCTCCATCAGTAGTTTGAAGCCATTGAGGATCACAAATCAAAAACTCCTGAATCCACACATAGCACCATGTCTTGGTTTTGGTTGGGTTTTTTTGTTGGGTTGGGACTGGTTGGTGGTGGTGGTGGGGGGGTTGTTGTTTCTTTGTTTAATCTTCACCAGGAGTTAAAATAATTGCCCTTACAGTGATACTTATCTTCTTCCATGTCTGCCCAAGTTTGATAATGCCGTATCAGTTGGAGGTCTGTCCTGGTATAATCAACCACAAAAAAATGGATTTTAATACCCTAAAGCAACTGCTTCAACCATCTTGGTTTTCACTATAGCTTTAGTCTCATTTTCTGTTTGCAGTTACTCGTAGAGTTAAAATAAGGTAGTGAATAGCTACATCTATTGACAATGAAAGAGAGTGTGGTGGTTTTAGAGATTGTTAGTGCACTGAAAGGAAGTGAAGCAATGCAGTTTACTGCTGATAACTTTAACAGGCACCTGCTTGTCAGTACTAACATGTGGTGTCTGTAGAACATGACGTGGTTGCAAGTCCTGCTGGGCAAATGGATCCAGAGATACAATATAGGATATAGTACAACAGGCAGATCAAGTTCTCTTGTAAGGTGCTCATATCATCTTGTTTGTGATGAAGAGCATGTTTATGTTGGATGCGGCTCAGTTTAATATCTCTCACATTTTTGAAATTTCCAATTTGAACATTAGAATTAGATCATATAAATCAGACCATAAGTCAGGCAGGTCTTAACATCCAACAGTGGACAATGATGGATGCTAAAATAGAACTGTAACAGTAAAGTAGGCATGAAATTATAATTCCTCAGAATTATCTTTCTCACCTCTAACAATTTGCACTAGAAGCATTTCTGGGCCAAAAGTGGTACTTCTCTTTGATAGTTTGTATGTAGAAACAAAGTTACTGAATCAAATATGGTAAATAGAGGGCCTGTGTATTTTTTCCCTCATTGTTCCAAATGGTCAGTCTGGTATCATTTGGGTGTATGAACAGTGCATGTATATTATTACTGAAAAGTAAGTACTTATTGATTATATATTTAGAGTTACATTAGATTGATGAAATGTTCAAGACTGCTAGAATGCTTATAGATGTTCCTTGGAAAAATAAGTGCAAATGTCCAATTCATTAGGAAGGAAAGTATGTATGAAAACAGCATCCACTTACACCACTTTATATGTTTTTAAGTGTTATGAAAAACCATAGTTTTTTAAAAATAAAACTTCACTTGTTGATTAAAGACAAAGCTATAAGGACGTATAAGGAAAGCAATTTGAAATGCACCTTTATTGTGTTATCACACATGCATGATTATGAGGGAACTACAGAATCAAATTTCATTAAAACAATCCCCCTTCATAATCCTGTCTCCTACTCATCCTTTTCACAGCAGTCAGAAATGGTACTTGTGCCACTCACTTGGCTGTTTGTACAGGCATAACCTCCTATTTCTCATGCTGGTTGCCAAGCAACTATTTTTGCATTTCATGCCTTGCACTGCGGGCATTAATTTCTGTCATGTTCCTCTGTTTGTTTATTATATACTAGAGAAACGTGCGTACAGGAAAATGAGGACACTTTTTATAAGCAAAGGAATAGCTGGCATTGGGGTTGTGTTCCCTAGTCCCTTCCTCCTCTCTTCTCTAGCTCTGCATTAGATGTTTTGTACTGTTATGTAGCTAATAAGCTCTTCATACTCTCAAGTACAGATATGCCCTCATTGACCCTGAACCTGGCCTGTGTAATTCCTGGCCAGTTAAAGTTGAGACAAATGTTTTCAGTCCTGGATGATTTTCCTTTCTGACACTGAATTGGTTCCTTCTCTGTAGAACAAGGAAAGAGAACAATGCATTAGAAAGATTATTTCTTTTTGAATCTATTGTTTATTAATGCTACTTTTTCAATCTGGCTATTAACACAGAATCATAGAGTGTTAAGTGTTAGAGGGAAAATCACCTCATTCCAACCCCACTGCCATGGACTAGGACACTTTCTACTAGAACAGATTCTTCAAGGCTTCATCCAATCTGTCTTTGAACACTCCCAGGGCTGAGGCACCCACAACCTCTCTGGGCAACCTGTTCCAGTGCCTCACCACCCTCACAGTAAAGAACTCCTTAAGGTCTACCCTAAATTTCCCCTTTTTCTGTTGTACCCACAACTCTTCATCATATCACTATAGTTCCTGATAAAAGGTCCCTCTCCAGCTTCCCTGTAGGTACCCTTCAGTTTCTGGGAGGTTGCTGTGAGGTCTCCATGCAACCTTCTCTTCTCCAGCCTGAACAGCCCCAACTTGCTCAGCCTGTCTTCAAAGGGGAGGTGCTCTAGTCCTCTTGTCAACTTTGTGACTTGCTTCTGGGCTTGCTCTGATGGCTCATGTTGGGGACATCAGAACTGGACACAGTACTTGAGGTGGGATCTCACAATAGCAGAGGAGAGGGGAAGAACCACCTCAGTCGGCTGCCCACACTCCTCTGGATGCAGCCCAGGACACATTTGGCTTTCTGGGCTGTACTTTACACATCACCATCTCATGTTGAGTTTTTCTTCAACCATCAGCCCCAAGTCTTTCTCTTCAGGGTTCCCCTCAATCACTTCTCTGCCCAATCTGTAGATGTGTTCTGGGGTTTCTGTGACTCAGATATAGGACCTTGCACTTTGCTTTATTGAATTCTACAAGGTTTGCATTGGCCCACCTCCCAAACCTCTCCAGGTCTCTGTGGATGATATTCCTTCCCTCCAGCATGTTGGCTGTCCCACACAGTTTGATGTTGTCAGCAAAGATACTTAGGGTACAGTTGATCCCTCTGTTGTGTTGTGCTGCTAACACAGATGTTGGACAGTACTGGCTACAGTACCAACCCCTGAGGGACACCACTCATCATGGGCTCCATGTGGGCAATGAGCCATTGGCCACAAGTCTTGAAGTGTGGCCTTCCAGTAACTGAATGGATTAACTTCCATTCAGCAAATCCATCCATCTCCAGTTTAGAGACAAAGATGTTTGTGGAGGACAGTGTCAAATGCTTTACATATGTCCAGGTACATGATATCCGTTGCTCTGCCCCTATCTACCAAAGCTGTACCCTTGTCATAGAAGGTCACCAAATTGGTTAGGTAGTATTTGCCCTTAGTAAACCCACGTTGGCTGTTGCCAGTCATGTCTTTGTTTTTCATATTCAGCCATAATCAATTTGATTGATGATCAAATCTCTAAGTCGTTCAGGTATTTTTGCGAGAGTGTATCAGCAAAGCAAACTGGATCAGCTGTAGTTAGCAAAATTATCTTGGTCATGTTCAGCAGCAGATTTTATCCTTTGTGTACAAGCAGTGTTGACTAGAGAATATACTTGCTGAGCTGTTTTCTCTTTTCAGTTTGTAGGAAGAAGAACTGGTAAATTGAGAAATATGTATTGGTAGAGGTTGCACTTGACAATAGTGAAATTATTTTTAATATACTCTAGTGGATTGGGGAGTAGAACATCAATAGAAATGCTTACATCTTTTCCTTTTCAAAGACCTTTATGACAATACATTTATCCTCACAATACCACTGGGGAAAGTAGACAAGTATTAGCATTGCTGCTACACAAGGAAACTGAAATTGTATTTGTTTGATACAACAGAAGTGTTAAATGTCAAAGGCAGGATTACTAACCTAGTCCTTTGAGCTTATCTTTCATGGGGATAACATTTACTGGTGAAATAGTAAACTTTATTTTTGCTGTTGCACAGTCGTATACTACAGTTGAGGAAGAGTAACTTCTAAGGGTTGTTTTTTTTTTTCCTCATTCTTAGTGTTTGTAGCTAAACATCAGGTTTTAAGGGATGACTTCCTTATCTACAATTGCTCTTCATCTAATCTAACATAGTTCCTAGTGATAAAACTAATAATAAAGACGTGCTTGCATGCCACTAAAGTTAAATATACTATATAACATAGACCAAATTCAGACAGAATTGCCAGACTCTGTTTCTATATAGTTTTCTTTAGATAAAAAGCCTTTGCACCTCTACTGGTGATATACTAGTTGATGAGTGTAAAGGAATCATTCATGCAAAAATGAGGTATGAGTATAGAATCTACTTCCAGTGCTAAGTGACGGTGAAGGATTGAACCTTCATTGTACTGAAGTTTACTTTACTTTAATTTCTTCTCCAAGCCCAATTTCAAGGTGCCCTTGAGCAGTGTAACTGCCTGGGAACATGAAAGAGTGGGGAGGATGCAGCGGTGCTCTGCCAGCCCTCCTTCTCTGCTACAGGAACTTCATTCCAGAGATGGCAGTGGGGAACTGTGTGTTATCAACAAAAGGTATAACATTATGATGTCTTCCCATGGCCTTTCTTTTTTATCTCATAAGTGCAGAAGCCAGAAAATTGATTGAGCATGGAAGGACCTGTGACCAAGAGGAAGTGTGCTAGCAGTGCTGTGCATAGGAAAAAACACAAAACCAGGCAAGGTACTTAGGCATCTGAATGGTGTATATGTGGGATAGTTTTATTTTACATTCCACTTTGGTAGCTCTAAGCTGCATCTTTCTGAAATAAATATTAGCAACAAAACTTCAGAAACTCTATAGTATGAAGACCTCACTGCGGTTGCTGAAAGATTTTCTTTTAAAAAGTTTAAATATGTATTTAAATAAGTTTAAATATGTATGCTGCAACAAAGAAGAAAATCTGAGCAGTAGATGCCAGAAAGCATGTCGTCTCAAAAGAAAGAACAATGTTGTTTCAAAAACGCTGTCTTGGAAGTCTGAAAGAAAGTTCACCTCAGGTTTTTATAAGAATGTACCCAGATCTGTCCTGCTGCTGCCCTTGTGCATAAATAAATGCATGGTGAAGATGTAGCTGCAAAGGCAAACGACTGAATACTGTGTCTCCAGTGAGGGGGTATTCAAGTGGCTTTTGTTCCACTCCTCAGAGGTAACACACAAATATGTAATATAATCTAATCAAACTGAAAGATTCTACCTCGCCTCCATTTAGCTACAATGCAAAGGCTTCATCTTTTCAGATACTGAAACTGAACTCTTTGCTTTGATTTCTGAAAGAGTTATCAACTGTACCAACAAATACCAATTAGGTAGCAGCTTGCTAGGAAGAAATCGTTACTTTTTGTTGTCCTTGATAAAAGAACCAATAACATTTAGAAGAAAAATCAGGTCCTTTTCCAGCATCCTTTTTGTTTTCGTGCTTCTGTTTGACCTGCCTTCTACTCTCTTTGTCAGCATCTGCCAATTTCTACAGCTCCCTGACAGCATTCAGAGAGGACCATGGACTGAGTCAAAGAAATAATTTCTCCACTGGAAGGGTGTTCAGGCATTGAAAAGGGTAGCCCAGGGAGGTGATGGAATTGCCACCCCTGGAAGAGTTCAAGAAATGACTGCATGTGGCACTTTGTGCTGTCGTTTAGTTGAGAGGTGGTGTTTGGTCAAAGGTTGGACTCGATGGTCTTGGGGGTCTTTTCCAACCTTAATGATTCTATGGAAGCATATTTGGAGTAGAGTGGCTGTTGCAATGTGGCCAGCACTGAGTTGCTAGGCTGACATCCTTTTGTGTAAGCATAATCTGGTTCCACTTCTAATTCTGTGTGGTACTGACAAAAATGCCCAAAACTCTATTAAAAGTAGAATAATTTGTTAAATAACTAGTTTGAAAGTAATCACTCTTTTAGAGACTGACATTCTTTTAGTGGATTTCCTCACATATCCAATAATCTCCTAGAGAAAAATGTGATTTAGGAAACACTACAAGATTAAAACTACTATTTTACTGATATACTGCACAAATATTGCAGAAAATTAAATCCTGGTAAAAATGAGCAATTGTAAAAAGTCTTAGTGTATAATTTGTTTAGACTACTTGAGACAATAGTTGAATAGAAGATAAGCATAAAAGGGATTCAAGAGAAGATTAGTCCAATTCTCTACAATTAATTGAGCATACATGTGTTCAGATATTACCACATCCTTGATTTAATAAAGAAAACTAAAATTACAAGTAAAATTGAACTACAGAAAACTTATTCTCCCATTATAACTTTTCTGGTTTCCAGCAAGTAATAATGTTGTTGCTTAACAAATGCCATTCATTTAGTGGTTGCAGTTTCAATTCTGTCTGCAAATACAATATTGACAGTCTTGCCTTGATTGTTATCTTATGTTCCTGGGGACTAATGCGCCTAAAACAACCTCTGTTAAGATTTCATTCTCTCAGAACCTTTCTGAGAGAAAGTATTTCCTGTACTTTATACTCCTTAGTATGCGTAGTAGAAAAAAAATCAAGCCCTGCCAGCATAGCAAGAGTCTTACTGTTTCTATGCAATCCCTCCCTTGACATTTTAAACCACTCAAGTTTACTGCCCATCACTGGGGCTTTTGCCTCCCCAGGATATCCAGGTACCAGGAATATTTATTGTAATTGCAGTGTCATTGCATTTAGGAGCATTTTAACATGACCTTTAATTTAAATGGGTCCATAGCTGTCTAGATATGAAAACATGGTTATTGCCATCAAGGAGAATAATATTGACATTTAATTGCTGGTTTGTAGAGCACATTCTTTTTCTTTAGTGTTGCTCTTCCCTCATTACATTACCAGTGACAATGGAGTCCATTAAACCTGTGTACGCAAGAAAATTGAATGAACTAAGATAAATTTGATCAGCCCTCTTGTACAGACAGTCTTAGTTTGGAGAAGAGTGTCTTATAACAATTTAGAAAAAGTAAACATAAGCCGTCATTATCCACAGAGGAACTTGCATTGATTTAGCTAAATCACTCTCTAAAGCTATTTTTTTTTCCTAAAGTGTTGCAATTCCCTTGTGTAGAGAAGAACTTAACTAGATTGTCTTTTGCCTGCACAACATTAGGAAACTTTCCAGAAGGTCTCTATCTTACCTATTTGCAACCATGTTTGTGTGTGTAGACTGGGGAATGAGAGGCTGGAAAGCAGCACCAGGGAAAGGGCCCTGGGGGTCCTGGTGGAAGGAAAGTTGAATCTAAGCCAGCAGTGCCTTGGCAGCCAGGAGGGCCAAGCGTGTCCTGGGGCCATCAGGCCCAGCATGGCCAGCCGGGCAAGGGAGGGGATTGTCCCCTCTGCTCTGCCCTGGGGCAACCTCACTTCCAGTGCTGGGGGCAGTTTGGGTGCTACAGTATAAAAAAGACATTAAACTATTAGAGAACTTCCAGTGGAGGCAACAAGGATGGTGAAGGTCTGAGAGGTGAAGCTGTGTGAGAAGGGGGCTGAGGGCACTCAGTCTGTTCAGCCTGGAGGAGACTGAGAGGAGACCTCACTGCAGTTGCAACTTCCCCCTGAGGGGAAGAGCAGGGGCAGGCACTGATCTCTGTGGTGACAGTGACAGATCTTCAGCACCCTCATGGGGGAAAGTGAAGGGGCAAGTACTGATATCTTCACTGTCATGACCCTTGACAGGATTCAAAACAGTAGCATGAAGCTGTGTCAGAGGAGGTTTAAGTTGGGTATTGAGAAAAGGTTCTTCACCCAGAGGGTGGTTGAGCACTGGAGCAGGCTCTCCAGGGCTGTGGTCAGAACACCAGCCTGACAGAGTTCAAGAACCATTTGAACAATGCTCTGGGCACATGATATGATTCTTAAGGTGTACTGCTCAGATTTTGACTCAATGTTCCTGATAGGTGCCTTCCAAATCAGCATATTCTGTGATTCTGTGTAGTTGAGGTAAGGAGACAGATGCCTAAGATGAATCAATATTTTTTACCATATGTATGTATAGTAGTAGTTTCATATGTATTTATCTATCTATATTTACGTAATTTGTAAAATATGGGGGGTTTTCAGTTATTTTTAAATGCTTGTTTTAGCTAGACTACAGAAAACACAAGTTCCAGAATATATTGAAAATAGGGTCAAACATCTGCAGGGAACTTCTATGAACAGGCAATTCCACTTACCTAAAGACCACTGAACTTAACAGAATCTTAGTTTTTTGACGAAAGAGCTCTTTCTTCAAGAATCATGAGATAAAACTTGTGGTGAAAAAGCCTTAATACCTTGCAGATTGGGATACTAAATGGATACCTCTTCTAAGATGTTCCCCAGAAGTGTAGAGGTTTTTTTGTAGACCTGATTCTTTAAATAGTCTCTCTCATCAAAAGTATTTTGTGGGTTTTGGGTTTTGTTTTGCTTGTTTAATTTTAGATGATTTTTCTGTGATTTGTTCAAGAATCCTACAAATTAAGTCTCAAATTATATGCCTTGCAACTACATGTATAAACATATGCTAACCGCAGGCAGATTTCTGTCCTACACCTTTGGTAGTTATAGAATTAGATGGTTATAAAACTAAAAGTACTTAGAAGTTGAGCATAAAAATATATAGAGTAAATTTGCAACCTTATAGGAAGGGAGAAGGTCTTATTTAAATATTTATATCTCTTTCAAGTGACTAATTGGAATTTTGGCATCATATTCTGGCCTATCATGCAATTTTACAGTGCCTTAAATCCAGCATATATCCTATATAAAAATAACATCTGATGTAATATCTGGATGACATTCATTTATAGATGTTAACAACAGATGGATGTGCTTGAAAATCCTAAGACAGGGCTACTGGTCTTCTTAAACTGCAGTTACCAAATCCATGGTATCTAACTCACAGGTTAATGGGCTGACATTTGTCTAATATATTTGTAAAGCCATCATTTTGCTCTCTAAGCACGTTTAGTCATTGCTAAGTTCAGATTAAAAAAAGCTTGACTGATGCTGATATAATTAGTAGAAAATACATTGTCTCAGAAATTAATTGATCTTGGAAGATGCACAGTTCTTCTGAAGAAAGCTAGGGGTGAGCTATCTCAATCTTTGACTCCAGGTACTTTAACATGTTTTAAGTAGGAGGATATGTCAATAAAACCAAAAATCTGTTACCATTGTGCTACTGTGTTTTCAAAACAATTTCTGAAATGTTTTGAGTTGCTTTGAAATGCTCTAAGTTTATGGTTTCTAAGTGAGATGGATTCCTGATTTGACAGTTATCAATGAGGTTGCTCATGGAATAAAGGAGAACAATTAGGTACAAACTGCTGCTGCTGCTGCTTATAGGCAGTGTCTTTTTCTCTTCTACCCAAGCCAGTTTTTCACATGCTGTTTGACACAACTGTTTGCTGGATCTTGACAACATATGTACTTTTTCCCTTGCATTTGTTCTCATATTTTGTGCTTCGTAGTTAAAAGCTTCTTCATCTTGTCCCTGTCCTTGGATCTCACTTTCTGTCTGTAAAGCACCTGTGCCACAGCCTGAGGAGAAGTGGCAAAGTTAAACTCAGTTATTTAGCAAGCTAAGTAGCATAGCAGCTTGGGAAAATAGTTTTATCTTTGGGTAATAAAATTTCATAAAAAGTAAAATACAAGATCATGTTAATTTAACGTGATTTTGTTTCAGAGTGATTGAGGAGATTGGAGGAAAATGTTAATGTTTTACTTATTAACCTTCTGTTGCATTAAAATTCAAAATTAAATATGTCCTAAAATAAAATACTTAAATTCACTATTCTCCTGGGCTTTTTTTCCCCCACTACAGATTATGCTTAAGGTATCTTTTTGTTTGGCGAACCTTGTAGACATGCAGAGAAATTTTGCCTCATGCGAGGATAAAGATGCCCATCCCTTATGGAGCGATAACGGTAGCTTAGCCTGGTAGTTATTCCTGTTGTTTTTACAGTAAGTTTAAGCTAAGGGGTCAAAGGAGATAGGTTTGCTTAAAAAAAAAAAAAAGGGTGAATAATAAAGTGGCATTTAAATAACTGAAATGCCCTTTTCAAGTCTAATTTAGTTCTGCCAGATTAGAGGCCAAAAGGGTGGTTTAGTTCTTGATAACATGGGCAATATTACAGTCTTTCCATAAATTCAGACGTTTGTCATAACTGCTTGTTTGGCAACTTATGTTCTCCAGATTCCAGTTAAGTAGTTAATTTGTCACAAGATATTTTTCCCCTGGTTATTAAAAACTGTCTCCAGCTACAGCTTTTGAAGTATACTTTGATTTAGACTAATAGAGTGTGGTGTTTTTTTAGCACGGTAATTAATTAAGAAATGGTCTGCTGAAACAAGTAGGTGCTTCTTCTTGGCCTGTGATTCGAGTATGTTGTGTTTCTTCCCCATCTTTTTGTTCTCTGGTCAGCACTGCTTTTATGCAGAGTTGTAGTGGCCTTAACTCTCAACCTGTGATCGCTGTAAACCCTTAAAGCTCAAACAGTTTCGCATCCTGTTCCAAATGCATTCATCTGATTAAGTAATTCAGTACCATCCATTTTATTTATTGATAGTCTCATGGTCACACCTTCCTTGGGCACCGTAAAGGCTACAGCCACAGTCCTCTTGATCAGCTAATGTGAAAATTCATTAATTTTAATTTATATTTTTATTAGCTAATTTTTAAAGCACAATTTAATGAATTAAATTTCATTCTGGTTTTGTCTATTTTGCGGCCAAATCTGCACTTAGTTTTTCTTGAAAAACTTTTTCTACTCTGCTAGTTTATAATAATTAAACTATATGCTGATATAAAATGTTTTTAGAAAGAGCTTAAGCTATTGTATTTTTTTTTGAAGTTATTATTTATCACAACATGAAAATAAGAAATTGAGTTTGATTCACACTTCTTCAAAGGATTTATAAATTTATGTTTCTAGGAGAATTCTCAAGTAGTTTCTAGTGGCATAAGAAAATAAATAATTTTACAAGAGCCAGCATGAGGACTCCCTGATATTGTGGTAGACGGGTGGATATGCACAAAATTCCTTTTCAGATTCTACTGATTCATCCACATCAACTGCTTGATGTCACAGTTTTTGGGGGAATGTACATGTGAGATTTTACCACAGAAACTGTTTCAGGCTGTTGCAGTCAACTGCTTTTCAAAGAATTCTGAAATAATCATTAATATTTCCTCTTGAATTGCCTCAGTGGACTCCTGGTCCCACAGCTTCTTGCTGTGAGAAAAACTTGCTTTTCTGTGGAGTGTGAAATTTATGGCCTGTCAGTGTTAAGATACCACAGCTGAGGTAGGGTTTTGGGTTGGCTTGTTCCTTGTTTGCTTTCTGTGGTAGGAAGGAATTGAGATTGTTCCTTGTCTGGTAGCCCAAGCAGAGTCACTGTGTTTGCGTTCCCTTGCAGAAAACCCACACTGTCCATTCGGCACAAATGCCTTGAGAAGGCAGACCTGGAACAGAGATTAGACAGAGCTTAGAGAATAAAGTAGAAATTGATTAAAAGGCCTTTAAGGATACACCTTGGGCAGGACAAGAACCTGGCCAGGGCTACACCCAAGATGGACCCAAAATGGTCATAAAATGGACATTCGATCACGAGGCATCCATTTTATACTTTTATAAGTTTTGGTTCATTTGCATCTTGAGGTTAATTATCCAATTACAGCTTTAGATTATGAAGTCCCATCCTGCTTGTTTTCTATCTTCAGTCCACTGTTGTTTATGATTTTGGGCCTGTGTATATGGTCCTTGGTCTCAAGCTGGAAAAGGATTTGTTTTGTCTACCTACTCTGTGAAGAGAGCTCACTAACACTTAATATGAGGCTCAGAACTAGACCCCTAGGCAGCACAGAATCTGAAAAACATGAAAGCTAAAACTTAAGGCATCAGCTTCAGCAAGGTTTAACCCTGGTTTGTTTGTTCTTTTCTGCTGAGAAGGGAGGCAGAAAGGAAACTGAATGGTTTATGTGATCTGAGCTGAAGAAGAAAAGTTTCTTGTTTTCTGCGGTTGCTGTTGGAAAATTGTGCCGTCAGTTCTTCCTGTCAGCAAGGATGTGTTATTCTGTGCTATTATCCCCTCCTGCCAGGGAAGGAACATAACTGGATGTCCTCCAGCTCTGAATCCAGGAATCCACACTTCCATTTCAGTAGACTTGTTTTCTGAAATTTCATCTAATGGATATCCTGAATCAAGGATTCAGGGCAACCACTGAAATGGAGCCATTTATTTCTAAAGTCAGATCACCAATGTAAACTCTCAGCAACTGGCTAACAGTGTTCAGTAAAAGTAATGTATCTGTACACGGTAGGTTTTGCTGCTTTCAGTTTGCTTTGTTTGTTTTTCATTGATTTTGAATGGTGTTGGATGCCTGCATTTGATAATAGACCTTGGATTTAATTATTTTGTGCAGTAACAGTTTAGGATATGAATTTTCCTGCTGTTTTATCATGTTACATTTTATAAAAAGGTAAATCTGCCTTAACTGGTGAATTTCACTGCTTTTAGACAAATAGTTGTAGAAAAATTTGATAAGGTCACACATGACCTCAAAACACATCTCTTTTGGGCCATGGGAAATTAAACAGGTCTTTTCACCCAGTAAAAATAAATTTCTTAATAACAAATAACACAATGTTATCACTAAGGGTTTTTAGCCTATTCTTATTAGCAATATTAGGAGGGGGCCAAATAGAGAGAAAAGAAGTACAAAAGGTTTAAGACAAATACACAGCATCCCCTATGTGTCTCACCAGAACTGATCAGAGAGGTCACCTCCCTGCACCTGCTGGCACTGCTCTGCCTGACACAGCTCAGGGTTCAGGTATTAAAGTGTGTTCAAGTCCATGCTACAGACACTGTCTGCTGTAGCATCACCTGCATGTGCCTCTGTTCATTCTGTAAGCATTCAGGATTACGTGGCTTTTTAAAAAACAGACCAAATTGTGTACGATGCCTTAGAATCATAATTGAGATGGGGATTTAAGATATTAAACAACTGAATACCCATAGACAAGATCATATAAAAATAAAAAGGGAATAAACTATTAAAATTGACACAGACACACAGATATGGACTGTTGTATGTCATGGTGATTACTTCGGAAAGATATATTTTACAGTCTGAACTAATGTGTTTGTGGAAACACTGATAAGAAAACCGGGGATGGGTTCTCATTTTAAGGAGAAAGATTAGCTCAAGTGTTTAGGTGAGAGAACCATTAAGTTCATTGTAATTCCATCCACTAAGATCTAAATTCACTGCATTTTTTTTAAAGGTCTTTTTATTGTCTGTTAACGCAGACATTAAAGCAGCTGAATGAAGCTCACTTTCTCCATTCTCCTTCCCTGAGGGCTACTTTTTTCTTTTCCACCGCCTCCATTTCTTCCAAAAAGTACCAAAACATTTCCCTCTTAAATGAGTTCTAGCAGGGGACTGAAGAGAAGAAAATTAAAGAAAAGAAAATGCAATCAATAATGAATAATGGAGAAAGAAATATTTTCTTCAAGATTTGTTAGTACTTTAAGCATCCAACCATTCTCAGCCCTCCCAATCTTTTATATGGGCTTAGTTTTTCCAGATTCTGTTCTTTCCTAATAATATATATTACTCAAGTTTTGACATTAGAGTAACATTAGGAAACACTACTTATTTTTTCTTTGTTCAAAACACTAGCAGTTCAAGTTCAAACTTTTCTAAAAGATGGTGTGGTGGTTTATTGTAGTGTAATTTAGGGATGTAAGTCTTTATTTCTAGGAAATATCTTATACTATCTTAATTATGAGAACTGTGCAAGAGGTTAAATGGAGGGATTGTATTCTTCATGCATTTCAGTGTCTGCAAAAGTCTCAGTTTACAGAGGTAGTTATTTGAGAATGAAGTTCAAATCTGGTGTTTAAAATTACTTTAGACATGTCAATTTTTTGCCTGAATCAGGGTTATATCTAATATGGACACAAAGAATTGGTGATCGTTAAGTGAAACAAAAGTTCATGCAGAATTCATACTTGAAACTTTTGAAATTTTTCATAAGGTTCTTATTTTTTGTAAACGAAACCATAAACATTTCTCTATCTGATTGTTACATCAGGGAAGAGAAAATACTATTTTGTGATGTATGGATGTTTATGGTGCTATTGAGGAATGAATGGAGAGGATGGCAGCACTGCCCTGGACTTCACTGCCCCAAGGTTTTGCTTACCTAATATCAAACCATTTTGGCTGAGGTGCTTCAGCTGAGCTGATTAACCCAGGGTTTTTACTTGTCTCACAGAGCTCCCAAATGCTGCTTCCTCTCACTAAGCATCAGGGAAGAGCCACAAGGGAAGAGAAGTTTTGCAAAGGTCTGCTTGTGGAGTCTGCATCCCTGCTAAGGCCGGATGGGTCTCAGATGTGCTAAGTCGGGCACATCGCACTGGGTGCCTGCTGGCCAGTTAGACTTGTCACTCGTGGACTCCCTTTGCTGCTGTCCCAGGGAAGATATTTTGCCTTTAAAACCACAGTAGTTTTTAAGACAGTTTAAATTAAGGTGCACAGCCTTTTGAGAACAAAAAGACCTGTTTCATTTGCGCCCAATTAAAAAACATAGTCATGTCCTAGCATGTAGTTCTGTGAACTATTCTTGATTCATCACCAAGGGGTCTTAAAAATGTTTTAGTGTTACATAGATGGGGCAAGAATGGAAGATTAATTACTTAAAGTGAATCACAACATCAGTTCACATAGTACTTTGTAGAAGTTTGAAAATTTGAGAGGAGTACTTCATTTTTTTCAAATTAATTAACATTTAGATTTCACCAGGGATTAGAAATGCCATGTGGAATTGTTAAAATGATTCCAATCCAATTAATCCCAGGTAATAACTGGAATAGGTAGTAGCAACATCATGATTGGTCTATGGTAGCAACAGAGTGTTAAGTCTCCAATCTAACAAATATTTCAATCTGTGCAAAGTACAAAACTCTGCCTACTGAGATTTTAAATCAAATTCTGCCACTTCTTTCCCCAGTTCAAGGGTCCTGCTGTCACATGATGCTTTAAATCTATAAAGTTTAGTATAGGCAATGTAACTTGTGCTGTTTCAATATGTACACCTTTCTAACTAGCTAAATAACAATAATATTTTGGTATTTATATAATATTAAACTGCATACCATGAAAATCATGCTTGCTTCTCAGCTGATACTGGAAAACATATTTCAAGTCCCAAGTAATTAAAATATGCTACACACATATTCCAGAGAGGAGACATGCAGTGAAACAAAAACAGTTATTGATAGTAGTGTCAATAATTGTATTGATAATTTTTTGTGAATTTAGAGGCTCTGTTTGGTTTTTAAGCATTAAAATGCCATTTCATTTAGGCTTGCTAATGCTCCTGGCTGTTTAAATCTATCATAAAGGCCTAAATTTTCTTAGCAACAGCAATTGCATTCATTCTCTTCCTTTCTTCTTTTGTATTCATCCACAGGTTCAAAATAGTACAGCCCTCTCCTGCTCTCATAGCATTTCCAAAGTAGCCAGCTGGATGTTTATAATAGTTCTGAAAAAGAGGAATGGATATAGCACTTTGTCAATAACTTGTATTGTCCTCCTAACAACATATGTTTTATGTTACTTGATCTTCCAGCTGTAGGATTCGGATATAGAATTATGGCTAAATAAGGCATACTAAAATTTGGTATAAAACATATGAAACTATTTTGGGACACGACATTTCTATGCAGTAAATCTGTTGTTCTTGGGTATAATTATACTGACTAAAACTAGTACTGTATCAGCCTACAATATCAGAATACATCAAATGACAAATATCTTCTGGATGCCATTTAAAGATGATTTGTTTCTTTATGCCACTTTTGGTTACATATATACTCTCTAAATTTCTGCAACCAAGTATTTATTTCTAGGCTTTTTAAATCCAAATCATTTTCCTTTGAGTACAAGTCATCCTTCTCCAATGCAGAAAGATCAGGGAATAGGGCTGAAATTATACTCATGGGGTTAATCTGTCAATATAAAAATGAATGTACTTTTCATCCCTCTCAATGATAACTTGAAATCAGCTCCAAGTAAAAGCTTGATATTTGTGAGGCTGTTCCGTTGATTGTAGTTGAAACCACATAAACTTGTTGTGCATTTCATTTTGTAAATTTGTTTACTTCACCTGTAACCTGTATGGTAAAATATTAAGCCAGTTATTATCTCGTTGCCATATGCATAGTGGTTGACTCATTCACGCTTCATAAGGCATCTGTATTGTGGTAGCAGTAAGGACTGACATGGTGTGGGAAGCCTGATGAAAACTGCTGAGAGCATCTCCACCAGTTTTCTCCTGTTGCCCAAAGGAAAAAGCCATGATGCAGGCACAGTCCTCACAATCCTAGTAAAACTGGGTTCATTTTGCCAGGATTCTGTCTATGCTGTGTTTCAGTCATTACAAAAATTAATTCTTTCCTTACCTGCTTCAGAAAGTTTACACGTTGTCCTGGAATCACTGAAGATTCTAAGCTCAATAACATTTCTTCTCTTTAAAAGTCCTCTTAGCCTTCTTAAGCAAAAAGATCTTGTTCGCTGATCCATTTTTTATGCAAGTCAATGAAAGTTTGGTTTGCAATTCATCATTTATTCATCACTTATAATGCTGCCTTGCTTATGTCCAGGCTATAATCCATTGTGAAATGTCCAAATTAACACAAGCCTGCTGTTAAGATTGTCTGGCCACTTACAAATATAGTATGTCTAGGTCAGGACAGACATCGACTCTAATCAGTATTAGCTGTATTTTGAAGTTAGTACATGAAGGACAAACATCAGCTCTTCTATTCATCTGTCTTTTTGAGTACATAACAGAGCTGACCATGACTTATTACTTCCTTTGCTAAGCGCTGTTGCAGGTATTTCTGACCAAAGAAGACCAAAAAATTAAAATAAAATAAACTTTCTCAGCTGAATTATTTAAATAAGGAGTCATTAATGGATTATTTGGTCAATGCACACATTCATCCACTGCAAGAAACAAGCACTTAGCTGGAATATATTTTGTGCCATTCAGCAACAAGAACACTGATGTGTTTGTGCCATCTTGGCACAAAAGCTTATGAGTTCAAGCTGCTTGTGTAGTACAACAGAAAAATTCATGTGTCAGTTTCTACTGGACAAAATGTGGAAAAAGTTGTGGCAACACTGGACAAAACCCTTATGACCAGAGCAGATCAGTCCAGCCAGCAATCTACTGAGGTTTCCATAGATGCTGAGCTCTTTTGTGGCAGTAGTTGCTAGTGGCAAATCCTCTCAGGTGCATTTTGCTGCACAACTGTCTGATCCTGACCTGCCTGTAGATTATCTGTATTCTTCTTTTGCCTGGACAGTGGCAAAGTTGTCTGCTGAGCCCCAGAGGTGATAGTCAACAGGCCAGTTCAAGCAGTGCCACACAGAGCATTGCAGCCTACCTTCCATTCTGTGCACAAGTACACATAGGATATCCATGGAAGGCAAAATCAAATTATTGATCTCTGACTTCAAGGCGTGTAATGGTTTGGGCTCAGGATACAAGAAAGGTCATCATGATGTAGAATGAGGAGTGAAAATGAGAGTTCTGTGAGACCCATGATCTAGCAAAATAGCATGGCAAGACTGTGGTTCCTATGCAGTATTACAAAATGTGTGCTCATACAGGCATAAAAATAACATATATGAATTCTCCCTGAAAAGTACAAAAGGTAAAGAAAGACGATGACCATGGCTATCTTAAATACTTTGGAAAGGTGTCCATGTACTTTGGGCATGAGAACTGTTTAAGAATTTAGTTGAAGAAGAGGGACTTAGAAACCAGGAGGTTAAACACATAGACAAGTTTAAATACCCTCAGGTACTTGTTATATGCTAATTTAGAATAATAATGCTTTAACCAGCAAATATTCAACAGCTGATGAGACAGATCGTTTTATTGTGACGTGAATGTAATAAAAATGTTCTCTGGGAAGCTAATTGCCTACTGGTAAATTGCTGTTTAAGTAAGACTTGCCATTGCGTGAGAATTTATAACAACATTCTACACCACTCCCGGCGATTTTAAGATTCCCAGTGCAGTGGAAGTCATGAGGTATTATGCAGGTAGAATTCTCTTCCCTTCTGGATGGTGATGTGTATAACTATATTGTCCTTTGAGATGAGTTCTCCTGCAGTTGCTGCTCTCACACTGCTCGGCAGCCTGCTGCAGATAAGAATGAGTGATGATGCCCTAGATTTTAATGGAAATTTTAGAGCGTGCACTGGTAGGGCGCAGTCTTCACCAGAGAAAAATGAGCTGACTTGCAGGCATGAGGGGTCATCAAGAAAGATAAAGAAATAGGACATATACTCCAGCCTAGGCAAGGCTTTTTAAAGGATATTATGGAGATGAGGAAGAAGTAATTTAATTTTTATAATGTCACTCAATTTAACTTTAAGATACAAAGTCAAGGTACTGTGTTTTTTGCAATGATTAAAGATTTGGGATGTTCTCCTTGTAGGAACTGGTGAATGTTTATGTGGTAAAGCCTGAACATGACAAAGAATTGAATTTGGAGGCATCAGAATTATGTAGTGTCTCTTCCCAAGACCACATTACAGACAAATTGAAATTTAAAACAATTATCGAATTTTATCTTGGCAGTCAAATTTTCTTAAGCGGCCTCTCTTTAAAGTTAGCTTGATCATCAAACAGTAATATATCTTGTTTTTATGTAGAGTCTATGATACATTAATCATGTAGCCTTTCAGCTACAGTTCCCTTTACAACAAAAGCCCAATGCTTCTGTTCCTATTGAAAGCTCATTTGTGCATTAGATGTGAGACTTTACAATGCATAAGGTTTACAATACTGTCAAGACTTTTTGAAATTATGACTAATGGGGTGAATTTTTACTCCAAAACCTCATGTAAACATTTTATTTTTAATGAGGAAAGATTATGCTGTATCTCTCCTGCATAAGCACATAAAAAATAAAAACTGGGCTGAAAATTTTCCAGGTGTGCTCATCTTAGAAGGCAGGAATAGCACAGATATGGGAAAACACTTTAACTTTTCTTTCTTTCTCTTCTGTCTAAAAACATAACAAATTCTTATTGAGTCTTAATATAAAAAAGTCCACTTGCAGCTAGGTTGTCTGTGTCTNGTGGGGCAATATTTAGAGTTTCAGGGCTAGTCCAGAAATTATGCAACTGTATGGAACTTCTTTTGATGCCAGAACATGTACTTTAAATGATGATGATGATGATGATGATAATAATAATTTCTCCTCCTTTCCCCTGCTATTCTTGTCTTCTAAATGTCACTGGATTATCATCCTCTCTTAGCTCCTGGGAGTTCCAAACCATAACTATCCTATTACTTAATTTGTTTTTTCATGTTAAGCATAATAGATCAGCAGCAGTTCAAAGTTGTGTGTCATGGTGTCTACTCAGGCCACTACAGGTTCTCCTGACTACCCCTCGTTTGTCAAGAGACTCTGTTTTCACATGGATGTTATTTCTATAGTGAATAGGAAGTGCAAAGACAAGAAAAACTAGTGGATGTTTTACAGAAGTTGATTTGACAGAAGCTTATTTATTTTGATTCAATTCATTGTCTCTTCAATCTCAATATTAAGGTTGTGATACAGATTTCTTGTGTAGTTAAAGGTATTTGGGGGGAGAAATTTTGTTTTGGGATAGGAGAGGAGAAAAAAAAAAAGATGATTAGAACAGGCCTGCCTGTCAGTCAGAACTGTTGTGGGACAGAATATTGGGGTAATACACTACACCCCAAATCTTAGTTCTTATTTATGAAACATTTCTGTCATGATGGTAGTCTTTGGGGTTGCTTCCTGCACTGAAAATGTTTAGTGCAATGAAGGAGTAGAAGATTGCATGTCTTAAAGCACTGTCTCTCTCTTTAAACACCTGTGAGCAGATTTATAGGTGCCTACTAAGTCACCATGCTTTTAGGAAAACTGGTGCTAGCCAATGCTGTTTATTGAAATTATTTTTTATACTTAACATCTAGACTGCTTTTCAGAAAACAGCTTTATGCTGCCTGTCTATTGAGGACTAGGAAAATGAATGAGAACGGCTCAGAGACATCCTAGTCATAAAGAAAAAATGATCAGATGCATTCCACAGAACGATTAAAAGGGTCTCCATGAGGAAAAAAAGGCTTAAAAACTACGTACCTTGTTTTTTCCTAAGAAATGTGACTAACAGTATGTATCAAAACAGTTGAGTAATTGGACAGGGGAGATTTTTAGAACAAATTTCGGAGGTTAAAATTGAGATAAAGGTAACCAGAAGATGCCAGTAATACATTTTACATTTTAATTACATCTTTTACATTTTAATTACCTCAATTCAAGAAGGCAATCTGAGATGCCTTGATTTCAGAGGAATGTACATTTTAAAACTTCAGGAAAAAGATACCAGTAACACTTCACCATTCTTCTATATCCAAATAAAAACACACAGTTATGATATATCCTAACAAGATATACATCATAACAAGATATATGTCTTGTTACATCAGTGTAACTACCTTATTTACTGCATGCCTGAGTAGAACTTTTAATAAACTCATATAAATGTACTTTTAAGTTGTTTTTAACAGCAGGGAAATTTGAAAATGTAGTTACTGTTGGAAAAGACCTTTTGAAAATAGGTCAGGAAAAATAAACACAAGCAAAGGAAAAACTCCTAAATGTGCTATTCTGTGTTCTTATGTATGGATAAATATCTATAAACCTTTTCCTAGGTCTTCAGTGAAGAAATAACATAGCAGTGACTTTAAGGCAATCTATTGCCTGTTGTGTTTAGAGTTTTTGTTTTATTTTAAAAACAGTGCATGCACTTCTAGATTATCACGGGTTAATTTCTGCAAAATGTAGTTTAAACTCCAGGACTATATACTATTCTTTCCAACACATTGACACATTCGGTACAAACTAGTAATGCAAATGAGAGTGCAGCACAAATACTCCAACCATCTTTCCCAGAGAGCCAAACAGGACAGTGTATGTGTTAGCACAATGAGTCATGAGTGTGAAAGACGCTTGCTTTTCGCCTGTGTCCCAATTTTTTTTGTTCCCTGCTATTTCCAGCGTTTTCTCTGAGATCAATGGAAAGAATGGGTTGTCTTTAAAGCCTGATTTATTTACATGCTATCTTTAGCTTAGCTGAAGTCCTGACAAAAAGAGATGTCTCAAATCTTGGCAAAGATAAGGATCCAGAAAGGAAGTGGAAAGGGTATGACCATAGTAGAATTCTTTTGTGTCTTGTGATTATATTGTTCTTGCTTCCCCTGGCAAGATCCTTCTATGCTACCTGACAGACAAAATAAAGGTATGACACTGGAAATGAGGTGTAAAAGAGAGGATATTATTTGAAGACTGAAGAGATAGGGGCACAATTTTATAATTTAATGTATCTTTTCCATTTTCAGCTAAAGTAAAGATAACTCATCTTCTTCCACTAGCAAATAAGCTCTTACTGATTCAGAATTATCCAAATGCTTCAAAACCTGACACTCTATTTAAACAGCCCATCCATTTTTGTTAGACTTAACTCTGAATTGCACTACAATTTGCAGTCATTCAAGGAGTAGGTTGAGCAGAATCTTTTTTCACCTCTCTTTCTGGGGCCTGTAAGTGGAGAAATTACAACAGAATGTGCATTTCTGTGAGCCAGATTTTCCTTTTTCTCCTAAAAAAATGTATAAGTGATTTATCATCATTTCAAATAAGAGAAGTCAGCAACACTGTTCTTGTTTTGGGATAGCTTTCTGTTTTATATTTATAGATCTATTTCTTATCATGCCCTCCTCTCAGGGTTCAAAACACTTCACTTGGAACCCTTTCTTTTAGTCTGACTTAAGTTTCTAATGGAAATCAGGAACACTGGGGAAAAATAGTATTTTAAACACAATCTCTGTCTGAAGGAATTGTGTTGTCTAGTGTCTCTAGGGTGTCTTGAAGAGTGTACATTATTTACAGAAGCTGTGTTCTCATTTAAAATCTCATTGCATTATGCATGTTATCACTGACAACACTTCTGGGAAGTATCCTCCTGCCATCAGTCCTGTGTGGTTATTTACCCGTACAAATAGATATCTTGATTCGCCACTGAAAGAATGAATTATGGAACTTCTGTCTCTGCAGATTTTCTAAGGACTAATGCATTTTTGACTAGTATCGGGAACTAGGATATTTAAAAAAAACAAACCAAAACAAAAAGACAAACCTCCAAAAAATCCCCACAAAAGAAGAAACCCAAAAACAAACACCAAAAAAGTGTGGGTTTTGTCATGCTTTTACTTCACATAATCCTTTTTAGTTCTATACCCTTCAGAAAAACATTGAGCCTAGAATAAGGAAAAGAGGGGATCTCATTCATCTGAAAGGTGTGACTAAATCAAATTTTGCCTTCTGTTCTGTCTTGTGACAGTCCAGTTTCACATAAAAGAAACTGCAGAACCTCAGTGAGCTCAGACTCCTTTCACCTCCATTTGCAGGTAGTTGTTTCTTTTCTTGGCAGAACTGCAGCTTCCTTCCTGTCTGAGGGCTGATATTTTGTTGATAGGAAATATATGAGGCAAGTGGAGTTTGACAATCACAAGTGTCCTTAATTGGGAAGTAATCAAGACTTAGAGTTTATCTATCATGCAAAGTGAAACACCTCAGAAGTTTCAAGACTGGCTTTAATAGAAACAAGTATGTGCTTAGGATATTCCCAAGTATTTTGGCATGTACAACAACAACAAAATCTTGCTGTAGGTTTTCTGCAATTACAACAGATTTAGTTTGCTTTTAATTATACTCTTCCTTTTTTTTNTTTTTGTCTGGTCATCTGTCTGGGATGATGTATTTTAATAAGTTCATAAATTTGTACAAATTCATGAATACTTTATGGACTGGTTTATCCTGGCTTCCTATCTCTCTTTATTCAAAGAAATAGTATTTCTTCTTTCCTACTGATTTATTAAAGTATTAGTAGTATCAAGCTTTATCTAGCTTCTTAAATGGAATTTTAGTGATTGGCTGAAAAATTCCCACAATCTTTTGCCTTCAGCAAAAAATCAATATTTTGAATCAGAATAATTTTTTCTGTACAGTAACCATTCTTCCTGTTGTGAGGGATGCTGCAATACAGAAAATAACTTTATTAGTTCTGTTAAAATATTGACTAGACATCTAGTATGGTTTTAATTCAGGTGACATTTACATCTGTTTATTCTTATTGTAATATTTTTAGTATAGATAGAAAATGAGCAGGAAAAAACAATTATATATGTGGACTAATTTTTAAACTTACTTTAGGAGAGATTGATGTGCACTAGAAGACTCCTTTTTTGCAGCAAAACTTACTTTTCACTTGGATTTTTTTTAGGGGTTGAATTGAAGTTTTTTACCTATGCCAGTTTTTTTCTTGGGATGTACCATTCTTTTGTCATTTTATTATAAAATACAATAATTTAAGTTACCTAAGATAATATTTTTATTAAAAAATTAATTATTATTTGGAAGGCAGGTATATATGTAAAGCAAAGTTGATGCTGATTGAAACTATGTCCCAACATAGAAATTCAATATTAAATGTGAGTGTAGAGATTTGTGAATAAAATCAAGGGAACTCCATAAATAAAACGTATTGGTTTTCATATATGTAACACCCTGCAAAAAAAAAGTTAGAATGCAGGGATCAAGTTGTCTTTCTATTATTATAACACTTTTACAAACTGTATTCAAGCTTTATTGAAATAACAGAGTTAATATAACTTAACATTAATATAACATTGGTATATAGTTCTCATTCT
Source organism: Cyanoderma ruficeps (assembly GCA_008694505.1). NCBI lineage: Eukaryota > Metazoa > Chordata > Aves > Passeriformes > Timaliidae > Cyanoderma > Cyanoderma ruficeps. The sequence continues at coordinate 41,288,919 of VZDJ01007754.1, read as the reverse complement.
CAGATGATTGTATGGATAGTGATTGGATGTCATAATAGTGACCTGTAAATGGCAGTGGGCTAATTCTGTCTTCTTTAAACATGGGAAACTGTACTTAATTAAGTATTGTCTACAATTAAATACTAAAGTTATAAAATCATAGTACATCTAGTGGGAAGTGGAAGGGACCCACAAGGATTATCAAGTCACACTCTTGGCTCTGCACAGCCCCAAGAATCACATTAGGTTCTTGAGAAGGTTTTCTGAAAGTTTCTTGAGCCTTGTCAGGCTGGTGCTGTGACCACTGCCCTGGAGAGCCTGTTCCAGTGCCCAACCACCCTCTGGGGGAAGAACCTTTTCCTGATACTCATCCTAAACCTCCCCTGACACAACTGCAGGCCATTCCCTCAGGTCCTGTCACTGTCACCACAGAGCAGAGGTCAGTGCCTGTCCCTGCTCTTCCCCTCATGTGGAAGTTGTAACTGCAGTGAGGTCTGCCCTCAGTCTCCTCTTCTCCATGCTGGACATACCAAGGGACCTCAGCCCCTCCTCACACGGCTTCACCTCAAGACCCTTCATCATCCTCACTGCCCTCCTTTGGATGCTTTCTCATAGTTTAATATCTTTTCTATATTGTGCGATCCAAAACTGCCCCCAGCAGGAGGGGAGGCTACACCAGTGTACAGCAGGACAACCACCACTCTGCTTTTAAAAACTTGGAAATTTGCAGACATTATATATTATCCACAGAAAGCAAAAAAAGATTGTGATTTTTCTTAAGTATGACATTTCTCTGTGCAATGTTACTTGATAGAAGTACAAGGTTTTTTTTCCCCCAAAGCGACTTTGCTGGAATCTAGTTCAGGTTAGTACCAAGTCCCCTCATTGTCTGTCACTCAGGGAAGCTGAACTTGTTGAAAAACGTGCAACTTCACACTTCTGCTTCCTAAATTTCTATGGGTCAGATGTCTAGTAAACTACCCATAACCCCTATTAAATCTTTCAGTAAAGGAAAAAAAAAAAACAAACCCAAGTTTTGAGGGGTTTGCTGTTTCTGTTTGTAACAAGCCTATGAAATAGTGACACATCTTCAGTAAGAGAAGTAACGTTTCCTAAATTGCTTGTTTCCTGGGTCCCAATCCTTAATTGCTTCCTGGGTCCCCATCCTTAGCCTGGAATTCCTCTGTTTTTGATATATATTACTCTCAGATTTAATACAGTTATTTAAATTTTGCTATAACCTCAGGTTGAAGATGTGAGAAGAGCCAAACTGAAGTCAGTTGCTGTCCAGCAGAGTATCTAGTGCCTGTAAATATTTATATTTTATTTCTAACTCTTGATGCTTTAAAACAGTTTGTTTCTCTTCTCCTAAAAGATGAGGATGTAGGGATGCATGTTTTTCACTGAAAGAAAACTTTCTAATAAACATATTGATTTGTATTTTGAAACTGCGGTGCTGTTCTGAGAAAAATGTTAAATATGCAATAAATATCAGTTCCTGAAAGTCCTACTATGTTTATACTATGAACTACTTTGAAGCAAGCTGATGAATTTAGTAATCAGAAATGAAATTATGGGAATATGTAAATCAGATATCCCTTGAGTAGCAACACTGGCATGCTTAGGAAAGCATTTGAATTAATAAAAGATCAGACCCCCATGCTGTAATTATGCTCTGAAGAAGGAATAAGATGGATTCATAGGCTAAGATACTGAAGAAAATGAAGCGTAGCAGAGATCAAGAAACACCCCAGTGGTTGTTGTAGGGAGTAAAGCCAGTCTACTTAAATTAATATGACTCAGTTGGGACAGAAACCCTCTTCTCAGCACTAAAAGAGCTAAAGCTGCAGCTCCTAGGAATTTAGAGTTGATGGAGATATGAAAGGCAAGGGAAGGTCCAGCAGGATCTAAACAGAGCAATAATGAAGATGAAGTGGTAGCTGCTTATAAATGGTTGGTTTGTCATCTCTCCCTTGCCATTGACATTCTGCCACAGGTTAGTCTTGCTCAGAGGCTTGAGGCAAATGCTGCCTTAATGGAGACAGGAGGAGGAGAAGCAGAGGTGGGCAATAATTAATTCTGACTGTCAGAATCCCCTGGTAAATGATTTGCTAGAGATTTTTGGGTCTATCTTAAGTTCAGGACAGTTGATGTTGTGCTGTATGATTCTCCCAGCATTGGGCAGGAAAATAACTTGGTTGCGATAATCAGATTTCATCCTTTTCTTCCTGAAAATTGAGTGTTTCTTCTGGCTTGGTTTATTTTGTTCTGGTTTCGACCTAACTGAAATCTCAGGCAGTGTTTTAGTTTTTTCTCACTTATCTGATTGAACCAATAGCCATGGTTTGTTCCCGTTGTTGTATTGCAATGATATGTAACAGGTAAATTGTTAAGTGGGGCTGTTGGTGGTACCTAATACCATTTTACTTCCTTTGCACTTCAAACTCCTGTACAGAAGCAGTTGCAAGCCTAAACTGATTCATCCTCTTGCCTACCACAGTAATTTTTCACAACTGGGAAGCTGCTTTTGTGGGCTTCATATTTTTTTTAGGATACATTTATTCCTTTATAACTTTTTACATGTGCAGCCAAGTCAGTGTACACTGGCTACTAGTCCAAATCCTTTTGCTGTTATTTTCTTACAAACAGGCAGAATGATGCTGATAGTAGGTTTTTCTATTTTTGTCTGAGATGTGACTGATTCTTTTAGTTTTCACAGAATAAAAAGTATCCAGAAATGTTTCTTATACCTGTCAAAAATATATATTTTAAATATTAAGGAAGAAGAACAAACACACGAGGATTATCTGATTGCAAACATGTATGTACAATTTTAATTTGCTTTAGAATAAAGTGTAAAAGATATGGATGAAAATTCCAACACAGAGGCTTATACAAATATATTTCATACAAATATAAGCATATTTATATATTATTCAAATACTTGAACAGGGAGATATCTGCAGTAGTTTATCTTAAAGGAGGCTATAAATGACCAATACTAGAGAGCCAATATGTATAGCTTGTTCAATATTTCCAATCTGCTACTTTAATATAATGGGTTGAGATTTTTCCATATTTGGAAGCACTGACAAATAATACTCTATGAATTTCAAAAGAAATTCAAAAGAAAGAGACAATATGTACACGTTAAATATAATGTTTGAGAAGAAAAGAGGATGCTGAGGCACATGTGTTTATTCCAGTGTTGCTGAGTTGATGAATAGAGATAACAATTTCAGGTATAGATTCCATAGGAGAGCAAATTGAAGTTTTCTAGTTTTTGATTCACAGAAGGTATTTAGGAAATAACTTGGGTTATGCAAGGGTTTGGATAGTTCTGTAAGAATCAAGAAAATCTGTTGTTTTTCAACACAACAAAAGGTATTGTAACGGTCTTTTTTTAATCAAAAAGAAGAAAAGTGAATTGGTTTAAATATGGAAGAAAAAATTTAAAACTGCACTTCATATTGAGTTGGATTAAAATCACTTATTTAGCTAAAAATGTTGTGATGTTAAGATAAATCCATCAGTATTACTGATGTCCTTGAAAACTTAAGAATAGGCTATGTTTGAAGAAATTAGGCCATGTTGTTATTTTTAATATACTGGGACCTGTTGTATGAGTAGTTTGACTTGTGATAGATGGAGAGAATTGAAGACGGAGAATGCAATTTTTGTCATTGTCTGCATTGTTTGCTCTGTTAAAGCTTTGCAGAGCAGGTGAAATATCAAAATGTTGCAAATATCAGAAATTGCAAATAAACATGGTATCAAATTAGGCCATATTCTATTCTGTATAGATATAAATAAAAAGGTAATTTGACTGAGTATCATCTTCATATTTTGATGCTACATCAGTATGGAAATTAATATATTACAGTGGCATTCAGTGGCTGCAAAATCAGTGTGTGGGTTTTTGGACTCAGAGTTGAATTTTATGTGTTTAACCTGAAGCATTACAGTTAGCATGCAGTAGCATTAGAGTTTTTTCAGGAAAAAAAAAAGTCTTTTTTTCTCCCTGCAGTATTTCTAAGTCAGTTCTAAAATTAAATTGAATTAGTATACTAATAAAAAGCAACTGTGTAGTTTGGGCTCGAAACACAAAATAGACCTCTGGTCATGCATTCACAGTTCAATACCAAAGTGACTTTTATCACAATTTTGTGTCACATTAGAAAGAGACAATAAATATGAATTTAAAGGAATATAGCCCATTTTAACAATTACATCTCACTGGAAAAAATGGGAAAGTGATGTTCTTTTTTTAAAAATTATTATTAATCTGGTGAATATCTTTATAAAACCACAAGGATTTAGTATGATTGCCAAGTATCAGCATTTGAAGACAATACTGTTTATCTAAATAGTTTTTAAGATTATTTAATTGCCAAGGTCAGCTCTCACCTGAACCAGTAATATATAATTTTTTTTCAATACTTCTAAGCCACAGAGTGTTTTTGTGGTGAGTTGACCCTGGCTGGATGCTAGTTGGGCACCAAAGCTACTCTGTCACTCCCTCCTCAGCTGGATGGGGGAAGAAAATACAATGAAAGCCTCATGGGTCAAGATATGTGCAGGGAGAGATCACTCACCAGTTGCCATCCTGGCCAAAACAGACTCAGCTTGAGGAAATAATTGTATTTTTCACCAATTACATCAGAGCAGGGCAATGAGAAGCAAATCCAAATCTTAAAACAGCTTCACCCTCTCTCCTTCCTAGGCTTTTCTGCACTCCTGAGTTCTCTAAATCTCCACCTCCAGCCATACAAATGGGTGGGTGTTGCGGTGGGTGATTTGGGTTTTCCAATGTTCTGCACACTTTGTTACATGTTTGTAATGGTTGGTCCCTACCCCCCTATCCCAAAGCCCTGATGGTGTTTCTCTTGTGTTTCCCTTGTGTCAATTACCTTGTAAGAGCTAGAAGATTCTGGGGAAAAAGCCCTAGGATTTGACCAGGTACCTTGGTGCCACCTTCTTCCGTTGTCTTGCTAAGTTTTCCTTACTGGGTCACATCCCCCCCTCCCCTGCCATTGGTTCCAAGTTCTTTTCTGTCCCAGAGACACCCCCTGTATTTGAGGTGAGGACAGGGGGCTGCCGCTCTCTTTTGCTTGGGCTCCGGGACCCTCTGCCTCCCTGGGCTGACATGGGAGGTATCCTGGAGGAATAAAACCATCTAAAACCAAGTGAGAGTCCACTCTTTCTTCTACGCCGTCAAACACGCTTCAGCCTGAGGTTCAGACCCACCCAGCCTCTCTCTGTAGACGCCAGGGAGCGAGCTAGCCGGTTAAGCAGCTCCCCCAGTGAATTTCTACAAGTGGGGAATGGGGGCTCTGATTAGTGCATCACTTACTCTCTCTGCTGCTCCTTCTTCCTCAGAGGGAGGACTTCTCACACCCTTTCCATCCCAGGATGGCGTCATTCCCACAGTGTGCAGTTGAGAATCAGATTGTTCCAGCTTGGAGGTACAGGTGCTGCCAGCCAGCCTGCTCCAGCATGGGCTCCTCTCTCCATAGGCCCCTGGTCCTGCCAGGACCCTGCTCCAGCACAGACTTTCTGCCAGGCCACAGCCTTCTTTTGGGCATCCCCCTGCTCTGGAGTGGGATCCTCCACGGGCTGCAGGGGCACAGCTGCCTCACCATGGTCTGCACCTTGGGCTGCAGTGCAACCTCAGCTCTGGCACCTGGAGCAGCCCCTGCCCCTCCTTCTGCACTGACCTTGGTGTCTGCACAGCTGTGTCTTTCACATATTCTCACTCCTCCCTCTCACTTCATTTACACAGGATTTCATTCCCCTTCTTAACCATATTATCCCAGAGGTTCTCTCAGTGATGGTTCAGTCTTGGCCAGCAGCTGGTCCATCTTGGAGATGAAGTGGAGATGAATTTGAAATTATATTTGATAGGAACACAGGTAGCAGTGGCAAGAATCTGGAATTACTGTAGCAACCTACAGTGTGAAGTTAGTAAACCATTGAAACACAGTAGACTATTCCTTTTTAAAGGCCAGCAGCATAGACTAAAGAGTTTGTGTAGGTAAAATAATGAAATTTCCACTTTTATGACTTGTCTTCTACAGGACAGATTTGTCCCTTTCTAGAGACAAGAGGCACAGTCAAGAGATAAAATCTGGAAGAGATTAAAACTTTCAAATAAGTCTGGAACTCTTGCAGATTTACAAGCTTTTGGCAGAGTATACGAAGTTGTATATCTCCATTTTGTTTGTTAAAATATGCAATTGTGGAGTAGCATTGTACCCAGCTTTCTTTGTCTGTACTATCAGTCATGGATAGTATAAAATACATGTGGGGAAATACTGGCCCTCATGTCTTTCTAACTAAACAGCATCAAAATATGCCAAAAAAAGTAGTAGTAATACAGAGAGCAGGATGGAATAGTAGTTTCCTAAGGCTCTCCACCAAAGCAATTTGCATACCAAATCAAGCAAAATGTTTATATTCTTTATGAGCTTTTTTATATAAACTGTAGCTTAAGCCACAAATAATTCTATTTATATTTTATTCAAAGTAAGAATGAAATCTCCTTTTTATTTTACAGTATTTATTGTATGTTTAGAAAACAGATCTGCAGCAATTTTCCTTTGGTTTCTCATTTACAGCTGATAGAAAAAACCAGTAATACTGACAACATAAAACCAGGTCTGCTTTATAGGGAGAATCTGCCCAGAGCCTACTGTCACCTCTTTCAAATGCTGTTCCTGAACAGAGTTGATAGCAATTTTCAAGCTATTGTAATTCCTATAATTTATGCTAAGAAGAAAACACTTTTCTGTAAATTATTGTCAAGTCCTTAGCAAACATTGACTTTTTTCACTGTTTTTCACCTTTTCCATCTCCATCAGCTATCCTGAATTTTCATAAGAATAATAACACAATCACCAACATAATGCACACCAAACAACAAAGATTTCATGGCTGTTTGACACAAAACAGTTAGGAAACATCGTGTACTCTTTGTTGATTGTTTTAATCCTAACAAAGTGCCAGTAATGTGTCTCCACATTAAATCACTGGGGTTTAACTGCCTAGAAAATTAATTTCTTCCTTTTTTCTAATAGAGTATTGAACAGAGGTACATACTCTTAATGGGTAAATTCATTCTGGTAACCAAATGCTAGGAAATTGTTTTGGGGATAGTTTTCCACCAGATGTTTTCACAGTTCTCTGATTTATGTTGTTGCATCTGAGTAGGCACTCTTATGTCAACCTTATGGTTTTATGTGATTTAAAGCAGAAGAGAAATTTATGTAAATGACTGAAGATTAGAACATAAATGTTGAATTTAGGACTACAGTTTTCTTGAAGTGGTGCATAGTTCCTTTAAGTGCTTTTTGGATCTGTACCTTACACTGCATGAAGGAGAGGCAATACATTATTTTTCTCTTAACACATTTTGTGACCATTAATTTTTCTGACAGAAGTAAGCTTGTTTGTGGTATTTCTTCATGTTGCTGCAGGGCTTTTCCATAACAATAAATTATTGTTAAGTACGTTTGTCTACCACAATGAAAAGAGGAAAGTATTCCCAAGACTTCTCATAGAATAGTTTTGATTAAGTTTATCAGTAAAATGCTATTTCTGTCAATGACAAGTGGAAATGAGGTTGCAGAAAGAGCCATGTGATATATGGTCAAGTTAACTGAGAAATAACAAATACAGCAAATTTGTGCCATTCAGGTACTCTCTTATGTACATGGGTAAGGCTTCTGATTGATCTTTAATTTGCATAATATGGGAAGAGAAATCAAACTTTAAATGGATTTATTTAAAATCCTCATCCACTCCATCATTTTTCTTTTTTTTGTGTGTGTTTTAATTTATATTAGGAATCTATCTGAACAAAGAATTTATCTTTTTTTCATATTACTTAGTCAGTTGTCATGAGCATTGTGAAAGGCGTCAGGAGAAAAGGTGGCAATTAGAAATTTGATGGTGTGATGTAATGTATTTGAAATTACATGGTGAATTCTTTAATCAATTGTACAAGTTACTTCTCTTTGTCTACAAAATTTTAATCCTGCTTTTTTTGGGGAAAACTAGCATAAACTGTAATTAACTCTTCATAATATTGGTGATGGTAGATTAAGCAAATGTGTAGGATTACTATCACAATATAGATCTTGAACAGTTAACAAGCATCCATTAAAAAAGACCAAAAAACTACTGATGCTTCAGTTAAAAAGTCCTAAAAACGCAAAGCTCCATAATTTTTTATATTAATATACTGTTTATGCAGTAGAGGCTGAAAATTAAGGGGATGCAACCTATTTCAGATATTCTGCCCCATTAAATTGTCTTAAACTAAGACAGTTTTTATATTTGCATACTTTTTATGCAGAAGATAAAATGGTATGTTATAGGATGGGATTTAACAAAATATGAGAGTTTTATTAGTTGTATTTGTTCACGGCAAGTCTACAGGCAGCAGTCTAAACAGAAAAGAAAGCAGAGTCAGGGCTTAAAGAAGAGGATCAAATATCAGTAAGAAACCATTTTGCTGAGCATATTGTTCACATTCATTCTACTATTTAGGTAAAATACAATATAAATAAATACAATAATAATTAAAATACAGTATAAATATCAACAGGGATACCTTGCTGCTTTTGAAATGCATGTGTTACAAGGTAATTCACAAAGCATCAGCCTGGCCCACATGAAGTAAAGGCATCTTTAGGTATCCTAAACTGTTCTTTACTAGTCTTTGATACAGGAAAGTGTGTCCAAAGGGCTTGTGCACAATTGTGTAGAAATCTGTGCAGTGTAACCCTTAGATGTCATTACTCTGAGCATCATCCTGGGTCCTGTTAACAATCTGACTTCAAAGCATATAGTGGTTGTCCACATTCAGGGGAAAGTTCCTTTGACTCCTTGAATGATGCAGGTATTTAAAAATAAATGTATGGTGAAAGGATTATTAAAGGAAAAAAAAGCTGTATAACTTTGAAAGCAAACTTAAATGGTCAGAAGCCCAAAAGTGCAAGGATGGCAACTCCCAAATGCAGAGTATTTTTCTTTGCAGTGATTTGCAGCAAGCTTGTGAATAGCACTAGCTCTGAGATCCCCTGTAAAGCATTTTTTAGTTAATCTAAATCCATAATCTTTGGTTGTAGTTAGGGGAAGGTAATACACAGCACTGATAAGCAGAGGGTTTAAAAAAATAGAGGAAAAAATAAAATGACAATGCATAATAGAATCCCTGAAAATTTCAAATGAAAATAATGAAAGGAAAAGCAGCATGGGAAGGAAATTAGATAAGAGGGAAGACAGATGTATTTTACTGTTAGGTATTCCCTCAGAAAGGCTGAGGGAATTGGGATTGTTCAGCCTGGAGAAGAGAAGGCTTCGGAGTGACCTTATTGTGGCCTTTCAGTACCTGAAGGGAACTTACAAGACAGCTGAAGAGGATTTTTTTCCAACAGTATGTAGTGACAGGACATGGGGGGATGGCTTCAAACTGAGACTAGGTTGAGATTGGATATTAGAAAGAAATTCTTTTCTGTGAGGGTGGTTAGGCACTGGCACAGTTGGCCAGAGAAGCTGTGGATGCCCCGTCCCTGGAGGTGTCCAAGGCCAGGTTTGATGGGGCTTTGAGCAACCTGATCTAGGGCAGGGTGTTGGAAATGGGTGATCTTCAAGGTCGCTTCTAGTTGAAACCATGCCATGATTCATTATATTCTTGCTCTTTCTCCTTTTTGGGGGATTCCTACCTCATATTTAAGGTATGAACTGAAAACCCTTTTCAAGTTGGTACTAGGAATGCCTGTAGATTTTGGGTCTCCCAGACCTTTAATTTTCTTAGGAAAACGTCACACAATATAATTGGAAGGTATTTCCTAAAGGATAATGGTGTTAGGAACAACTTCATCAGCTTAGCCACAAACAGCTGTGATTTGCTTAATAATTATCCTAAGAACAGCTTTAAAAGCTTTATTACAGGATGAACATGTTGATGCAAACCTGTGAGTGTCTGGAGGCACAAATGAAATAGTGTTCTACATACACTTGAGGATGTTAGAAGTAATGCTGGAAGTGTCAAGTTAACTCCTTTGAGAATTTATCTTTCCACTTTTTCCTTTTTTTCCCTCATTTCCTTTTTTCTTATGTTGGATTCAACGTGTATCGTAAAGCAGCAGTTCTTGTGTTTTCATTTGGCGGTTGTTTCTAGAAAGTACAACTGAAAACTAAAATTAATACCAGTAGTGAACTAGACCAGGGTTTTCAGGCTGATTGTGGGCAAGTCCCCTACTATTGCAGAGGCAGCTCTTTTGGCTTTGGTGAATATTTTGCCCTGAGCTTATCTCTTTTTTTTTCTTTTCCCCACATGGAAATTTTCTGAAGGTGTGTGTATAATTCTTCATTTTATTTAAATCTTGGAAAATAAAAATAAAGTGATTTAATCAAAGATTAATCTGAGAGATTATTTAAACCTTAATTTAATGGTTGGCCATTTCCTGCTTATACTTAAGAATCACAAGAAAGAAAATTTAAAATGATGGGTATTTCTGATAGCTTCTGCTTCTCTCAGTAGCTAAAAATGCAACGTGTTTCAAACAAATAATCCATAAAAGTGTCTTACTCAAAATTGTGGTTAGTTCTGTGTGTGGGAATATAGAATCATGGAACAATTTTGGTTGGACGAGACCTTTACAGACCATCTAGCCCAATGTCCCTGCAATGAGCAGAGATCTTCCACTAGAGCAGGTCACTCAGAGCCCTGTCCAATCTGACCTTGAATATTTCACGCATAGAAATATAATTTTTAATTAAATTTGTTGGCACACTCTGTTCATAAAATGATTAGAAACTGTATAACTGCGAGTGTAAGGATCTCCAGTGGCCTTCTGAGTGAACTGGAAATCCAAAGGGCAATGTGCCCTTTTGCTTTGTCATTTCTAAATGAAGAGGTGGAAGTTCAAGTGAAGGTGCCTGAAACATTCACAGTCAATATTCCTTCTGGAGAACCATGAAGGTCATGGGGAGGAGGGTTGTGCCTTCAGGCAGGTGGGTGGTAGGGGTGGAAGAGGATGTTGGTAGGAAACTATAGCTGCTGGCAAACTTTAGATACTAATAGAAGTTGTGAAAACCATCCTTGTGCTAATAACTCTGGGATGAGCATGTGAAAATGTGGCTTTGAAAACTGTTTAAAACAGTTAAAAATCTTCTCTTCATAAAAAACGTTTTTTAAAAAGTGCTAATGTCTTCATGGGAGGCTGTGCTTTGTGCAGTATCCATTACCAACAAAAATTTTTTTTGTGGGCTGTGGAATGCAGGTGAACTTCGTCAGCACATGTGTTTCTGTTTAATCATGTGAAAAGTGTTGAATGCTTAGAGTACTTGGGGAAAAAAACCATCTCAGATTGAGTTCTTTATGGTGATCTGAAATCAGATGGCCAGAAGGCCTCTCATGTTCTGGTGGAAGTTCATACTTCTCCTTTCTATGTGTCTTGTGCAAGGCTCCCATTCCAGCATTAGAGATCTTAAGTTCTAAGACCACCCCTGCCATTGAGCTAGCTATTTTTTTTTTTAACTTTGTAAGGGCTATTACATAATACATCAGTGGATAAATGAGAAAGTACCTTTGTTTAATGTTGTGTCAATTGAAATAAGTGTGGAAATCATGTACAAGTTGCTCTTTTGTGTTTGTGAATGCTGGAGGAGGGAGAAAACCTAATTGAAGATGCTGTAAGCACAGGAAAAAGGCTTAGTGTTTGAATAAGCTTTGACTTAGCATTTCACTTTATAGTACTTTACTGACTGGTTGTTGTTTCTGTCATTTAGAAAAGTGGATGCATAGATAACAAGTAATTTCTACAAATTTTGCTTCTAAAACCTCCAGAGTTCCAGAAGTAGAACTTCCCTTCTTTGTTCTTCTACCTTTGATCTCCTATTCCAAATGAATGGGCCTCTGCAAATAAGTAGAAGCTTTATTCTGAGTTATTTTTTCAGTAAGTGGTATGGATCTTAACTTCTTCTTCAGGTGCATGCAGTAGCAAAAAGGTCACAAGTGCGTTGCTGGAAATAAGCCACTTACTCCAATTTTTTTTTCCTCAAACTATATATTGTTATGATTTACCCATGTAATGCTCCCTACTGCACCAATGCAAAGGCTCTAGTGCTAAAATCAATGTGAAATACAGTGAATTTATGCAAAAACTAGGTACTCATTTTAAGCTGGGAATTACCAGAAGAGAAGTGTGTAGTGGAAAGACCAGTTTAGACTTGCAGGAGTAGACAGTATTTGCATTTAGACAAACAACCTAGCCATTGATGCTAATAGTGAAATCATGCACCTGAAAATAATAGTCAAATGTTGTGCCAGGTATTATTGTATTAATGTGCATCACAAAAAGAATATAACATCTTATACCTCAAAGTAAGAGGCTTTTATGTATCTGTTTTGGATCTTGGAAAATTTTGCAGTTTCTGCTACAGAGGCATCTTAAAAACCTTATACATTCCACAGGCAAAGCCAAGTGTGCTGGGACACTGTGGGCCAGCAGGTTGCTTGAGGAAACATGACTGGACTGTCACACAGCTTGCAAAGATCCTTCAGGAAAACATTTCTCATCCTATCAAAATATAATAAAACAGGATGCAGATTACTGCCACATTATGTTCATCACAGCTACTTCTTATTTGGAAACTGTGGAGCTTCAAAATAGTTTGAAAAAAAATCCCCAAGAAATCAGCAGAACAGTTTTTACTGAGAGGAATCTAAGAAAGGGATAATTTGGGGATGGGGTGTGCGTGTCCTGTGACAACCTAATAGAAACTGCAAGGAAAGCAAACAGAAAGTGTAGTAAAAATAAGCTAAATCTTAACAGTGCAAACCTCTGCCTCAGCTACGACTCACTGTCCAGGACTGTGGGTCAACACCACAGCAACCTGCTGACATTGACCTCTGTGCCCCAGGCTCTGCTGCTGTTCATGTTCAATCTGTCCCTGTAAAATCTGTGCAAAAGTTGAGACAGAGCATTCAACCGACTCAATGCAATCTAATGAATTAGTAGCTGGCAACTGAGTTTGATCATGTTAGAACAAATAAACTTCCAGTTCAGTTTGTGAACTTCAATCATAAACTCACGACCAAAGATATATAATAAGAAAAGCATAAGGAGTAGTTTTGTTCATCTTTTACATTCCTGAAAAGTTTTATCCTGCCAGTTTTAATTGTTTCATGGGAAAATTTTATTTAATGTTAGTACACAGGTTTACTGACTTGCTCTGCAATTTATGCTATGCATTTAGAAAGAGAAACACTTGATTTTGTTCTGGAGTATGATATACTGAGGCATTTGGTTTCCTCTAGGAAAACTAGATTCAGCATTTTGCTTGAAAGCCTTTGTATGTAGATAGGATTGAGACACACTTCCTGAAGTTGTGAAAATCTGTCAGAAGTATGAATATCACAGTGTAGACTGTTGATGTTATTTCAGTTTCTGCTTATTTTAGCAGTAAACTGTTGAAAAATATTTTACACTTTTCTGCTTGTACATTCTGAGGAATTCAAGGGAAAATACTCATGCTCTACTGATGAGTAAAAATATGAAAATATTGTTTATTTATAAATATGAACTTGCTTCAACAGGCATACAGTGTTACAATCTAAGCTGCAGATTAGAATTGTGTTGTTTTTAAACGTGAGGTAAGGTAGCTACAGGAATACTGCAGGAAAAATTGTTTTATTTTATCATAGAAGATGTAGAAAAATGTATCCCAGTGCATTTAATAAAACTTGAGAATGGTCCATATTGGTTATCTTTTGATAGTGTTTAATTCTGTGTATAAGTAGAAACACAGCAATACTTCTTAGAAGTCCACTTCCCCCAATGCTGTTTAAAAGAATTAAAAAAAACCCAAACCAACCAAAAAACACCAAACTTCAAACCAAAAGTAAAAAAAAACAACAGCAACAAAACCAACTTCACCCCCCCAAAAAAAAACCCCAAAGCAAGAGGCAAGCAATCAAAACAAAACCAAAAACCCATGAGTTATTAGGTTTCTCACAATTTTAGAAGAAGGTGTTCTTTAATGAAATCAGAAGTTTTACAGTCTCTGCTTTCCTGACATTGCTTGTTTGAGTTTGTAGCTAATTGGAACTTCACAGATTCTGCAGTTTAAATCTTACAATCCTTTGTAGGCTCTAAATGTGATCTATACCTTTGGGTGTGTGGAAGTACATTTGTTCACAGATGTTCTACTTGTTAATTGATGTGCAGAATATTACTGTAATGCTCTGTAGTAGACAGCAGTCCAGGAGAGGATAAAAGGCTGCAGAGGTGTTCTGAAAGGTATTTGTTACAAAACGATGAGATGTCTTTATGTCTACTCATCTTGGATTTTTCATTTGGAATTCAGAGGAGAGCAAAAACTTTCACCTCTTTTCTTCTGGCCAATGTGATGAAGCATTTTCTTCATGCTTAACTTACGAAGACGTGAATGTGTTGGGTATTTTGCAGGAGCTTCAGGATGGCATTGGGCAGCAGCAAACTGTCGTCAAAACATTGAATGCAACTGGTGAAGAGATTATTGAGCAGTCATCAACAGCAGATGCCAAAGTGCTGAAGGAGCAACTGGAAAGTTTGAATAACCGGTGGAAGGAGATCTGCAGACAGTTGGTAGAGAAAAAGAAGAGGTAGGTTAAAATAGGATAAAAAATATTGTGAAATTATTTTTAGTTATTTTAGATTTTATTCTGGTTTGAAATTTGAAAGGGGCTCTCAACGTCTAGAGTTTTCAAGTATAAAAGGAAATATCACTAATTAAATTTTACGTCCTATAAATTGTTCATACACTATAATTTGTTTAATTCTTTTCTCCCTACTCCTGTCAGTGACCACCACTCCCTTCCATACTTCATATTTTTATATTTTAACTCCTAATGTTTAAACGAACCAAACAAATATACATAACTGCTCAATTTTAAAGTAGAGCTGTACAGAATTTACAACTGGTTTATAATTTTCTGTTTGATCATGTGTCATTAAAGCACATCTCTGTAATACTAATAACACCTTTGTTGATTTATGCAAGTAATCCTTATCTAGTTCATCTATCAAAATCAATGCAATTAACATCTACATTTCATAGCCTGGATTAAAAATGGATTTATCAATTTAGTATTATTTTTGATCACTTTTAGATGAATTTGTTTTTCTCATGCAGTCACAGAAAGATAGAGTATTCGAGTTACAAATAATACAAAAATAGTTTTATACCTTTAGAAAGAGAATTTCCAATGTAAAAAAAAAAAAAACAAAGATGTTGCTGTTAAGATAGGTTTTATTAAAGAACATGTTCTTAACCTAGATTCTAGACCTAACTGGATATGCCATTCTGCTTTAAAATACAGTGGAAAATACACGTAGAGCTTTCTTCATGCATGTTTTTTCTAAATCCCAGAATATTCCGTATAGAGATACATTAATGAGTGCTGGAAATGTACTGGAAGAACTGTAGTGTGCAGCAGGTTTTTTTACTCTTGATGTGTCACTTACCATTTTTCTGTTCAGAGCCATGGGGGCAAAAAAGCTGTGAAAATGTTTACTAGCATAATAAGGGAGTGTCCTGAAGGGTTTTTACTGACTCTAATAATGATTAAAGTTTCTGGAACATGTTGTCTGTTGGAACAGGCTGCCCAAGGAAGTGTTTGAGTCACCAGAGAATGGTTAAGGTTGGAAGGGAACTTACTGAGCAAGGGAGCTTATTGAGCTCCAACCCCCCGCCCAGAGACAGTGAACCTTCTACTAGATCAGGTTTCTCAGAGCCTCATCCAGCCTGCCTTTGAAAAATTGCAGTGATTTGAACTGCACAATCTCTCTGGACAACCCATATCAGTGCCTCACAATTCAGAAGCAAATAATTTCTTCTTAATATTTAATCTAAACATTCTTTTTTCTTAAGGCAATTCTCACTTGTCCTATCACTACATGTGCTTGGGAAAAGTCCCTTTCCAGCCTTCCTGTAGTTCCCCTTTAGGTACTGAAAAGTGCTATAAGGTTTCTCAGTATTTAAATTTATTTAAGAGACATGTAGGGATGTCACTTAGGGACATGGTTTAGGGATGAGAGTGCTGGGTTAATGGTTGGACTCAATGATCCTGAAGGTGTTTTTCAACCAAAATGATTCTCTGTTAAGAGAAAGAGATGCAACAAGTAGTCTGGCTGTCAGAAGCTTCAGGGATGCTTTAAATAATTCTTTCTACTGTATCTCCAGGTATTGTTATTTGTTACACAAGGGAGTCTTTGGCCTTTATTTGTCACATAAAAAGCTGTTCTTTTGTACATTGGAAACCCATCTGTGTTTCCAAGCATTAACTTGTTATGTAAGTGCAAACACTTATAAAACAATAACACATCTTTTTAACAGCCCTGTAATCTACTTTGGCAACACAGAAGAAAGATATTGGTGGTTGAGCTTTGTCTGAGGATATAAAATATGTTCCTGTTGTGGTTAAGATTGTTATTCTTCATCCCTTCATTTGTCAGTAGAAATGTCTAACTGAATGTTCCTTTGGCTCAGTGCAGTGTTAGAATGTTACATGGAATTTCTTGACACATTCTACATTTTAAGGAAGCCTAGGATTTGTTGAGTGACAATAATCCAGTTATGTTCCCTAGATGAAGGTTCTTAAATAAACACTTGCGGATGCATTCCTGCTTTTGATCTGTTTAGTATGTTGACCGATTGGTTTGTTTTCCTCTGGAATGACAGCTTGTGTGATTTAGAGGAAAATGATTGCAGAGACCTCAGTTAGTGAACTTTGCTTGAATAATAGCATTGCACCAGGAGGAATACAGATAGTGTTGTGTTAAACTGATATAAATGTTCCTGGTGTACTTTAGTGAGACTTATGTGCATCAGGATGCTTCTGTTCACCTCCCAGTCTTCTTGGCTGTGTCAGAGCCAGGGAATGCTTTTCCTCTCAGGTCTTGGAAACACATCCTACCCTAGCTTCTGGCACCACACATGTGGTGTTTTGTTTTGTTCTTTTCACTCTTCTGGAGTGGATTTTCAAATGAAAGAAGCCTACTTGACAGGAAAAAGTGCTGTGTTCTAAGTAGGTCTCAATTATTGATGAACCTGGGCATGAAAAGACCATGGGCTTATCAGCTGCACAGTCTTTATATAGCCATGGTGTCATGGCATTTGTATAACTCATATGCTTTGACGTCTTTTAGTTTTTCATTATTTGTCCTCATTTGGTTTTGGGTACAGTCAGATTCTGTCTTTTTAAGACTTGAAACCCATGTCATCCAAAATGCTTTAGTTCATCCTTAAGAGCAAAGCATGAGGCAAGCAAAAGTTGAAGTGGTCTCTACTTACAGTCCAAAGAGGTAATATAGTCATGGTATTGACCAGTGCATGTGTTGGTACCACGTCAGATTCATTTAAGTATATCAGTAGAATATAAATTACAATAAATAAGGGCCAATTACCATATTCTCATTTCTCTTTTTCAGAATAGCTTTAATATACTATTAAAAAAAAAAGCGCCAATGAAGTCAAAATGCTTATATTGTGACTCACATAAGTTTTAATAGTCCTTTTATTTTTGTCTGTGTTTCCTAAAAATTAAGTTTTCATAGTTAAAAGAATGTTCTTATTATGAAGGGGATTCTAAGATTTTTTTTAAGTCAATTTTGAGAAAGAGAAAATGGAAGCACATTTTAAAACCATATTGAATGAAGGTGATACTGAAGGGAGAGCAGACTGGGTATAATGCATTTTCATATATTAATTTCAAAGAAAAATAAAATAGATATTAACATTTAGAACCTTATGTAAATCAGAAAAGAAAACTGACTCTAAACTTTTAATAGGTTTCAAGTTTTATTCTTTGCAGTTAATACATTATGCTCTGCTTTAAAGTTAATTCTCAGGAGCTCAGAGTAGTGATCAACTGAAACTTTGTTTCCGATTACATTTTTGCTTAGCAGATCTCAAGATAAAGTGGCAAGAAATTAGCAATTGAATGGATTCCAGCAATGAAATCTCTTAGTGATTTCAGATTCAAGTGTAATGCTGCTAAGCATTATTTGGCAAGGAAACTTTATATATTGTAAGCTCTGTTTTTGCTATTTGCTCACCAAGATGAAAGAAATTGTTTTTCATAATCCTGAACAGTTTTACACGGAGCATTGAACTTTTATGTGGGGCATTGACAGTCTATTCTAGATGTATTTTTCAATCTGAATTCAAAAATCAGAAGGGGCTGAGGGGAGGAGGGGAGCAATTGCAGGAGTAACAGAAAGTGATACAGATGTTTTTAGATGGTGCATGAATGTGCATGTAATTTTCATAAATAATTTGGACTAAATATTAAACTACCTGAATAATAAGAATTGTAAACTAGATCAAAACCATAATACTCTATAAATTACTGAAACTGATCATAGATGCACTAGATGATAACATTAATCTCGGTAATAGACTGGCAGTTTTAATGAATAAGAATTATTTGGACAGCAAAAGGTCAACCTAATTAAAAACAGACAAGAAAACAAACTAAATCTCAGAACAATTTGAGGAACCCGTAGTACTCTTCAGTAAAAAGGAGCTGGGTTTCAGTTTTAAAAGGTCAAATGCTGATCCCAGGCAAAGCACAGACTTAAAATTGGCTTTGAATCTCCTTTCTTTGGTACTGAAGATCAAGAGGTTATGCTTGAGTTATGTGTGCGTGGGGTGTTATCTTCCACTTGCCTTTATCAGAGTTTCAAAGCTGTAGAAGTTTGAATTCAGTGTTTAAAGTTTCTGTATCTTGCAGTCTAATCCATCCAGCTAAGAATTAGATGAGAATGTAATTTTAGCACATCTAGTCATTTTATCTTACTGAAAACTTTGAAATAAACCAGGCAGTTGAATAAAGTGGAACTTGATTGAAAGTCTGATACAGTGGTAGTTAGCAAATTGGGAATTTAATTGAGTTTTTGTTAACATTTTGCTACAAAAGACATGTTTTGAAAAAGTTGGGGTTTGTACTCTAGTGCGTTGTTACTCTGAAACGGAGACTTTGGAGACCACAGGAAGTCACAAAGGCCCTTTGACTAGATGCTACTAAGCCCAGACAAAAGAGGGGAAATACAAAGTGCCTGCATCTCCAACTGAAGTTTGCTCTGCCCTTTCATCCCCTGACACACATCAGGCCACATCATGCTGTGTCTGCTCTGAGACATGCCACTGGGACATCGGAGTTTTGGGTGATTTAGGGATGTGGTGGCCTGCCATTCGGGGCACAGTGTGCAGCAAGCCCCAGGGCTGTGGCTGCAGCTTGGTGCTGCTCTTCCAGGAGCACCTGGGCCAGGCAGGGATAGCCAAGGGGACCTGCATAGGAGGAGAAGCAACATCTCACACAGGAGCTTGAGAAGGGGATGGCTCATAAATGAGGCTCTCAAAAGACTTGTAACAGTAGCGTTGGGTGGACTTTTTTATTTTTCACTTCTGCTAAAACTTTCTTGTGTAATTTTTGAAAACAGATGCCCAGGAAATAGATTCCTTCAATGTTTCAGAAGTAATCAGTTTGGGGCTTTTTATTCATCATGATCTGACATTTGTTAAAATTGGGTTCAGTTGAATGGAAGAGAATTTTTCATTATTTTAGCTGCAAATACATTTACACTTTTAATGAGTTTGAACCTGCAGACTGCCTGTTCAGATCTCTACCCAAGTGAATTTGAAGTAATTATGGAAAGAATGACAGAACAAAGGCTGTTTACCAGAATACTTCCAAGTACTTTCCTGAATACAAAAATGCAAACTTTTTATTCTAAATAAAAATTGTTACAAAGTAAATATACTTTTTAATCTTTTTCATACAATATTCTTTTTCTTCCATAACACACTAGCTGCAAGTGATTGTTTTCCTTTACTTGAGCACTCAGCATATTGAAGGCTGTGATTAACTTGTAGTTGCAATTTAAAAACTGGTTTAGGATGAAGAGATTATATGACAGTTTTGTCAATAAATATATTTTTCCAGCACATAATTAGCTACATATTGAATTTTTCTGCATTTTCTTTTTTTGACTGTTCAGATTTCTTATAATGAATCACCAGAATAGAATTACTGGCATAAATTTGTATTGTGTTTACAAATAGTTTAGCTAAACTTCTTACTGTTTAGTATTTACATCTAAATACATTTTCTAAAGTTTATATGCTATTTTAATTTCACTCATTTAAAAGTTCCTTACCTTAATGAAGCATATTTATCCATTCTTTAGAGAAAGAATGAAAACTAATTTTTTTCAGTAAATATTGTGTTTAATTTTTTTTTTTACCATTTTTGTGGCCTCTTATATTCTCGGTAACAGCTACTAAACACATTAATTCCTAATCTTAGAAATTCAATAATTGCAGAATTGACAGCTGAATGTTAAAAACTGAAAAGGCACCAAAATATTATTGGACTTACAGATGGGAATATGAGTCACAAGTGCAGATCTGTCCTACTCCTATGATTGTATATTTTATTTCTATAGCTGACACCTCCCAAATAAATGCAACATTACTCGTGTGCAGTTACAAACTCTAAACATCTGATGTGTTTCACTAACTATTTACGGGTTGCTATGGTATTGCTATCACATTGTTGACTATGGAGAAAATACTTGAGCTGCAAAATATATTTCACTTTTTTCATGGTTTCTTGACACTGCACATGAAAATACAAGCTTACTGATATAGGCTGTGAATGTTTATGTAGTAGTTAACAAATATAACTGAGGATTAATGATAGTTTGAAAAAAAAAATCTTTCCATGCTCTTTTGTGAAATACCATAAGAATTTTTTATAGATTCAGTTTAATAATGGTAGGAAAACTAATCCCTAATCTATCAATTATCATATATAAAAATGCAAATAGGAAAAATCATTAATTTAATACTTAGTATTAAAAACTTAATATTGATACATTTGCTTCTGAAAGTATAATGTATGTAAGATTCCTATAAAAAGATGTGCATTCAGAGTAGTTGATGAAGGGCCCTTATGAATTTAGAAATACAAACAGAAATCTGCTGTTTTACTATAGAAAAGACAAAGTAATGTGCCTGAGAATGGCAGCTGTGTAGAAGATGAAAGCTTTCATATGAAATTCTGTGCTTCTCTGCTATTGTTTGAGAATTTTTCATCAGTCAAAATAAATTATATTTCAGGGTTAATTAAATAAACTTTTTGCCGATAGAGAAGGAACTTAAAAGCTTTTTTGTAAACTTAGGTTAATTTGTAAGGATAAGGCGGTAGTATATTACAGCTTGAAGACCTGGAGATGGATCTGCTTGGCTCCATAGGGCCAGCTGCTGGAATTGTATCTTATTCCTCAGTCACCCGCTTCTCCAGCAGGTCATACTCCCAACTGCTTTCTCTGTCCATATCTGAGTCAACGGGTGGATCATGTTCCGTACTCCAGCTTCTTTAGGCTTGGATTTGAAAGCCCACAGTCACTAAGTAACAACTAACTCTTAATTTTTCATTGCCACTATGAATTTAAACACCTAGAAATTACATGTGTCTGTTGTTCCAAAAGTAATTATGGTGATAGAAATCAGTTTGTTCAAAAGGTGTAATCAGTCATTGAGTTAAAACTTTTGATTCAATTAACCAGTTCAGCTAACACAGAACACTTTCTTCTAGTGGCTTGTATAATATGACACATGTCTTGCAGGATGTTATTTATAATAGAAGTAACATTGTAGCAGGTCAAGAAGAGATGGTGAAGTAAATTATAAAGTGCATCTGCATGTCCTGTTAATTGCAATGAATCTTTAGATTCCTCTTACTACATGTTGTTCCTGATTAGAATAAATAAGTGGATCTATGGATTTTTTTTCTGAACTCTGAAACTCTTCTGTGCATGTACAAATACACATATCTATATATATATATAATCCATATCTATATCTATATCTATATCTATAAAGCATCTCTGAAAGAATTCCTGGAAAATTGTAGGTTAAAAACATCCTTATCCTACTGATAAGCATTTAAATTAGTCATCATAGTAAAAAATTCTTTCCTTCACGACTTGGAAAACTTAATTTTTTAAGAGTTGCAGCTCAATTCATAAAGGTGATAAAAATGACAGTGTACTTAAGATGGAAAAGGAATCTTGCCAATTGCTGTCTCTTCTAGGAGACAAGAATTTTTTCTGATTTCTCATTCAAAATACTATGCAGCTCAATAATTTTTCTCTCGGGTGTATTGAGTTGAATGCTATGCCTTTTCTGTGCCAGAATTAACGTATTTAAACTTGGATCTTTCTCAGGTTTATCCTCAGGGTACCATCACATAATGTCTCCACTGAGCTATGCACTTTACAAATGAGTAAAGTGAGAGGAAACCAAAAAAATGGAAGCTGTTGCTGAGAGCTTGGATTCTGGGGTACCTGGTCAGGTTGGGAGACAGAGGGTTTATTATGTGGTTTATGGTGAAACATTGGATGCCCGATTTCCAGATTTCCATAACAGGACCAGGGAGGTCTACTGCCTCAGAAAGATTTGAAGTTGTGCTTCTGCTTTCAGGATTACAAGAAGTTAGTTTTTCTTCATTTTTATGGTTGCAGTGCTATGGATCACTGCATAGATTAACATCTGACTCATTTTCACAGAAACAAATGTTTTGATTAGCTGGTTTTAGATGACCTATTTTGGCTTGAGAAGAGCATATGACCTGTCAAATCATGAACATGAACACTTCTCACTGAAGAATAGTGTAATAAGTGTGATGCTGTAAAGTTGGTTCTTTCTTCATGACCTGTGCAACCAAACCTTAAATCTGTGTGTATTAGAAAGGTCCAGAATTTCTTTCTCCATAACAGTACTCCATAAGAGATCCAGAGTTGTAATAAATAAGTATATCAGTACAAGAATTATTCCTATAGTTTAAGAGTGTCAGCATTTTTGGTCACATTTCCAGAAATCCTGGGCAAAAAAACAGCTCATTAAAATATTCATGCATAATTCCATTAGAAAATCTAAGACAAACCAAAGAAAGTAGAGCTGTTAGTTCTTTTGCTATTTATTATGTTTATTTTTTCATGTATTTGTTTGTATAAATGTGTTTATGTGTGTATATATGGATGTATCCATAATTTATATGTAAGTGTAAATAGTCTTGGAGAATTTTATTGTTTTCTCAGTAAATATAATCTCTTACTTTTCCCTCTAAAGAACAATTTAGCACCATTGGCTTATGTTTGTTTAATCTGTAGGCAGATACTGCAGAGTAACTTGTTTCTGAGCTTAGAAAAAAAAAAAACAGCAAAAAAAGGCAGTGTTGGGCTCATATGTCTAGTAAATATTAAAATATACTGTTTTAAGAACAAAAAAAAAAGAAAGATAATTTAGAATCCATTCTAGACCTAAACCAGGAACTTGATCTAGAACTATACTGCGATCCTGTTCAAAGCAGTACAAATTTGCCAAACATTTCGATTTATATATAAATTAAACCCAGCATTTTCATGTTCCAAGTGTAGTTGTGAATACTGACTTTTATGTATTGAAAATATACTTTGTCTTTGGTAAAGGAGGCTGAGGGGAGATCTTATCACTCCCTAAAACTCCCTGAAATAAGGTTGTAGTAAGGTGAGGGTAGATCCCTTCCCCACAAAGACAACGGATAGAAAAACAGAGGATGAAGTCAAGTTGGGCCAAGGGAAGTTCGGGTTGGCTGTTGTTACAACCCACTCCTGGAGCCACAGTAACTGAGGTTCTTCTTAGCAATAATCCCTTTGGGCAGATTAGAGTGAAACGACACTCAATGACCAATTATCTGTATGTACACAGCGGGTTTATTTTAGGACAGTTTGATTGCAGTGGGAGGGAGGTTTGTAGCCATTTTGGTTATTATCTGTAGAAATGAAACGATATAGAAGTGTAAAGATATCACTTAAGGAATTGAAAAGAAAGAAAAAGAAAGGATAAGAGTAGATAGTGCAGAGGGAAGAAAGAAATGCCCATCCGTGGATCCTGTGACAAGATTTGATTGTTGTGATTTTGATGCCCTCTGGTCAAAGTGATGATCTCAGTCATGATCCACTGGGGGTGAGGGAAGCTTGCATAACGTGAAATTCAAAATGTTCATGTTCAGGTGGGAATGTCTAGGTACCTCGCCTGGGAAGGGGGCAGTTGAACACCCTCTGCTGCAACACTGTGGATCACACACAGTTCTCTGGTGGAAGGCTCCGGAAACGAGTCTGAAGGCAGTTTGGGTATTTTTGATTGTTTATGATGCCTTCTGAAACAGGACAGCTGCCTGTCATACCAGTGTAGTTGGGCCAGTTATGTCCCATCAGAAGGGATGAATATCTTCAGGCCTTTGTGCAAGTGTGAATATTCCGATACTACATGAGCCAGCTGTGTATGGGAGGAAATTGGCATCATAAAAATATCCCAGTTTGCAGGATCTGCTTTTCATTGCTTATTTTTGATATGTATTTAATCTTTGATCTTTCCATACAGGTAATTCTCAGTGTGTGAATAAGTTTGGTGGATAAATTACGGGTATTTTATACAAAGCATAATTTTTCTCCTTAAGAAGGGCCCACTCCAAATGCTAATCCCAAGCATTCACATTCTACCAATGCTCTTCCCTGCTGCGCTTGAAATTTTTTGCCTGCATCTCTTGATAACTTCAGAAGCTTTTGCACAGAAGTTCACACCTCAGTATATTTTATACAGTCATAGTGAAAATGAGCAGATGAGTTGTAGATGGAGACCAATGAAGAGTAGACATTCGAAGTTAGGTGCTGTGGATCCCATCTCATTCCTACTTATCGACTGCGAACCTTACCTACTTTTTGTGAATCTTAACACCAAACTATATGGCACAGTTACTGAAATATCTTGTTTAATATGTCCAAATGAGTCTGTGTCAGTTTTTACAGGTTCAGTTTGGTGACACTTGATGCTAGAATTCTTAGTTGTCGACACTGGGCTTCCCTGCTGTTACTTCAAACGGAATTTTAGTCTGAATAATTAGCTGCTTTATTTCTGGTGTGCTTGTCTGCTACCTGCCATATGTAATTCGGAAGCTGAGTTTAGTGGTGCTGTAAATTACGCCTTGATCTTTTCTTTTAAAATATATTTAATGCCACCTTGAAAGGATGTTGGTGTTTGCCTGATATTTTTTGATGTGAAGAAATCTGTGGCCCACTTATAAAAATAATTAGTATAAATTCTAAGAATTAGTTATCTGTCACACTTCAGTATGGATAAGCACTTCAATGTAAAATAAATTTATAGAAACATTAATTTCACATTTTTATTACAGGATAGAGGAAGAAAAGAATATTTTATCAGAATTTCAGGAGGATTTGAACAAGTTGATTTTATGGTTAGAAGAAGCAGACAGCACAATTCGTATTCCCCTTGAAAAAGGGAATGAAGACCAGTTGAGAGACTGCCTAAGCAAAGTAAAGGTATTGTAAGCTCTATTCTTTGTATTTTCTTACTTTATCAGTTCTACATTGAAAAAAATTAAAAGCTATTTTCCAAAATGATTTCTGACATCAAACAAAGCATTCATATAACTTTTTTGGACAAATCAAGGTTGGGAATTTCAAAACCCGGGTACAAATACATATTGATCACACTGAAACAGAAAGAGTAATGGAAAATCTACTGAAGCAAAAATATCCTGAAACTAGGAGATTAATCGTTACCTTTTTATCCTCATTTCTTAATTCAGAACATGAGTGGTGTATATGTATAGCATTTCTCTATAGGTGTCTTGTTAACATTTAATAGCTTCTCACTTATTAAATGGTATTCAGTATTTCACAAGAGGATCCAGAACTGCATGCATAATTATAAATGTCAACTCATTAAAATATTGCTGCAACATTTTATAGACTAAACATCTAGGTGATTTATTTTTAAGAATACTTAAAAAATCCCCATCAGAATATTAAATATTTGTTTTTAAGGGCTGGAATATTTTCATGAATATGTTATAGTTTGATACTGTTGATAAATATATTCAACAGAAGTTTCTGTGTTTAGTTTTTTAAAATCTGTTCGGTAGAATGACTATTTTTAATGACTTGTACAATAATAAATTAAACTGTAATTGGAAAATGCATATTACTTATAGGATGTATGCCTAAAGGTTTTCCTTTCCTCTCTTGAGGATAAGGACCTAGTTATCCTTTTTGTAAAACCAAGTTGAACAATTTCAGCTAGTGATGAATAGAGCATTAAAGAATTGGAAGAAAACTTGTCAGTTTATTCTATCCTTCTTACAACAAAATTTAAAAAAAACCCAAAACCCTAAAGGATTATTTAGTAAAAATCTATCTTCAAGTTTCTTTTTAAATAAAAATATAAATACCATTTCAAGAAATGGAGACTCAACCATGTGGTGTGTTTGTCCTGGTGTTTAACGGAAGATGCCATTGAGTTGGTCAGGGAATTTGGGAGGCTCTGTTGTTGAGGAAATCAGATCCAAGGCAAAGAAATACTTTTAAGGGATGTTAGATGCATCTTACAGTTTGCAGAAATGATTAAGGGTTTAAAGACTAAATAGATTGTTTAGAACCAGGAAGGCTCCATTCTTCACATACCCAAATATTTCCTATATAGTATTCCCAAGGGATATATAAACCAAAATTAAAGGTGTCAGCATCTCTTATTTTTAGCTTGTTTTTGCAGTCCATCTTCTTTTGGAGCTGCTCTAAAGGGAATACATTGTAATGGAGCAAATAATAATGTGTTACCTTGCAGCATGGCTCATTTGATACTTACCTTCTTTTGCTAATAATCAAGAACAAACAAGGAAAAACCCCAGAACAATAAAACCCTTGAGGCAACACTAACCTTACTTATTAAGTTACTTTGACAAGATAAATTTTCAGTAAAAACATATGTGGTCGGGAAATGGTACATTTTGATGCTGCCTTATATTTCATCTTGGCTTTCCTTTTGGTGTTTTGTTTGTTTGTTTATTTGTTTTGTGTTGGGGTTTTTTAGGTGGGTTTTTTTTGGTAGGTTTTTGGTTTTGTGGTTTGTTTGTTTGTTTGGAGGGGTTTGTTGGTTTGTTTGTTTTCAGTGAACATGTATGAACATTCTTAATTAAGACGTTAAACTGGAGTGGAGGGCTTTTCACCACATACCATCTGGGTGACTGTTCACAGCCCAGAACACATTAAAACACTTCTTAAAAATGCTTGCTCCATACCATATTAAAAGATTATTAAAATTGATATACATGAAGTATTGACTGTCCAGGTCTGAAATTTATAATGTAATAGTGATTAATATCCTGAGAAACCCTGTATTTTGTCACGTAGAACTCTCTTTAGACTTGATTGACCAATGCAGTCTCTTTTGGTTTTTTTTTAGCCTTCTACATTCAGAAAGCAACAGTTATTTTGTCTTGAATTGAGTTTATTCCTTTGGCTGATACACAAATCAATAAGGGTCAAGATAAGAGAGCTGAAAATCCTACCACAGTTCATCTTAACTGCTGTATTTGTCTGTTCCAGTTAAGAGTTGGAGAGCTGCCGCCCCACAAGGGAATACTGAAACGATTAAATGAAACTGGAGGAATAGCACTTGGAAGTGCATCACTGAACCCAGACAAAAAACATAAGCTGGAGAGTACACTGAAGGAGGCTAACCATCATTTGTTAAAGGTTAGACATATTACTGATATAACTGGGATATAAAATTTTAATCTACATGAATATTTGCATTATATATTTTCTGGTATGTGTAATTTTTCTGTGTATGAAGAGACAGTTGTGTGCATAATGAACCTGAGGAAGAAAAATGGGTACAATACACTGCTGTGAGAAACAGTGATAGCAAAGCAAGACCATTAGTGACTAGAGTGATCATGTTGCATTCAAATATACTCCCTAAATTAGAGTTCTTCTACTTAAGGGTGGAATGCACAGGATCATTTTTGTAGCCTGGTGCTTTAGCTGGAAGAGCAAATACTCCAGGCTTTGAGACTCGGGTGTGTGACAGGTAAAAGTTTCATTTTCTTTATAGAAACACTTCCCAAATCTCTCCTGTTCCCAATCCCAGGGTGGACACTGCAACCACTGTTTCACCTTCCACCACACTTCTTCCAACCTTGAGCATTCACTTCTGTTTTTTGTGTAGCAAAGTAATACATAGTTTGTTTTCTGAGATCTCCATACTGATAGAAAGAAGGGAGGACTTTGGTCTGTTTTATTGCTGAAATAGCATATTTTTGTGTTGAAAACTGATGAAAATGAGTAGCAAATCTGGTAACGAGGGGTAGATAATTTGAATGTTTTCATGGTAGAAATGATAGAAAGTATTTTCCAGAGGACTACCACCCAAGGTATGGATTAGCCTGCCTGGAAACGATCAAGGTCGAATTAGTTGAAGGATTTCTGTTGAGACTGATTGCAAAGTCAGAGTCAGGGACATTAACCTCTGGTATCTGTTTGTTAAAGTTACCAGGATGCTGGGGCATTGTGCTCTGGGGGGAAAAAAAATTGAGAAAATAATCTTCTTAGTACCTTACTGAAAAGGAAAGGTAGAGTTTCTGGTCAAGAATGATACATCCTGGTTCTTCTGTTACCATTTCCATAAACACAGTTGAATTTCAAGCACAGACCTGAGAAATAAAAAGGAGCTTGATATGTTACTCTTACTAGTTTCCTCTCAACAGGACCAGCCTGGCAAAGTTCAGAAAATTAGCTAATGACTCAGGCAAAAGTGGATAATAAATACTTATCACATTCACAAACTCCAGGCTGGACACAGAAAACATTATTTCAATGGTTGGACAGAAGTATCTTTTTCTCTACAAATGGGCTTCTGAAATCAATGTATATAGAAGAATTATGTACACTTCAAGATCAAAACAGTGTTATCTAGTGGCTGAAGGAAGCATGTACATAGCTGAATTTCGGGACAGTGTTAATACCTAAGCTGTGTTTTTAAAAAGATAGCATTAGTTTTAAGGAAAAAAACTTCCCTTTTAGTCAGATCACATAAATATATTTTAAGAAAATCTGCAATTTGTCACTGAATGTAGAATTTTACTGATTAGTCATATAACTAAAAACTTGGATTTTCATTTTCTGCTGGCTGATGCAAAAATGTTTTAGGTCTGTTGTCACAGTCAGAGCAATCATGAATGTTGTTGAAAGTACTTAGGTTTGCATGAAATATGGGAGACAAAAACTACTGTTTAGTAAATCATTACAATTTACTGAATTTTATAATTTATGTCTCCTAGATTGCATGTGTCTGGCAAGATAATTATTCTTGGAATTTCTTACTTGAAAAATTTGATTTACTACTAAAAGAGACTAAACCAAGAAAAATAATCTTCCATTTGAGATCATTACTTAAGTGCCTCATTTTTATTTCTGTTATCTACCCATGAAGATGTAAAAAACTGAGTTCTCATTGTCCCTTGGTCTCAGAATGTAAAGTATCTGAAAAATGCAGTGGTTTGGTTTTTTGGTGGATTTTTTATGTCTTTTTTTTTTTAATGAGCTGAAATTGAATTTGAAAATTACGATACTCAAATCCATACATCGTCTCTGAAGGTGCTCTCTTTTTCATGTTTTCTGTTTTCTCTGTGATCTTGACAGATGTAGAATACAAAACAAAGCAAAAAATTAGAAGCTCATTTTGGGGTTCAGTAAGATTTTTCCAATGATACTGAAGGGAAAAATAATTATTTTTTTCTTTGCATACTTTTGCAGTTACTCATGATTTGTGTAGGAAACCTCAATTATTTGTTTCACTTTCTGCCCTGAAAATCTAGGATCTGAATTAAAACTGAAATCATGGAAAGAAACTCTGCGAGCCTGACAGAGGAACTTCATGTTCTCTTGGTTCAGCTGTAGCAAGCGTTGGAAAAACCCCACAGATATTTACTCTGAGCCAAAGCTCACAGGATGGGCACTTTTATATCAGGCAAACTTCTTAGGTCACCTGAGGATGATTCTGAAGGCAGTGGTTTTGATGAGGATATATTTTTTGTGTTCCTTAAAGCATAGTAGACAAACATTATCACACTGAAATTTCTCTGGGGCTTTTCTGTCTCCCCACTCCGTCTTAAGAGTGTATCCTTTAATCTTTTGTTTCAAATGGTATGCTTTGTTGTCTGGCATCCCTGCTAGAAATGAACATGTAACAATCTACTGTTTATGATTATCTCATTTTGCAGGATGATACTATTTCCAAGATATGAAACATACATGACACTTACATAAATAACGTTAGATAGGTCCTTATCTGATGTGCACTAGAGTAATTTTGCTTACTTCAGAGAAGCTGGGAAAATTTACGCCAGCTGAGAATGTAGCCAAATATCTCCTAAAGTTGTCACAAATTTTTGTTTTGCCTTGATCTGGCAAGCAGGGGAATAGGGGACAATACCTGTGAGTCTTAACCTTCAAGGTGACATGTTTGAAATAAGTCATGTTCAAACTTTCTTTACAGTCACGGAAACTGTTGCCCTACAGCAATAGAAATAACCTAGAAAAGAAGTTTAGTATGAAGGGAATTGCAGTCACATAAAAGTATCTTTCTAGCTTTTACTTCAGAATTGTCTTTGCTTTTTAGATGTTTATATCACGTGCTGATGACCTTGAGAGTAGCTATGAGAAGAGTTTTTCTTCCTTTGGATAGTAATAATTTTAACACCACATTTCTTTATTAACTTTATTAAATAGTGCTTCTAATAGGCTGTTACCTAATACAGTATAGTTTAAGCAGAGAATGAAGATTAAAACTCACATTTGAAAGGCATGACTTTTAAATTCTGGACTGGTTTTACTTATTGTACACTCTCCAAAGCCAGTATTTCTTGTAAAAATGAAATAGCAGTATCTTTGTGAAGTCTTAATATTATGAAAAATGAAGTGTTTTATGACCATTTTTATGCTTTCACATCAAGAATCTTTCATTTATTTTCAAAGCTTAAAGTATCTTCTGCTATGATAGCCAAGTAAGGTAATCACCTAGTGCTTCAAAGCATACAAAAGGGTACTCGGCGCTGGAGTTTGTGATGAATTCAGTTCTTGTCATATACCACCTGCCATGGCATGTAACAGATCTGTAATGGGTTTCTTACCTTTTACTGTGCAGTAAATGGATTGATAGATTAGGTCTGAGACCAGTGAACCATGGAATCAGAGGTTTGCTGGAAGGAGTTTATTACTCTTTAATATTATTCTTGGTCTGGTGTCAGCCAAGAGCGATGAGCTAAATTATCTGAAAGTAAGCTGGATGCCAAAATCAGCATTCTCCTCATTTATCCACCTTAGTCTCCACAACATCTACTGTATGTATTATGAAGGTTATTATAAGTGCCTGATGGAGACCCTTTGTTTTGCTGCCTTTTAATTTGTCTACTAGTATTAGTTCTAATTACTAGACACTGAAGAGACTATTTCACTGTTTATTGCTACAGCAAATCAATTTGTTGTGCTATGTGGACAAGATAAAAATTAGAGTGGAGTGACATGGCTATAATTTGTGAACATTTTCTGTACCACCAGAACAGGCGTATGTTGTCTTAGCTTGGTTGATCAACTGTAGAGAAAAACAGATGGGCCCAAAAGTGCAGAAACACAAAGTCATAACAAGGTTATAGTTCATGTATTATAACTTGCCTTGAGTAGGAATTATTCATAGATTACCTGCAATGACATAAAATTTCCAGCATGTCAGTGCAACTTAATTCGAGCTCACAGTTGGAACTACTGCAATTGCTATTGTTATTATTTGTGGTGTGGAGGGGAAAATATGTTGGAAAATGAATGCTATAGTTTGTCTTCTGTTCTTTAAATTTGTAATAAGAATAATATAACTGGCATTCAGAAAGTTGACATTTTCCTGAATTTGCTTTCATTTAATGAATGATTCCATAAAATATAATAAAGTATTTGGTTATGCTAAATTACCTGTGACAGTTTGTCTTAGATGGCTAATTAAGTGTAGTCCACATTTAAGTTATCATCAGCCATACTGAAAAAAGACCTCATGTATAGCAAAAAGAAATTTGATATAAATGTTCATTGGGCAAACATGGGAATGTCACCAGCTCTAAGAAACAACTTTATATAGGGTTAATTCTTTTTTTGATTTGCGTATTGCTAGTAGCTAGTATTAATTAAAATTTTAAAAGCTAAGCAAAGAAAAATATTTATGAAATAAAGTCAAGTCATGCAGCTGTATTAGCCAATGAGGACATAAAAGCATGATTAAATACATGCATGTGTGTTATATATACAATATATATCATACTATCTTACTGACCAACTTAAAACTCCTTATTATTCTTATTTGCCATACAAATTCAGAATATATTAATCATATATATTTAAAAGTTATGCCAAGTACTTTGAATGTAAGAAGTGCTAATTTTCAATATATATGTGCTGACAGCTACATTGGGGTAATGTTGATGCAGCTGAATTACTAGATCATATAAGTTACTTCAGGCAAATCCTTATAAATTTTTTTGCAACAATGTTCTGTGCATCTGAGAGAGATTTCACTTGTAGTGAACAATGCTGAGATACTACTGCACACCAATCAATGGCAATGGTTTGGGCCTTCTAAAACTTCAGTTCCAAGACAGACCCTGCCATTGTCTGTCAGGTTTTTCATCCATCTCTATTAAGGAAGACCATAGGGGCCTAAAGTCGATGTTTTAGTCTTTGCTGTTTACAAGATAAAGATTATACTTTAATTACATAGGCCTCTCTGTATAGCAACATGCCTATTTAATTAAAATTCCCAGATATGCAATAGTCTAAAATAAAGTTAAACTTTTCCTCAGCCCTGGATGTACAGACAGACTGGTGAATGAGAGGCTGGAAAGCAGCACCAGGGAAAGGAAACTGGGGGTCCTGGTGGATGGAAAGATGGAAAATTGAATCTGAGCCAGCAGTGCCCTGGCAGCCAGGAGGGCCAAACGTGTCCTGGGGGCATCAGGCCCAGCATGGCCAGCGGGCAAGGGAGGGGATTGTCCCCTCTGCTCTGCTCTGGGGTGGCCTCACCTCCAGGGCTGGGGGCACTGTTGAGTGCTACAGTACAAAAAAGGCATTAAGCTGCTAGAGAGTGTCTGAAGGAGAGCAATAAAGATGGAGAAGGGTCTGAAGGGGAAGCTGTGTGAGGAGAGGCTGAGGGCACTGGGTTCAGCCTGGAGGAGGCTGAGTGGAGACCTCACTGCAGTTACAGCTTCCTCATGAATCTTGATGGTGATCTGTTGATCTATTTCTTCTGGTCTTCTCAGTGGTGAGGGTCCCACAAAACATAGAGTTCAATGGGTTAATATATGTTCAGGCCAGGTGGGAATGCCCAGGTACCTCCCCCAGGGGAGAAGTTTGACACAGCTTCTCACTACAGACTCCAGACCTGTTGCATCGTTTTTGCCTCATGTTCAGTTCTCTGGTACAATACCTTAAGAATGAATCTTGGGGACACTTTGGGGGTCTTTGACGGTTTATGACACCTCCTCAGCTACCTCTCATATGAATGTCCTGTGTATATGGCCTTCTTGGGGTGGGGTATTTTACAGCTGAGCCAGTTTGTGTAAGGGAAGATGAAGTCTTGTCACACACCCAAAAACTCGTCCTCCCACCCTGAACCCACCCAGAGCTGATTCTCAGCACAGCTGCTGAGTTTGGCTTTCTTGGTGGATATATTCTTCTCCCCCCAGCCTTGTTTACTTCTCCCTAGACCTGAGCTAATTGGACAATAGTATCACTTTTATCTTACCTCAAGCTCCCATCAGGTGGCTGAGCTCACAGTCCAGTTTCCATCAGGAAGCACATTCATGTGAGGAGTCGGCTTTGGTGGTCACAGTTTCTTTATACAAATTTGCCATAATGGGCAAAGTCCTAAGTTTAAGCCCTGAACCACTGCAGTCCCTCACAGAACTGTGTGTAGCCTGAGGGATATATATGGTATTTTCTGCAGTAAACCAGGAAAAGGACATTTAGGGAATTTGATGTTTATTTTAAAATAATTTTCCTGTTGGAATATTCTTCATTAAAAATAACTGAAGGAATCAGATTCTACAGCCTTTGTGGCTGCTTTTGGATTTCAGGAACTGAATAGGAAAAAAAATAAAAAGAAAAAAATTCTTGGACTAGATTATTTAGCAGAGATTTAAGGTGGAGGGACTCGTGCTCAAAAATGTCCTTGACAAAGGAGAATTGCTGAGAGTGGAGAGCAGAATGAATTATAATTAGTTACAAGTATTACATATAAAAATACAGATATTCAGAAGAATGTGATATACATGATCATATTTCCATGAAAGAAAAACAAAACAAATCTTTGGGCTGGGGGAATAAGTTTGCTTTTTAAAAATCTAGACAGCCAGATGAAGCAGAAAATTGTTTGGGGCATTGTTTTTTTTGGACTGCTTTAGTTTTCTACACTGATGAGTAATAAAAAGATTTTTTAATAAAAATAAAAGTTGAAAATATTAAAAATATTCCATTGAGAAGTTTTTGAAAAAACAAGACCAAATAAAAACCTGCCAGTGTCAGGTCCTGGGAGCCTGGCAAGGAAACATGAAATGCTAGATACAAAGCAAATAAAATTCTTCTATATTTAGCAAATAGAATCTTCCATACATATTTTTAGTAGCCTGCTTTAATCTTCCTCTAATAATACAGTCTTTACTGCAACTTTGTCAGAGACACTATGGCTCATAAATATTCATGAGTTTAAAAGAATTACATAGATTTTGTTTTAAAGTCAATATTGAATTTGCTAATGCAAATGGCTCAGTTAATTAACTAAATGGCATCCTAAACTGAACTTATATGAAACTCTTTTGTACACTGATTGTTTTTCATGAAGAATTGATGCATATAAATTAACTTTTCCCTCTTCCATTTTAAATCATTCTTTAGTACATGCTCTAGGGATGATGATTTTCAGCAGATCAGACTTTCTGAACAGTTTGCTGCAAGAATTTCTGTTTCATGTAATCATCTTACAAGTGCTATGGAAGTGTCAGTTGTGATTTATCAATAAGTCTGGACTGAAGTGTTCATTTAATAGTTGTTATAACTTCAGTTATTTCTTTATTATCCAAGTCCTCCCTTGGATGACCTCAAACCTGCTTTCAGTCCAGTTATGCTCTTGGCTGATTGCAGTGTAGTCAGTCACTGTCTCTTCTCTTCCTAATATTTGCATTTTTTCTGAAATGGAATGGTAAAAAAGAAGCTGCTGCTTGATTTACATTTAGTAAGCGAAGAAATTCATTCAGAGAGCTTCCTCGATTCTTCATACAGAATACTATTTCTCTATGCAAGCAATTCTGATTTTCTTTTTTAAACCTGATGCTATCAGTTATCATATATTTGAAGTCCACTTTCATTAAGTGCTTTGTATATCCAAGTGAACCTCCCAAGGGGGGCATACAAAAATAGCATTTTTGGAAGTTTTCACAGACATCCCACAACATACTTTTGATCATGTTTATTGCAGCTTATTTTGTTATGCATATAAAAATTACATGTTGGAGAGATGCATGTCCTCATCTATATTCTCAAACAGCTGGGTAATAACTGCATTATTTCCCTGGTCATTTCAGGTAAACAGGGAAAGAGGTTGACTTGTGGGAGAGAAGTGATGTTTGAAATCAGGCATCAGTCACTTGAAATATATGTACAAGTAGTGATGCCTTACTAGTAATACAACTCATCAAGTTAATTCATTTGCAAGAACATTTCTGACTTCTGCAAAACTATTGCCCAAGATTTGATCTTTCTTACTTACTCTCTCTACCTAATTAGTTTCAAGATTTTTGTTTTGAGCACTGTTCTTGAGTTAAATGATTGAGCTGTAACTCTACAACCATAATTTTAATTGATACTGCTTTAATTGAATCTACTTTCTGGGTATTCATAAGAATTAAATAGAATGGGCAAACAGAATACGATTTTGCATCAGGTGACATACTTTATAAAAATCCTTCCTCCCTTTATACCTGTTATTGTAAGAACTGATATTCCTTTCCATCTGCAGAGCTCTAATTCTTCCCATAGTGCATGCACACAGCTCTGTGCAGACTGAAAAAATATTTATCTAAAGCTCAAGTGAGAAATAGCAGTGGAAAATTGGAGCAAGGGAAACGATCAAGGAGATCTAAACTGCCAAGATGAGCATAGGTAAGGTTTTGCACCAAAGTAATCAGATTGGGGTAGGGATAGGATCAGCATAGTACTATGTTGTTTAGGCTACTTCTGGGGCAAAATCATTCAAGACATCAGGTTCAGATGGAACAGAAGCAAGCAATGCAAAGTAATTTTAGAATTCATAAGTAGAAATTAAAATACTTAGATGAAGACCAAGGTTTTGAAAGTATGCAATTATTCGAATTTCAGATATTCTCATGTTTTGAGAGATGTTACCTTTTTTGTGCTGGCAGTTTTTTGTGGATTTTTTTGTGTGTGTTGTAAGGAAAAGAGCAAAATTTAGAATAAGTAAAATTTAATATGTGGAAAATCGTCAGATAATTTCAGGTTAGAATAAAATTTAATATTGTGAAGACCAGTTTCAGTTGGTAAAATTAAGTTCTTTTGCTGTTTTACTATTTAGAGCTTAAATCTTTTCTATTATTCTGCCACTAAGCTTCCAATTAATCTTACTTAATTACCACTTGAACTAAAGTACAAAATTTTAGATGTATCGCATGCTTTGAGTTTAATGTTTTGGCACGTAACATTGAAATTATGTAGTCCTTTGATGTTGAACTCAGATTGGTGTCTTCAAAAGTATAATCCATACTTTTCGTGTTTCCACTTGCAAATTTATTTTGTCTTAGGTTGCAAACCAAGGTATATTGTCAATGTTGATCTGTTGTGAAATAAGGCAAAGTTGAAAATGCTTAATTTGTCCTGAAAAGGATAACCCAGATTTTTAGAAAGATGTTCCAACTGAAGTTATCTTTTGTTCAATTCCTGTTTTTATTTGCCCCCTGTCTTGCTTGCCAGCCTGTAACACTTCATCAGGTCTGTGTCAGTCCTAGGCAGACTCTGGGGAAAGCATTTCATGTTTGCCCTGTTTTCACTCTGCTGCAGGTGTTGCCTTATGGCCACTGTTCCTTTTCCTTGTCACTCTTAGAAAAGAACTTCAGCCATCCTCTGATAAAACTTAGCAGTCTTTCTTAAATAGGAGGGAAAGTCATAAGATACCAAAGGGAATGAAAATAAGTAAACACTGGATAGTTACCCCAAGACAACAAGTGAATAAAAGGAGGATGGGGCCCAAAGTAAAAATGTAAAAGAGTATTGAAATGGGACACTAGCTACTGCTCATTCATCCCTGGAGGCATCCAAGAACTTGTAGGAATTCATTCAAAGAGCCCAGAACAACAGCTATGGGACTGCTGTGGCTCCCACCAGCATTGAAATCCCACCTCAGGGGTGCAGCTTCTGGAGCTGTGAAAAATAAACTGGAAGGACTGTGAGTAAAACAGTAGGGAAGGTTCTGGAGGGCCCCATCTCCATGTGTACTGCTCTGCCACAGAAAGCACATAAATCTGAACAGCCAGTCATCATGTCCATGTCCATTACTCCATGGAGGTTTTCCAATTTATGCTTCTGGTGAACTGCAGAATTAGCTCAGGAAACAAGCTGTCCCCCAAGAGACAGTCTGCAACAGTACCTTGGCGTGATAGGCAGACTTGTAATTACCTTAAACTCATCAGGCTCTAATTTGATTAGCCAGCTTGACAGCTTTATGCCAGAGCTTACAATAAAGCCCAAACAAACCACAATGAGCTAGCAAATGAAATCCCTGATAACCAGAATCTAGGGCTCTGGTTCCCACACAATGGCATGTGACACATTACTTGGATTTTACAAGGAATTGCCTTGTTAAATGCTTATCTGTACCCCTAACCTGAGTTGGTGAAAGTTCTTTATTTATTTACTCTTGTTCTTTTTATCTCTGTGATAAAATTAGGTGACATTACCATATATAATTAACTGATTCATATTTACGTAGATTTCTTTATTTTTTATTGAAAATATTATAATCCTGTATTTGTGCTATAATTTTAGAACAGGAGACAATTTGTAAGAAGAGGCTGCATTTACTTAAATTACAGTTTACCTCTCGTCATAGGTGGGATAGAAAAATATTTTTAAAACCGTGGTTGAAGTACAGTCTGTCACCAAAACGTAATCATTCGTCTTCCATTGCGCTGGATGGAATATACCTTAGTATATTATTCGTTACTTCCCCCTTTCTCTTCCTCTCCCCAAAACCTCTACAATTTTTTCTTTCTCTCTCCTGTGTTACACTCAAAATACTTAATGTTGATTGGAAGCAGATTAATTTAAATTTCAGGTCTTCAAAAGTCAGCTTGGATTTTTATCTGCCTGTGACTACCTATTTGCTTTCAGTTGTATTTCTGTGGAACTTATTTACATTAATATTAAAGCTAGTAAACATTAGAGATTAACATTCAAAAGTTGAAATAAAGATGAAACCAATCTTGTATGAAATTAGGCCAAGGTCTGCATAAATTTTGAGTTAACACATAAGGGAAACGAATGCATTTTTAATTGTTTTCTTTCTTTTCTGGGGCCATTCTGGAAAAGCAGATATTGAATTATATTTAAAAGATTCGGATGATAGCAAAAGTAATTTGCTTCATGTATTAGTCTTTATTAAATAGAATCTTATGAGGTGTCTATAACGAACAAGGGAGGCAATGTAATATATGGCAAATCAATTTCTTGAATTATAAATACCCCTTACATACAGTCCAAAAAATCACATGCAGGGATTATGTAAAGGGATTATTTTAGAACCTACAAATCAATATTCTCACACCAGATTTTTAAAGAAACATGCATGTCATGAGACAGTTGTGTTCCTTGCATTCTCCCAGCAGGTGGTGTTTCGGTTTTAGTATCACTCATTGCTTACATGACTCTGAGTTTGGATTTATTGTCTTCTGAAGAATTTCATTATTAGGGATTAGAAGTACAGGGCACTAATACCTCTGTAGCTAGGCAATATGATAGTAATGCTAAACCATTAATGATGCTTAACTGTACAGGGAATGTATTTTATATTGGGTGTCTGAGAAATCTTGTGCCACTTTTATGAGGGTCACTTTGGTAGAAAATATGCCTAAAAATTGATCACTGGGAAACCTTACTTTTCATGATATGGAAAACTAACAATATGGCTGATTTTTGTATTTGCTGCCTGCTGCCCTTTTTTTTTTTTGGTAAAGTACAGATGGTTTCTCCCCTAGTGTATGTTNGCATTGTGACACCTCACCTCCCTAGCTATAGAAAACATTCTGGGAAGGACAGCACGGAGCTTTGTGTTGGCTTATTCATTGCCAGCCTGTTCCTACAGTCACTTCAAGTGCTTCAGAGCTGGATTTGAACTGTGCCATTCACTGATTCTTAATTTCTAATATTGTTGGCATAGAAGAATGTGCTTAGTTAAAACTCTGACTGCTTTGAATGCAAATCAGAGAACCGAGTTGCCTGATCTGAATTGATGATACATTTCTTCATTATTTTTCTTCACTGTGTGCATCTGCTTATGCATAAATGGATCCAATTGGCAACTCTAAACACCTTATAAGAAAACACATGCTTATAAATATCTACATTCAAGATGTCAAGAAAGGTTAGCTATAATTCAAGTGATCAATTTCATGTTTTCAATTTTTTTTCCTGATTAAAAATTGAGCCTCAAAGCAATTTAGTATACTGAGATAATTTTTTTTTTACTAAAAATACTGAAAAGCCTGATGGTAAAGTTTGATTTTTTTTTTCTTTAAATTTTATTTTAGCTTTCTATATGTATGTTTTGGTTTTTTGCTGGGTTTTTTTTGGACAGACTGTGCTTCAACTGAATTGCAAGATACCTGCCATAATAATGTGATTGTTTGGTCTACTCTTTTTTCCTTCTTCAAATATATAAAACTTGTATTTTAACATTTTATATACACATATGTATGTGTAGCATTAAATTGTTTTGTAGTTTGTTTGTGTTTTTTTTTCACTAAAACAATGTCTTCTTGTATTTCTTCAGGTGTCCAAAGAGCTTCCAGAAAAACAAAAAGAAATAGAGATTCTGCTAAAGGATTTTGTTGAACTTGATCAAC
Source organism: Cyanoderma ruficeps (assembly GCA_008694505.1). Taxonomy (NCBI): domain Eukaryota; kingdom Metazoa; phylum Chordata; class Aves; order Passeriformes; family Timaliidae; genus Cyanoderma; species Cyanoderma ruficeps. The sequence continues at coordinate 41,248,811 of VZDJ01007754.1, read as the reverse complement.
AACTAAATCAGGTGATATTGTGGGTAACGCCTGTCAAGAACCAGCTGGAGCTTTACAACAAAGTGGGTCAGCCAGGAGCCTTTGATATTCAGGTAAATTTTCCTCCATTTAAAAAATTTAGTGACCTCCATTTAGTGGTCAAAAATTCAGTTGCAGCATCAGCTGTATAATGTTTATTAATGATGTGACTTTGAGGCAGAAGTCAGCAATAGTTCCCAGAAGTTCAAAGCTCTATGAATTAAGGAAACCTTTTATTCTTTTCTGCTGAATGGTTTCTAGTGAGAGGGCACATTAGAACTAATGGTTCCAAGATGACATATAAGTATAACCTTCAATTTTTACCATATTATATACATGAAACAATAGCCCCAAAAGTCAGTGCATCAAATTTTAATATGAAGTGAACTAAAATACATAATATCAGCGTTGAAGCATTGAAGTTTTTTCATTAAAGCTATTATGACTACATGAAAATCAGAATATTCAGGACCATAATGCAATTCTGATATTGCAAGGAAAGATCTGTAACTGCACAGGTAACATTCCAGAATCAATAAAGGAAATTGTCTAATAAGTGTGAGAAAAATATTTGTAATCTGATCTTTGATAGATGTTTAAGTATAGAAAAGATGCCTGTATATAGGTTGACCGAGACCAGAGAAATTAAGGCTGAAAAATTCTGTCTAAACCCAACTGGGCTGCTGGGTGCGTACTTAGACCTTTTGGTCTTGCCTTTTATCTATGCATGTATGGTCTTCAAATAAACTGAGGAAATATTTAAAGTACGATAGATAATCAAAATCTCTGAGGTTATAGTTTATAGTAGCTCAACATCTTGTTCACATAGGTGAAGATTAAAGGGAAGACACAGTTTTGTTTTGTATCAATTTGATGGTGCAATTTTTAGTGGAAAATGAAAGAATGCAAATATTCAAAACTTTTCTTGTCTAGCATGAAATGGAATAATACCTGCTCCTGAGCATGTATGGTTTTGCAGAGTATGTTTATTAAGTTTACTTTAACTTAGTTTCTGCTAAGAAACTTGTTTAATGCCCAAAAACTTTTTAAGCCATACAATCATATTATATAAGAGACTGAATCTCAAGTCCTGTTGCAGTCCTATAATTGACAGAATGAGTTCAGCAATGGCATTCATTCCCTTTCTAAAAGATAAAATTAGTGTAGCTTTTTGCAAATGTCATTATATGTACTGAATGACTGACGGAATTTTGGTTTCAAGAAAACTAGAAGTGTTTTTCTCTTGCACTTGAATAAAACTTTTTAGGTGATATATATATTTTTCTATTTTGTTCCTTTATTTCTAGAATGATTCCACCATTTAATTTTATATAAAATGAAAATAGGGCTAAATTTCTACAAATTATAGGACTATTGTTTTTCATACTGATTGTCAGTGAAGTGTTCTGTTTGGCTCTTCCATTTTGTGGTGATGTGACTAGAATATTTCTGAAAAAATGATTGAAAGAACAGGAAAACAAAAGTTAAAAAAATAATAATCTGTAGTCCTGAAATAGAGGGAGGAAATCATGTATTCCCTGAGAGGTGGGGGGACAACGAAGAGTTCCAAAGAAACTCAAATACCCTTTCTCTCTGTGAAAACCTCCACCATATTTCTTACACAGCTAAATTTATATCACTTTCTTGTAAAGACTGACCTTTACAGGAGGCAGTTTTGGTTGTAGATCACTTAGTTGTGATTATAAGGACTTTAAGGATTATAAGGACTGTAATCATATGAAGTGATTTTGCTCTTTATCTGCATGTTATCTATGTGGATTGCTTTTAAAAGACATAGATTTAACTTCTTTAGAATGTTGAATTAGGTTTATCCAGACTGCAGGGGTTTTTCTGGCAGAGAGGATCTTAGTTCAAGATTCTTTGTTAATTATCTCTGAAGGCAGATTATATCCTCAGAACTTTTTTTTTAAGATTAAGCAGTGTAAAACCATTAATAATTACAAAACACATTAAGAATGAGTAGATATAATAGGAAAGCAGACTGTTCTTGACAGTGTTCAATTTTACACTCAACTTCAAACATTCAGACCCATGCTAACACACTGCCTGTCCTACACTGGGTCAAGCCTGGACCTACACACTCTCTCAAATAATTTTTGAAATATTTATATTTATGTGTATTTTTAAATTGCTATCCTAATTGCAATTTAAATTAATTTAAATTGCTGTGGAAATGTGTACCTTTAAAAAAGTAAGGATGTGTATGCTACCTATGGAAAGGATGTGTCTTTTGCTCTGGTGTTCCCAGAAGTGGTACAAATATTCAACATTTATTTTGCAACCATTTTAATGCCTTCACCAATATCCAAAGAACACTGAAGTATATCCTATAGGATTTCATAACTCCTTTTCTCAGAAACAAGAATAAACTAGTAGAATGAAATGCATAGTGATAATATTCTTAGAAAAGAGACTGGATGCAAATTTTTACAAATAATCTTTTTGGACATTCTAAAAGCTTGGAAGTTATGAGGAAGTTTAAAACTGACCATCACACTTGTAAATATAGCACTGGAGTGAAAAAGACCAGGTTCACATAAGTCCTCAGGAAAACCAGACTATTTTGATTATAGGATTTGATGTAATGGCTTACAAATTTTAATTTTAATTCCATTTGAGACATTGTCTTTTATGAAATTTCTGTCAAGGTTCTTCATACTCTTAAGCCTGCAAAGTAAAGTTCTCCTTTCCCTCCAGCCATTAAGTCCTCTCCTGACTCTTGTTTTCTAAGTTGTTTTTTCAGGAAAAGAGTTCCAAAATTAACATGAGTAGGTGTAAATTTTGTGTATTGAAAGGATATTAATTTCTGAAGGCCACAAAATATTGAGTGTTAAAAATTTTCTGACCTCAGAAGCAGGTTGAAATAAATAATAAGAATATGTGGGGTTGGATAGATGGAAGAGAAAGAGGACGTGGATATGTGTTTATTTTAAATGAATGGCTGGTGTATCTTTGGCTGGTTAGCAATATTATGTTGAAGTAGTATGCCTATTTTAAAGCAAGTTTCTTGCATTTTTACTTATATTTAGCAAATTTTAATTACAGAAATTTGTGGTAGCTGAAATTTAAACTTGACACACAAATGAAAGTGCATCTAAAATACCAGTTGTCAATATTCTGAAAGAATTTTCCAAAATACAGTGATTTCTTCCTCTCAAAACCATAGCAACCTTTGCTTCTGGCATGCAACTATAACCTGATAACTATGATTGCATTTTCTTCCTTAAATCAAGGGGTATAATAAATGCAGGTCCTTATCAGATAATCTGATTTAACCTTTTAAATAATATTGATCTATATAATTCAAACATATATCAAGGAGAATATCTGTGAATTTCACTTTCACAACTCACACTGATAACTTTCCATTTCTGTGAATTAATACCAGTTTATAACTTGCTCATACCTTTTTTCTTTCCACCTGCAAAAATAAGCAATTAAAAAGATATGACATGTCCCTTAAATTTACTTAGGAGAAAAATTAAATAAGATCTCCAGCAGTGTTAACCTTTAATGGTGGCACAAAAGTAATTCTATGAGAGTAAAAAAGGGGCAACTAAAGGTGAAATTATTAAAGGTTGTTACAGAGAACTTCTCAAAGTAACACTTTGAAGACACAATACATAATTTGCCTTGGTGACAGGTAGAGCAATTAAAATCCCTCCTATAGCTCTTAAAACTACATCTCTATTAGTAATTAATAGGACCATTTTTTGGCCTAGAGGTTAACTGATGCAGCACAACTTGCATCCTTTCAGCAACAATCCCAATCCCCCAGGAACACAGTTGCATCCAAAGTTGCTGCATCTGTGCCTGATGCTAATCCCTGACCATGGCTGGGCATTGCCTCAGACCTTACAGTTTGTCCCATGTTGGAAGCAAAGCTCACAATTTAATGGTATGGGCCATTATGCTGAATAACTTGAGCAGATGCCCTCTCCCTTTTTAGTTCATTACTTTTGTCACCACATAAAAAAATCAGGGAAAGAATGAAAATTAGTTATTCCAAAATAAGAGTGGTTAAGATACAATCATTGAGAGATGTCTCTACCCGAATTAAGGTGAAAAACATGATCCTATGCTGAAAGTCAATAGTACAGATTTTATTTAACTGTAAGACGTGAGGTAGAGAAGATAGAATGAAATAGAAAAGAGAGGGCGGGGGAGAGAGAGAGAGGATGAGACAGGTTAAGCAGAAGATAGGCACCATCCATGGATCCAATAGTACCCGGTTGGTCTTCCTTCACCGTGGCCGTCTTGATGTTAGGGGACCCAAGTTAATTTTAAACTTTTCACTATTTAAAGACTCTTGCAACCAAAGGAATTAATTTTAACTGGCTAAATAGTTCATGGTTCCAGATGCTTAATACCTGTTGTTTCCTACATTGAATCCTAAGCTTAGTACAAATGTACATGGAGGGACAGGCTCTTTCCTACTTCATGGTAATGCAATTAGAAAACAGAAGAATAGAAGATGCAGACATAAAGAGGTTGGACAAGTCCAGCATGATCCTTGGTCACCTGGAATAAGACCTTGTGGTGACCAAGGAATGTACAGGGTGACTTTGTAGTCCTACAATCCCTGGAGCATTCTGTATCACTTGGGGCTTTGGACAACATCTCAGCTTCTAAAGTATGTACAAATGTCAGTTTAAAAAGCATCAAAAATGTTAAGAAATATGTGAACACTATTAAACTATAGAAACAAACTTTTTAGATGTTCAGTCCCAGAAAGCATATTGTACTTTGCAACAGCATTTACTATAAAATACATTCCCTGCTGATAATTTTTTTCTTTCAGGTCATTCTGCTATCATAACTCTACACTTACTTCAAAGAATTAAAGTATGGCTCAGTAAACCCTAATGTATTTTATGCCATTATGATTTGTCTTTGTAATTTTCTTGGCCACAATTTAGAGGCTGTAGTGCCACAATTAGGACCCACACCCTCAGTTAAGCATGACAATTTTTAGCAGTGGTGTCAAAAATCACACTTGAGCTTTAATAACTCATTTCTCAATACATAAGAAATGTATGTATTGAGTAAGAGTAGAGAAAGGATTCTTCATTCTCAGGATCTAGAAGGCCTCTGAGGTGCAGCTGAGGTGCAAACCTCTGAAGTTGTTTGCTTCACTCATTATTTTCCTCCTTAATAACAGTTTTCTTCTATAAACTGTCAAATATGTATTTTTTAGAATTTAAGAAACTATCCAAATAAATCAACATTGAAATGCATATTTGCAGGCTACAAATTTAAAGTATTAGGATGGATCTTTGTATTGAATATTTTTTTACCACACTGACGTGATCATTTCCAATAATAGCATAATATGTAGAGTGGATCTGTGAAATACTCATGTATATTCATGGAGAAGGCATGAAATCTATAAGAAAGTCTTGACTCCTCTACTACTTGTGAACACTGGAACACTTCCAGGTTTGCAGTGTACCAGCTTCTCATGCATGTAGAATATATTTCATGTTGTGTCTTTTACAACTCTGGTTTCCCAAGCTTGACAATCTGACTCTGCCTGGGTTCATTCTTTGACCTGGGTTTACCCTCATTCTGATAGCTATTTTGCATGATTTAGTATTCATACTTCACAAACTTAGATGGTGTCATCATGACTTTCCAATTTTACAAAATGGTGCCAAGGAACTAGTACAACAGTTGTTTACATTATAGCATGGTAAAAAAGATTGAAGTTCTCAACAGAACAGCTCTGTTTATGATACAGCTTCTGCCAGCACTGGTGTCTAAGCTGTGGGTGTTATAGCCACAGTCAGTGGATTCAGCCATGGTAGGGAAACCTTTCACCAATGACATGCTGAAGTTCAGCTCTTACTATGTGATTGTTTTTTACATGCTGGTACTTTTTTTCAATCAGTAACTTCTCTCAGTACTGACTATGTAAGGCCCTCATTTTCCTGGTCCTGTTTTCAATTTGATCAACTTTATTTTTCTTAGCCATATTTCTTCCTCTGTCAATAAAAATCCACAGCTAAAGATGTGCATTTTCTAACTCCTGCACGTTCAAATGTCATGGTTTTGCTGGTTGTATTGCCACAACCCTTATTCATATAAGTAAACTCGAATCCTAGGAAGTGATGGCTGATTTTCAATTCTTAATGCAACTATATCCTCTCAGTGTAAAAATGAGGCCCTGCAAGATAACATGGGTGATACCAAATACTGTCTGTCAGTGAAGAAATTTTGATATGAGGAAGTTTTATTTAGCATTTTCAGAACTGCCTGGTTCCTGACCCAAACAGCACTATCTACAATTTTGCCTTTCTTCTTGGGCTCTCTAAGGGTAGCCTTGCTTCCTTCAAGTCTTTGGCAATTTCGCAGTACTTTGATATACATTTCCCAGGGTACTTCGGCAGTAATTTGGGCTGGAAATGTACGGGATATCCATCTAACAGCAGGAGATAGTAGATTTAACAGCAGAGAAAGCTGTGTAGCAATTACTGAGGTGTGGACATCCGTGAACTCCTAAGAGGATGGTCTCCACCTTCCCTTTTAATCTAGCCATCACTGACAAACATTTTGCCAGGTATTCATTTTTTTGCCAAAAATATTCATATTAAAAAGAGCACCCAAAACAAGCACACATATATTTCTGGGCTGTTTAAATGTTACATGAAACATTTATACAGAAATAGTTACAACTCTTGTATGTGATATGGCAACTCTGCAGCTGACTTTGAAAATTCAATGTGTCCTCTCTGAGATATGCATAGAATTAGTATAGTTGGTTCAGTGTAAGGTCAGAAGATGCTGCTCTGGTCATCCAGTCAGACCTACTCTATGAAGTCATCCTTTCAGCTTTCTGGCTTATTTTCTGCTTGAACTGCAACACACCTCTCTCAAAAATAATAATTTAAAAATTCCAGATGAATCCAAACCAACCAAAACTGGTTTTTGATTTCCACATATGAACAGTCATCCACATCTCCTGGTAAATTACTGCAATGGTTGAGTTAAAAGCCTTCCCATTTTTCCTCAGCTGAGTTTATTTAACTCCATCTTTCTGGCACTGCTTTGTTTGCCAAACTAGAGAGAGGTCTGATACTGTATTAATAGACAATAATTAAGTTCTTTCCTAAACCCTGTTTGTTCACCATCAGTACTGTGGTTCTAATTCAGGCAAGAAAGCAAATATGGAGTATCTAATTAGTATTAGTTCAAAAGGCAATTATTGTAGTGGTCAAAGCAATTATTTTTTGCTCCTAATAATAATGTGGTTATCTTTAATCACAATCTTTTTTTGGCTAAGTCAGATAATCAGAGTCTAAGTAGGTGGCAATTGTTGCTATAATGGAAGTTATAGTCACTTCTGCATTGTATGGAACATTTAAGGACATACATGAGCACTTTGAAATGTGTTTATTCTGATCCAGTCATCCAGATTTAATATACTTAAACCTTTTAGAGATACGTTATTCTGAACATGTGGATGTAGACCTATACTTTACACTTTGAAACAGCTTTGCCTACGGCATCAACAATCTGTGGAGCTCCAAAGTTATGGCTCAAAGAAGTTGTGCAAATACTGACCTTTATATCATCCTACTGACTGTTCTGCTGAGATTTGTTTATTTCAGTTGCAAGAAAAAAAGGGGAATATTGGAAGTGATGCTGCTGTAGTTGACAGCTTAAGAAAATACCTTCAGAAATCTAACCAACTTTTTTGTTGATTTATCTCAGTTTTCTTTTCCTTAAATATTTATTTCCTCATAGTCCTGTTCAATCCCAATTCTGTGTATGATGGTACCCCAAGTCATTGAGAGTTTTGATTAGAGATTCCCAGATGTCTTGCTTACAGGAAGAAACCCAGAAAGCTTCAAAGCATGGTTAAATTAATGCTGGTTTTGGAAGAACAAAGTGAGAATAATAGGGTTTTCTTAAATATATAAAAATCAAAATGACTGGATAAGGCAGACCAGAAGTAAAAGCTTTCTTATTACAACCCACTGCAAGTGTGACTAAGATAAAATTAACATTTTGCAATCTGTTACAGTCAGATTGCACTTTTTAAATGTAGTCCGTGTAACATTTGTGGTGTGCTAAAGCTTTAGAAAAATACTTTAAGTGGGAGCTAAAAGCTTTTTTAGAGGCAAAAACCACCCCAACTTCTTTCTAATATGTACATAGTAAAGCTGTTTTATTGTGTTGTGATGTAGTCAACAAGACACTATTAGCAAAAAAACAATTTTAGAACCCCAGAAATGTAAAGAATGAAAAGCATGTTGTCTAGTAAGATAAGAAAAGCTTACAAATAGGCTAATGCTTATGCGTTTTTAGTTGCTCATGAATTTTAGCTGTTACTGTGGATTATTTACTTCTGTATTTAGTGTTTGAAATCTAAGGGTCAGTATTTTTATAAAGTCAAACAGTCTACAAGTCTTCTGAAAAATTTAAATTCACAGATTTCTTTAGCCCTGTTCAATTAGCATAATAAAACTCGCTGTTTTCTTTTGCTCTCCAGTCATGCAGCCCATAAACACCTTAGTTAACCTAGAAATTAAGTATCTAGTACCTCTGTTATCTTTTACTACTGATAGAAATCTTCATTTAATAACATTTTCACTTATTTTTTCCCATCTAAAAATTTTTAGTTTCTGAAGCAGTGAGATTTTATTTACTGAATTCCTACTTCAAATACAAAATTTTGAAAGAGTAGAAATGCTGCAGAAGAAATTGAGCAGTAATTTTTTAGTGTTTAAAAGAGCCCTGGAACACACTCTGATCTTGCCAAAGATTAGTGTACTTTAATTTTGGGATTTGGCTGGTAGTAGTCAAGAAAACAAAGGATGAATCCTATATTCTATATATTCTATATCTTCAGTGCTGTTTCACCTTCATTATCTATTATATTCTTAAAATCAATACTTTTTGATTGTAGAATTAATCTTAAATTAGTGGGAAAAGTTCATTAGCTAGCTTGGATCAAAGTGGGCGTAAAACAAAAGCTTTTATTTTCTCTGACTTTTTTTTTTCCCCTTGGTCAATGGCAGCAAATGTAAAAAGTACATAGAAAACTTATTTTAAGGAAATGAAAATACACATATTTACTCAACCTTATTCCATATTCCTCTCTGTCTGGTTGAAGAAGCTGCACAGTGTAGTAAAGGCATACATCAAGTAAACAGTGTTTAGGTTTTCTTCTTTTGCATTTCTGGAGTTTATTTTAATAGTATGCATATTACCATTGCACGCATTTACATGGGATTTATTTACATTTAATACTTTCAGAAATTCTTTGCCCCTGCAATGATTTACTCTTTTTAGGATTAAATGGCCTGGGATGCTCAGCTTGATTCCAGTTCCCCTGCTGTTAAAAGAGGAACCGAAGCTGTTCTATTCCAACCTGAAGAGACAACTCTATCCTTCCTGTTCTACAGATGTCTGCAGTTGGTGCTCCTTACCTCTGCAGGAGAGCTCAGGATGTGTGGGATGGAAGGGAGGATATGGGGAGAGGGCACAGAGGAGAGGAGGGAGGTGTACTGCCTGCTCCTCCTCCACTTATCTGTTGAAAGCCTTAGGAGTCATTGTACCTCCTTCTAACCATAGGAAGAGGTTAAAGCTGTACTTTCTGGGAATTCTTTCTGCTCTTTATTTCAGCGCTGCCATTTCCCCTAGAAAACTGTTTGCCAGGGTGGTTGTGACAGATTTAGGTTATTATAAATGATGAGGGCGTGGAAAGGATGGACAGAAATGCAAGTCCCATTTAAGGAATGGATGGAGAAATGACACTTCTGGATAGGAAGTAAGTTGGCAGAATGCAGAAATTCATGTTTCTGCTGCTAGCTCACTGAAAACCCTGCTGACCCTTTCAAATCATCTTCTCCAGACAATATAACAAACCACTTTATATTTTCCGGCCACCTTTGACTCCAAATGCTCTTGCAATCTCAATGGACATTTCTCCCTGCTTACTCAGTTTCCCAATTTTTTTTTCCTATACTCCCTCCTTACCTCGGGGTCATCACTCACTCCTCCTGTACTCCCCTACATTTGAGTCCTTTTTCCAAGGCTTATGCAGCCTTCATTTTTGCTTATACTGCTTCAAACTCTCTCTTGGTGTAGAATTTATATCTGTTTACTCTCTGTGGTGGTTACTTGTCATGTATTTAAAATAGTATATTAAGTTTATTTTTGGCAGATAAAAACTGACTATCCTTAACAAACAGTTAATAACGCTTTATTTTTTTTTTTTTAAATAACATGTATTTGGATTTTGTCCTTGGTAACTTTGAATGACAATAAGAAGGCTGTCAGCTCTTGTCAATCACTTCATTATATACTTGACAACCTTAAGTCAGAACAGAAGAGAAGAGCACGGCTGAGGAGTAGCAAACCTAATTCTAGATAAATGAAAGAAAATTACCCCACAGGAGAGAATAACAATGCCAAATGGACATTGCTGTATTTTTTTACATCAGTCATCATTTGTCAGTTTTTTCTTGACAATCTAGGCCCAGATAAGTCAGATTTTAACACTTTACTGATTCTTTTACCTTTTCATTTTGCTAACATACTTTTGCAGGAATAGTTTTATATACATTAAGAGGTAGTGTAGTTTGTTTATTAGAGCACATTTGGAATATGTACCTCAGAGATCTGTCTCATATACTGGCATCAATGCCTGATTTGGCGAAAAGGTGAACTGGAAAAACTTGGGATGATGAAATCTACACTACCTATATCTTGATATTCTGTGCCTAAATCAGTTATGGCTCTTCCCTGAAACTTTCTTATGGGACTTGGAGGAGCAACCTGATTAATCTTTTGTTTGTGAACTTTGAGCATTTAAATTTTGAAGAGTGTGTCCAAATCTCTCCTGAAGAAATCTTTTCCAATTGCAAGAATATTAAACAATGTTAGCTACAAGTGGATTGTGAAAATATGGCAAAACTTGCCCAGCGATTAATCCTTGTAAATTTAATATATAACAGACTTTGCAGCCATAAGGATGGATTGCAAACACGGTGTCCAAGCATCTCAGGAAAGGAAAGATTTTTGAAAGGTGATCAAGTATTTGATGTGTAGTAGTACTGTTTTTATTGGAAATAATGGATAATACATCAAGATGTGATTTCATTGTTGAAAGCATAAGCTTTTTAGAAATGTGGGTGAATTGGTTAGAAGTTAGTGAGCTAGTACCTCAGCTTTGGTTTTTGCCTTCCTCCTTGTACTACTGCTAACAGCTCAGGTACCCTGCAAAGTATGCTTAATATAAGCAAACAAATAAATACAAAAGCAAACTTTGAGAAATGACAGGACAGTTTACCAAGACTCTAGTGAAATCAATACCAAAACTATAGCTTGCTTTAGTTAGGCTTTCTAAGAAAGGAAATTTCCTCTCCTATTCAACAAAACACAGTTTTCTAATATTCTGACCATCTTTTTCATATGTTCTTTTCTTAACAGAAAACATTCTATCTCTTCAAAACACAGCTCATGAAAGGTCTTGATATTCCTGATGATAGCATAATATTTATGAAACAGTAACTCTTCTTTTGTAAGATTATATATTTTTTCTCTACTGATCACAAGCAATTTAAAATACTGGAATCTGAAGGAGAGTCCGTTCAAATGAACACTTACAGCTGCACAAGGTCCTATTAGGTTTGTCTTCATTTGCTTTGAATTGATTGCTATGTAATAAATGTTAGAAACACACAATGTATGTCTTCATAGTTTTTTGTACATTGGAAAAGATACAAATTCTTGGTAGCTGATAAATATTTGAATGTTTGATTTGGCTGCTATTATTTTAGCTGATATTTGAGAAGAAAATTTGTTTATTTTTTACTTGCTGATTTAAGTAGAAATAAAAATGTATGCCTAGAGTTATCTTAGTTCTTTCTCACGCTAAAGTTAGTGATGGTGCGGAAATCTCTAAATCCTGTTGCAGATTAAGTAAATGCAGCTTTGACATTGGATATAGTGCTGTAAAGCTTAACTCTTGTGAGATGCCCTTGTAAAGATTGTCAGTGCATTTCACGAGGAAAAAATTTGCATTTCAAGATGCTTTGGCAGGGCAGGTGGGAATACTTTCTAAAACAGTTGTTGTGGGTTAATGATGGCAGGCAGCTCAGCCCCACACAGTTGCCCCCTGCCCCATCCCTACCTTCCCAGTCCAATAGGTAAAAGAACCATAAGAGCAAAGATGAGAGAACTGGAGGGTTGAGATAATGACAGTTTAACAGGTAGAACAAACCTGCCCATGCAATCAAAGCAATGAATGAATTCATTCACTAGTTCCCAAGGGCAGGCAGATGTTCAACCATTTCCAGGAAATCTGGGCCCATTCATGAGTAAAAGTTACTTGGAAAGACCAGCCCTTTTACTCCAGATGTCCCCCTTTCATCCTTCCCCACAGCTTTTACTGCTAAGCATTAGGTCATGCTCTGGGATATCCCTTTGGTCAGTTGGGGTCAGCTGTTGCACTGTGTCCCCTCCCAGTTTGTTGCTGGTGGAGCAGCATGAGAAACAGAGAAGGCTTTGAGTTTGTGTCACTGCTACTCAGCAACAGCTAAAACACACCTGTGTTATCAACAGTTCTGGTTGTAAATGTAAAACATAGTTCCATCCAGGCTGCCGTGGGGAAAGTTAGGTTCATCCCAGCTATGCCCAATACATCCATGTAAGCCTGGGCCCTGCTGAGTAGCATTTGCTTACTAGTTCTTTTCATTCTTTGTAATAAGAATTTCCTTTTTCTCAGATGAAATCAATGGTTGTGATTCTAAAGGGATCAACTTCTGATAACATACTTATTTGTGGAAATTAAAACAAAAGATGCCACCACTCAGAGTGTGCATATAACTTCTCCATTTTCATTTGCAAACCAGGCAGCTGAAAATGAGCCAAAAGCATTCTTTCTTTACTAAAAGAACATAAATTCTATTTACTGAAATCTACCTCCGCTTCTGCTGTTGGAGTGATGTACTGGAGCAGTCTTTGCCATTCTTTCCAGTGAAACTGTTGGAAGATAAATGGTAGAAATATGTCCTCATCCACGTTCTTTAAAAATGGTTTATGAAAGACTAATACCAGAAGATGGGCATATTTAAAAACATGTTACAATCAACAAACCAGTGCTAGACCAGTAACAGAATTTGATTTTGATTTCTTTTCTAATTTCTTTTTGTAGCCAGAAACTCCTCTGAAAATGATTTTTTTTTACTAAGCTTGAAAATAGAAGGAAAATTTGCAGCTAATCCCTAAGAAAGAGAACAATAAGCAACCAAGAATTTTATGATAAAATAAATAAATATGCCAATGCTTCCCTCACGAGTTAAATTAATTTTAAATCAGTTTATTGAATAAATAATTTTTGTCTATATAAATTTCTTATTATTTGTGCAATAAGAGAAAATAAATTTTGATTTCTCTTTCCTGTTTACAAGAAGAAATAAAGAATTTTCATGACTCCATACTTTTATAATTATCACCAAATTTCACTTGCCAGTCAAGGTGCTTGTGGTGTACCTCATATCTGCTATTGTGTTGAACTAAATAACCTTTTTTCCTCCAAAGCTGCTATTCTTTAGCATCTAAGAACACAGAATACTAAGAGAGCTGGTAAAATTACTGTGACTTCCCTTATTCTCTTGCATGAATTTCACATTTTGTTTTTCTGCCAAATTTCCTCTTTCTCTGTCAGTTCTCATGGATTTGTTATTATCTCTTTTTTATTTTGCACTGAAAATAAGAGAGGATCTGCAGTCTTGGTGGAACAGGAGCAGCTATTTCTTCCTGTGTCCTGTTCAGGGTCAAAATAAAATACTCTGAATCACATCCAATCTCAAATAATTCTTCTGACTGCACCTTTTCACAGCCCAACTGGATGATTAACTGTGCTTTATCAGTATATGACCACCATAGCCAAATTGTTTTCATATACTGTATCTGCAGGTCATGTCTTTACAGCTAATAATTTCATCTATCTTCAGTACCTCCAGGAAATTTCCTTTTCAGGATAGACAGCTGCAATGGATAGATAGTGATTTCTCTGTGTGGGGAAAAATTACTATATTTCATCTCCTCTAGAAGTACAGAAGAAGCTCACAAATTTCTGATAGCCAGCAGGAAAGTATGCTTTGGATAAAACATTTCACTCTACAGCGTGGTAGGGTTTGCAATTTCAGGTGCTTTGCATTGCTTAAATTTTTGGATCTTCTTAGTTCCAGTTCTTTGTGGTGGATTTCCTTGTTCTTTTCTTTCCTTCCCTTTTCCAGTACTGGGAATAAGACATGTTGGAAAAAAACAGGATGATGAAAAACACACCAAGTTTTAAAAGACATTATGTCGGCATAATTTACAAACTGCATAAAGGCTGCACTCGCAGGTTTACGAAGTAGTTATGAACTCTAAAATTACACTTTTAGAAGAGAGAGGTCCTTCATGTACTGGTCTTTTCTGTGTAAGGATTGTTCCTCCTCCATAGGCATTTCAAAAATTTTCCACATAAGTCCAGAGTTATAATTGTATCAATTTTCTAGATTCTCATTAAAATCAAATCTTTTGTTTGCATACTTTACTCTAAAAAGCTGAATGTATTCCACAATACTATTTTCCACATTAAGATAGCTTCTAACATGGGCTTGGGATCAAATTTTATTCTCACACATTTAAAAATCAGTCAGTTAATGTAATATGGGAAAGAATTATTATTTTATTTAATCATTAAAATCACATTTTTAGAGGCAGGTGCATAAAACTGTTTGTCCCCTAGTTACAGAAATAATTTAGTGATAAACTAATTTTGCACTATTTGACTCTAGGCCACTAATGGAAAGGTCTTTAAATTGAATTACTTCAGGGGGTTATTTTGTACTATTTTTCATAAATCCCTAAGATTGTACTTAAATTCTGTAATTCAGATGTTCACAGAGCATTTTATTTCTATATAGAGATAACTAAAATATTCAGAAAGTTATCAAACCTTTTCATCTATTACATAAAGAAGAACAGCAGTAAGAGCTTGCCTTTCCTTGAATTTTATCCAAATTGATTAAAGTCTTTATTCAGGAATTTTAAATATTGGCAACTGCGTTTTTCCCCCTGTGGGTTAGGTTCCAACTCAAGATGGCCACAGAACTCTTTATAGCATAACTTGGATGTATTCTAATAATATCGTATAAATATCTAAAGTGACTCCAAGAGTGCTGTTGCCTCTACTATCTGACCTGCCATCAAGATCTGATGCTTACTGTGTTGTAGCTGAACTTTGATGCATTTTAATTAAGTCTCCTCTGACCATTTTTCTTTGTGGTTGTTTACTTTGTTATCCTGCTCCATGAATGGGAATATGCAGTTGAGTCAAAGGAAAAAATAAAGTCACTGCTTAGAATCAGAATTCTTGAAAATGGGAATATATTCATGATTTCTATCCTGTCTTTTCTTTTAATGTGAGGAAAACAAAAGGTATTCAGAACCTCACCACTTATTTATAGCTTTTTCCTTAATGTGTGGGAGTAGTTTGAAAAGATAGGTGTGAATGTTTGCTGGAATTTCATATTTACAGCCGTTAATAAAGAAGAATAATGTTGTAGGTGACTCGTTTCAAGGGGAATTGAGGACCCTGTACCCAAACTGGATCCATCCCACAGGGAAGACTTTTGCCTCCCTGGGGTCCACATAAGAGACATGATTAAGAGACTCCCTGGACTCTGATTATTGCCCACTTCTGGTTTCCAAGTCAGCAGTGACAAGAGGTTCTAGAGCAATCAAAAAGGACTTCAAGGCACTGGGATGACTGGTTGAAAGGACAGGGGCAGAGGTGGTTTTCCTCAATCCGTTTGGTAGCGGGGAAGAATGCTGAAAGGTCCAGGAGAACCCATCTGATCACTACATGGCTTAAAGATTGTTGTCATTGAGGACATACTGGCCTTTTTGATCATGGGGTAGTTTATACAGCACCAGCCCTATTGGAGAAAGATCGAACTCACTTGTCTAAAAAGGGGAAATGTTTGCAGCTTGCAGAGAACACTGAGTTGGGAAGGAGTATTGATCATTAGGAGGGCAGAAGAGCTCTGCAGAGGGATCTGGACATGTTGGAGCAATGGGCTGAGGCCAGAGTCTCAACAAGGTCAAGTGCCAGGTCCTGCACTGTGGTCACAACAGCTCCAGGCAGAGCTGCAGGCTGAGGGAAGAGTGGCCGGAAAGGTGCCCAGAGGAAAAGGAGCTGGGGTTGCTGGTGAACAGCAGCTGAACATGAGTCAGGTGTGCCCAGGGGGCCAGGAAGGCCAATGGCACCTGTCCTGGATCAGCAATAGTGTGGCAGCAGGACCAGGGCAGGGATTGTCCCTCTGTACTGGGCACTGGTGAGGCCACACCTCAAATCCTGTGTCCAGTTTTGGGCCTCTCACTGCAAGAAAGGCATTGAGGGGCTGGAGTGAGTCCAGAGAAGGGCAGCAGAGCTGGGGAAGGATCTGGAGCACAGGTCTCATGAGGAGCAGCTGGTGGAGCTGGGGGTGTTTGGCCTGCCGAAAAGGAGGTTCATGAAGACCTTTTCACTCTCTCAAACTCCCTGAAAGGAAGTTGTAGCCACATGAGAGTCTCTTGTTGTAGCCACATGTCTCTTCTCCCAGGCAACCAGCAACAGGACAAGAGTAAATGGTCTCAAACTGAGCCAGGGGGGGTTCAGGTTGGACATCAGGAAGAATTTTTGCACTGAAAGGATGGTCAGGGATGAATATGCTGCCCAGAGAAATGGTAGAGTTACCTTTCATAGAAGTATTCAAGATGTTCAAGTTCCAAGCACTTTGTGCTATGGTTTAGCTGGCATGGTGGTCTTTGGTCAAAGCATTGCCTGGAATCAGAGAAAAAACTTTTCCAAACAATGTTAAAGAGCTAATATAAAAAGCAGTTCTTTAATGAAAGCTTTCAGGTGCACAAATAGAGCTATGCACGCAAGCAATATATGAATTCTATAATTTTTATAAGGTTAATTAATTAGTCTATCTATCAGGTACACCCAACAGGACAATTGCTCTGGTCCAACCCACCTTTGGGCACTTTGGAGTGTCTCCAGGGGTTTCCTGTTTTGTCTCTAAAATGCTGGTGCAAAATAAGATGTCCTTGTTAGAAATTCTTTTCTTGAAAATAAGACTAAACAGAACTTCAAAGCGTGACATAATGTGTCAGAAAGAGTTAGCTATTGTTCTAAAGCATGAAAAAGGATAAGAAAATTCTAGAAACTATAAAACTATATATTAAAAATCTACAAAGCTGGAAATAAATGAAAAAGTTGAAAACCTTTAGGCATCAAAAGACTGGACTTGACCATGGAGGTCTTTTCCAACCTTAATGATTCTATGTGCATGATTAAGAAAATCCACCCCTGAGAATTCTCATTACAAGTTATGCTCTTCTACATCTAAATTGCAAGAAAAACATATTTAGATGTTGTTTTCTGTTATCAAGTTAAATATATATGGAGGTTTATATCTGGTTATTTCATAAGAGCTTGTTTAAAATTAAAGGCATCTAAATAGTTTTAGATTTTAGATTTATTATATTTGCTTGTTACATGTCACTGCCTTGTCTTGATCAGTAAAGGGAAATTGCTTAGTGCTTCTCTTTTCCTGTGAATAAATTCTCTTCTTTAATTATCATTTAATGTATTGTCTTGCTAAAAAGAGGCCGTGAAACAACTTGAAACTTGAAACAAGAGGTTTTGAAACAACTCAGTATATTAATTTCAAAGTTGTATTTTTTTTATTTGAAGTCTGTAATTAGGATTCCATTTTTGCATTGTATTTCACTGCAAAGGCACAGGTTTAATTACCCTGAGCTTCTCCTACTGTCCCTGCAGAATATGTCCAAAGGATCTAAGCTCATGGGGAAATTGATCCCAGAAGTGTTACCACAGTTACCAGAGAAGGTGAATCAGTGCTTGTGATTCTTAATATAGACCTATACTCAGTCAAAAATGCTGCTGATACGTTTATAGGCAGTTGATCAGACCTCCTAATATATGTGCAACATATGTCAAACAGCCTGTCTGTGTCTGCTAGGATAGTTCCCATCTCTTGAAATAACATATGCCAAGCCATCAAACTTTATCTTCCATTGGCATACACGCCAGAGGTTCAGTCAATATATTGGTTTCAGCTAGGGAATATGAATTTTCTGAGTTCTGAGCTATATCAATAAACTTTCATATTCCAGATGGGGCTGTAGACAAGTCCTTGCCACATTTTCAGCCTGGGACTTTGTTCAGCAGGTTGAATTGGCATGTTGTTTGAAATGCAGAAGCCACTGTGGCTTATTCAGCAGCAGGCTTTCATCAGTTTGGATGCACTACTTTAACACCACTAAAAATTCACAGATAGTGCGTCATGGAAAAAAGGTAGCCTCTGATTCTTGTTTATACTTGTTTGAGAAACAGCAGTTTCCAGTGATGATGTATTTTAATTTGCCATGTGTGTGAAAAGTTTAATTAGCATATTCATCACCCAACCCAGAAGCAGCATTACGATTGCTTTCCCAGGCAGTTCATAAATTGTGCAATTCCAGCAGTCAGCTCTGTCTCCCAGAGACAGCTCTGCATCCTCCCACAGCAAGCAAAGTGATTGTGAATGAGGAGTTGATCAGGACTTTAAAACAAATATGACTTTGGTATTCTCTAAAAACGGATGGAAATGAGCATCTACAATTCCTGTTAGCTTTAGCAGTAGCCTGTCCTGTGTGATGATGAGAGGCCAGACTCTGCTCTGGGAATATGTTCTTCTCCTTGATCCTGCACAGCCCAGATATTAACTGTGGTCTTTTTGTGTGCAAACCATTGGAGGCTATATTGTAGTCATTACTATTTTCTTCTCTTAGGGAATTAAATGATGGAGCAGAATCCTGTAACTACTCTCTTGCCTGTCAACCCTATTAATGGGGTGTCACTTAGCAAATGGATTTGAAATTACTGGAAACTTGTCCACTGGACAGGATTCATCAAGGGGCTATCCCAGCAAGCAAGAACTGGGCAAAGAGCTCCCTCAAAGTTGCTACAGCAATTTCATGTCCGATGTGCACTTATTTAAAATAATTTTGGGTTTTTTTAATTGATGTTGGGATTAATGGGCGACAATCTAAGTATTTGTTGCTCTGACAGATAAGATACCTGTTAATTTTAGCAGTGTCCAAATGAATGCCAAGATATTGAGAATCTCTTTTTCCTCTTTTTCTTACCTCTATTTTTATTGCCACATAGATCTCAAAGGAAGCATCATGCTGTATTGGATAGACTTGCACAATGCATTTAGGTCAAGGCCACTGAGTTTGAAAGATCAGACTACCTAAGGTTAGTTCATGTGGCTCCAGAAAATTCTAGAGCAAAAGGAATCAGTGGATTAACAACTCAACAGAGTAGACCTTCCACACTGGTTACAGCCTGAAAGAAAATGATGTCTGTGCTCCTAGACCTGTCCATGGTGGAAAACAAAGTCCAGTGAGGGGGAAGGATTGAGAAATCCACTTCAAAGGCACATTCATGCCACAGGTTAAACCCTCAGCATAGGCACATCCGTAGTGCTCTTGGTATTCTTGGACTCCAGAGGGAGTTGTAATGTGATTTTCCTGCTACAAAATTTGTTATGATAACTGATGCTGTCATAAAAGAAGAAGAGTGTTTGAGACATGTAGAATAACACAACAGGAAATACTGGCCAAATACTGCAGATTGCTTAGTTTAAGAAAAAAAATCCAAAAACCCCAAAACCAACAACGAAACTAAACACTAAAGAACAATTATTAAAATGACTAGCTTTCATTAAGGGAGAAAATTACCTCTTCATTAACACTCCTTGATTATTATTTTTTCTTTATGTGCTGAGTAGGGAAGTAGAAAGTTAACATAGTGTTGAAACAGAAAGAAAATAAGACTTTAATGAGGGTTTTATCAAAAGGTTAATAAACTCTCACCCACCTCAATATCCCAGTTTTGCTGTGCACTGCTTTTCAGTGCCCATTTTCTATGAATCCTTACAGTTATAATTCATCAACATTGAAATGCATGATAAAAAAATGAAATTGAAACATGTTTCAAATATCATTGCAAGAAATCAGATAAGGTTTAATTCAATGAAAGATGAGACTGAATTTACTAAGCCTTTATTTTTAGTGGCTGTCCATAAAGTTTTTCAAGTAAAGTTTCAGGGAGCAGTGTGGACATACTTGATATGTTGAGTTTAAACATAGGACCAAAATGGCCCCCTTTTGGGGCTTAAAATTTCATAGATTTCAGCAGATCTATTGCAGGAAAAAGAACAGCAGATTTTCACCAACAAAATGATGTGTTAGCTGAGATAGTGACATGCCTGGCACACAATCTTGTCTGCTGTCATGTTTATGATAACTGAGAATGTGGACAGAAAATTAAGTTGGAGACTCAGTGGGTAGTCAGCAGTACTGATTAGGATAAGATAAACAACCTGTATAGTAGGTGGGTGAAGAGAGAGGAAAACAAAAAGATCCCAACCACTTCATTTTGATAACTCAGGTATTATTTCACTTTTATTACTAGAAAAAAATAAATAAATAAACCATGAATCTTAGAGCTCCAGATGTAGTTTATCTTTTCTTTTACAATTTTCAGTAGGTTTGGATTTTTTTGTCTGTTTTGGTTGGTTGGTTGGGTTTTTTGTCTTAATTGTAGAGTTTTGCCCATTATTTATTTGGTCAGTGCCTGACGAAATGAAGCTGCTGTATTTTGGGAGAGGTTATTTGGAATTTCCTTATGTTAGCACATGGATTACACCTTTCCAGATTAAAAAAGAAATTCCTAGAGAATATGGTGTTGTTAATTCAGTAGGGTTGAATTCAGTAGGGTATTATTGTTAATGGTAGGTACCTCCCTGTACCTTTACCTTTCACTACTACTGTGCTTTTCTTTTTAATTAATTTCTGTAAGTGCTTTTACTATGTAAGTGATAGTTTAGTACTCACAATTGCAGTCTTCTTTCAAAAATTTTTAATCTTTCTAAACGCAGTATCGTTGTCGCATCTCATTAGATGGTTTTAATGCCAAGTACTGTACGAACAAAATGTAAAACAGTGCACTTTTCATCAGCTGGTAGTGTAAAACAGACAAAACAACAGAGCCTCTTAAATGAGATTTCTCATGCCTTTCTTACTATGAATTTGTGCTAGCTTTTTATTCATTTTATGGAAACCCTCAAGATGAAGTGACCTATCACTCTTTATTTTTTTAGCATTACTCTTTTCCATCCCTCTTTGCTTTTGATTTTTCTGGTGATCCTCTTTGTCCTTAGCTGTCACTATCTTTGTGGTTACCCCCACACCAATTCTGAGCTGAAACTTCTCTACTGATGTTTTACAGCTTCCCATAGAGTTCTAGGGCTATTCAGTCTTGTTGCTTATGCTGTGGTTAATCTAGACTGGCTGTGTTTTTATTTTTCAGGAAACTGAAGCAGCAGTGCAGGCTAAACAGCCGAATGTGGAAGAGGTTTTGTCTAAAGGGTGTCATTTATATAAGGAAAAACCAGCTACTCATCCAGTAAAGGTAATGAAGCAACCTTTAGCAATATTCATTACTATGTAATACGTTATGCTTCCCCTGTTGTACACTTGTCCTTGATGTGCTCTGTTTAAAATCAATAAAAGAACCTGGCACATGGCATTTGTTCTGTTCTGTGATGGCATAGCCAGAAAAATATAACGTTGCTAAAAAACTTTTGCATATTGTGATGGTAATACTCTTTTTGATATTAAGATTGTTTTGCTCATTCAAGAGTAATTCACACTGAAAGCAAATGTAATTTTTGTTGTGTAATTAATGGCAGCATGTAACTTATTTTTAAACTGTTATTTAAAATTTCCCTTTCAGAAATTTTGTCAAGCTAAAAAAAATGAGCAAATTTTCTAGAAAAGGTAACAGTTAATTTATAAACAGAGTACTTTGCTTTTGGATTTTTTTTTCATTTTGAAGGAAAGAACACATGGCAATATGGAACTTTCTCACTCCATTTCAGTGCCAAATTTTATCTAGAATGACTGAATTGATTATGCTTTGGAGCAGAGGACACATTGTTTGGAAGGCTATGGATTCCAGCACTTCTCTTTTAGACAAATGTACTGTAGAATCCTTTTCCTCAGCTTACAAATCAGTTATAAGGGGATATTTTGCACACTTTTCCTAAGAACTGTGAAGACCTTCATTGACAGTAAAGTGTCATTTTTTAACCTGTGGAATCTTTAAGTCATCAGCAAGCATCCACCCACATCTGGTTCAGCTGCTTTTCAAGCAGGAGACCAAGCTAGTGAGGTCAATACCACACAACAACCACTTGGCCTGGTTTCTAGTATTATAACTGCTAGTTAAGTATCTGTAAACACGATGATGAAGAAACAGTAATTACTTACTGATTACACTAAGTATCTATTACCATTGGTTCTGACTAGGCCGAGATAGTGAATTTTGTATTTAGAGCTTTTCGAGATGTACAGTGCTCCAAAAGCACAGTTGGCAGAAAAATGTTTCCTTCACACAGATAAGATGTCTGTAGGTGATCTCTGCAGTGAAATTCTTGTTTTTCTGTCTCTATTTAGTTGCTATAGTTGGAGTATTATTTTCTTACTTCTACAAAATTTTCTCTGAATTACTTGTAAATCCCACGAGAAGATCTCCATTCACAGGGACACGTACATGAATTGATATCCAATTTAGAAATCAATACATGTTTAAGAATGATTTGGGTTTTGTCTTCTTTCCTGAACAGAAATGCTTAAGAGTTATTATCCCCTTTGGTATATGTGCATTTTTAATTATCAGTTCTCCTCCACATGATAAAATGGTAGAAGAGGTAAACTCAAGATGACTTGAGTGGGCAGAAGCAAGACTCTGTTGGGTATTTTCCTTGGCTAATAAAGCCCTATTTTTGTTGGGAACTGAAATGTCATCTACACACTGAATGGATGATGGAGCAAGAATCATTCCCCAATAACTGCATTTACTCATTTTGGGTGATTTCAGCTGCAGTCTCTGGGGATCTTATTCCTCATTTTAAAAAGCAGAGCACTGAAAACAACAGAAAGCTAGAGGTTTTGGCTTTCCTGCTTTCTTAAGTGCATATAAAGAGTTGCAGAATGAATGCTGGTATTTTCAAGAGGAAGAGCTGGTACTTGTCTTATGTAAGAATGACAGAAGTATAAGTGATGTTGAAATGATTCTGTTTAGCCCAAAATTTTGACATAGAAGTGTACTCTGTCTGTATATTTTAAGTGTTCACATCAAAGACTGAAACTCGCAAATTTTTACGAGATTTACTGGAAGAAGATGACTTTAAATATTACAATATTCCTTGAGTTGTAGTTTTGACAATGATATTGTAAGATGTATCTGTGAGGAAATTAGTAACTTGTGGAGTAGTGCATATTTAATGGTTAGTCCCCCTTTGATTGCATTTTACTTGTTTCTTTGCATTTCATACATACATTTCTTTACATTCTTTACATTCATTTAATTGTGCAACCTGTGAAGGTAATTTCTGGTTCAATGTCTGTCTAGTGCAGTAAGTCATAAAGCAGTGGTTATATGCTGTCAGGACTGTTGAATTGCTTTCTTGATGCTGTGGGTAGGTTTCCTTAAGTCATCGTTCTGCCTGAGTTACTTTCAGCACAGTCTGCTATTTATATGTTTCAACACAGACTTTTTGATTAACATCAAAATAATTTTCTACACAAAAGATATTTTGTGGAAGCAAAAATAATTTTTACTCAGATTAAGATAGTTTTGGAAAGATATTAGCCTGTTTGCAAAGCTAAGAACTCAAAATTTCAGAAAAATCTTTAATTAGAGCTGCTCTGGTACCCTTGGTTTAGGCTGAACCCTGCTTAATTCAGTTCAGGGTGTGGACATCACTCACAGTGCAAGCAGCAATTCAATACTTAGACTCATAGTTTTTGTTTAGTGTGTGCACAGAAAAAAAAAGATAAAATTACATGCCCTCTTTAAAAACATTAATTACTTGTCTAGCATTGCTTGACAAATTTGTAGATTATTTAGTTCTTTGCTCTTTTTCCTCCATTATTTCCTTAATTCTCCACAAATCTTCCCATTCTTTTCGATAAATGAAGTAGAGGTCCTAGTGACTTGTTCTCACCGCAAGCCTTTCCTCTGCTCAAAAGCGGTATGTGCCAGAAAATTAGAGATATCCCTGCAATTTATATGCATTTTATCTGAAATAATGTTCATAGTTAAAGTTATTCTGGCATTTCCTAATGTTTAGCTGCTTATCTATGCAACCTTTATAATACATTCTCATTATAGTATTTTGAATGTAAATTAAATCCCATGGATTTGTATTGACATGTATTTAATCTTATCTCGTAGTTATGTCACTGAAATAAGTACATTTTCACACCTTCACTAAGGAGACTAAAATAGAATTTTGCAATGCAAGTCTGTAAAAACATTTTTGTTGGCAAATGAAATCCTTGTATATGCTGATTCAAGAGTCAAGAATGGGATGAGATGTGTGATCCTTTAAGCACTAGCACTTTAATAATCAGACCTATTCACTTTTATAAAATGGATTTCATGCTTTTGGAATGCATTTCTGTAAAGCTTTTGAAGGTGAGGGAGAGAGAGGTTACTGCTGGTGTCAATGGCAATAGAAAGAATGTAAGCCCCAATCTCATGATTAACAGCACTTAATCAGAACAGTTTATTCAGGAAAGGATTTCTGTGCCAGTGGAAGAGCTGTGGTTCCCTTGCCACAGCACTCAATTTGTCTTTTCCCCCGGTGGGTGAGAAGTAAGTAGTGTGGAATTTATTTTCATTGTCCTCAGTCTTGCATTTAAAAGACTACATTTCACTATCGAAATATTCATATCTAACTTTAGTGCTGTCAGCAAGATTAGTCCACATAAGGATGTTAACATCACTTAAATGACACCAGTGCTGACATTTAAAAAAAATCTATAAATTACGTGCAACATATTTGGATGTTCACGTTTGTCACCAGAGCTCTAGAGCTGTAATTACAGCAAAATGGTTGTGCTCAAAGAAGTTAACATTTTAATGCATGCATGTTAATTTATGCCAGATGCAAGATCAAACTGTAATTTTGGTAGAAGGGTTTAAGAACTGGTTGCTCTCTCATTAGAGGTGTAGCTGTTGCCCCAGACAACCACTCAAATGTGTGGTGGGCATGTTTTATATTTGGTCATTGCTGGAAAGAAATCTCTGGCTCATATACGTAAGAATGATTAAGTCATGACAAGGACCAATATTGGAATGATGGAACAGAGCCCAACTCCTGGCCCTGCATGGGACAGCCCCAGAATCACCCCATGTGCCTCAGGGTGTTGTCCATACACCCCTTGAACTCAGACTGGCTTGGAGCTGTGACCACACCCCTGGGGAGCCTGGTCTAGTACCCAATCACCCTCTAGGTGAAAAGACTTTTCCTGATGTCTAAACCTTCCCCACTGCCTTAGAGTCTGTGTGTGTCTATGTGTGGGTGCATACATTCTTCACTCCAATGGGCATTGTTCTCCATCTCTCTTCTACTGACCTCTGTCATCTTAAACTCTAGTTAATTAAAGTACCTTTCTTAATAGGCATCCTGGTTCTATCATGGCTGGATTGAGATTTCAACTATATATCTCATTATGGATTGAAACCATAGAATACTAAAAGCCTTCCTGAGCCGCATCAGTACTCTGTGCTGCTTTTTGTAGCAGAGAATCAGAGAGCAGCTTAAAAAGAAATGCTGTCTTCATTTTAAGAGTTTAGACATGTCAGCATAGAATTAGCAATGCTTCATCCTTCTTTACAGTCCTTAAAGCAAGAAAAAGAAGAGAGGTAGAAACAACATTTTCAAGTCTAAATGCCTCTCAGGGTTATCTGAGGACTGATGTTATTCACACTCCAGACTTTCAGGTTTTGTTTAAAAGTAGCAGTTAAGCCATTACTGTGCAGGACTGTGTGCTCACACACTGAAGTTTATGGCACCCTGAAGACTCCTAAGACTCTTTTTTCTTTTATTTTAATAGGTGGAAGAATATATTCTGCATTTGATGTTAGAGGTTGCAGAGTTTTATTGAAAGGCTTTTTGAAATACATAACTCACCTTTCTATTTTAATTTTTTAAAAATATCATCTCATGTTCACAATGCTTAAAAGCCAAACCTCTCAGGCTGGGGGGCTGTCCCTGGCAGGGTCAGGATCAGGCCAGGGCCAAGGGGACAGGCTGAGGCTGGGCCAGGAAGTCACTCTGTGGTCAGGGTCAGGCACCTGTGCAGGTTCTCAGTTGGCTCCAAGCTTCAGTAGCCAAACTTTTGAGGAGAAAAGATACTTTTAGGGCCCTGAGAGCAGTAAACTCTTAGGTAGAAGAGGATTTTACTTGTCTCTCTCCCCCATTTGTGAAAATTCATTGCTGTATCTTTTTGGGTTTATTTCTTAAAAATTCAGGTGATCTACCAGATGAAAAAGAAACCACTTATTTTATTTTCCCTTTATTTACATTACATTCACATTTGTTTGCATTAAAAATCTGTGTTGGATGGGGCCCTGAGCAAACTGATCTGTCAGGTGGCATCCCTTCCCATGGTGGGAGAAGAGTTGGAACTGGACAATCTTTAAGGTCTCTTCTAACCCAAGCCATTCTGTGATTCTGTGATACATTAATTTATGTATTATAAATGTAATATTTTGTTACATTCTCTTCTAGAAAAAATTAGAAGACTTGAATGCTGACTGGAAGACAATACACCTCTTAATTAAACAACTAAAGGAAAAGCCAGCATTAGCAGCATTTGGCCATCTCTCTTCAGGTGTCGGTAAGTGCTTTAGTATACGTATTTCTTTTTAATTAATTACAAATCACACGGTAAAATGAAAATGGCTGGAGACTGTCTAAATTAATTCTGCATCCTTAAAAGTCCTACTATGGCATTCAAGTTGGTTTTTTATCATTGCCTTTCAATTTTATGCAATGTATCCCAGAAGACAAATTAGATTATGATTTGATGAAATGGTTGCAGAATACTTTTCAAATTATTACTGTTTCAAAGTAATTTTTCTTTCATTCCACGAGGAGATAAGATGTTGACTTTCTGCATATAGTAATGGAGGAAATACTACAAAGGGAGGCAAATTATTTAAATTAAAAGATAATAATGTTATAGGTCAAGTATCTGTAGATTGGTCATAGAATGAAATTCTAAAATGATTATTACTGATGAGGCAATAAAGTGAGACTATTTCAAAACAAAGCCTGTCTTCTAACAGAGAAAGTCATATGACAACATGGTAGGAGGAATTCTGCAGTTAAACACTAAGTCTGTGATTTATATTTCTTCATGTCTTGCATCCATGAATACACAACAAAACACCTGATCTCTATTTCATTTAAATTATTTTGACGGTATTTATATTTAATTATTTTCGTATCTCTTTGTGTCTTTTTGTTCCCTACAAGGATTACAAACTTTTTTTCCTTGATAAATGGATTTTATTTCCCAGTGCTTTCCTTTGAAATGTAGTGATTATGCATGGGTGAAAAAGAAAAGCTTAATGGAAGCACTGTGCTCAATCTGACTTTCTAAAGCCTCTAAGATTCTTTACTTGATATTGAACTATTTCAGTTGCTTGAATGAAGAATGTTAGCTACACAATTTGGAAATGGCTCATCATATGTGGGAGCAGAAAGAAATCTGTCCCCCAACCCCTGTCAGATTGCCTGTAACTCAGGCTATCATACAGCTGCAGTAATCACTTGGAACTGGATTATATGTGGATTGTTGGTCCCTCTTGTTTTTAGCATGTTCTAGTGGGTAACATTCAAGAAAAGCTTTAATTGCAGAATTCTCTACCTTCTAGGACAGCAAAGCAGAAATCCCTTGGTTTCAGAGAACTACAGAATTGCTCCATAGAGAGAGAATCCAGAAATTTCAGTATCAGAAGACAGTCCAGCTCCTGTCCAAATAGCATGTACAAGTTCAAGAAAAGGTGTTGTCTTGCTTGTGACATGTTGAATCTTACTGAAAAGGAACTATTGTTTGGGTTTAGTCCCTTAAAACTGCAGGAATTATTGGCAGTTATTTCAATTTTCTAAAAAGAGCCAAATACCACTGCTATATTTTGAAACGACTAGTGCAACTGCATCCTTGCTTTGCGTGATTTTGTTCCAAGGCATTCTTTAGGAATTCATGTAATGGCATGAGGGGAATGGAGGAGATGTGTAATCATTTTTTGCTGTGCTAAACTTGCTGTGTCAGTTTTCTGTGTGAACAGGTTATATCAGGTTCCAGAGGGAAAAACTGTTGGCAAGGTGTGTGTTTGCTGTTACAAAAGAGATTATAATACTGGAACAAGAGTGAGAACATGGAGTAGTAATGCAATATATTTTTATATTACCTCATCTCTAGCTGAAGAATTGCAAAATTACTCAGCTTAATGCAAGATGTAGTCTCTGACTGCTAACATTTCTGAGACTCAGCAGATGGAATTATACATGCAGAAAATGAAAGCACTGATGTTCTATAAAGGATTAAGCAGGAAGTAAGATTGATTTCCCTTCTGTTGTCATGAGCTCTAAAAATTTGAACCTGAGCTTATAACAAGAATTCATAAATTTTTCTTTATTTGAGTCAGTTTACTGTGATCACCTCATTATAGGTGAATTCACATAGAACTGCAGAGTTCAAAAGGGACCAGGGGAGACATCTATTCCTTTTGCTCAAAGCACAGTCGATTAGTGCAGGTTGCTCAGGGTCATGTCCAGTCAGGTTTCTAATATCTCCAAGGATGGAGATTCTACAACCTCTCTGGGAAACTTTTTCCAGTGTTGAGCAACTCTGACAGTGAAAAAATTTCCTTTTTCTATTCAAATAGAATTTCTAGTATTTCAATTTTTGCATGGTGCTTCTCATCTTGTCTCTGGGCTTCCCTGGAGACAGTCTGGATCTGTCTTTACTCCTCCAATCAGATATCTAAACACATGGATATGATGCCCCTGAGCCTTTCTTCTCCAGGCCAGGAAAGCAGGTTTCTATAAAGATAGGAAAAGATATCTGTTACCAAGGTATTTCTGTATTCATTTAAAAGAATGGGAGGAGAGGAGGGAAGAAATTGATTGTCATGGGTGTAGTCATTCTGAGGTATGAGTTCTGCAGTTGTTTTAGCCACTCATGTTATAGATATTTTTATGGCATTATTTACTCTCTGCTGCTGACTGTCATGAGCCATAGGGACTCAAACTGGCTATGGCAGAGCTAGCTCTAACCAAGCCTCCCAAAAATTAAACAATCTCATTAAAGGTCGTTTGCAAGGAAAGATACACAAAATTATTTTGGAAGGGTTTTGTGGAGCAATGTCAGTATCTCCCATTGACAGTTATTCACTTCCTGATCCCATAGGGACTTTTAGGGACATCAGGATTGAATAATGTTGACATGTGTATTTGAGACCTGGAATGAAGATGTAACTGGCTCATCTCTACTGCCCTGTCAGGTATCATTTGATCTGGTCTGGTTACAGGAACTCAGACAGAGAATCTTAATAAATTCCATCTGGTGTCTGTTACAGAGGTAAAGCACCCTGGTTATAATTATTTCTAGGTCTGCATATTATAGTCTCTTCGGCAGAAGAAGAATTAAAAAGTAGTTTTTAATATTCCACCAGTCCAGTGTGCCCTCAGGCATAAGGAACAAGAATTACTTCTCCAGCTCAAAAAATGTACTTAGCTGAAGGGTATGCCTAAAACCTTAGCGAAGATTGACTTCCGAGATAAGATGAATCAGGAAGAAAATCACACTTGCTATCTGTACTTGACAGGATAACGTGAAATGGTGTGAATGTCTCTATCCAAATACCTTGATGCATTGCTTAGCCAGCAGTTTGAAAACATTTTAAGCAGAGAGAAATGCAGTTCTGGAATGTGCTTTTCCAGGAGGGGGAGTTTTTAATAGCATCATTAGCATTCATATGACTTCTTTTTCTTCTTTTTACTGAAGTGCTATCACTGTATTTACTTAATAAGTTAGGCTAAAGTTTACCCTGTTTTGTAAACCCCTCTGAATGCATTGTGGGGTGGGAGGCACTCCTGACTTGCTCTGAAGGAAGATGTTTTTCATAATTTGTCTTCATTCCTGTGAGATGCCAGGGGAAAATTTTGGCCACTTTTATTTAGAGCTACCTTCAAAATACAATTCCTTTAAAAGGATGTGTATTTATTTTCAGTTATACTGTACTTGAAGTTACAAGCCAAAAGTACTCAATCAACTAATTTTACATTTTACATATTCATCTAAAAAACTGAGTGATACATTATCGCAATACTCTTGCAGTTCAACCTTTTCAGTGAACAGTTATTTGTGTACAAGCAATTTTTTTTCTCTTGACTGCTTACAAAATTTTTTTTTCCTTTTTTGTCCCTTTTTTTGTATGAAATGCCTAATCAAGTGAAACAGAAAAATGTGAAATGAAGAAAAAAGTTGAGTGAGAATTATAGTCAACTACAATGGTGAAATTTCTCTGAAATTAGGTAGAACTTGACCCTTTAAACTTAAAAAGTTATCAATCTTATTTTGGAGCATCATTTGTGGGAGGTCTGAAAAAAAGATAAAGAGAAAAAATGGTTGGTTGTGTTTAACAGATTGTAGCAGGGTTGCATTTGACAGAAAGGCTTTATATGCATTGTTAGGTGTTGTGCACTTACTACAAATAATTTGAGGAAAGCTAATACTGCATCACCTGAGCTCCCCGTCAGCTCACCAACACTCACCATCAGCTTTAGGTATCTTTCTTCAAATGCCTGAAATTAATGCTCTTCTTTCAGTATAACTTGCTTTAGGAGTAGGAATGAGACACTGCAGACACAGAGCCAAAAACTGGGCTTCCCTGTTCAGGGGAAGGTTTTTCAGGATTTAGAATTCATGAGGAAGAATGGGAGAGGAGTGAGGTATCATGCTGAGTCCATTAGACTCGAGTTGTAATGTGAGGACTGTGTGCTGCAGTAAGTTCACCAGCAGCAATGGTGGTGGAGAGAACTCTTCACTTATTAGCCCATATATTCAACTGGGTATAGGGAAAATATTCACAGCAGTCAGTCACCTCCAGAATCTATAATACCTTGAGTCTTGTGGTTTGAATTTAAATAGTGATATTTGTGAATATGGGGAAAGTAGTGACAACAGAACTTCATTTGCTTATCCTTTGGTGTTTTACTTGCAGGAGTATAGCATGGCTCCTATTGTTTGGGAAATATAGCTTGTTTTTTATGTCTCTGTGAAGCAAGTCCCCACCTGGACTAAGCATGCTGCTTTGTTCCAGGCTTGGAAGATCATGTACAAGAGTTCTTGAAAAATATCAGTTACCCCATGTATGCACCACTGTGGCTTAATGTAGCTGGAATTCATATTCACTGCTCGCAATATATAACATAAGAAACAACTACTGGTGCTACTAAAAATATACCATTCATCAGTCTGTAGGTTTTTGAGGAAACTTAGCACTAAACAAAAGCATGTTTGTGAAAATACATACCTTGATGAAATAACGTAAGGTTTAAAACTAAAATCCACTTACCTCAGAGGCTGAAAGTGCTTCTGTAGCTCTAGTGCATGTATTGTATGCATCTAGAGTTTTCTTTTGTTTTCAAAATGTATAGATGAGGTTTTTGGGTTTTTTATTATTCCATACTGGTTATTTCTAAGATGGGGGATATCCTGCATTATGGAGACTTCTCTGATAAATCTCTGATGTGATATTTGGTTTAATATTTTTAATGGAGATGAAGGATTCCTTGTTTAGGAAATGATAACCATTGAAATATATTCATTTCCATGGACATCAGAGCTGGATTGTGTATTGTTCCACTGCCTCTTTAAAAACAAACAAACCATTTGTATTTAAGAGAAAATCGGGAGACAATGACAAAAATGTAAGAAACAAAATGACAACAAGTAGCTTTGAGCAAAAAATGCACAATAGATACACTTTCTTTTTTGTTGTATTTCAGAGCTAATGTGCTCTGAAGCAGTCATTGTTTATGTATTATGCTCACTGTTTGAGTGAACACATATGCTGTAGTTCAGCACTGTTTCTCAGAATTTCCAAAAGCTAGTCTTAAACTCCTTGTGCTTCTGACAATACTACAATATGTGTATTCAAAGGGTAAATCAAAAACAAATGTAAAATCAGATATTTGGGTGTCTTTACTTTTTATAGCAGCTGGTATAGTATAATTGAGGCCAGGAATACTTAAAATAATTCTTTGGGAAAAACTGATGATCCATGGGTGTGTGCATCTACAATGTTTTCAATACTAATGGACATCTGTGTTGATATGCAACTTAAGTTGCACAATAGCCTTCACTATTTAAAGGAAGTTTGCTGTCAGCTATTAAAAAGCTTTTATGAGTGATATGGTAGATACTTAATTTTTTAGAACCTTTCTCCAGAGAGTTGAACAGCTAAAAATCCACAACACACAACTGTTGGGACAAGTAATTCTACACTGAATTAGAAGGCAGTGCTACTGCCACTAGTCTACTTTGGTTCACTTTGGTTATAGAACATTAGTAAAGAAGAGGATTCTCATGAGTTGTAGGAGAGAGAAATACTATTTCCAATAACGATTATGTGTCTTGAACCATATAGTTTCTGATACTTGCTCATGTTAACTCTAAAGGAAATATCTACTTTTAATATTAGCTATAATTTGTTTTAATGCTCTGAAATGCTTTACAAAAATAAAATGCAAGAGGGAAACTGAATAGGTAAAAATGCAGTGGCGAGGTATCACAGAAAATACCTTGAGCTCTTAAATCATTAGAGACCAGTGAGAGTAGACTCCTCCTTCAGTCAGCTGGCCTAACAAAGGTTGCTCATGCTTGTATAAAGTGGATTGGTAAAGAAATAATTACTGTCTACCTTTTCTTTTTGATGAAGGAATAAATGATGGTTTATATAAATAATTCTAGTAGATTTGGGGTGAGTCATTTTACTTTACAGACTCACATAATAAAGAGGTTCAGAAATGCCAGCCTGAGATGCCCTTATTATGAGTAAATTGCCATATATCTGTTTTCCCCTTTATATTCAGGAAAGAAGTGTCTAATCATTCCATCTGATTTCCATTAAGAAGCTTTTTTACTTCTCACATGTGTGACACATCCAGGAAATAACAATATGGCACAAAACTGAATCTGTTACCACTTGATTGGAGATTTTTCAAGGTCAGGACCCAGTTTCACAAGCAGTTCTATTTTTCAATACAGCTGACATCACACACAAGCTGAAGACAAACTTGTCTAATAAAGCTTTCAGATTCAATTTTCTCTCTGCATATAGCTTCAGGAATCTCTAGAGGTCATTCACAGCATGTGCTGTAACACCAACAGGGAGAAGTAATGAAAAGCATCTATATAAAAAGCTGACACTCTGCCTTCCAAGCTGCATGAATAAAAACATAATAAGCAAGTTTAGAAACACAAATCTCTGTTATTCTCAGAGTTTCTATTTTGATCTTTATAAAATATCTTGATTTGAGGATTTGCTTCTGTTTTTTTCTGACAGGTGAAAAATGTATGTAAAATATACTTAAGCTGCAAATACCCAATTTAAATAAAACCAAAGGTTATACCTTTATATTTAACATCCTGTTTCAGGGATCTGGCAGTAGGTTCCTCTTTGAAAGATCTGTGATAAACAGGTGTGACAGTGCAGTTTACAAAAGGAATGTGAACTTCTACGTGTTTCTTTCAGGGCTCAGCTGATTAAACATAACTTGCTCTGAGTTACAAAGAATTTTTATTGTACTTATACCTATGATGAAATATAAATTAGAAAGTCAAGACAGCAGTTGTCTGCTATGCTGTTATTAAAGACAATATGAAACCAAGGTCTACTTTTGCTATTCTGTAACAAGTTGTTGAAGCACAGCAGTCAAGATTTATGATGTAAATAAGATTAATGCTATCGTTAGTCTTTCAAAGGACCACATTCACCTATTCCATTTTTAAAATATGATCTGGTATTTTCTTCTGAGGAGCAAGCTTTGCAGCTTGTTTTCTTTCATTTAATGTCTTGATCAATAGTGAGTAGCAGCAGGATGTGCCAGATTTATTGTGGTTAAATCCTATGAAATGTAAATGATAGCCTACTGTAGAATCCTTCAGACTAATATTGATAACCAGTATGAGGTGAGAGCACAGAACTAAGTTACAGTTGTGGTTGGACTTTTTTATGTGGCTCCAATAATCTTGGTCACACAATCCAATGTTGGTAATTTTCCAAATATCTAGCAACTATAATTTTTTAAAACACTGATAGAATCTAATTTTTAGATTAGTTTATTCTGGAAGATATGGAAAATGGGAGTAGAGTTCCTAGCAAAAGGGTATCCATAATCAAATGGCAGTTAATGCCCTTTTTCAGTTTTTCTGCCTAAGTTTCTAGCTTTTCATCTTTAAATCACTCTTTTTTAACAGTGCTTTAATCCTCTCTCTCTCTCTCTACCCCAACATTTTGTTGTTACAATAACCCAAATTACTGTGATATTTGACTATCCAGATGTCAGCCTGCAAATAGTAGTAATCTTTCTATTCTGCTTCTTTTTGTATAGTAATTAGGCCTATTGACAATTACATTGTGTGAAAATCTCTTTAATTTGCTAGAATAGTAGAGAGGGATCGGTCATTCTGCACACAGTCCTTTTGACCTGTCTTTCTTTGTTGACTTATCTCTTTAAAAGAGCCAATCAAGCCAGCTTTTCCTTGTGAATGGAGCAGTGCTCAGGGACATCCTGATCACGCCCTACCTGGGTCTTTAACATCCTTCCTCATATTTCTGTTGTGAATGGTTCTGCCTCAGAGTTAGGTCTGCTCTACAGAGAAACAGGCAGCCAAAGAGTGGGAGCAGAGTGGAGGCTACAGGGTGTGAGGAACAAAGCTCTTAGATGCTTCTAAAGGTGTCTGCCCTAGTCAGAGGGCATGAGGCAATGACAAAAGGACTTGCACCTTGAACCATAGGAGGCAAAAAGGAGGAAAAGATGGCAAATGAAAACCTCTTCTATTCCAGCTGTAAATTTGTTTAGTCTGATATATATGAAGTTTATCAGTGGAATATCACACTGCTATCTTGGCATCAGTGTGGAGTAGCAGGGGACATGCAGTGGTGGAGATAGGCAAGAAGAGATTTGCATTACTAATGGTTTTTTTAACAGTAGATTGGTGGTCAGACCACACTTAAGTTCCCAAAGGCAACGAAAGGGTCAAACTAAAATAGAGGTTAGTTTGACCTGAAAAGTAAGGATAATATGAGAAAACTTGACAAGGGTTTCACAAAGAAGTGCCTGGCAAGATATTTTTACAATTATGATGAAAGAACAGAAGTAGTGGTTTCAGTAATTCCTTTGTCAAAACAAAGTGACAGTGGTGACGTTGCCTTTGAACAGCTGGTTTTAATCCTGCAAAATTTTTCTCTTGAAGAATAAGGGTAGACTTGGACATGTTTCTTTAATTCTGTTAAGTTTGCTAATAACTGAGCTCTGATTATTTCACAGTTTCTTAAAACCAGTTACAATATCTTTTTTTAACTACAATGAAACTAGAATTCAACTGGCATGTTGTTATTTTGTATCTGTGTACAATTTTGTTCACCCTTTTT
Organism: Cyanoderma ruficeps; assembly: GCA_008694505.1. Lineage (NCBI taxonomy): Eukaryota > Metazoa > Chordata > Aves > Passeriformes > Timaliidae > Cyanoderma > Cyanoderma ruficeps. The sequence goes on along the minus strand of VZDJ01007754.1, from coordinate 41,213,122 downwards.
TCAGAGTTCACCTTGAATAAGATAGCAATTTATGCCTATTAAATCAATATGTAGATCTTACAAAAATTAGAAGAGTTGATTTTTATGAGACTGTACAAGTTGGAACTGCTGGCAGTATGCGTTTTCTTCTTGTATCAAAGAATTAACTGTGAAAATTCAGTTACATGCCAATAGCACTACACTGGAAATGTAAATTGTTGTCATGTAGATTGTCATCCAATTGAAAGCTGCATACTAAATCAAGGAACTTGTTACTTTTACTGACAAAAGGAATACTGAGAGGTGCTTGCATCATCTGTGACAGATGTTGTCACAACATTTTTTATAAGGCAAGTATGTGACAGAATTTGATTTTACAGCACCACAACTTCTGTAGTACAAAACATTCATTTTCATGAAACCCTTTTGTAACAACTGCTCACTAAAAAAGAATCTTATCCTTTGGAAAAAATAAACACCTTGTGTAGGGATATAAATAATACTGCTTTTAAAAAAATGCATATGAAAGGTTCTTGGGCTACCTTTCTTTAGCTTCTGTCTGCTTAATTCTCACACTCACTAAAAGTGATCCATTCATACCACAGCCTTTTGCTTTTCAATTTTTAGTGGCCCCATCAATCATGCTGAACTTTGCCTAAGGAAAGGTTCTTGGAGAATGCCATGACAATGCTATATTACTAAAAGGAGACTGAACTTTAGAGCAGTTTATCTTTCAGAAAGGTTTGAATGGAACAATAGGTCCAAGCAGATTAATGCTACCTCTGTTTACAGATATGTATTACAATCTTCAGTTGGTTTTGTACTCCTTGTCCCTGGTCGAGTCATAGTCTAATTAGAATCAAATGCTGCAGATTTAAAGTTTTTTCCACCCATGCAGAGCAGTCGGTTGAATTCTTTACGTACACTGTGCCCGGATTATTCCCATGTATTATCTTCTTTCTTAGCTGCTTCCTTCCCAAAGAATTCTCAGTTGTTACACTATTTCCAATTTGGTTTTTCTAGAGTGTTTGGGAACATAGCTGTACAGGACCACAGAAAGACTGAAATTGGAAGGGACCTCTGGAGGTAATCTGGTCCAACCCCCTCCTCAGGTAGAGGAGGCTACCCAGGATGACGTTTCTGTGGCTTTTGAGTATTTCCAAAAGTGGAAATTCTGCAAACTCTCTGGTTCAACCCATTGCAGGACTCACTCAAAGAGGGTTGTGTGATATTCAGGGGGAGCCTCCTGTGTTTCAGTTGTGCCCATTTTCTTGTCACTGGAGGGCACTGCTGGAAAGAGTTTGGCTCCACCTTCTCTGCACTCTCCTGTTAGATATTTATACATGTTCATGAGGTCCCCTCGAGTCTTCTTTTTTCTAGGCTGAACAGTTCCTGATTTCTCAAGCTTTTCCTCATGTAAGAGAGGTTTCAGCCCCTTAATCATTGTGGCCATTTACTGGTCTCTCTTCAGTAGCTCTATAGCTGTCTTGTGCTAGGGATCCAAGAACTGGATACAGTTTTCCAGGTGTTGAGCAGAGGGGAAGGATCAGCTCTGTCCACCTGTTGGCCATGATCTTCCTAATGCAGCCCATGATTCTGACAGCTCCATCGCTTTCCCAGGGGTTGAGGTGAAGCTGTCATTCCCTGGGTCCTCCTTTCGGAAGGTAGAAGTGACGTTTGTTTTCCTCCAGTGTTCAGACACTTCTTCCTTTTGCTGTGATCCATCAAAGTTTGCAAAAAGGATCCTTGCAATGGCTGCTGCCAGATCCCCCAGCACTCGGCAGGTGGATCCCATCAGAGCCCATGGACTCTTTCATATGTGTCCCATTTACTGAAGTATGCTCCAACCTGATTCTCTTCTACAGAAGGCAGTTTTTTAAAACTCTAACTTCTGTACATGGAATTTACCTTGAAGTACCTCTTATGACCAAGGGAATGGTTAACATTCCATTTCTAGATATCTTGCATGCACAGAAAGTATTTGCAAAAGCTCTTTGCAGCAGCAGGTCACAACGTGAACTTTTTGCTTTGTGGCACTAATTTAACTTCACCTTAATGTTTATTTACATTATGATGCACACAAACCAACTTATATCGGTTTGTATATATTGGTTTTATATATTTGTATATATTGGTTTTAAATATAAATATATGGTTTATATTACTGAAATTCTTACTGTTTAGTGGGCTCTGCTTATTTTCTGTGTTGTTATTCCTGTTGCAATTGATTGTGTGTGATAGAATAGTTTTTCTTTACATTGAGTGAAGGACATATCCAATCATCTTGCTGTTATGTTTGGAGGGACTTGTAAAATGCATTGTACAATAAACAGCTTAGTCACACTCCTAGATATAAAAAGGAGGATGGTGAGAAAATTCTACCAGATCTATCCTATGACAAAGAAAGAAAAGTCTGAGGAAGCTGACACTTATCCTCCTACTAAATTTAAAGTTCTGATGCTGTTTAAAAATATAGTAATAGTAACAGTAACATTTTAGAAACCATAAATTTGTAATTATTTTTCAACTATAGCAGTACACATTCATTTGTAAATCTTTTCCTTTTCTCCGAAGCATTTTAACCTTGACTTTCTACTTTGTTTTGAACCTCTAAGGGGTCTTTAGTTTCAGCCCCTTCATCCCACTGCACAGACTATTTTAGATCTAAACTTTAATTAAGAATCCCATAAACTATCAGCTTCTTTTCTTTTACCTGTAAGAATTAAAATTATATATAACCCATAATGACTTATTAAGAGTTGTAAAGAACTTCTAGAATTAAAAGATAGTCTAGGCACTTAACTTGAATTTTAAACTGATCACAGTAACACATAATGTAAATATTCCCTAAGTGTTCATGAAATTAGGTATAAAACTTTTACACATTTATAGTCTATAAAAATTGCTATATATGAAATATATCTGATACAGTTACCAAGTCTTCTTTTTCTAGGAATTGTTTTTACTAAATATTCAAGGCTAAGAAAATCAAACATTGGTGTTGTATTAAAATAGAAAAGACTCACTTTGAAACATGATTTTTGTCTTTAAAAGATGATTAAAATGTTAAGAAAATGTTAGCTTTGAGATACAATGGTCTAAGGATGCATATTTTCCACATTTAGAGCTGTGGGTGGAATTTTGTTGGCAATAATTTTTGATCAACATAAAAACTTGATTTTGAGTTCAGATCACCAGAAAAAAGCATTCCTGGCTTTCAAACTTTAAAGTTGGTGGGCTTTTCTTGAGGTAATAATTTCATATTATTCATAATATTTAATCAGAACTCTGTTGGTCACTGTTATTTTCCTTTCAGAAACACCTTCATGACCTGGAACAACTGGCAGGTAGCTGTAGCTCCTCTGCAAAAAGTGTCACTGGCAGTGAGCACCTTGCAGGGAGGAGCTGTACTGAATGAGAGAACTTAATGTGCTCTTAACTTCATTTCCTTGATGTTCAAGGACAGACAGAGATGAGACTATTCATTTATCAGTGGAACAAATCTAAATAAATCAGTCTCAGAACTGTCTTTCCAGATCTCTCTCCAACAAGTCTGCTTGGAGTTTAAGAATACGATCATAGATGCTCTACCCAGTAGAAAACTGGTTGCAATGCCACAGCATTAGGAAAAAAAAACTAAAAAAAGGCAAAATGTATTTTAGTAGCTGACAAAATTTCACCTGTGTAGTGTTGTGGAATAGTTGTTCGAAGTCAAGCTCGAACTCAAGGATAAAGTGCTGGTAAAATGACACTGAGATTTCCCATTAAATAAGCCAAACCTGCCTGGTGTGCAATGTCCCAGCCACTGAACTGCTCGTTTCCCCACGGAGAGGATACTCACTTGTTCTGCCACTAAAGAAGTCAGTGTTGTCTGCATTAAAATCGCAAATTCACTGGGTGATGTCATCTGAGTGTATACCACAGGGTTCTCTGCTTTCTCAGAGTGAGTAAAATGCAGCCGAGTTTCCTTGACTAAAACAAGAATGAAATTTAGTGGGTGTATGTTACTGCTATTCACTGCAGGAAGGATTTAATGCTGGCATCTCCCTTAATTGGTGCTGCTAACAATGGAACTAAAAAAACAGACTAGACGTGCAAATTGAATTGAAATCCACATTCAGTTTCTGTGTTATTTCTTCTTTGTCAAAAAGCTCTGACCTAGTAGATGCAGTTACCTTACATCGTTACAACTTCACCACCACCACAAGCATTCAGAAGGATGGTTGGGAACATTCCTGTGAACTGAGGCAGCTCTGCTTGAAGACTGTGGCTTGAAAGAGGGTGTTTGAAGGGCTTTGAAGCTTTTGAAAGCATTGTCATTCTTCCTGTCTGTTCTGTTCCTGTTCAGTACCTAAATAAGGAGTTTTATTTGTTTTGACTTGTCAGTTTGACCCTCTCTTGAAACACAACATTGAAATAAGCAGAGTAAAAGAAGGGATGGGGAAATTCTTTCCTTGCAACTGGCTTAATTCTGTTTTACTTGGGTTTGCATTCAATATTTGAATTTCAATTTCATGACACAGTCCAATTATGACTGTTCAAGCTTAACATTACAGATTAGTTATAAGATGCAAAAATTACCAATATACTCTCAATTTCATCAGTGTATTTCAAAGTTCAAGAGCAAGTTAAAAATCACATCTATTATTCTGTATTTTATTTTTCTTCTATTATTGTTCTGTGTTGTTTACTTCTTTGTTAAAGAGCAGAAAGTGCTAATGAGAAGTCACGTTAAAAAGTTTGTATTTTTGTGGTTTAATGTCTTAAATTCTAATTGTCCTTTGGGTTTTCAGGTTTATCATATCAAAGATGTGAACCATTATAACCTTTAAATAAATCGAAAGATGAAGTCCTTTATTGTTTTTATGACCTGCTTCACTGGAATAGAGTTTATTACTCAGATATGAAAAAAAAAAGTTCAAGTGATTCAAGTTCTGCATTTATAAATTAACTGTCCAGAGAGGGAGAAAAAAAAAAATCCAACAAAACAACTAATAATAAAAAGACCCCACCAAAACCAAAAGCACCAAACTGTCCCTTTGAGTCACAGAAACTGTCAGTGCAGTTCTGGATAATTTTTTTTCAGAATGAGATCTCCTGCTACATATTGTGTTATTAATGTTGATTTATATTTGTCTATTATTTTTAGTCGTTCATTTATATGGTTCTGTTAAATGAACTGTGTCGTATCTATGCGAACATAAACAGAAAGGAATAAGGGATAGATACTGTTCTAAGTGGCATTTTTGCTCTGAGGGGAGATAAGTTTCAGAAGGGAAACACTTTGCAAACGCTTTCTAACAGTAATACTTATAAATAATTTGATAACTCAAATATTCTAATGGTCAGTCAAAGTGTAACAGATCATTGCCATCCTTAGAAGGTGTTGGTAGATAGTGGTAGATCTTGGGGATTTTAGAGAAGACATTATACTGGACTGTTGCACTTCTGCTAGTACATTGCAGTATTTCTTGTAATATTTTAAGTTTCTTGATGCAAAAGAACTACATCAAGGAAAAAAAACTCAAAAATAATCAGACAAAACCACTCAAATACCAGCCCAATGGCCAAAAACCCCAAAACCTGTAAGCCAAAATCCAGATCAGTAAACCCATAAATATTAGAAGACCAGAAACATCCTTTTCTGAAATGGCTACCACTGGGGGAAAAGCAAATAAATAGATTAAATAAATAAATAAATAGGTGAAATTTTGATTGTGTACTCAGGTTGAAATATGTGAGATGCAAAGAGATTCTAGGCACTCTTCTCAGACACCCTAAGTCTACTGATGGATGTCCCAGTTTAGAAAATTGTTCTTCAACTTACCTGAATACTGGTGTGGAGAAAAAATTCCTCTGAGATGAGGCAACTTCTGTTTAACCTACGTGGATACCAAATTAAGCAACCGTTTTCCTGTTGTCTAAGAATCTCTGAAGTCACAGAGGAAATACAAGGCCTTGGCTTTATGGACAAATTGTTGAACCCTGACCCAGTACCTGTTTTCATGTTTCAAACAGACTTTGCTGTAATGGCATGAATGTCAATGAAAAACCATTAGACTCTCAGAAATAATAGCAAAAAACAAAACAAAACAAAAAACTTACT
>VZDJ01007754.1:41124462-41206172 GCA_008694505.1 Cyanoderma ruficeps | reverse complement strand
CCAGTAACTCCTGGTGAAACTGTTGCTGTGGATACACAAGCCAGAGTAACCAAGGAAACCACCACCTTCAAACCAGAAATGCCATCTTCTGTGCTTTTGGAGGTTCCAGCCTTGGCTGACTTCAATAAAGCATGGGCAGAACTCACTGACTGGCTTTCTCGACTGGATCGAGAGATAAAATCTCAGAGAGTGAAAGTAGGTGATCTTGATGACATCAACGACATGATCATCAAACAAAAGGTATGAGAAACACTGATTTTTCAAGTGGAGAGCCTTATGATCTTTATTCTGTATTAAATCCTTTCAACAAGGAACGCAGGAGAGATGATAGGCTGCAATACGTGCAGTTGTCACTTCAGCTACTTTGTCCCATAAACACAATTATTGGATGAAATGTTTAGATAACTAATTGAGGAGGAAAGAAAAATATTTACTATTTTCTCTGGAATTTGAAGTAGATCTCTCTATTTTTTCTGTTGCTTGCGCAGTAAGACTAGGCAAGCCCATGGTTGAAATATAAACTTCATGAGAATAAAGGAATTGCATAGTAAGCTGCAGGTTGCCAGGAAGAAGACGACCCTGTTTCACACCTTTGCTTATGTTACTTCTCTAATGACTTTTTGAGAGCCTTACATGCTGCTGCTCTCGGTTTATCAAAGGCTCCTCAGTTGTCTTAACAAAAAGAACAGCTCATTAATGCAATTGTTTTGTCAGCAAAACTGCATCACTGCATCACTTATCTTTGAAAACACAGAAAAAATATGGAAATACACGTTTTAGGAGAAAAAAGGCCTAAATTTTAGCTGCTCAGTAGCAATAAAAGTGATTTTGTATTATACAGCTCTAAAGTAATTACCTGCCTTCTAGATTTAGCATTGTTCAATATAAAAGATCTGCCCTGCCTGCGCAAAACTTTTCAGTGCTAAATTTCCATTCAGTTCAGTTCTAAACTGAGTTTAGGATTCCCTATTATAAGATTCTGTTGTTTTTTCTCATCATCTTCCTTCTCATAAAAAAAAAATCTGATTTATTATAAGGAAGTTATTGACATTCTTTCTCCTTGCTTAAACTAGAAATAGAGGGAGAAAAAAAATGTATATATTTTATTGCAACTCTGTCCTAAGACATTTTAAAGAAAATATGCTGATGTCTCATGGGATTCATTTTGCTTGTTTTCTTAAACTTCCTTTTTTTTCCCAGTGTTTTAAACTATTTTTGAGAAAATTGTCTTGCTTTGCCTTCTAGATGATGAACACGGTAGTTTCATCTTGATTAATGATGATTGTATTTACTAAGTAGAATTACCTACCGCTTCATTAATTAAAATATCCTTAAAACAGAATGGATGTAAGTGATAATTCCAGTGTCATCTGCACAGGGCATTAGGTTAAAATAGTTATTATGTCATTTGGAAAGGTTGAGGGCCAAAGAAGACTTGTTTGCACATTATCTTTTAGTGATTTTCCAGAATAATTTTGGATTTAAAATTTTATATTGTCAAATACTTGGTTCAGCATTATTCAGTTTTCTTACTTATACCTCACTTTAGCATATTATTCTGGCAGGCAAAATCCATAGTTTGCTTCCTTCTGCAGATGCCTTTTATTTAAATATGAGATCAGATTATTAGGTCTTCAGAATTTCAGTTTTTAATATATATGTTTTAAAATTAACTGCTTTGTATTTGCATTTTATCTTAGTTCAAGTCTAAAATATTTTAGCACTACTGCAGTCTGTTCCTGGCTGGGTAGCCCTGTCTCGTTTTTTGATACCATGCTGTGCTGGTAACAAAACCAGCAGGAAAACTCTTTTTTGTCATGCTTACCTCTCTAATTGGCTGTGCAACAGAATGTGACATTTAATATATTCTTTGATGAAATGGAAGAACCAATGTCTATATATAGACTGCAGTTCTGTTAGCTGTCTCCCTCTTCTCTAATGATCATCTTAATATCACTTAATACATGGAAATGAATGTCATGAAATATTTCATTCTTGTAAATCTATCACTGGATTATTAGGTGAGATTAGCATGGAGAATTTTCAAAACTGACAGGAGAATTTTTAGGTTTCTCAAAAAAAAACAAAACCCAAAAAACCTACCCTGCTTTCTAATGTGTGGAGTGTCTGCAGCAATCTGTGAGCTGATGGAGTTGGACGTGTGGGTACCTGACTAATCCGAAAAGTCACGCCAGATATAATCTAAGTTGGAAATCCAAAAGTAGTGCTTACCTCCCCTGATCTGTACATTCCATAGAAGATTATAGGGATATTTTTCCTGTGGCTGTAATTTAAAAGTCATTGAAAGTCACCACACTGCATGGTGGTTTATTTGGAGAGTTTATTTACCTTTACAGGGATCTCAGTAAGATTTAATGAAAGTTCCATCCTCCTAGATTGACCTGTTTTTTTTTAAATCAGTTTTTTGACTTCAGGTGTAAAATACCATCTAAACACAGCCAAATACTTCCCTTATAAAAATTCATCATTACAGAGATGATGAAACAGCTTCAAGAGACCTGTTTTATTATAAAATATCTCTAGCTGCTCACCCAGAATTTAGAACACTTCAAACAGCTCATCCTGTTGTGTTACCAAAGCCTTACTGGTTTTGGGTTTTGTTTCCATTTCATATTTCATTCAAAGCAGAGAGCCACATTTCTAATATCAAATTGCAATGTCAAAGCAGACATTTTAAAAGCAAAGAAATCCCACATCCTGGCAGTGCATTTAACAGGCCATTTTCCAAATCACCCAGGTGAAAATAAGTGACCTTAGGTTGTCCTTTCTTTCACAGCAGCATGTAATGTTGTTGAAGCTCCATCTCTGAGGGCATTTTGGTTAAGTTCACTTCAATCTGATTGTATCACAGGATCACAGCCACTAACTTTGCCATATTTCTCCTCCATAAAAGTTTAAGACATCGTTAGCCCTCACTTGAACTTTGCTTGGAGCTGATCGCAGTGAGTTGGCACTCTTGTGTGAACAGCACATACACTGGTTAATTATGGGACAATAAAACTCAAAAAAGAAAACTATTTTGAAAAAAGACTTGTTTTAGTGGCAGCTCACCCTTAATGAAAGAAACAATACAAATTAAATTCTCCTAAGTGGTGCACGTAATACATAGTAAAAGTAGTATACTAAAAGAGTATCATAATGACTGCTCATTTCAAATATCTATAGTTAATCATTCAGCCAAATGAGTGGTATACTTCAACCAAAGTCATTACATATTTCAGTCATCTATGATTGTGTTTGTCTTGTTAAACTCCATATAATTAAACTAAAAGACACTAAAAAGTGTGTTGTAAAGATATTTAATACTAGCATTAGTGTCATCCATGTTTCCATTAAAGGAAAATTATTACATTTTTCTCATTTGCTTGAAGACTGATGTTTTGCAGGATTTGATCCTTAAACAAAGAAATGTAAGGCAGGCTGACGAGAGACTCATGTTGTTTCTCTAGACAAGAAATAAAGCAAATAAAGTTCATGGGAAAGACTGGATATATAATATGCTATGAGGTAAGGAGGTGAGGAACATGACCAACTATGGTTTGCCCAAGTTTTCCAATTCACTGTCCTTACTTCAAAACAATCGATATGCTTTATATTTGAAGGTCGGGGGGGGGTTCTTCATAAAAGAGAAAATTGTGAGGAACAAGATGATCAACTCTATTTTGCTACCTTTTAGAAAAATGGAAACCTTACTTAAGATGCCAACAAGCCGTTGCTCAGAAACTGTTTTGGCATCATTGTGTTTTGAGAAATTCTGCAGCAGAAATAGATTTCTACTGAAAGTAGTGAATCATGGAGGCTGTGCAAAGCTTAAAGTTAATTAACATTGCTGTTCAAACAGGTCAGGTACTATAATTTCCTTACATTTATAATTCTGACCATGAATTTTGCCAAGGTATGCTGTCCATCCAAATTTTTTTGCAACGTATGTAGTTGAAACGATGGCTTTTTATAGCACTGGATAAATGTAGATTTTATTTAGTAAAAAATATTATAGTAAGTAATATTACTAATGAATGGGACTACAGTTTTCAATGCCTGCTTTTACTCATTGATTCTAAGAACTGAATAGGTTGAATCTTCACTTTTATATGAAGTGGAGGGCACTAATCTGGAAAAAAAGTATTTATGTAGAATGAGACCAACCTAGTTACTGAGATTTTTAAGCAAACGGGAAAAGATATTTTCAGGTAATGATTTGTGTCATCCAAAAAGATGTGGAGAAATTATTTGTGTCTAATTAATTTGTCACTATTCAAAAAAAAAAAAGGTAGGTTTGATCATCTGTCAGTTAAAGAAGTAAACAAAGCTAGAATGAGGAAATGTTTTTACTTTTAATTGTAATTGATTTTTCAATAGTTAAGAATCTTTTCCAGATGATGGATATGAAAATAACAGTTGAGGAAAAGTATTTGTCTATAAACTGCAGAAAAAAGAGTGTGCTTAACTTACATTCCTCTTGTCTGAGTATTTTTTATCTATCATTTCCCATGGTTACATGCCATGCATTTTAGTATAGAACTTAAAGGTGCATTATCATGTGCGACCTTGCAATTAATATCGAGATAGACTAGAGGAATGGGAATTTTCCTGTCCAAACTGTTTCCCAATGTCCATTTTTGTAGAAATAAAAATATAGTTTTTCAAACATATCCTGTTATTACAGAAGTAACCAAAGTAAGTTCCAAAGGAAAAATTGCAGTTCTGCATTTCTGTGTGTGAATCAGTGTCCTCTAAATGTGGCCGTGTTGAATGAAAAGTTGTAGTTACAGACAGTTTTGCATCTGTCCACATGTAGCTTATGTCAGAAGTGTGAGCTATAGGCAAGGTGGAGTCTTCACCCTTTTTGGATAGTGTACTTTAGGGTCTACAGAGTTTTGCAGAAGTTTCATTTTAGTGACAAATGCATGAAAAGATCCATGTAACACATCTTCAGATAATGTACTGCTAAAGACCAAAACAGAAGATTTTACACTTGGATCTGAATATTTCCAGTTCATATGATGTGCTTAAAGGGAAGGCTTTGCTAGTCCAGAATCTAAGTGTGGTGCCACTAAGTTGGGAATTTACATTCGCACTTTCTGAATCAAACTTCAAGAGCACATTTACCCCATCCCTCGCTCTGTGCTGTCTTGATGCTTTGAGGGTTGTTTTCAAAGCTTCCGGGATCTTCTTTTTCCGTATGAACCGGCAACTGCAGACATTCCCTGCGTCCCTGTTGGACCAGGATAGACTCTCCTGATAAAGCAGAGCTGGAGCTGAAACTGATTCTGCAGCATGTTGGATGGTTCACTGGCACTTTTCTGCATCCTCTTTGACACCATAACCCTACAGATGACTTTACAGGTTAAATGGTGTGCAAAACTTCGCTTACCTCTATGAAATTCACCATAGGATGTAACTGCTCAGGAGACACTATCATTATTTTATATGTATTTCAAAGTTTTATTGTTGTTGTATTTAATATAGGATATCTAGTGGAATTCTTCTTTTATGCTGCTAGGCTTCTAAAATTATTTTTAATTTATGAAAGTACTGGAAATCTGGTTTCGGTTTTTGAAGTGAATAAAAAAACTAATCAATTAACAGATGTCTAACCATATTAATTTATTGTTATAAATTTTAAATTACAAGATTTGTGGTCCTGAAAGGCTTTTGCTTTTTTGCAGAATAGAGGAAAATTAAAAAAAATGTCTGTCAGCCTTCCAGCTTGTTTCTAAAGGTTAAAAAATGCAGTAGGATACTCTAGAGGGCCTGGAAATCTGAGTCTTTAAAGGGAAAGGGAAGAAAAAAAGGTCTATTAGTTGGAAAATTGGACCTCAAGGGATATAGAATATGTGTCAGGAGACTCTTTTTTAATACTTTGTTGAACAAAAAGACAGCTGATATTTTAAACTAGCTTGGCCAGCTCATGTGTGTTAGAGAGTATATTTGTTTTCTGCAACAGAAAAACAAAAAAGGCTAAACACTGTCTTTTGGAGCATGATTAACAGCTATTTCTTTATTTTTCTATAATGTTAATTACTAGGACATGCATAAAAGTTGTACCTCTAAGGATCTGATTCTAAATTCATTGAAGTAAAAGATTAACTTTCATCATTTTTTCAATTAGTTTTCAGTGAGGCTGTAGATCACCATCCAAACAAAACACAATATAACAGTTGTGCCTAAAGATAACATTTGTCTCTTTGCTTTTATTGGACTATTGAGAAATAATTTGAGGGGTTTTTTTTTCAATTCTCGACAAAGATAAATTGTCATGATTAATATAACTGGCATCTTGTTCAGCAGGGAAAGGATAAGAATGTAGCAACTCAGTTTTGTTTGCAAAAATATGCTGACTATTAGAAGCACCGACTTTTCATTAGGGCTGCATTTTTTTCTTTTAAATTTCTCAGTCTGACCTGTATTATGAGTATAAATTACCTATTCCTTCAACACTGGATCTTCAATGATCTACTTTTTAAAATCCAAATCATACTTTCATTTTGTGCTTTCATTACACCAGTATGTGCAGCTCACAGACCCTGCTGCACTAGGTCATCTATGAAACCTCCATGGGTATGGAAAAACTTTTACGGTTGTGTGCTGTCCACAGGGACATGGGAAAGTCATGCTGTGCTGGGAAGGGTAAAAACTCCCTAAACCCTCATGAGTTCTGTGTGTGTCCAGCCAGCATAAAGATGCCTGACTAGATTCTGGGCTGAATTTAATATGGCCCTCACCAACATGTGGAGGGAAGTGATCATTCCTCTTTCATCAATGTGTGGGACAGTCTCTGGAGTGTCCAGTTTGGGCTGCCCAGTGTTGTAGGAAGGACATGCAGGGAGTCCAGTGAAGAGCCAGCAATATAGTCGGGGGCAGGAGAGCACTTGATAAATGAGGAGGGGCTGAACTGGGCTTGCTCAGCCTGGACAGGGCTCAGAAGGCACCTGCTTGCCCTCTACAGCCACGAGATGGAGACTGTAGGGAAGATAAACCAGACTCTGCTCAAAAGTTCACAGCAGAAGGATGAGAGACAACAGACACATGCTGCAGCAAAAGCAGTGCTGATGAAATATTACGAGAAAAAATGTGCATGATGAACATAATGAAACATTGGAGCAAGCTGTCCAGAGATGTCAAAGATTCTCCATCCCTGGAGATACTCATCACAAAACTGCATAAGGCCTCACGCAACCTGATGTGGCTCTGAATTTGGCCACATTTGAGCAGTGGCTGAGCAAGGTGATCTGCAAAGGTCTCTTCCAAAAAAAGTTATTCTATCAATATATATAAATACTACTCTCAAATATGGATTCTGTGTTCTATACCTTGTCAATGAAACATGTTTTAAATGAAGGAAATCATGGCTTTATTTTCTGCTTTGTAACCCTCCCACCTCAGCTGTGATTTGCTTTAAGGATTGGAGAAGTCCTATTAAAATTTAGACATAAATTTAGTTCTAAATAGTTGTGAGGATCTATTTAAGACAGTTACACAAATTTTAGGAGGCTTTATTTTTGTATCAATATTGATATATGTTATTAGAAGTAGTAACAAGAAAATATAAGAGTGGCTTTGGTTTTATTCAGAAATTGTGGGAATGTATAAAAGCAACTTGTTTCTAAATAATGATGCAATGCATAAAATTCTAATCTAGTTGTAATCATAAAATGCAAATTAAAACTAGGGGGAACAATTGTATATTTGCTCATTTAATGTGTGAGGAGATGGGGCTCCTCTTCAAGAAATAAGTTTTCTTCTGTAAGAAAATAAAAACATCAAATCCCAGCAGACCTCCCTAATGAAGCTGATCTTGAAACACAGTTCTTTTATGTGGAAAAGAAAATGACCCCAGAATTTAAACTAAAAAAATCTGTGATCTTGAAACGTGCCCTATTAGTTTCTCAATGTGCCAAGGGTATTCTGATACTTTTATAAACACATCCGAATGATGATATAGATTCGGGGTTTTGCTGGCAGATGGAAAATTCCCTCCTGAGGCAGAACAGCCAGCAGTGTCATTACCATCCTTTTTCATGAAGGGATTGTTTAAAAAAAAGTCACTAGCTTTTTAAAAGTGTAGTATAAGCTTTATAATAGGTAGTTTCTAGTAACTTAGCTCTACTGCAGTAAGCACAATTCTTGGAATTCCATTTTCTCTTTTCCCAGTAGAATTCTGTAATAATTTTTTTGCACTTAGAGAAGCTCTCATGGAGAGTTCTCAGTTGATTTATATGTATATATTGTTTTATAACACTCACATTAAGCAATGAAAACCACTCAAATAAGTACTTTACTCAAATGTAAGGAGACAAACATCTTAACTCACTCCAGTGCAACATTTAACTTTTGTGTTATGTAGAGCTGCTTACAAGCGAGAGGGAAAATTTATAAAAACACTGTAAGAGAGGCTTAAAGGCATATTTTTATTCAGGAACACCAGGTTCTTGAAAAATACTCTCTGTTTCCTAACCATTATACACTTTTTTTTTTTTTGTGACCCACCACTAGCCGTGTGCTGACACTAGATTTAAGGTGAATAAACAGTAAATTCCTTTTAGAGTTTAGAATTTAGAATTTAGAATTTAGGTTCTGGAAAGGCAGTGAAACAGTGGGAAATAGAACTGCATCTTACGAAGTTGGCACTACGTAGGGGATTCACAAGAGAAGAACACTGTGCTTGGAATTTGTGTCCCTTGCCCCACATTCTTCATCTTTGTGGAACGTGGTCTGTTTTCTGCTGCCTGGTGTCCCCTTTGGCTCATCACTTCTTCAGCATATTCTCCTTTTGTGTCTATTTTTGTATGCAGAAGATAAAGACAAAATGTCTGATTTTGCCTAGCCTGTTCATCATTTCTTAATGATGAGCAGCAGTTGAAGAAGCCTTAGATTCTGGTACTTTCAGACTCACTGTTCACTAGTTGGGGGTGGTGGTGGGGTAGGATTTTATATTTACTTTTTCTTTTGTTTGATATAGAACAAATAGAAGTAGAATTTGTTCGATATCCTTCATTACTGGCAAAATAAAATCAAAAAGCTTCATATTAACAGACAGCAAATTTACAGTGTAAATAGAATATTATTTTTTCAGGTTACTGCTGCAATGAAATCCTAGAAAACGGGTGAATGTGCTTGCAGCTTAAAATACGAAAGTACTACTACTAAAAGCAAAAGGACTGTTTTCCTCAAGAAAAAGACAATGAAGTATTGTTCTGAATTGAAACAGAAAATTCAGCTCTTCATGTAATCAACTGCTGAAGGAGTATTTAATTAAAAATAAAACCTGGTTTTGTAGTAAGTGTGGGCCATTTCACATTATTCCAGCCTCTCATCTGTCTCTGCTGCTAGCTGATACAATAAGCGAGGTAACAAATCAATCTCAGAACTGTATTGTGCTGCTTTTGTGGACCATTTTTCTTATTGAGCTAAAAGATCAATTTAACTTCTCACCATGGCACTGTTAACGGTCAGGTGTTTTCTGCCCATAGGAAGGATTTTCTGCAGCCAAATATGAGATTCTTACTTGAGATTTAGTCACTTCAGCCAGTTCCCAATTTCGTTTTTCATGCTTCTGGATTTTCAGATTCCCCAGATGAATTGTTAAATATGGAATCCACCCTGGGTTTCACGCAGTGAGGTGAGGGGAATTGTTTCCTGGAATGGCTTCTTCCTCTCAATACACAAGCTAGGTATACACAAGGTAGGTATAGATACCTACCTCCATTTGGTCTTGCCTATCTCCATCCCTGTGGAGGAGCAGTTTTCTGCTGGAAAACATAACAGATCCAGAACATTCCACTGGGAATGAAGCAACTCAATGATTGTCCCCAGCAGGATTCCTGGCACAACCCTGCAAACCAAGCAGTTTTCCCGTAATGTGGAACAGTCAGTCCCTACCATTTGTTAGCACGAATAAGCTTCTGGATATCCAGACCAAAAGCAGTGATTTTACTCCATTGGGACACTGAAAACCTCCCTGATTTCTCTCTCTTTCCTCTATTCATTTCTTTTGTCACCCTGAAGGCCACAGTTCCAAGTTTTAATTTAATTTGATTTTAGTATTAAAAAAATCCAGCCCAACCCCCCCCAAACAAAACTACAAAAAAAAAAAAAGTTCTAATATCAGAAATGGTAAAGTGAAAAGCTGTATTTTGATACTCAAACTGGCTTATTTTTGATGTTTTTAAAGAACAGCTTGACACTTTGCTTCTGTGAGAAACAAAAAATTAGGATCAGCAGTTGTTTCTAATTAGAGTAGAAGCTGGTTTTGATATTTTGGAAAAAAATGGTTCTGAGGTAACACAAAGACCCAGTTTTATTTCACCTTCCTGTTCAGAGAAATATCTGTTATGTTGTTTGAACAAAAAGCAAGGAAGTTAAAAAGAAGAAATAATAAACAGAAGGTGAATTTAAGCATTTTCCTTTTTGTGGGAAGAAAGATGTTTTTTGCTCTATTGTGAGTTACCAGTGATGTCTCACTGCATATGTCATGGAATCTTTTATTCAAACAGACAGTTTTGAAGGTGGCATGATGTGGGATGATATCTCAGGGTAAATGTCCAACCTTTTGACATACGTTTGATCATTTTCCTTTCTGCTATCTAATCAGTGTGTCCTAAATTCCTCCTGTGCCTTGGGATCAGCACTGATAACATTTTAAAATGTTATTATAAATCCTTCTACTTCTTCATATGTGGTCCATATGGCATAATATTTCTGATGAAAACTGGTACATGTGGCACAGGCCTGTAATGTCATTCAGATGTGGGATCCAGCCCTGACAGAGTGGTTGTGTTTTGCAAAGAAATGATGGTGCATCAGAACACATAGCAACTATGTGTTAGCTTTTTTGCTGGTAGTGTGATTTCGGGTGGGACTTCCCCCCCACCTGGACCTGTCATTGAGGCATGTGATAAAGAACAAGAACACTGAGGCTAGGGAACCACCTTATGCCACCTGTGCTTACTTGATGACAACTGTGAAAGCCTGGCATCAAAGGGCTGTGAGGCAGTTGATAAAATCAACTCCCTCAGCCATTTGTGTTTTGTATTCCTTGACTAATTTAGAGACAAAAAAAAGTAGCAAATTCAGTATTAATTTACTTGAGAGGATTTCCCATGTAGCTTTTTGCAGGTCAGGGGAAGTTCTTTGGAGGTAGCAGAATCTGAATTGGGGATGAATTCAGCCAAGTGGCCATTCTGGTCAGTGACTGTAATATGTATATAGGGCCTGATGTTATGAACTCAAAAATAGCACTTCTATGTACCTGTACTAAATGCTCCAGAGCTACACAAACCTGAAATTTAATCCACAACAGATATTGTTGATACGATTGACTTAGAGACAGAAGGGTTCACAGAAAAGAATTAGTGGTATTTTGTGCATTTGAATTAAATAAATTATATGATATGGATGTGCATATGGATGAAAAAAACTTACATATTTATAAGTCATTTCAACCAGGACTTAAATCATTGTTCCGAGCTGAGAAAAAAATGTGAAAATGTCTCACTGGTCTTGTGATTATGGTTAAGAGAAGACAGGAAAGATGGATTAAATGTAGGTGGAGAGAAAAGGGTAGGAAAACCAATGTAATTGTTGAATTGGAAAAGTTTGCAAGACTCTTAGTTTGTCTTCCCTAAGACATAGTTGTATAAAAGTCTGTATTGGTGAAGTGCAAAAAATTCAGGGTAGGAGAAAGATTTGTAGCATAGCAATGCTCTTGTTTTTACTCTAGATTAGTATATGCAAATTTAATATCACCATATTTCCCTCCCCCTCTCCTCCTCTTCCTGCTAGACTGCACAAGTATTTAGGTCAAACATCACTTGCCTTCTGAGAAGGATATCTTACAAGTATCTTTCTTTGACTCTTTTTGCCAAATATGCTGAGATTAAGGAAGATCTTTCATATTGAAACTTCTATTCAGTCATGTTAGATCATTTTGTTTATTAGTTTCTATGTTTCTATTAATTTTTCCAGTATTTCTTATTAAGGTGTGATTATTCTATTCAACTTAATTATGATGGGTTTTGTATGAATTTAATAATTTTGTATGTCTCTAGTAATTAGAATGGCTTTTACATCAGCCAGAATTGTAAGTAGAATCTAAGGGAACTGTGCATGTGACTTTTCATTTCCTTGGGTGCTCATTACCCAATTCCTTTGACATTCTTTCATTAGCCAATCTTAAAATCACAAATCTTAATTAAAATAACAGGACAGTCTTTGGAGACCTCTTAGCATAGAATACAAAGCATTTAGTTTTTATTATGAGAAAACTGGGATTTTTTTCAGTGTAGGGTTCACAGCAAATGTGTTCTCTTGACTTCATGTTTCATTGTATGCCCACTTCTGAATTCCATATGATCATTGTTAGACTTTGCTGTAGGGTTGATCTTCAGGGATGCTATTTAATAATATATAGGATAAATGATTCTTCATCCTGTTTTGAATGATGGGTAAATCACCATTTGTATTATCATTTTCAACCCTCTTTCCTTCTACTGCCATTGCATGATAAGACTTTTTCACTGTAATTATAGTTTCCAGCACAAAAACCGTATAAATAGCAGATTATTTTTTTAGTAATATCTCAGAAAGAAAAGAATGAACAGCAGGACTAATTTTCAGTTCAAAAGAATTGTAATGGATTATTAAAAATAATGTGGAAACAAGCATTTTTCACAACACTCAACAGAAAATGATGATCTTTTCCT
Organism: Cyanoderma ruficeps; assembly: GCA_008694505.1. Classification (NCBI taxonomy): domain Eukaryota; kingdom Metazoa; phylum Chordata; class Aves; order Passeriformes; family Timaliidae; genus Cyanoderma; species Cyanoderma ruficeps. The sequence goes on along the minus strand of VZDJ01007754.1, from coordinate 41,193,447 downwards.
TTTAGTGCCTCTCCTTGGAGACATTCTGACTTCATTTCAATCTGCCTCTGTAGCTTTTTCCTTTCTTTTCCAAATTTGCTTGAATTTGGTGAGGGATGCACTGTGAGGAAGGTGACACAGCATAGAGGATGCCAGTCCCTGTAAGGGTTGACCACGGCAAACTGTTCCTGGGCAGCAACCTGCTGCCAATATTCTGTCTGCTAATATTCTTTCTGTCTGCTAGTTGTCTGGATTTCTGGGTAGGAAAGGGAAAAGAAAAAGAAAATCTAATTGGGAAGAGGTTAGTTGAAACAATTCAGCAATAACTGCTAAGCAGCATAGAGGTTGAATGTTAAAACTAGGTTTTAGTTCTAATTTTATGGTCTGCACTGAAGTAAAGTTCAGGTAATGAAAGATGGAAATAATTATACTATATTATAATGACCATATTTTGTCAGAACAATTTAATTCTATTATGTTTGATAAGAACTTTCACTTTTAGAGGCTTTTAGATAAAGTTAAGTGTCCACATCCATGTGGAAAGCTAGTTTTCATAAGAAATTCACTGAGAAATGTAAGATTTTTTTTTTTTTTACAGATGTAGCCACAATTCTGTCTGGCCAATTACCAATGATCCAGGAAAATACTCTGCTACATTTCTGAAATACTCTGGTGTACTTTTTGATATTTGTTGATATCCAGTTCTCTCAATTAAATTATTTCATCAGTCTTAAATATCTCTAAAAATACAGACATCTGTGTATGTCAGTCCATTTGTGTATAATGAGGACATCTAGGAGAGTGATTTTTTTCCATACAGTGATTCTTAATGTTTAAACTTCACTGTCCTAATCTGATATGGTTTAATGCAAACAACTCCATCACTTAAAAATAATGACACCAAAAAATAAAATCCCAAAACATTATTTAAAATTAAGATCTCCATAATAGAAATCTGGCTAAATTTACCATCCTATGGTCAAGGAGGTAATCCTAAGAGACTAATATTTTGGAGCATATTAACTGAATTTCAATTAACAATTCAAAGAAAACTCACTACTTTGAAATTGTATGTGAAAATGTAGAGGGTTTTTTTTTTTCTGTTTTTTTGTTTGGGTGGGGTTTTTTGTTTTGTTTTGTTGGTTTTTGGGGATTTTTTTGTTTGTGGTTTTTTTGGGGTTTTTTTTGTTGTTACTTTAATAAGTGAATGGAAGAGGCAAGACTGTATGTATAGGATTTTACAGGAAAAGGAGGGGAGGGGGAGAGATAGGGGGTTAGAAAGATGTTCCCAGATATTTTTGGTCCTCTCTTACAGGCTGTTTGTTGCTGACCGTAATATGTACAAAAAGGAAACAAAGTATATTCCTCAGAACATACTTAAAATTTTGTTGGTCTACATGCCCACTGCCTCTGAAAAGTTAGGTTTATAATGTGTAGCAAATCATACATCTAATTTCATCACCCAGATGCAGAGATTTTTATTATCCTTGCTGTCCTTTCCTCAGTATTCTCATTTACCATTGATAGCTGTTAATTTTGGTAAGCCATAATCTATGGACACTTTTGGCATGAGTTCTTAAGGAAAAAGCTTGAAAAATGTGCGGGGTGGGGATCCCACCTTCATATCCCTTTAAATATTATTTAGACATTGTAGATTCTGTCATAGAAAACCCAACAAACCTAGCATGCATTAATTGCTTTGATCATACTTTAGCCGCAATACAAATTTCTGCCATGTCTCACCAAGTAATGAAAAAGTCATTTGTAATTCTTATTCATAGACACAAAATTGGGACAGATCATAGCAAAAATGATTGTTTGTTTCCTGCTACTGAAATGTTAGACGTGTTATCTCAGACTTCCAAACCATTTGGCCATCAGAGAGCAGACTGTTATCTGTTCTGACATTAATCTGCTTGCAGCGGCTACTTTGGTGCACAGCTTCAAAATGACAACAAACATGCACAATGCATCATAATTATGTCCTTTTCAGGAATAAGATTTGCAGAAAGATTGCTTGAATGTGATAAAGTGTCTCTGCATCTGTGGGAACTAAAAATAGCCTTTTTAAGGATTTGGTTGTAAGGGAAGTTTCCCGAAGTATCGCATGGGGTTCACAATATGTTTTTAGGGGCGATAAAAGGCAGAATCTTATGTATGCATAATAGGCAAGCAACATTCAGTGAAAATTCAATCAAGAATGAAATGCTATTATGTGCAGACACCTCCTGGGCTTGTGCAGAGGTAATGGAGCATATGAAATAGATAAAGTGACAGCCAAGAGAGGTAGAAGATATGTGACTTTCCCTACCACTTTGTTTAATAAAACTTTCAACATACATTGTGGATATAATGTGTTGTTTTGTCTCCATCCAAATCACCTTAGTTTTTATTCCATGCATTTTGTAGACTGTAATTTGGTGATAATGGCTTCTTTGCACAGCTCAGGAGTGATGAACAGGTATAACAAGGCCTGTTAATAAGAGGATGTGCACGTCCTTCCCAATACAGAGATCTTAGTTTGAGTGGGACAGGAAGAAAGTCATATTTTGCTTGTAAGAAGCATCACTAAGTATTCAGTATTGAATATTTAGGGAGAATATATATGAGAAGGCTGATTATAAGCCAGTCTGTGTAAAAGCCGGGTGAAAAGACTAACCTATTTTCTGCCCTTCCTTATTTGTTACATGCTTATCTCTTCTGTGAAACATGCTTTATGAAATCTGGAGTTCTTGAAGTTTGTCTTGTGCATTATCAGTGGTTTTGATTCAGTGGGTTTGGTCTATGTTATAAACTTCCAAATCACACTGCCTGAGTGAGGAGCAGATTTGTATTGCTCGGCCTGAGAAGGGCTGCAACTGCAACATGATTCAAGGAGTCAGGAAGGTCTCCTTTCCCCCTTGCCCTAGTTGGGAGCAATCTGTTCAGACACGGGGAGTTTCTGCCCTTTTGCTCCCTAGAGGGAGATGCAGTTGAATTCTCAGATGAACCATTCATGTTGTCTCAATCTTGCCAGCATTTTCAGACTTTCTCATTTCAGTGGAAATTTGTGATGACTAATTAATTATAATATGATACAGTCGTGGAAAGCATTTTAATATACATTGTGTTTGCTATTTTTTTAAATTCCTTGATTTATCTAAAAGTCAAGTGTTTGGAGACTCCTCTTAGCAGCAGCTAGAAAATATGTATTGGTAACATAAATAATATATTGTGCCAACACACTAACAAATCAAGCTCTTCCTGTTTACTATTGTAAGAAGAGCTATTTATGACACTACATATTTCCCTAAAATTTAGAAAAAGAAACAAAAACATCTTGCACAGGATTTGGCATAAATTTGAATGAGGACAACATTGCTCTTAACAAATATTTTGAGTCTCACATGACTCTCTATTTGCAATAGATGCTTTGTTGTTTTAGGTTACAGAATTTGTATTTTATAAACTGTAACAAATACAAGAATAAACAGGTTTTAAATGGGACTGAAATAGGGTTTTATCACACTTGAGAGCCTAAGAAATGCTTTACTGTATCAAACCATTGTTCTCTGTCTAACCCAGGAAAATGTCTCTGGTAGTGACATTGGGGCAGGTTCAACAGGGAGATTGTACCAGCCTGACTGCCTCCTGCTGAATTTTACCTTGTACTTCCCCATCCACAGCATCCACAGCTTGTGGACTTGGGCCATCAGGAGTCCTTGTAGCATCTGTTTTTCAGCCTGTTGTTCATGAAGTTGTTTAATCCCTCTCTGAAACTGCTGATTCTTCTGGCCCTCATGATATCCTGTGAGCAAGCTCTATACAGTCAGTACCTGCTATGAAAATAAAGACTTTTTTCTGTTCTAAACCAGTTTCTACTGCAATAATGCAGCCTACTCCTGCCCACTGTCTTCTGTCTTTAAATGAAATACACATTCAGGAGTGGAATTTTCGCTTTATGTAACATTGTCAAGTTTCCTAAAACTATTTTCTGCAGGATTTTATAAAAAAAAATTATATGTGTATGCATCCTACCTGAACTAAATCATCCTTCTGTGCATTCTTGTGGGTTTCTTTAACAAAAAGGTATGGCAGCTGTGGGACACCAGTTTCAAATCCTGTTGCTGGAGCTGTAGGGTTGAGGCTGTGCTCTACAGTCACATCTCCCACCACTGCAGCCTCTCCCAGATTTCCCTCACAGGCAGTTTGTGTCACTCCCGATTACAGACTCATCCTATTCTTCAAACCTGGAATATAATTTCTGGGTTATTTTTCAGATTAGGTAATTAATCTTGTTGTATTTTAGATTAATTTTTAGTATATAATAGGATTCTAACACCAACACAGCCTTTCTTTCCTGTATTATTTGCATCTGTATGTTACAGTGCACACTTTACTATTATTCTGTCACCAAACTTTTGAGTAATGATATGTCAGCTAAAGTAAAACAAGCTCTTCATGTCTTAGCTAAGAAATTGAGGGCAGCATTTTTAATAGAATTAAAAATAGAGAAAATCAAGTGCTAGCCTGCCATTTTGCACCGTCATTCCATGAAAAATATCATACAACAAAGAAACTACAATGAAAAAGAGAAGCCAATTTTAATATCTCTGCTAACTTTGAGGAAGAAATCATTTAGTAATTGTTCTTATTATTGGTAGTCTTATTTTAGACAATGTGGAGGTACTGTTTCCCATCCTTCCCCTTCTGTCTTTCTTCACTGTTATTAAGTAATCCAAATAAAAGTTGAAAGAGTATTAGCTCTAAGAAATGCATGTGACTACATTTTTATTGAAACCAACATTAAAAGTTCTATGGAAAATGATGGTGTAAATTAGCACAGGGTTCTATTTGTTCTCTGTGCTGGTTTTTATAGTTGTTTTTTTCACAAAGAAATTGTAAGTTTAGTAGGAAGGTCTTAAAGGAGATTGGAAAGTCTTTACCGTCCAGATTTTTGCATCAGGCATGATCAACTAGACAGATAATTTCTGACCAGTTTCTGGCTAACCTGCTCCATAAGATTTTTTTTTTTCTGTATCTTTGCAGAATTTTTTTCTCAGCATTTAGCAATCCTTGGCAGTCAAAAGATGTTTGTCTCCAACCTTAATGTCCCCTTCTTCAATTTAAGCTAGTTATGTGACCACAATGAAAATTGAGAACCGTTTACTCTCTCTCAGCAATAACCTGGTATACTTGAAGGGTGGTACTTCAGTTCAATTTTCTCTAGACTAAAGAAATCCTTGTTTCTAGATTTGTGACCATCTGTCCAGTCATTTGCAACCCATTCTGATGCTAATCCAGTTTTTCAGCTAGTTGGTTTAATGCCTTGGACTTACTGACTTCTCAGGTCTGTTTGAGACTGCCTTGAATTGTATTCTTCTTCTCACATTCTTGCTGCTGGTTGGTTTTTACATCATTGTGAATATAAAAAAGCTATGCTCTGTTCCATCAACCAATAATAGTGATTAATATTAGACACAGGACAAGTCTGTAGGTAGCTTCACTTGTTATTGCCTTCCCATATAGTGTGTTCAAGTTGTGAGGTTTTTTTCGCATCAGTTTCATTTCCATTTTCATCCAAATTTCCTGCTTGTGGTAACATCACATAGGCAGTATTAGAAGCCTTGCTGTGGGCATCAGGCACAACTTCCACCTGTGGTTCACTATTGATAAACCTTACGGCCCTGGATGAAGGGAAATGCAGTTGCCTACTTATTATTTATTCTTCATAAATGGTTGGTTGTATTGCTTGTTACTATTTTTCTTTTTCAAAGGTTGTTTAATCATATGTTCTAAAAATGAGCTGGGAAAAATTCACCTAAAATTTCCTGGGTAGTTTTCTATGCCTCTTCCAAAAGTGAGGTATATTCATCCATTGCAGGTCCTTAAATATAACTACTAATACCCACGAGCTTTCTTGAGCCAGTTCCTGAGTATTATAGCTGAAATTCATGAGCTGTCACATCAGAATTCATATTGAGTTAGATAAGAACAATGTCACACCAATAACAAAGTTAGAATTGTTTGTTTCTGGTCTTTCACACAGAGACCTTCTGCCCTGAAGCTGTTAACATAAGTATTAGTGCTAGAACAAACCTTTTTTTCAGACTATCACTTCAAAAGTTTCAGTGGCTGCTTTATTCTGTTTGGGTAAAAATGTTGAAGCAAAATAAGTTTACAGACTTTATGGCATCTGCAGGAATAATCTCCATCATGTATAATGTTACAGAAGAGAAATGAGCTATAGGTTTGAAACTCTTATTTCCATAAGGGGATAACAAACACTGTGGGTAATCATGAAAAAATCTGTTATCCAAATATTGGCTACTGTTTTATATTATTTGTATGTATATATGTGTGTGTGAGCACCTGTGCATACATACCTACATTTTAGATACATATATTTCTTTCCTGGGAAAAGATGTAATGAAGACCACCATCAAAATAAATAAAAATAAATTATCAGGTAGCTAGAAGGATTGTAATAGCAAATTCTGAACAGCAGCCTGACTAAGCACTGACCTTTGAGGTTGAAATAGTGAACAAGTATCTGAAAATATTCTTCCAACAGGAATAGTAGGAAATACATGTAAGATTAAACTATGATCAGTTAGTACAGGTGTCCTCAGGCTGCTTCACGAAGTTTTTCCGAGCCTACTGTGCCTTTTTAAAGAAAATTACATGGAATATGCAACAATGGAGACTTGACTCTGCCCTCCTCTCCTGTGCACACACATACATACACAGATGTTGCAGTACTGCAGTGTTGTGGATGTGTCTCGATTACAGACAGGCTCACTGCAGCTGTTTTCAATGAGCTAGCGCTGGGGAGCAGATGCAGCAACAGGTAAGTGGTTCTGCCTTCAGTCAGGTGAGACTCATCAGGTCTCATTAACTCAGACTATTCCTGAAAGGCTCTGTGCTGCTGAGCTGGCCCCAGCAATCACACAGCTGCGTTCACACCACTCTCTGTGCATTAGTTAAGTCTATCTGGCCTAAGCTAGTTCTTTACTGGGTCAGCTGGACAGCTTCTTTCCTGTGTTGCATGTAGTCCAGAACTGGGGTTGACTCATCCATAGGTAGTTGAGGATTGACTGCCTTTCTGGATTGTGTACCTTGAATATCAGTTAGCTCCTCTCTTTCATATCACTGCTTTTCCTACACCTCCAACCCCACCATGGCAGCTGTGGGACACTGACCCTCCATATCAGGTCTCTGCCCTGCTGTTCCCACCCTTCATACACCTGCCTTCTCACACTGAGCTTGTGCTCAGTCTGAACCATTCAGCTTCCTAAGGTGAGACGTGAATGGTTCAGGAAGCAGGGTGGGTACAGCTGCCCAGAAACTACTGTTCTCCCAGGGAATATATGTCCATTTTCAGTAGAACTCTGGAGTCTGGGCAGCCAAAACCTTGGGCTAATGATGCTGAGGCAGTCGCTGGTCTTTTTGGGGTTTGGTGGGGTTTGGTTTCTTTGGGTTTTTTGGGGTGGTTTTTGGGTTTTTTTTTTGGGGGGGGGGTTGACTTTTGTTTTTTGTTCAATATGAGTAAGGAGTATGCCCATGCTTTGTGGCTTTTTAGGGTTTGAAGGATTGTTGATCTGTGGACCAAGATTCAATTTGGAGTTAATTCAATAAGCATGCCCTCAGCCAGAAATTCTCTGCAATTGTGTGCAAGCATAGAAAACTCTCCTAATATAGCTCTTTCATGACTTTAGTTGTTTATGGCAGAGAACTTTCCTCCATGATAGTAACTTGAATGATCTGATTTCCATATGCAATGTCTTACACTGTGGAAGACAGTTTGAAACATTTTCCTTTGATCTACGGTGACGTTAGAAAACAATAAACCACCAACCCTCCAGAGAACAACCTTGGCATACATGGTGAATCTGTTATAATTATTTGTTATCTCTTAATGCCTGCACATCTGCAGCAGTGAGTAATTAAAGTTTGAAAAGAAGCTAAAATTTTAAAAGTTATTACAGCCTTTGCAGTTTTTCAGAACAACATTTGAGTTTGGGTTATTTTTGTTTTGTTTTGAAGGGGTCATATTCAAAGAATTTAAAACATCCTTTCGTACACATTAATCTACATCCAAGACTACTAAGAAAATATTATATCACAGCAGCTATTCCACTGTCAGATATCTGTTTAGAAAAAAAAAAGAAAAATTTCTGGCCACACATCTTCTCTATTACTACATTCTTAATGTCCTACACCACTGCTATTGGTGTTGCATTTCACTCTCAATATCACCTCAATTAAAATGACAATATATAAGGTACCTGTACACCAACTGTCATCCTCCGTTCCTCACCCGCCCATCTTGAGTAAGGCAGCCCAGCCCTTCTGCATTTCCATGGGCAGCTTGCTTCTGTTCCTTTTTCTTAGAGCTGTGTCCCTGTTCTCTGGCCTGTCCTCTGACCTTTCTTGGCATGAGGCAGAGGCTGAGAGCCAAAGGGAGGTCACGGGGGTAAGTTGGCATGGTGGCATCTGTGCCATTACTGTACCCGCTGGAAATGGTCAGCCAGTGGCATCTCCATAGCCCTTGAGACCCTTCCTGAGGAAACAGCTGATACAGAGTATGAGGACATGCTGAGGCACATCTCCCAAACTGGTTGGGTTTGTTTTGTTTTTAACAGAATATATTATGCTGTCGTGGATAAATAAACCAATGTTGCTTTTAGCTGGTTCATCAGCACTGCAGGATAGGCATCTGTTCAGTGCGATGTGTGATATTTCTCTTTTATTTCTTAGTGCAGTTGCTTATTCTTGTTTCAGCCCATGTTTCTAGAAAGTTCTGCAAATCCCTTGGACGTGGCTACAGTTTACATCTTTGCATTTTTTAGTGCTTGGAATAAAGGTATTTACAAGGATACTCTGGAGGGATAAAGTAGAAGCAAAAGAAATGGTTGATTCCTAAAATCACTTTTCTTTTGTTAATAATTAATAGCTGACAAAAAAAATGCTTTCAAATGTAGTTCTCAAGAAAAATAACTCTTACTTTTTCTGTCTGGTGGAAAAAGCCCCTGGAAAGGAGTGTGTCTGCATATGAATATGTGCTAATTTTCAAGAGAAAAGAAGGAATAAGGTCAAAAAGTTGAATAAGAAAAAGTTGCCAAGATGGATACATTTTTCAGTTCCGTAGACTGTAAAATAGCTCCCAGTTTTGCAGTCTGCTATTTGCAAAAAAACCAGTGACCTCAGTCTGGAGTCCTTCCAGGATTCAGCTCTTGAAGAACTGCTTGTCACAATCTAGCATTTCCATAGGGAGATACAAATCATTAATTTTTAAAAATATAACACATTTGAGAGCTCTTGTTTCCACCTCCCAATATGGCCTTTCAGTAACTGACTTTGTTATGGTAACAGGGAGGGGGAGAGCGGGAGACAGGGTCCAGATGCACCATAACAGCCTCCCAGTTAAATTGGCTTCTCCACCCTGGAGAACTGACTGTGTCAGTCCTCAGATAATCCTTTATATGGGGTGACATTCTCTTGCACCTTCCTGATTTAGTGTGTAAAAAGTGAAAACATCACATATCAGAGACAGCCAAATTGTTAGGTGTGTTAAACTCGAAAATTATTATTCCAGGATTTTATATGTCTCTCTGTACTGCACTTCATGTCAAATTACGTGTCAGTGCTACTAATGGGAAAAACACCTTATTGGCATTGGAAAATTACTATTCAGTGAAAACCCGAAGATCAAATTGGATTAACTGATAAAGATGACCAGTTTTTACCAGTGAGTTGTTAGCAGCCAGTGCCACAGACCCTTGAGTTTAGGAATTGAGGTCTGTGAATTTAAGAAAAAAAAAAAGAAAAAAAGAAAGCTCCTCCGGTTGAAAAGCAGCACTAGAAAAATGGATAATGTACAGTCATTCCATCTTGAGTTATTTTCCAGCCTGACTGACATCATTATGGGACTGCATACAGTGAATTTATGAATGTGGTCAGAATTTTTTACACAAAGCAGTGTGCAGTATAGTTTGTTGTTAGACTGAGGCCCATCTTTTGTAGTACATGGGAGAGCAAGCATATGAGAAATGTCTAGCAAAAATCTTGTGACAAGTTTATTTCTTTCTAGAACTGTGGAAATACCTTGTCTATAAAAGGTTTATATTTTACAAATGTTACAGGAGCTAAGTGTAAATAAAAACACACTGAAAGATACAACACCCACTGCACATACAACTGTACTGCAAGTTTTATACCTATTTTCATTCCAGTGTCCCAGGAAAAGGTTGAGTGGCTAAAAACCAAGTTCTGTTCCCCCAAAGCAAGGGAAATGCAGCCATAAAACAACAAAAACATAGTTTCCAATGCACAGAAAATCTTGTTTGTGTAAAAAAAGTCAGTGTTTCCATACAAAGATAACAGAGAAGAATATTTTCATTTTGACTTTTAATATTGTTAAGTGTGTTATTGTAAGTGTGTTATAATAATATCTCAAAAAATCCTCTTCCTCTGTTTTGACCAGATTGTGACACAGAAGGTTATTGCCCCTCTAGTCTCAGTTACTTCTCAGTTGCAAAATAGAAATCAGAGGAAGGTCCTTAATTTTGGAATTTTATTCATTTGGTTCCATATTTTTTATTGCAAAGGCCCACTGTAAAATCCACATCTATGCCTACTCGTATATCGCCGTGTGTGTATATATGAACAAACAAAAAAGCAAATTGTTTTTTCCTGCTTTTATTACTGTAGTGTCAATCTATCTACTTTATCAGTGGTCCTTTCTTTTCTGTTTATATCAGATTCATTCCTCAAACTGCCACTCAGATAATAAAACTGTATTTTCTGGAAAAGAAAAATGCAAATTTTTCTTCCACTGGAGTAGCATTGTGTGGCTCCTCTGCAAGCTACTAATCAATGTCTGTACCTTATGCCCCAAGCAATGTTTATAGCACATTAACTGTTCATAGTAAGAGTTCTTCTTGTCTGAACAAGAAATAGCTCCAGTATTTTGCTTGACTTCATGCTTAAACACTGCTCTCAGTCAGAAATTGATTAAATATATTTAAGTTATATCTGTGTGAGGGAGGGGAACTAAGTAGGACTGATACTGATTTGAGGAAACTGGTGTTGAAAATTCATCTCAGAGAAACTGGCATTATAGGGGAGATCAATTGTTTTGGTTTTTTTCTAATTTCCCACAGAATCATAGATTTCAAGGTCAGAAAGGACATGTTCATATACTATATATGAAAACACTCCATGGGGTTCTACATGGAGATTCACCTTCCTGCTCTTCCAAACTATGTCTATTAAAAAAAAAAAGAGTTAAAAAGTTCTGTTAATAATGTCTTGTATTCTTTAGTGATTTGCTCAGTATTTAAACATATTGGCTACTAAGAATTTGCATCTTTTCTGTTTGAACTTTATTGTCTTTAATTTCCAGCCAATATACCTTTTCAATGCTATTGTTTCCATAGTTAATAATTATTATATTATCAGGAAATTATCTTTAGTAGCTTTTAGCATGAGCAAATTTACCCTCTGCAGCAGAATATATTAACCAGGGGGCAGCGCCCATAAAATGACAGAAAAGCCTAAAATGAGGCATAATGTGGGTGCAGCACAGCCTTGACACTCCTGCCCAGCTGTGCTCCTGCTCAGCTCTATGACAGTGCTGTTTGCTGTGCTCCTCTGGTTTGGCTTTTGCCTGTGAATAGGAGCCCTTCCAACCTACTCTGCAGAAATTTAAAATCCAGTACCCATCTTTGGAGCAAGCCCTCCTTCACCTGCCTCTTGTGAATATGTGCTTTAATCTGAGAGGTGTTCTCCATCAGCATTTTGAAAGGTATTCACTGGAAATGCAGGAGGGAGGGGTGCTGCCTGTTCTTGTTCTCTTAAATATTTGCTAGAGGAGAAGTCACCCCCTGTCAGTGACACACCTGCTTTCAGTGTGCCCTTATGGCCAAAAAGGCCAAGGGTACCCCGGGGTGCCTTAGGAACTGCATTGCCAGCAGGTCAGGGGGTGATCCTGCCCCTCTGCTCAGCCCCAGTGAGATGAGTCCATCTGGAATGTTGGGTCCAGTTCTGGCTCCTCAGGACAGGAGAGACCTGGAGCTCCTGGAGTGGATAAAGTGGGAGGCAAGAAAGGTGATGAAGAGTCTGGAGCATTCCCCTGATAAGGAAAGGCTGAGGGAGCTATATATACATTTCCTTCCTTCCTTTGCTGTTAATGAAATAGGAACATCAGAATTTTTCAGGTTTTTGCCTTTACCTTCTGTAGTATTGTTGACTGTAATTAAGTACATAGCAACAAAAATGTGGAGAAATAAAAACTACAAGTAAATCAAACAAAGAAACAAGCGCAACCAAAAGAAGCAATAAAAATGGAGACAAAAATAAAGGAAAGCGTAGTTTTGAGAGTAAAACCTGTCTAAATATACCAGAAAAGTTTAAGTAACAAAACTAGGCTTGTAATTTCATGTTTTGGCATGACAATGAGATATGAATAAGGATCTGTCTCACTAGAGTTAGGCTGAAGTTGTTTCAGAATCCTTCCAACATTTCTTATTAGATAGGGTAAATGAGAAACACCTTTCCTTGCCCCTGCCCCCTACCTACACACACAGAGCTAAGTAATATGTAAGAAAAAATTGTGTAACAGTTTTTGGGTTTTTTTCAAAAGCAAAACCAAAAAAAAAACCAGAATAAATCCTCCTTCTTCAGTTTAGATCTTTCTTCAGAAAAACATCTAGTTTCTTAAGATCTTAAAGGAAAACTCACCTGTCAACTTATGTTGTACCAATCCATTCTATTCTCCTTAATTATTATTCACTTGCTATTACTGGAGATACCTTCTAATAAAAGTAATCAAAAATTTCCAGAGCATCCAGTAGAAACTGATGAAGTCATTCTGTGGGGTTTTTTTTTAAGCATAAAATTGATTCAGTCCAATAATTTCCCTATAAAATCGGATAATTTGTAGAGCATCTTTAGTCAAGTTAAAAGCTTTCCTTCTCCGCAAATGTTATTTTCTTAAATTAAAAAAAACAGAAAAAAATCTGTTTGTTTTCTTATATTCATAACATAAAATTGTGTCTACTCCACTACTCCATAGCATTTTACTTCTGTCTAAAAATGTGACAAAGAGCTGATAAGTGTATCATCCAAAAAGATAACAGTAAAGACTAAAACTGAATCCTTGAAAAACAGAGCATCTGCCCTCAGTGTTCTTGGTAATACACATTTGTTAAGTGCATTGGAAAAGCCCTTAATTTGAAAAACTGTTAGTTATAAAGAAGAAACAAAGTAGTAAATTTTGCAAATTCACTTTCCACAAATGGCAGCTGTACACTGAGAGATTTCAGTTCTGCTGACTGATACAGAAACTGGGGAAGCTCTGTAGCTCCTAACAGTGGTTCCCATCCGTTAAGTTATTTAGTGGGATGAAAGGACATCTGAAACCCTGGAATAGTTTTGCCTGGTTGTTTAAACGCTCATACTTTGCTGCAAGAAAAAGTAATACTGGACGGCCACATTGTTTGGGGGCAAGAGGCTGTAATTCCATACACAGTTCACGTATATCACATTTACTGTTAGAGCTTTAATCCTGTTTAAGTCTTCAGTTCTTGCATGTGATTTATCGCTGCGTTCTACTGGAATGGATCTCATTATAGCCAAACACCCAAATCTTTAAATGTTGTTCTACTTGTTACAGATACATCTTTAGCTTTATTCCTTTTTTTTTTTCCTGGCAATAACTATAATAGAGCAAATTCCTTTTATTGCAGAATGATTCATTCACAAGCCATGTTAAACTGTAATCTTTTTCTAGTCTCCTCTCCATCTTCTCCATCCTGTATGCTGGATGAACTCCAGTGCAGTCCATCAAGGCATCTCAGTTATAACAAGCACCTGCTGATGGTTTGATCCCCTTGATCTGCTTCCAGAGTCTTTTTCTATAGATAAATGGGGAGCAGGGTGAGAGGGAGGATGAAAGTTTTCCCAGCTCCCACCACCACCATCACCTTATTTTTTATCATCATCCATCTTAGCTTACCATCACCGTCCTTTTTGGTCAACACGCGGACACTCAAATTAAGTACTCCCCGTTGTGTTTGGTTTGATTAGTGCACATCAACAGCGTGTTGCACACCTTGCTGTCATAACCTCCTGGCATGAACTGGGCCTCCTGATTTGTACAGGAACATTCACCGTGCCACCAACATAACTGAATGAGTGATTGTCACAAAAAAACAAACAAACAAAAACCACAAACAAAACAAACAAACAAACAAACAAAACCCCCAAACCACACAAACAGTTCTGTGATGGTTTTTCATGATAAGCTGTCACTGGTAGCTTCCCCCCAGCATCACTGATGGAGCTGGCATATTCCCTTAGACAGCTATGAGAGCTGCTGAGGCAGTTCTTGAGGCAGTTCTTGAGGTTCTTGAGGTAGCCCTAAGTGGACATCAAAGGAAAACTTGCTTAGGAAAACTTGAACTGCATAAAGCACTCAGGAAAAATCCAATTCATCGTGTCTAGTCTGTTAAAGTTCTGAGTTCACTGACAGGTACCCATCAACTATCAACATGGCTAAATAGCTACTCTTCATTCTCTTATTTTCCTAGAACTGCGTGCTTTGGAGGGAAAAACAGAAAACAGTTAATAGTCAAAAGAAAAGTTGTTTCAAAAGAGAAAACTCCTCTGTATTATATTGCTTTCATTGTTTCGTAATTTTATGTTTAAATATAGAGAGTATGTAAATGGCCATTTTTGCTCGTATTCTCTTCCTGCTTAGTAACAAGAAAACAAATTCAAATTGTGTTTGGGAGGAATATCTTAACAAAGCCAATTTTATTATGCAAATGAATTGTAGGTGTTGCATATCTGCATTTTCTGAAATTGTTAGCAAGTTTTTCCAAAGCTTTCTCTCTTTCTAGGTATGTGTATATAACACGTTATATTTAGAGAACCAATCAGCCACAAGAAACTTAGTTGTTTTAAGTAAAAGTTGCCTTGACTATACATTTTGGAAGTTATCTGTTCATTTTTTGTTTAAATTTAAGGTTTAGAGTCTAAAGCTTTTTCAAAAGATGAGCAAATAATTTCCTCAACAACTATTTAATGGAATTGCACTTTTTCTGAGAATATCATGGTGAGTTAGTACAGAGGAGCAAATAGCTTCATAGGATAAGAAATATATCTTCCTTCTGCCTTACATTCTTATAGTAATCATCCACTTGTGCTCTTGTTCACTGGTTTGTTTCATTAAACAAGGTTGGGAGTCATGGAAGCATCATCCCAAGCATTCGTGAAATCTTAGGCTTCAGGCATGGGTTGTTAATGGCAAAAAGTGCTTCCAGTTTGCTCTTAACATAGAAGAGCAAAAGTCCTCTAAATTACTGTTTTGCCCAAATATTTTTTTTTGATCACTCACTGTATAGCATTCTTATACTTAGTATAAAACAGATAACAAGCTGTATTTGACTGGGAGCATGTAAGCAGCAACCTTAACTCTTGCTGTTATGTTTGAGTTCAGCAAAAAGAAATGAAAAGCCCTGGCTTTGGTGTGGGAAAAGTTTCTTCAGATACTAAAGAGTGAACACCCATAATCAGCACTAGTAAACAATTAGTTTAATGTATAAGTTTTGGTACCATCCTAAAATTCAGCTATTCCACTTTGATAACACTTGCCATAAAATCAAGAAAAAAAAGGAAAGAGGAACAAAAAAAAATAAAAGAAGAAACACTGGATAGATTTAAAAATCCTTTTATGGAAACTAGCATGGCCAGAGTGACAAATATACAGGCTGTATATTATAAACCTAGAAAATATTTTAGTTCTCAGTCTCAAACCTTGCAGTCCCATCAAGAATTTGTCACATTTCACCTGTTCCAGTTTGTCAGTTTATTTTTTAGCAATTTTATGCAAGTTATTTCAGTTGCTGACTTGAACAATTTGTTCCATACCTCAACACCCATTTTGTGTAAGAAAATCATAAAAGTTAGGAACCTGAAAATTGGATTTTTCTTTTGAGCAGCTGCTGTCCGCAAATGCAGAAAGATTGTTAAAAGTGAATAGCATCACTTTCTAACAAACTCTAGGTAGGTTGGATGACTGCATCTCATTACTCATTATCATGCATTACTGTGTTATCACCAAGCATCATTATGTTGGCATCCATAGATATATGGAAGAAAAAGAAAAGCTCTTTTAGGGTTTAAAGATGTGTTTGTACAACCATGCATGCCAGTGACCCTTCGCTGTTGACTTATTCATATGGACTTACATTTATAATGAAACAAAATTTCTTGATTGAAATGTGTTCTATAATGTTCTGGAGAATGCATTTTTGTACCTTTACAGAGCACGAGAAATGTGTTGATAGAGACAAAATATGTGCAAAAGAATTTGTTTATTAAAAACCCCACAACTTTTAGTTTAACTGACTCCCTAAGTCATTGTGCTTATACTTTTGGTGATCTAGTGGGAATTGGATAGATTTCTGTTTCATTTATTTTGAAAGTAGTTTAATTATAACTTTCATTTCTGTATTACCCATTTTTATATAGCACATTTGTTTCCGTGTGCTGACATTCCAAATCAGAGGCATCTGGTCTGTTGCATCTGCTGTGCCTCCACCAGGGTGCCACTATTAATGAGTTTTTATTCCTATGGCTGTTGTAACAGTAACTTCTAATAGTTTCCACTTAGTTTTCTGTTGAGGATCGCTTTACAACCTTAAATACTTGGCTGAATTTGTAAAAGCTTTTAAAACCATCTCCAGATATTAATTGCTTCTGATTTTGGTTTTGGGGTGTTTTGCTCGTTTGTTTTAGATCATTCAGCTAATACTTTAAATCTATTAGATTTTATTTTTTCCCAAAAATCATACTTATTGGTCTTTTAGTTTGTATTCTTGAAAGCAGTGTTCATCCTAGCATAATTAACTGTATTTTTATTAACCAACAAAGTCAGCTTATATGATCGGTTTATCCAGTCACAGAATATTTTTCTGAATATGATAACACTTAAGTGGACCTCAAGGGTTGTTGTTTGTTTTCGTGCTATAGGATGACAGGAAGAGTTAGAAATTATGTATTTTAGTAGCTACTTTTATCCAAGTTTCCATCGGGGTTTGCACATACACTGTAGGTACCATGTGGAACGTGTATTTGCGAAGTCTTTAAGATTGTACAAACTAGTAAAACTAGACCAATAAACATGGTAGCAATTTTGTAATTGTGATTGGTAAAATTCTGCTGAATAAAATAGGACATTGCTTGGGTAAAGTTCTTAGACACTTTGTATTAAATCAAGGACAAAATATATTTATTTAAAAATGTTGCTTTTTCTAAGGATAAGAAAAAAAAATCTGTTTTATAATTATGTATTATTGTCTTATGAAAGGTCTAAGAATCTGCAGATCTGTTTAGTGTTAAGAGTTTAGGAGTGTCCTTCTTGACCTTTCAAAAATACATTCTTGTGCATCCAGAAGAAAATAATTTTATTCACATTAAATGGCAGAGGGAAGGCTGTCCATACAATCCATACAGGGATGAGATTTTTATGTCCCCAAGGGAACAGCAGAACTAGCAAGACTCACTTTAAAGAGGCATTTCTAGTTTTCCTGAATGTCCAGTTCAGGAACTGCAGATGGATCCTGGGGGTAAATCCTTCTGTGAGCCCTTGGGCACAGATCAGCTCCACTTTGTCATTTTGGTACTGAGCAAATCCTTTCTGAGCTATCCTTACCTAGTGCTTCATTTCTTACTATATGAACACATAACAGTCACTTTCTTCAGTAAATTTCTAGTTGGAGATTCAGGCGGTATCAGATAAATCACTCTGTTTGAATATTCCAATATAAAATTATATTTAGGAAACTTTAGGGAAGAGAGTCACTGTTGGCACAAGACCGTTGAACGACTTAATTTGATTTTCCTCTTCTAAACATTTTCTAGGTAGGGAAGGAGAGAGAAAGGGAAGCCACAGAATTTATCTGAGCCTGTTGTATGTGTTTTAGTGCTGTTCTGCACTGTCCATTTTGGCAATATGTGTAATACAGATGTTGTTCGACTGCATTGGGACTGCTTTCCCCATTATGAAATTCATGTCACTCATCAACTTGTCTTCTTAGAAAATGGAGTTTGGAAGGCACATAGATATCTAGAGATAGTAACAGCATCAGGAGATTTTATTTCTTTTACTAAGGAGAGACTTCTAATGAGAAATTTCTTTGCTAATTATGCAAGCTGCTGTTTTAACTGCATGTCTCTGCAATTCAATCAGTATACAAGTGAAAAAAATGCATCCCAACTTTTGGGCATGACTTTAGAAAGTCAGTTATAATAGATTTTCAAAGACCTGACACAGAAGTTAAAAGCAAGAATTTCACAGGGTGTAGCTAGATGTGCATCTTGAAAATTATCCTTTTTTTCCCCTAAAGTGTTTGCAACTGAACAAAATGAAACTCTGTGGAGCTTTTAGTTTGCTTTGATAGTATATGCTGTAGTTAATGAAAGCTGTATTCCTATGCTCTTTTGTTAATCTTTTTGAACAGAAAATAGTATTAGGTCTTTATTTGTAACCTTCAATTTGGTGGAAATTATGTAACTGTAGTCTGAAGTTGGAGGGTCAAACTTAAGATCAGAATCACAGGTCTTTTCTATCCAGAACAGTCAGTGAATAACAGCTTTTTAAAATCAAGTATGATTATTTAGAGCAAAAACATTTTAGGGAGAGACTTCTATGACAATAAAATACTCCCAACAGGCAGGTGAGAATGCTAACAGAATATCTAACCAGTGACTATAACTGGCCTAAAAAAATAGAAATCCTTCTCTGGCTTTTTTTGCCAGTTTGATATCTGTTAAAGATAACCTACTAATTGTCTGACGGCACACTGCTCTGTTTTGACGACTAGAAATTGTAGGCAGAATAGAAGTAATTGATTCATAGTTTTGTAATAAGTATTGCTACTTCCAAATACTAAGACTGGGAAATCTAATGAGCATTGTTTCTGGAAACTCCACAAGAAGTATCTGAAGTGTCTGAATTTGGTCAATGTCTTTTAAAGATGTACTCAGATGCTTCTCATCTGAGGAACGGTTGTACTGATTCCTTGTTTGCTCTTCCCTAATCCTTCAAAATAATTAAATTTGTGCATAAATCTTATATGTCTTGCTTATCTTGAGTTTTCATTTTCATTCTACCTAAAGCTATTGTATTATGGCTTTTATTGCCTTCTAAATACCACGAAGCTCATCTTTTTCCCGATGACAAACTCTAAATCCACTTCTTACTTTCTACTCAGATTGTCTGGGCTTTATATATTGGTTTGAGTAGTGTATAAATTATTGTGAGTGTTAATTATTTTTCTGCTAGGTAAGAAGTGAGGGCAGAAAAAAGTGACATTAACAGTCCTACAATGGGTTTTAACCAATAGATACTAATTAAACAGTTGTGAAATATTAAAAGATAAACGTAATTTATTAGACTTTATGAGTTAATAGGAAAACCCTGCCTAATCTGGCCAGAATGTAAACCCTTATATCTTCTGTTTTAAATGCACAGTAAAATATCATATAATATAGAAAAATAGTGCCCTTTTATATAGCTTTATAGAGGAGAATAGCTTATCCTGCATAATCTGACATGTTAAAATTTAAGAATGATTGCTTCTTTGTATCTAGTTTTACAGGTTCTTTTAAAATTATTAGTGCAAGTTATAATTGGTACTTCTAAATTGATAACAACACTATTTAGAAGGTCTAGACCAAATTTGGTGTCTTATTTGAAACAGCAAACACTCTTTTTGCTAAGTCAAGTTTGCACAAAAAAAGTCCCTATATGTGGTCTTCTCAAAAGCTCTTTATGCTTTTTTCTTTATCTTATTTTTGAATTTGTGTTCAACTAGGCAATACTACAGGATCTGGAGCAAAGACGTCCCCAGCTGGATGAACTAATAACTGCAGCACAAAATCTAAAAAACAAGACGAGCAATCAAGAGGCCCGGACAATAATTACTGACCGCAGTAAGTGGTGATTCTGCTATCATCTGGTACTTCAGCAAACATGGAAAATGTTGTCCTAGCTAGTAAGCATAGCATTCTGCAGGTATTTTACGCCTTTGCCATGATAAGGAGAGTTCCAACAGGTGATAGTTCTCACACAGATTTTCCAAACTGCCTAGAGAAGAAATGTCAGTGTAAGACAGTGACCCCATATTTCAGATTTTTTATCATAACTTCATATTGCTTGTCTTCACAGTGGAAGGACATTGTACAAAATATAGAATGTGAGCACTGAAAATAAAGAAATACATCTTTTTCTTACAGAAGGAGAAAAAAAGAAAGAATTCACAGAGTATAGCCACAGGCTTGTAAGCAGCTTTCAATTCCATCCCCCGTAGTACAGCTGCAGGCTTGTCTTTCATCTCCCCTCAGCTGACGCACAAGTCTGATGATGCTCTGCATTACTCTGTATTATTTCTTCAGTTCTGTTTCCCCTTTCCAGATTTAACCAACTAGCTGTGCCTAAGGTGGAAAAATTAGTGGATTAAGTTTTAGAAGAAGTCTATAGAAGATAGAGTGTTGTGACCCTTGACAGCTTGCATGTCCTTACACCCCTCACTATAGGATAAAACATACTCTCAAGGTCATTTGATAGAAGCAGCCCTTGTGATGAACTGCTGTATATCTTCACCTGTTATCTCAAGTTCTCAGGACTAGAAACTAAGAAAAATGGATTTTTTTATGGTACTCAGGGTCTGCTATGGAGCTTAGAGAAGACCCAGGCCAAGTGCTTTACATGTGGACACAGACAATTCATTTTAGATAGATGCAAACTGTTCTGTACATCCTGGCCTGGAGACCAGAGCTTGCTGCCTGAAACTGATGACTGTGAGGGTACAAATGTAGGCTAAATTTTCTATCCCCATAATTACAAACTCAATATGTCTTATTATCTCTTTCTTTTTATTCCATCAGGTAAGTACATTCCATACTATGTCCAAATCAAAATGCATGTTAGGACCACATTGTTGGTAGTCATACATATAAGTGGTATTTAGAGTATATCATATGTGCAATCACATTGTTGAACTGATACTGAAATATGCTATTTAGAGAAGGAGAAGCTTTATGTTTTAATTAAAATTTGAGAAGAAAGGGATAATGCTTATATATTGCATAAATCCACTCCAGCTGGAGACACAAATTAATTTTAGAATCACCTACTAATTTGAATTATCATGAATTCAATACATGTACTTTAACTTTAAAAGTTATTCAAAACCATTATTGAAAACCAGCACCTGTAGTACTCCCATCAATATTTTGTAGTATGTTTTAATTTTTAATTGTAATACAAGTATTCTGAAGTTAAGAATTGTAGATTTCGAAAAAATGCAAGCACAGTTCCTATATACCCTCATGTGAATTATATGCATAACTGAATTTTCTTCTGTTGGAAAACTGCACTTCACTTTAAGTGAATTTGCTGATTAAGAGAGATTAAATACTTCTTCCTCACACAGCAAAGAAGAGCAGCTATCAGACTGTAAATCATGAATGAGTATGTGGTAGCTCAACTGTATTACAGCTTGTGTCTGTGGCTAATAGTGTGTTAAATACATTTTACATGATGATTTCTTAGTTTCTATCTATAAGAATTCCCAAAATTATCAGTTACCTTTGAACTTTAAGTACAAAAAATTAGTTTTACTATGATTTAGGAATTAATTTTCTATGCTGAAACTGTCAATATTCTTGTCTACAAAAGTGCAACTTATGATGTGGTAGATACAGGTTGTGTCTCTTTATATACTTTCAAGTACACCTTGGAGTATGATCAGAGCCATTTTTGGTCTAGTTTTCTGAGGCAGCAGACGAGATCCGTGAAGGTTTTTTCATGTTCAGTTGGTTTATATCTGGGAAATTCTGGTGGTAATACTAAACACTACTCAGGAGGTATTTATTGCTTTTGGATTTTAAGCAGATCATGATATTTCTGGGGGATACAAAGATGGTAGACTTTACAATGTGACACATAAGGTATTTCTGAATATTTGCCATTTATGACATACTCTCATCTAAAGTACTTCTAAAGAACAACAGTAATTTTTATATTTTTAATTGCTTGATTTTTTTCTGCTTCTGTGTCATATGAAGAAGTTGGAGATTGTTCTGTTTGGTTTGAATTAGGCCTGCTGAATTCCTGTATAGATAGGATCCATTTGTTCTGGCTACAACTACCTCTGTAGTTCACCTCTCCCACCCCTTCACTGTGCTGTCCTGTCTTGAAATAGGGATCCTGCTTATTCCCAGCCCGGCTGGGTGGCTCTAGCTGTGTGCTCTTACCCACTGTACTCCTGTCCCGTACAGTGCTCTCGCCTACTGCAGGTGTTTTGCCTTGTCCTCCAGCACATACTAGGTTCAGCTTTCTGCACCCAGTGTGTTGTCCCCAGGTCCATTCCTGGGAATGGAGTTCACAGCCAGAACTGAGCCCTGTACTGGAGAACCTACTCCGCTTGCAAAGGTTTGTGTATTCCTCAAAGCCTTAGAGAGGGTGCACTCTCTTAATACCTGTACATTGCACCAAGATCCTGCTGCAAGTCCTCCCTGACTACCTCAGACTCTTTCCTGTTTCCTGAGTTTTTCTCCCTCCTCATGAATACAAATAGGTTACCATGGTTATGTTTTAGCAGTTGTGAGTACACATTTAATCTATTCTGTTTCATGACGTGAGCATTGACACATTGGTGCTTCCCTGCAGCAGCTGTGTACCACCCTCACAAGCAGCCTTTTGTAATGTCACACTGCCAGGGGCCAAAAGTATCAGATCCCATCATGAAGGAAAGGGAGTGATGGGCTGCAATGCCCTGGTCTTCATGTAGGAGCTGATAGACTTAACTTTATCTAATGCACTCCCTGGGTTGAAGCACAGCTTCTCACACTTTGGGAAATGAAAAGATGAGATGAGCTAATTTGCATGAATAGGTTGTTCATTGACTTTTGCTATTAAGGTGCTAGTAAAAACCCCAACACAATCACCTGGCCAATATCACTGAAGAGATATGTTATAAATACTAAATCAGACTCAGGTACTCTACAAGAGTAGATCTAGCTGCATTCTTCATCACAGGAGGGGTCAGTGTGTCATCAACACATTAAATCCAGAATTAATGTTCTGGACTCTGTGCTAACATTGCTAACTCTTAAGTCACTCTTCTTAAAGAAATATGCATGTTATGTTATGTTATTAAAGTTTAACTTTTAAATATATTTAGAAACCTTATTTCATTTTTAAAGTATTTATTTAAAAAAGGTCAACATGTTATACAAAATTAAAAAAAAATCAAAATTCATTTGTTAGAAAATATCTATGATGAATTGCAAAAGAAGTCTATAATAATGAGATATTTTTCAACAGAGTTGTCATAGTATTGCATAGATTCAGTCTTTCTTATGAAGTAAAAGCAGTAGTTAAAGATAAGCTTTCTAAAGTTAAAGATAAGCTCAATTAAATTGAATTATTTACTGTGAACTTTTTTCCTCCACCCTTACTTCATTAACTGCGTGAAACTGCTGGATCTATACTACATGAAAAGACCTTGGCTCTATAAAGTAAAGCTTGTGTTATGTTTACAGAATGTTATATTTAAATCTCTGTGTATTCTATGTAAATCATAGTTTGTTTACAACTTACACACTTGAGAATATGTAAGAATAATAATTACATTTAGTCTTGAGGAAGAGTTGTGGGAAAAAGAAACATACGTCTCTGCTCTTTTAATGCAGAGGCATTCTGTTCTAACAGAACCATATGCTGTACAATAACATTTTTCTCTCCATAATGCATCACAGCTCCAAAATACTTGGCTTTAATGCTGCTGAAAGTGTTGCTTCTTTAAAATGAATGAGTTTATAAGTAACTTTGAATTTAAAAAAGTAATTAAACTTTGAAAATTACTTTTTTTTCCATCAGTCCTTATGTATGAATACACAGTCAGTAAGAAGTCAATATAGAAGTACTGAGAGATAATAAATTTACAGTCTTACAATCAGCAATACCAAAGCAATTACAAAGCCTGTGTTAGATCTTCCTAGATCCTGGAAAATAAGAAACTTAAAATAGCAGACCTTCCTACTGTTGTGTTCACACACGTGCAAGAGGTAACAGTACATAAATTTTCTCTGGTTTTACTTTGCTAGTAATTTACATCCCAATTTCGTAATGTGTTTTCTGGCTGTGTAAGTGATCGAGATGGTATGGGAATTCATATTTATAAAACAGTATGAAGAAATAATCTCTTAGTAACTAAGTTATCTCCCTTTCAAGATTATAAACTAAAGTAAAACAAATTTCTTTAGCAATTTTGTGAAGGTTATTGTACTCTCAAAATATTGCTTGAGAGGTTAATTAATTCTTTTTATATTAAATTCATAAATAATAGCAATAAAAACAATAAATACAAGCACTGCAGTGAAGAACATTTTGATAGAGAATGATATTTTGGGACAAAATTATTCCTTTTGAAATTTTCTTTGACAGTTTTAGAAAACAAATCCACAAGCACATGAATAATTTATAGACGATGCCTTTAGAGGAAGTATTTTGGTTTTATGGTTTGTTGTTCATTTGTGTTTGTTTTTTGTTGTTGGTTGGTTTTGGGATTTTTGCAGCAAACCTATATGCTATGATTGGTTGTTAGCAGAGCTGCATTTGAACTAATCTGGAGAGTCTGAATGTCTCTATGCCACAACATAAAAATGCCTTTATTTAATAGTTTGCTGTATTTGACAGTTTTATGGCAAAATCATCAACTTGTCATCTCTTTCACAACAAAATATATGGAAATTCTACAGTGAATTACAGCTGTACTGTTGTTCTCGACATCTTAATAAAATAGCTCTTTCCACTGTACTGCCATCCATGTGGTTTTCTCTTAGAGCTACTGAATACAAATGATGGGTTTACCACTTGAAAAAACAAATTCATACAATCTGGGATTTACCATCCAGTAGTAAACCCCCTAGCTGCCTAGACCAAAAAAGAAAAGTGTAAGAGAAAAGTGTATTTGTATATGGTTTTCCAGTTATCTTGTTGATATATTTAAGCTGAATTATTGAATAAACCCCAGTAGTGTATTCTCTGAATTCCACATTTTGGAAGAACATTTCAAGAATTCAAATTTCCTATGCCATATACATGCAGTTTATTAATCATCCTGATGTACCAGTTTACAGCTGACAACTTGCTTTTCCCACAAGAACTTTACACCATAGAAGCAAAACAAGGGAGAAACAGTTGTTTTTTTAACAAAATGTCCATAACAAGATAAAACTAGAGCTCTGGAAAGAGTAAAATGGTACTGAGAAGAATATAATTTGAAACCTGTTCCTTGGCATGTTTGCTGCTGTAGGACCTGTAAGAAAGTTGTGGTACATTTTAAGGAGTAGGATGTTATTTTGGAATACTGGGAAGAGTTGCCCTTTAAGAATGGGTGATAACGTGCCCCAGAAACATCTGAATGGTCGGGGAATTCCAGTTACCTATAACTTGTCAGGCTCCATATACTAGAATGTGGTTCAGTGGACAAAGGGCAGGATCTCAGCTGCCTGCTTCAGGTGGTGTGGTTCTCCCAAAAAGGCCTTGAGACCACAGGGTGATTATTTCTCATTTCTGGTTATATTCGTTAGAAGGAATGGCACAGATTTTTGGTAGCTCCAGAGGTCATAAGTATTGTGTGATATCATTGCTGGTGGCTTGCTTGGATCTCACATCTGAATCCTTTAGAGAAAGATAATTACAAAACTTCATGTTGTTGGTAATTCATGTGGAACTGGCTAGTTCTAGGCCAGATATTTCTAAATAGGTAAGAACACAGATGAGGACAGAATAAGTGTTATGCCACTAGAAATCAGTCTGTGTGGGAAGACAGGCACCCTGGATTTCTGTGATGTATAGAGGCACTTAATTATGTCCAAATTTTGTCTCAGTAACAGTCTTCTATCCTACAAAGGCAGAATTAGCGATCAATTCTCTCTTGAGAAAATTATGACCACAAAGAGAGTTCTCATGGAACTTTGAACTCATGAACAGTAAAGACAGAGTCCAGTGAGGATTAAAGGCTGTTCTACAGGAGGAGGCCTTTCATTAAATACTTTTCTTAAAAGCCTTTAAATAATTTAAGCTAGACCCAGAGTAGTGAAAACAAACAAACAAAAGCCACAAACAAGCCACTCAGAATAAAGACAGTATGATTCGGTAGGGAGATGTTTCACATTAACAGCCTGCAATTGTTGTATGATTTAGCCATGGGTACAGAAAGTTAACTGGTTGAAAGACTTGGGATATACTCTCACATGACAGAAGAATATACTTTCCTCTTTAGCCTCAGGAATGATTTGGTACAGCACTGGGGGAAGCTGCTGTTTTAGTCTGCTTTGTATTTTGTTTTAACCTGTTAGACACCACTTAGGGGTGGAGTTAGTAGAGGTGGTTAGTCAGAGTACAGACAGAAAAGTTCTTGCAATTTATAGTGTCAAGACAAGCCTATTTAATATTGTGCTATTCACTCTGCTGTTCTTCAAATGTCTGGAGACTGAGTTAATAGAATTGATTTTAGTAGAAGAGCCAAAACATACAAATCTTCAGCTCTCCACCCCCAACCTTCAACCTATGCAGTCAACAATTAGGTGAAACTGTGGCCCAGAACCTGAGCAGACATGAAATTACAGAAAGTCTTTTCAGTAGGCAGTTCCTTTCCCCAGGTGCTACAGTCTGTTCCCCTACTATGGTAAGTGCTGTTCACTGTTGTCACAGGCATCTTTCCTTCTTGTGTGCTCAAGAGGAGTCACATTTTAACAGGCTGGTTTGAAATAACTGCCTGCCTTTGTTCCTAGAGTCTTTGTGAAAACTCTCTATTCTTATATCCATTTAATGGAGTTTAGTTTAATAAGAGAAGTGTCTCAGTACCTTCAGAAAGAAACAAATTTACTTGCAAAAGTGTAATGAGCAAAATGTAAAGGGAAGGTAAGAAACTGCCCCCAGGATGTGATGGCAGATCCTACTTATGTAGGTCTCTGGAATTGTTAGTACCATGTACTTCTGAAGAATGTTGAAGGATTCAATAGTATGCAAATCTGAAATAAATTGGGATTACTTCTCAGGATACAAAGTCTTTCACATCTTAATTAGAGAGGTTAAATTTTTTTTTTAAACATTTAATTGACCAAAACTGCCAAGAATATGTAGTTCTTTGGGAAAGCAATCACTTAGTTATTTTAGGGATTTCGACATATCTAATGTGAGGCTTCCTATTCACAGTGTTACAGAAAAAAAAGTCTGGTTTTTATTACATTGCATTTCAAAATTGAATTAATTTTCATTTTTGCAAATGTTAATTAACATTTATATAAAATACTTTAAAAACTGAAAATAATAAATGCTAAAGAGGCTTTATTACATCTTGTCAGAAGAGGTAGAAGAATGTTCCATTGACTTGTATAGTGGTCAGATAATCAGAAAAGAATGTTTTTTCTCTTTGATACTGGAAAGACTCAGTCAATATGCAATGTTAAGAGGAGTAATGTAAATAATGGCCATCAGCAGTGTAGATGCTGTGCTCTGGTAGCTCCCCATACATGGTGACTTTTATGAGTGAAGTCACAGATGGAAAGTGATGGAAGTGCTTCATTCTTGAAAGCCAAGTCAGGGAACTAGTATTCCTGCTTTCATGTAGCTGGAGCAAGACCTGCCACCCAAGTGCAAATACAAACACAAGGACCAGGGAATAATTTAGTTGTGTCTGTAATATTAATCAGTAAAAAACCAGGCAAGGCAAGGATAACAAAATATTCCAGGATAACCTGAGAATCCTTTATACACACAGTGAAAAGTCAAGATGTTATTGGTAAGGTGGAACTACCACAACAAAATAGGAATTGTCAGGTCTTTCCTTGCACCATATGATTACATCCAAGCAACACTTGCTATTCTTATTTTTTCTTCATAGAGGAAGTTCCCGGCCAAACACTAAGCACTGATTTACTCCTATGCCTCTGGTCAGTTTTATGATAGTATGTGGATGGGGCTTTTTTGTTCGTTTTTGCCTTTAGATATCAATGAAAATACAGTAAGGGCAAACTTCTTGCATCATTAGAAGTTAGAATGACCTCAATTTAATTTCCAGATCTGCTACGGACTTTCTTTGTAATTCCAGAAAAGTCTTTTAATTTCCTGTGTTCAGGTGGCCGTTACTTAGTTAAGGTGGGCTAATATCTCTTATCCTAGCCTTTCTCTGCCATATCTCTTCAGAAGACTAGATTTTTTCACCTGTTTTGTTTGAATCTAACAAACCTAAGTGTTTGCTGTTTTGGTCCCTGTTTCAAGGCGGTACTGTGTTTGAAATAGAAGCTTGCACAGAACATTTTAAATTTAACCAGAAGCAGCCGTGTAAACAGTAAAGACATCCATTTTATTTTTATCTTATTCATGATGATACAAACAGACGAGCTATGTTCTGTGTTACAATACATTAGTCAAAATGAAAATAAACGGAAACAAAAAGGAATTTTTCAGAAATAAAGTTTTGAGAATGTGATCAGATTATTTATCCACTGACAGATGGATGGGCAACATTTAATGTCCACAGTTATTTTAAAACCTGCGTCAGAACAGTATATATTAATTTATACCAGACCATAATTTTCTGTAGTAATTAGAGGGCAAACAGGAAACAGAGGTCCTGCTCAGCAGAGATTACAAGCTAAATTTAGATGCCACATAATCAGCCATATCAGGAAAATGCAGGTTTTGGTGTACACTGTGTCCCATCTCTTTTCCTAAAATGGATGCAATACACTAAGAACATGTATTGGAACATGCAGTTGTTGTCAGAAAATCTAGTTACATCCTGGAGTATGTTTGGCCTAAGGATTTTACTTTGGCTATCCTCAATATAAATTTATCATAGATTTAGTTTTGCTTGAGTCAGGAATAAACTGATAACAAAACCAGTGTTTTACACAGCCCCAAAGCTCCTTTTCAAGTCCAACCAGAGTAAATACTGGATTAGCCTGTGTGAGAGAGGTCCTAAGACTTTGGTGAGTGTTTGCACCAGCTGGTGATTTGATTCTTTTATGTATACAAGTCATCACAATGGTGACTGATGAAATACTGTAGATGATTCAAAGAACTTGTTACTAGTTTCAGGACCAAATGGTGACTCTGAGGCTTTTCAGTCTGTGTTTGGTGGATAACAGTGTTTCAGCCTTTATCATACCAAAAAAGGAGGGAAAGAGAAAAAAACAAAACAGTCCTGGAGACTGGCTGCTTCTATTTCATCTTTCTTATCAGCAAGTCTATTCCATGATAGGTGAGAGAATGACTCAACAGAGGACAATCCCTTGCCAAGTAACAGCAAAGGAAGGTGGATAATGAGTACTCTGATATGTGGTGAGAAAGTGGTGGCATTTGGGCTTGGTTAAACTTAGAGCTTAAAAGAGAACATTTAGGAAAAAGATCTATTTTGTTATATTTTAATTGGACAGGAACTTGTGTACAGTCGAGCGAACGCCTATGCTATGGAAATTTTTGCTGGAAGTGTCAGACTGTGTTTATGTCTGCTTTATCATCTTAAGTTTAGAAATGAGTGCTGCATTTCAGAGGAAGGGATGTAATAATTTTGCGGAATATTCATTACACTCTGAAATCCTGTACTTTTGACACTTGGCTTTCTTCACTGCAGCAGCATATTAGGATGGCAAATGGTTTCACCTGTTTGTTAAATAATTTTCTTTGCTCTGTTTTATGTAGTTTCCTGAAAGCACAGAAAAATACAGAATAGAACAGAATAGACTATTTCAGTTGCAAAAAACCTACAGTGACCGTCTAGTCCTTCTGCTTGACCACTTCAGAACTGACCAAATATTAAAGCACTTTTTAAGGGTATTTTCCAAATGTCACTTAAATGCTGACAGACAAGGGGCATTCACCACCTCTTCAGACAGCTTCTCCCACTGTCTGGCCCCCCCTTCAATGGAGAAATGCTTTCTAATGTCCAATCCAAACCTGTGCAGTATGTTACGTTCAAAATTTGCTGAGTTAAGACCATATCAAAATAGTGACTTTAAAGTGTTTGCCTAAAGTGGATTAAGTTCAGTCCACAGTGTGTCTCACCAATGTTTTGATCTGTGTTGGAGCACCATAGAGAACATGAACAAAGTGCTGATGTCTGATTAAAACAAAACAAAACACCCCAGAACAAACACAGCACCTCAGGCAAAATGAACCAAATAGTAAAAGGCAGGTTATCATGCCTTTCCTTTTCTCAGGATTGGTGTAATTGATACTTTTTTTTTTTTTTACTTTAAAAAAATCCTTCCTTTTTAGCTAAAAGATTGCACTAAGGTGACAGATATGATACACTTTTGATTGGGGGTTTTTTACTACTATTTACGTATATATTTAGTTATTAAGGAACAAATACATTCCTTCATACCAGGCTCCATAGCTTGAGACCCAGTTTGTGTGACTTTAAGAACTAGTCCTTTAAATTCAGAATAGGAAAACAAATATGTTACCTGCTTTTTCTGACACACTGCTATGCTTGAAGAGTTGTGCTCCTTTTAAGTTCAAGTACCAGCATTTTTATTATAGGACCCTCATTTTCTAATCAACAATTAATTTAAAAAAATAAGAACATTTTAATTGCCAGAGAATGTTCAAAATATTTGAATGTTATGGAATTTTCAGAATTTCTCCTTTCTCCTGCTGTGTATGTTATTTCCTCAGTTGACTCTGTTGAATATTTATTTTGAAGTGCATAAGCCATTTTAAGTGTGAAATTTAACTACTTCTATGCTTTATACTGCAACAAATTTGAAATTAAGAACTTCAAGTGTTAAGAAGCTGAGATTGTCTTTCTTTGCATAAAAAAAGTATGGATTAATCAGTATCAGACTAACAGCACCTTGTGGAGTACTTTAAAAAAATGGTGCAAGTGTGGGAGGGAAGGCAGAATGGGACAGTTCCAACAACTGTGGAAATGTCAATCTAAAGAAGAGGCAGGAGACCCAAGGAATCTTTGAAAATAGTTCAAAATTGGTGCAATTTATCTAAAAGACTGTGATTGTAAATCCACAGGAAAAATGAAGAAGGTAGATTTTAAAATTTTCAGTCTTTTGATATCTGATGCTTTTCTTCCCTCGGGAAAGTTACTGTTAGATAATTATTTTACCCAAATCACCAGGACAATTCATAGTCTATTGTGTAAACTCAACTTTCTTTTGAGTCTATAGGCTTCTGTCTGTGCTGGAATTTATAGTCAGCTGTCCTTGAATATATATCATGGGTGAAGCTGTATATCTGCTATTTCACTGCACTATTAAGTGCTGCATCCAGCTGCGGGGTCCCCAGTACAAGACAGACATGGGTTTGTAAAAGCAGGTGCAGAGGAGGCTGTGAGGACTGGAGCTCCTCTCTAGGAAGAGTTGTGAGAGCCGGGATTGGTCATCCTGGAGAGGAGAAGGCTCCTGGGACACCTCACTGCCACCTTTCAGTTCTGGAGACAGACTTTTTGTAAGGGCAGTAGTGATAGAGCACTGAGAATGGCTTTAAACTGAAAGAGAGCAGGTTTAGATTGGATATGAGGAAGAAATTCTTTACTGTGAGGCTGGTGGGGCACTGGAACAGGTTGCCCAGAGAAATTACAGATTACTACCTCATTCCTGGTAGGGTTCAAGGCCAGACTGGGTGGGGCTTTGAGCAACCTGGAAGGTTCCCTGCCCATAGCAGGGGGTTTGGAACTAGATGATATTTAAAGGTCTCCTTCAACTCAAACCATTCTATGAGCCTGTAATTAAGAAACTGGTAATTTTCAAATAAAATAAATTTATACTCTTTTCAGCTTTTCTTGTTAAATTTAAAAAAAAAAGTTAACTCAGTTCAGACATAATGTTAACTCAGTATGAAATACCTGAAATTTATGCTTGAAGCTCAATATAGAAATATTTTAATAGACATACTATTTTTTCTTTCCTTTCGAATCAGTTCTTGCTCATTTGGAAGTTTTCTTTGCTTTCAAAGGAACTATAAAAGTCAAAACTGGCATGTTTTTGATTTGGCCCACTGTTTTTTTCCTCCTGATGCATGCATGGCTTTTTTTGGATACTGAGCTAAGCTCAGTCCTGTTAGCAGCACTCAATATTCTGTCACTGTTGTGTAGCTGTGAAGCTTTGGAGTTGTCTCCCAGCTGACCTTGGTGAGAGTTGTGTGCTGTGAAGGTGGAGCAGTTTGGTAGTGTCAGAAGAGACATAGGAATAGATCCATGATCGTCTATGCTTGTTTGGGGTTTTTTATTTGTGGAAGAAAATAGAAACATAAACAATCTGCAAAACTTTGCTTCAGTAACTTGGAGCCTGATAGCTGAACTATTTAGTCAATTTTAATTTGCTAGTTATTTTCGTTCTCTTAACATCTCCCAAAGTCTTGCTCCCACACTTAGAGCTGGATCTATTAAATCAAAGCCAAAGCAAATCAGTGTCCAGAATAACAAATGCAGATATATTTGGAAAGCAAGTCTCAGCCCAAACTCAGTAGGAGGTAGTAGGCTGATGACATTAGGAATATGCAGTGTAAATATGGATGTATGATAGCAACACAAAGTTATGTGCTACTAAGAATTCACTATTTCACTGCCTATATGCCTCATTAGGTAGGTAATGAATTTCACACATTTCAGGACTTAAACTACCCAACCTACCATTATGTTTTTGCATCAGTAAGTCTATGAAAGCATTAGTATATGAAAGCTGATGTACTTTATTAATGCTAATAGCATTCTTGATTATGTTCAGAGAAAGTAGAATACAATATCACTAATTTAATATCCAATTTTTAAATAGAGGCACAGACATTTCTTCTGAAATAAATATTTTGTAGGCAGGTTGATTATTACAAAAGCGATCATCCATGAACAAAAGTTAGATACATAACCATAAATTATTTGGCTTTTAATATCTTGAGTAACCAAAATCCTAGGGAAAAAAACAAACAGACAGTCATTTGGGCAAAGATAAATACTAAAATACCTAGTTGCCTCTAATTTTACCTTGCAATGACAAAACTACAGAAACTAATGCTTTTTTTCCCTATTCAGTTCTTTGAAAACTTTCTTTGAAAATTTTAAACGGAAACAATTGGATTACCTACATATTCACTCATCTAGTTAATCAGATTAGTGCTAATCCTGTGGCTTTAGTTTGGGTACTTCCCATCAGTCTAAATATCATTTCTAAATCTAATTTAAGTCTTCATAATTATATTATGAATATTTAAGAAAGTAGCTAAATTCAATAATGCAGTACATATTTTCTACATGCAACCAAGGAAAGAGAATAAATCAAACATTTTGAAAGGTGATTAAATCACTCTAGCAAGTAAACCCTCTTTTTTTTTCAGTTAGTACCATGCTACAATGAAGTTATATTTTTATATCATCCAAATGTTAGAGTTTCTGTAGAAAAAGATAATTTAGTAAACTTATAAGGGCATGTCCAAATGCATCCTGCTTCTGGGGTCATGGAAGAATCACTGCTGACTCTGCATTCTGCCAGAGTAGTGGGATTTTAGTTTTGTCAATCCGTTTATCCATGAATGTCCTGTTGTTAAGGATCTGGTGACAACAGAGAGGTATCAAAAGATCATTCTCTAATCTCTCCATCTCCTTTGTCAATAGTTTGTGTACATGCAGGTACATATGTTTCTGTGGGTTTCTAGCAAAACTACACTTAGATTTGCTACCTATTTAACACTAAATCCTAAAGAGTCCTACATCTCTTTAGGGTAGGTGTTTATTTCTCACATCAGAATTTTACAGATTGTATGACATTTTAAAATGCAAAGCAAATGGTCTGCCACATTGTGCATACCGTGATCTGTTCCTTTTCTCATTTAGCCAAAAAAATTATAATGAAAACTTCATTTGAGAGGTGATAAATGTTATATAAATGAATACTTCTGTAAAAAGTTGAGAAACTGGTGAATGTTTTCTGAGGGACCTGTTTTCCAAATAATGAACTCTTGCATGCCCTTCTCAGTACTCAGTCATGGAAGTTAGTTTTTGCTTGCTGTAAGAAACTAATTTCTTTAGATGTGCTACCAGCTTAGTCTGGTCTCTAACTCCCACTCTCTATAGCAAGGTATAAAGCATGCTTAACAGTGTTGAAGATTTATTCACTTAGTGCTTAGCAGAAACCACTTGACAGTTTTCAGTTCAGTCTGTTTGATCTGACACTTCCAAAGGAACAGAGTGACCTTCATTAGTTTGAACATATGGAAGTAATTTTTAGATAAAAGAAAATAAGCTCTGTCCTAGTGAAACAAAACAAAATTAAATCAGACTTGCAATAGTTGGAAATAATTACCCCCCAAAAGTATCAAACTACAAAATAAGATTATGACTCTGTGTGTTTACAAAAAACAGACACATCTAAATCTGTTGAAATCTCTTATTGCCTGTCCTTCTAAAACTCTGAGAGGGCAGGGGAAGTAACGTTCTTCCCCTCTGGACTTTCATGCCTTGGCGAGTCAGATGCATTTTCATTGCTCTTCATGACCCCCAAAAGGCAGCTAAAGGCTCTGAGTGCTTCTTCTTCCTGATTTCCTTGGCAATACCTTTTATTTGCTCATAGAAACTATGATGTTGCATGATAGTGTAGATGATTGCAGCTCATTCCTTTTTCCCCAGATATTATTTATTGACTTGTTTAAATGCAGCTTAGCTTGAGTGTATACTTTCTGTTTTGCCTAATTTTCTGAAAGAATAGGCTTTTAAAAAAAATCATCATGTGTTATGGTACTTTATGATAAGGACTAATATTTCTATAAATACCTGAATGGTGCATAAAAGCTACATCTGACATCTTACTGGCATGAATGGCAGACTTCTCATCAGGATAGATATTCTACGTTGCCACCCCACCATTAATTTGGGGCTTATTGGCTAAATCTTCTCATCACTTTATTGACCACTGGTGCATAAAATGTCTTAGATGATACATTATGAGTGTTTTTCCATATGTATGTTAAAGTTTTGCCATAAGTTTCTAAGGTCATTGTTTAAGAAGTATGACTTTTATAAGCCATTGGAAAAGGTCAAAAGAAATGCTTCTCTACAAGGAAAGATGAAGGACAGCTTCAGCATAAATCACCACCTGAGCAGTCTGGCTCCAGCTGTTCTCTGCTGGGTACTGTGTCCTGTCCAGATCCATACTGTCACAGGCAGCAACTTAGGGGATAACTGTTCCTGTAACTCCTTAGGTACTTCAGCAATTAAAAAAGAAATGTTTTAAACTTATCCTCACTTGCCTCTGCATCTACCATCCAAACGTTCTCCCTAGGCCAGTCTCTTGCAGATACAGATTGTTCACAAGAACAGAGACAGCATCCTTTTGTCAAGGGATGTTGTATGATAGGTTTTATCAAAGTGATTCCTCTTTGAAAAATAAGACTCAAGACAGACACCTCCTGTTCTGGAAGGCGGCAGGAGAGAAAGTAGAGCGCTCACAGAAAGAAATAATTGACAAATGGAGAATTTTAAATAAATCTTTTCCTTGTCAAAAAAAAAGAAAAAAAAAAAGGGATGTGTTTCACTTATTTTCTTAGAAAAATACAGTAATACAAAGCAAGGAAATCACAAGATAAGGTGAAATTTAAGTGATATTTTAGCTATGATTCCATCTATGTTGTTTATGGAAAACTGAGCCAAAATTGAAAAAAATCAGAAAGTCTTACATTTAGTGGATGGTTGCTGTTCTTTCAGAATGGTCTTGTAACCTTATAAAAACATCTCCTTTTTTTCTCACAATTTGTTTATCCCTAATATATGGAAGATTATATTGATTAGTGGAAGACAGAGAAAACTGTAAAAAAGGTACAATAACTTAGAATATTTCTGTTTATATCCATATTTTCTCGTTGCTCCATCATGCCTCTCATAAACCTGCTCACTCAAAACTCTGAGGACTGGGAAAAACTGGAGTGTTGTACAGCTGCAAAAGTTCAACTGAACTAAATTTAATATAGATAAATGCATAGATTAGTAAAAAGCAAATGAAGTAAAATGAAATACATAACAATTAACTATCCAGAACATTCATAAGAAAGTATAATATTGGGCTGCACTTCAAACAAAAATTAATCCAAGCTGAAAATCAGTGCATCAGCAGCTTCAGTAACATGGATTAATGCTGTAATTCTGCTGTTCTCCAGTTACATTCTGCAGCAGATCAGATTGTATTAGTCTCTTTAGTCTTCAAATCTATGAAAATACAGTGAAAAAACTGATTTTATAGGAAAATGTCGATATATTGACAATATTGCTTTTGAGAAGAAATCTCCTACAGTGCAAAATTAGTGTAGTTTGTGTGATTTGTTGGACAAGGAAAATAGAGGGTTTCTACCTCACAAATTCTGATGCTATTCAAAAACTTACTCACTTTTTTGGGGGTGTACTAGTTTCAATGGACTTAACAACTGGGCATGCAATGAATACTTTTTTCATCTTTGCCTAGGCTAAATACGTAATATGCATGTTCAAGTAATGTAAACATTATTTCTCCTGTGACTGATTCTTCTCAGACTCCTTTTCTGTTGTTTCCATTGTGGTTATATTATAAACAGCGGAGAGTAAACTCTCTTACTAAAGCTATATTTGTCAACAAGATAAATTGATAAAATGGCATGGAAGTTTACAAAAGAAAAAAAAAATTTGTTTATTTCCCTGTAATGAGTAACATATGAAAAAACCTATAAAATTTTTGTTAATAAAATGGAATCTTAAGGATGCAATCTCCTTCACTCTTCTTCACTAAGCATGTTCTTTCCTCAGTATATGAAATTAATGATAACCACATTAAAGAATACCTGTCTTGTGTCTGATTACTTTAGATGCTGCTTTCTGCTTTGGTGTTGCTTATAGTAACTTAAGTTCAGCAGAATTTCTTTTGTCCATTTTCGTATACAATCACTATTGATCAGCAAGGAAATTTTAGAGATAGAAAAAAAAAGAAATTGAATAGCAAGCTTGAAATTCCATACTGGCAGAATCTCACCATGCCCAAAGTTACTCATTTGAGGGAGTTCAATGTTGAACTGGGAGTGGTTGGGGCCATGCTAGGACAGTAAGCAAGGACAAAAGCTGTGTAGGTGAAGTGCAATGAGTGCTTCTGCTGGAGCACTGTGACTGGGAAATGGATGGGGATTGGTTTCCATTTCAGGACATAACCTGTTGTATGTATCTGTCTTTCTGACAGTCAGTTTAGATTTGTCAAATATTTTTGCGGTTTTATATTCACATAAAACTAGTTACTAGTAATGCACATGGCCACATACATTAATAAAATATTTCTTTTCATTTAGGCTGTAAAGAAAATTCTGTCCTGATTATTCCCGATTGCCCCTTTGCAGCCAGTAAAAATCTTCTTGAGATAATTGTCAATACTGATTCTTACAATAAAGATATTGTGCTGTTGTCAAATTTAGGGCAAGGAAGGAAAGGAAGAAAATGGGATACAACAAGGACATGTCACACTAAGAAATAAGACACTGGGCTTTGAAATGTAGGAGGCACAGGAGTTAGCTGTAATGAACACTGTGAAATAAGGTGCTTCAGAAACTATTCAACTATGGAGATGTAGTGGTTTGAAAACAAACCAAGTGACAGTCTCCAAGTCAGAAAATATAATTTAATAAGAAGAAAGAAAAAAAAAGGTAGAATAAAAATAAATCCAATAATACAAAAAGACCACTGACAGAGTCAGAATACAACCTGATCTGGGTGATGGAAGCAGTCCAGATGAGGTGGTCTCCTGAAGCAGTGATCCCATAGAAAGGCCTGGTAGCTCCAGTCCTCTGAGAAATCCAGTGCCTGGGCTGCCCGAATCCCAGATTATATCCAAGTGAGAAGGCCTGGCTCCTCCTCCCTGGGCAGAGCATCTCACAATGGGATGGTGAGTGATGCAGCAGAGTCTTGATGGCCCATTAGTGAGAGATTGCTCCCGGAGGCAGTTATCTATGAGTCATACAGCAAGGCATCTGATGGGCCATTAACAGAAGATAGCCCAGGGGGAGGGGTCTGGGAAAAACACTGCTTCAACAATTGGATTCAACAGTTCATGGAGATGGTGATAGAATACTTTTGCATATTCTATACTACAACCCAGGACAGGGGAAAAAAGACTTTTGTCATTCCTGTGCTTCAGTCATATTAATAGTGTACATGGAGTCATTGTTGTGTCTCTTCAGGTGTTTCCAATGTGTGGAATGCTGTGGTTACAGTATGTAGAGCAATGATATGTAAAACATAAAGATTAGAGAATCATTTCAATAATGTGCTATTATAATGAAGAGTGTAGTAAGGACAGTTACATTACATTTTTCTGGCAAAACTTACTTTTTGTAGTCATATTAGATGTTCCTACTTAACTTTCAGGTTCTCTTTTTCATCCTTGCAATAGCTTTTGGTCTGCTTTTGGTTTATGTATATATATATTTATTTATTATTATTTATTGAGGGTCTTAAATTCAAGGTAGTAAATTGTGGTAACATTTTTTCTTTAGTTTTTCAAAACTCGTGCAAATTCATTTCTCTGGAACAATTACTTCACATGTCATTGGTTCTTTTATTTTTCTGGGTTTGGATCTTCATATTTCTAAGCCCGTCTTCCTCATTCCGGGTAAGGGTGATAAAACTTCACAAGAAATTGATTTTCCCTATGCTGAACCCATTAACCCCAGGCAGCAGCCAAGCCCCACACAGCCACTCACTCACTCCCCCTGCAGCAGGATCATGGAGAGAATGCCTCAGAGTCAGAGGGGGAAGGAGCTCAAGTAATGATTTGTAAGAAATAGGTGGCAGATGTTGTCAGTGACACTGTGGAAGGTGTTTGGGCAGTTTTTGTCCCTAAGCCTCCAGCACAACCCTTGAAGCACGTGCTGTAGCCATAGCAGGGAGATTTTGCTCAAGCAGCTCACTTCTGTTATTCACCTTTCCTGGAGTCTACAGCCTCTTTGTTGTTTCAAGTGTACTCTAAAGCTTACATCAGAAATCGTCACCCTCAGAGGACACAGAAATTAGGGGGTTTTTGTGACATGAGTATACAGCTTCCTAAAACGAGGGGTTAGGTTTGCTTCTGATTAAATTTAAGCATTTGTGCCTTAGGCTGCCTTTGCTGTGCTCTGATGGTGCTTTATGTGTTCCTGTTCTGCTTCTTCAGTTACTTTTCCTTTTTCTTTGACTTAAATGTGCTGCTGTGTGTGCTAACTCAGTTTTTCTCCCTAGGCTTCAGCAGGGAATGCTGAAAGGCTTTCTCCTCTCTCTCTAAACCTCAGCTGAGTCCATGGAAAGATCTTTATCCTTTCTTCTGGAGGAAGGAAAAGCAGTGATTGGTAGAAATCTCTTTTCCCTGCTGAAGCGTTTCTCATCCAGGTCTTTAGGTTGCACCGTTCTGAAATCAGCCTTGCAGTGAGAGATGCAGTGTTGGAACTACCAGTCGATGAATATTTCAACTGCTATCTGATTACTCTAGGAATCTCAGTTCCCTTCCCTAGAAGCCCTGTGAATTTGCAATGTAGTGAAGAAGTCTTCAAGAAAATATTGAGAACATATTTTTGTGCTGACTAATTTCTGGGAATTATGTGTGTGTGTGTGTATATATATATATATNTTATTCCTTCATGCACTGCACAGATTTTATTGTTTGTGGAGTTGGGGTTTTCTGTTTCTATTGTGTCAAGCTTCAGCTGCTTGGACAACTCTTGTCTATTGGTGTTTTTATGCCACTATGGATGAGCCTGGTGCTGGATGCTAGCCAACACTTATTATCAGTGGTTTTAGTGATTCTTAAGTTTCCAGAAATCACATTTCTTTCAAAGAGTGGCTAAAGCTCATTCTTATTTTATATTTAATATGAGCATATAAGAAAGTTGTTTTGCCTTTGCAGTTTGCTGATATTTCCCTTAATGAAATAAGAAAGTACAGCCATTAATTATATCTTGCAATAAATCTTTAACTAATATTACTCTAGTCCCTAAAGGTCTTGTTCTTCAGAAAATGCTTGTGTTGTTTTGTTAAGAATGAAGGATTATTGCAGATACTTTTCCTCAAATGTGGTCCTATTTCATATGGGTTTTTGAGGTATGAATCTGTCATTTCTTGCTGCATATGCATTGAACTACATGCTGTGTGCCACAATGCCATACTGTGTGACCCAGAATAGTTTATCTGTTCTTTTTTGTTGAACTAAACTTCGATGCAATTGCAGTTTATAAGTACAGAAGTTTTCTGATACGGTCAGTTCTAGAAAGATTTTAATATAATTTTTCCTCCCTTTAAAAAGCAGAATTAAAAAAAAATAAAAACCAAAAAAACCCAAAACCTTTAAGTACTTCAGCTTTTGTTTCCTTTGTGTTTCACCAGTTGAAAAGATACAGAGCCAGTGGGATGAAGTGCATGGATACCTCCAAAGCCGGAGACAGCAGCTCCAAGAGATGTTGAAGGATTCAACGCAGTGGCTGGAAGCTAAACGAGAAGCTGAGCAGGTTCTTGAACAAGCAAAGGCTAAACTTGAGTCATGGAAAGAAATTTCCTACACCGTGGAAGCTTTGAAAAAGCAGAACACAGAAC
Source organism: Cyanoderma ruficeps (assembly GCA_008694505.1). Classification (NCBI taxonomy): domain Eukaryota; kingdom Metazoa; phylum Chordata; class Aves; order Passeriformes; family Timaliidae; genus Cyanoderma; species Cyanoderma ruficeps. The sequence goes on along the minus strand of VZDJ01007754.1, from coordinate 41,152,828 downwards.
TTAAGGTCACTACTGAGTATTAAAATATTTCCATTTGAGTTAATGAAGTCATTAAAGAAAATGTCCTCTAACTGCTGTCCTCTAACTGTGGGCAGTGTACATTGCAAAAAATCTTCCACAGCAAATTAACCTGCAAAGTCTAAAATATGTGTCACATATTCCTTGAATTTGAAATTGGTCTTAACAGTCATAACAAATAGCTGGCGGATCTTGCAGGAGGAAATCCTTCCTTTCTAGCACAAGTATTTCCCATCTGTTCAACAGCAGCCTCAGCACTGGTACTGCAGACTGGGAAATCCTGTAGTATTGGTATGGCTGGCTGTGGTTGTCTGCACTGTTAATGAACCTGTGTAGGTTTTTATGGAAGTAGTTGAGAAAACAGGAAACAATCCCAACTGTAGCAAGCTGAATGGTTATATTTTGGAAATCAAGCATTTTGGATTTGCCACAAGATAATATCACCAGCTTCAACCTTGACAGAGTTATTAACTGAAAAAAAACCCCTGAAATGGCTGGTTTTTTTCATTTTAGCATGCATGTTGCATTGTTGTATGCATTATGGTGCTTACATGTGTTAACTTCTATAGCTGAGCTGTACCTCAGGTTGCATCAGTTTTTAAATTTCTTGTAATGGAAACAGTCATACTTTGGTGACATTCTTCATGAATAAATTTTGAGAACAGCTGTTTAAGATTAATAATATCTCATTTTCTAGTTGGGAAAAACCAAGATTGAAACCAACCAATCGATCAGCCTTTTAAGGTGACTCCTGCCTCTGTGGGAAAAGTTACAAAAGTATTTTGTGATATATTCACCACCAGATTTTTGTAGTTTTTTTTTTTAAACTCCTACCTCTCAATTTCTGGTTAAAGTTTGTTTACTTAGAGCAGTCCTATTTACACAGCTGAATGGTAATGAACTGCTGTGAAGAGTTTGTGGGGTAAGGTCATCATCAACTGTTTTTGCTGACAGAGAAAATATATGTAGAACGTCATGATTGGTTCAGTTATCTCCATCATCAGTTAGTTGTTTCATTTAGAAGTAGATGCAAAATCTATTGGGTTTTTTGCTTGCTTTTTTTTTTCTTTTGTTTGCCTGTAAGAGGCATAAAAATGTTCATCAGCCCGTTGTTTAGGGCTGAGCTGAGGCTAGATTTTCTCATTTAAGATTGTACCGAAAGGGTCATTGCTTGGGAAGGGTAGATTATGGTAAACAAGGGCAATCAGTCACTAATGTATTGGAAAGAGTTATAGATCATGTGTAGTACTGTCATTCAGCATAGAGGACTCCCATTTGTCACTGTCTTCCTGCAGAGATACAGTCCTGGCTTCTGCCCAGTGTTTGTTTAAAAAAAAGGAAAAGCTTCAGCATAGTCAATGTCTCAGCTCTGCAAAGACTCAATTAACAAAGAAACAGTTCTGTGCAAACACTGTCTTATAGTATTGGAGGTCTTATGTTTCAAAAACAAATTACTTAATTAGGAAAATAATTGAAAATATTGCTTTAGAAATGGATTTTTTGTCCACTTTTTTTACAAGAGTGTGTGAGGTTCAGATGAGGTCCATCTAAGAGTGCGTTTGATTTATGAAAAAAACTATGGGATTGTTTGGATCAACATTACCCATGGAAAGAAATAAGAACATGCCATTCTTCTCCTCCACCCCCAGAATTCTAGAGAAAAATAATAATGTACTTACTCACAAAATGCATCTCTACCTATAAACAGAGTTTGGGAATGGAGACCTGCAGATTCTTTTGCCTCTTTAGAAGCACTTGGGCTGTCTGCATCCTCCGCCACTCCCACCAGTCTGGATCCAATGAGATGGATGTGTTGTGTCAAGTTACAGACATGAACCTATAATTTCAATTTCAGTGTCTCAGCTAGTCCATCTTAATTTGTGCCCTCCTGATGCTATGAACATCAAAAAGCTCTACTCTTCTGTGGTTCTTAACTTGCATTTATTCGTTTTTGCCTATCCTTTCTTCCTCAAGTCTAGAAGAAATTCATCTCTGCCTTAGAGAATGGGGAGTAGGAGGGGTGGGGAGAATTTATTTTCTTATTCTTCCTTCTCCTTTTTGTTTCTTCTGTGCCAGCCTTCCTAGAGGAATTATCTTTGTCTGCCAGTAATTCCTATTGTGTCAAATCCTTCATCAAAGTTTCTCAGATGTGACAGCATCAGCTGTTATGTTCATGCTTCAAATAAGAGGTCATGAAGTCTAAGGAAAATGGAATTTTTTTTTGAGTTAGCAGCTTTATGTTTTTGCTGTACAGTATTATCTAAACTGAAGGACCCAGAAATACATCAAGTTCTCAAAATAAATGCTTTCCAGGCTTCTGTGCCAAACACATATATTTTGATGTTGTCCCCTGAAAATGTAGAGTAAGTGGGCTGTCTTTTGGCTTACTGTTACACTGATGAAGAGGAAGCTGTACTTTCTATTCATTTGCTTTGAGGGAAAGAGACAGGTCAGTGCGAGACTTAATAAATTCTTCAAACTTATTAATTTTGTTAACTTTGTATCTCAACATAGCTTGCTGTGAGAAGGTAGTCACCAAGTGTTCTTCTGATTTGCTTGTTAAACATAGTGGGTCTGCCTAAAGACAGCTGAATCCATGTGCAAGTTCCCTTCTACTCTAGGGGAACTTTTAATCAGTGCTTGTCTTAATGCATTTCTGTTAGGGCATCCTAATACATGAGTGCATAGTAAACTCAGTAATACCAGTTTCTTGATTTTTTTTTTTTTACAATGCCAGCATAAACCAAAAATTTATAACTTGCTTATATTTGGCCATTAACATTTTTTAAAGAATTTAAAAATTTTGTTTCGGACATTTAAAAGATAAAGTAACCAGGTACTATAGCTAATAATAAAAAATATTATTCATTTGAATCAGAAATTAATTCAGATTAATTGCTGAGAATTACAGCATTTTTTTAATTCTGTTTTTTTAATTGGGTATTTGAGCACAAGCTGGTGTTAGGTGTGGGGAACCAGAATATCCCACATATAAATCTGGCCAATAAAAGTCTTTACCCATTAAGGTCTGTTTTTTATTGTTCATTAAGTGATGACTGCAGATGGTTAACTCAGCAGGCTGAAGGTTATAGATGTATAAATAGTACACAATCACACCTCAACTCCTTGCATCACCACGTCATCAGAACATAAGCTAGTGTAAATCTAGCCTTTTCTTAATAGGATACCGAGCTTCTGTTTGAAAGAGGAGAAAAAAAAATTTAAAAACCCACCAAAACCCCAAACCAAACAAAACTGCTAGGATTGCCTGTTCACTCCTTGGCTCCTTGCTTTGGTAAGAGCTAGTGAGGTGTTTCTTCTTCCTCTGTACAACTTCATCTGGGACAGCCAAAGTGAAGAAGAGGAGGGATGGGGACAATGTTTCATTCCTTTCCTTCCTTGACCTCTTATTTCTTCATCTAAACAGGGAATTAAATAGCAGCCTGATTACATCCCTGCCCTGATGGGACTCAAAAGGCCAGGCACCTTTCCACTGGCAGAGCTCAGGGTGTGAACTTTATGTCCTGGATTTGTGGATAAGGCTGAGGCTCCTTTGCTTGCCTTTGTCAGTTTCTTGCACTGTAGTAACTTACCGGAGACTCTTTTGCCTCTGCCTGTGTACCAAGATGAAGAACAAAATCAGCATTTTGAGGGGTTTTATTATTCCAGGGCTGACAGTGTGCTGTGTTGATTTCAGTAAAACAATTAAGAAGTTCATGTTATCGACAATGTTGCGAACACTGAATTAGAATTCCCTGATTTAAAAAATAAATTCTGTAAGTATATAAATAAAACATGCTAGAGATGTACAGGAAAAGGACAGAAAGGCAGACTGATGTTCCAGATTTCTGATACATACACAGAACTGGATGATGTCGTACATACATATTGTTATATCTGAGCTACTGTGCATCATTGATTTTGATCCACTGGGCAATCCTGGTATAAAAGAAAGTGCAGCTCTGATTTCATTACTTGTTTTTAATCAAGGGCTCTTAATTGCACAATCTTTATTCCTAATAGCATTAACTAGTGTCTTCTAATTAAAAATTAGAAATAAATTTATACCTAAGTAACATGATAAATGCACAGCCTTAATTCTTTAAGCCTTGTAATAAACTCAGTAAATTCCAGTGATAACACAGGCAAAACAAAGAGAATGCTTTAAAAAGAATGCCGGAAAGAAATTAAGGTAATGTGGCATTTTCCTTTAAAGAAAGAAAAAAAAAACAAACAAAAAAACCCACACACAAAAAAACCCCAAAAAACCAAAACCCCACAAACACAAAAAACAAAACAAAACAAAAACAAAACAAAAAACAAAACAATAAATAAAAAAGTGGTCTTAAATAGCTGGAAGATAGAGGCCTAAATACATAAAGGGGAAAAGAGAGAAAAAAAGAATGCCATTGTATTCTTCAGTAATTCTGAAGAATATAATGGCATTCCTACATTATATATAATATAATTCCTACATTGCAGTCATGTAGGACAGTTAATGGGCCTCTGGTGGGATAGACAGGTAAAACTTGTACCCATAAAACATTGTACCCAGGTAAAACTTGTAACATTTTGTTCTCAGTGTCTGTGCACAGAGCGAAGTTGAAGCATGCGCTCCTCGAAGCTGTTGAAAAATTACACATCAGTTTCCAGTAAAACAGAAAATATAAATAGTTTCCATCACCCAAGCTCTCTATATTCATCATTTCTTTCCTGAGTGACGACCTAGTGTTGTAGTGTCAGGAAGTTAATGGATTAATGCTGAATTTAATGGTGAGAACAACACTTTTGGAAATAACCTTGTAATGGATCTTCCCATATTTTATTATAAAACAGGGTTTCAAATCTTTTAGGTCAATTTTATTCATATGGGTCTGGGCAAAAAGATCTTATTTTCAAAGTAAAGTTTGCAGACCATTAATTTACAATGCAGGCAAAATGTTACAGTAACTTTTCTATATGATGCAGTGAGCAGTCAGTCTGCTGTGATTCTTTGGCTGAGAATAAAAATTACCTGCATGCCTGTGTAATTTTAAACAAAGAGAAAGGTTTAAGGGTAAAATAAAGATGGATTGACTTAAACATAGAATAGATACTTGCTATATAAGATCTATAAAACTGAAATGGTAATTACTGTAGAATTGATTTACTATTTAGTATTTTGTGTATACATATATATTTATGTAAATATTAAAATTTATATATTTATTGTATGTCATTCTGGGAGGGAAGGAGCTCAATTGGCAGACTATTTCCAAAACAACCACCTGCCTGTATCTTCTTCAAAGAAATGGTAGTGTTGTCCACAAAATTATCAACTCTCCTGCCTAGATCCCCTTACTTAGCAAAGAGAAATTTCTTTAAAAAATTCTCTAGACAGCTTCATTTTAGGTGAGCTTAACCATAGCATGTTCAGATGGTTTTCAGGATTAGGGGTTTGTAGGCTCCTTCTTATGTTTGATTGGTAGAAAAAAGATCCCTTGTTCAAAACAAGGTGCTGTAGTAGTACCTGAGGCTGTCTGATGCACAGTAACAGAGTGATCTGCTCTCTCATGAAGGAATAGCAGAGGAAATGGGGGAATTACCTGTTTCCAGTTTTAAATTAGGGAGAGAACCTAGAGGTGCTGAAATAGCCCTTTAACAGATAAGAGTTTGGGGGAAAAATCAACCCCCCCCAAAATTCCATTTGGACTCTGTTCAAAAAGTGCATTTTAGTCCCAGTCTTAATCAAATTCAGTTTACAGATCTTCTGAGATAAAAATATAAATGCATAAAGTATTTAACATTTATTTATTTTTATTTTGTATTTAGACTCTTTCACCAGGGATTACATGTAAGTTCAGCTCTGTGTGAGGAATTGTATATCTGAATCAAAACAAGATTTCAAAAGGAAAACCGCTTTGGGAGAATGAAGGGAAAAAAGCTATTTTTTTCTTCACCAGCATTTCCCAGTGTGTGCATTAAAGTGCAACAATAAAGACAGTCGAGTCTTACTGTTTGTTGTCAATAACTTCAAATGTTTACATGCAACTTCCTATTTCAATTTACAAATACCAACTGTTTTTCAACTTGCATTGTCCATTTTATTGGCCAGTTGGAGCCTGTTTAGTACAAAAGTACAAGTAGGCAATCAATTAACTTTGCTCTTTCGTTTCGTTGTTACACATTATGGATTAAATATGCAGCTTCAGTGCATTTATATGGAAATTTGCTCTGAGAGAAAAACTAACAGGAAAGATGCATGGGAGCTGGCTGCTGGCTGAGTGACTGCCCTGGATTTCCTGGCTTGCTTCTGCAGTGAGGCAGCTGGCCTAGGTGGAGAGGAAAGGAGAAAGAAAGAAGAGCAGAAAGCGGAGAGGAAATGGGGAAACAAAGAATGACAAAAATTTTAGAAGTTTTTTAGTATTAAGCATAAATTAACATTATAAAGATATGGATAGGTTTACCAGCAGTATTTTGCTGCATTGAAGATTTAGTGCTGTTCCAGTAGATGGCACTAATTNAAAAAAAAAAAAAAAAAACAAAAAAAACCAAAAAAACTGAAAGCGCAGGTATTAATTATCCAAATCAGTATTATTTCACAGTATAAAAAAGAAAATTAGTCAGGATATATGATTACACTATATTTTCTACCTCAGTATCCAATGTCACAAATAATCATAGTTTCCATAATGCATAATAATGCATCCATCTATTTGTGTGTCAGAAAAGAATAATCAACATTCTAAACAGTGGTTATCAATTTGAGCTGTCATGTCTTTTTCAGCATTTAGAAGTTAGTTGCTTGGTCCTCTCAAAATTTAGAAGTAGTCCTGTGGTCTAATGACTAAAAGAATTTAAAACATTTAGAAAGACTGATATTCATTTCCAGTAAATCTAAGGAAGTTGGGGTTCTTTTCTTTTTTTTCCTTCTTTTTAGACAGATGGTGTAAGTTATTCACCTCCTTTTCTAATAATCATACAGTGTATGTGATCATTTTATGTTGCACTGAGGATTATCCTTTCTTTCTCTTTTTACTTCAGCAATTTTCAAAAGAAATCCGACAATGGCAAATAAACGTAGATGTGGCGAATGACATGGCTCTTAAGCTGCTCCGTGATTATTCAACAGATGACACCAGAAAGGTACAACTGATGACAGATGGCATTAATGCATCGTGGGCTGCCATTAATAAAAGGTAGGCTACAAATTCTGCTGTTAGATTAGTTCTTACTCACCATTAACATTCATTGTCCAGCTGTGGTTGGAGATTACAGAAGATGTAACTTTTTGCAAATGGTGTGGCTGTAATGATCATGACTCTTCTGTAGAATTTTTTGAAAATATGTCTTTAGAACAGCATTTAATTATTGCAAATAAAATTCAGCTTCTTGCCAATTTTCCTCTGCTATAAACAGTTGCCAACTAACTTAAGGCTGATAGATAGGTTATATTTCAAGTATTTAAAACCATTTTGTATATCTGTACTATCTCCACATCACAATCACAATAGTGATTCTGACTCATAAACCAAATCTGAAAATGACAGACATATCCTATTGAAGCAGGTTCAAAGTAGAAATGTTATCCTGTATCTTTGAAGTAAATCTCTAGTCAAAAAAGTTCTTATTAAATCCTTGACCACATTCTTGATTACATTTCACAGTCTTTCGGTGTTTGGTTTAGATACCAATTCCTTATTAAAAGCAATTTTTTTTGCAGCTTGCCAACAAATTGTGAATCATCCAATATGTATTCTATGAGATTATAATATATTGCAGTAAAAATTACTTTCTTTATAGTAATAAAAGAGTTTTAAATAATTGCAAATAAGATTAGATATGTAAAAATTATATGAAAGTTGTTTTAATCAGTATCTTGGATTAAGCTTTATAGTTTATAACTGAAACCATAAATGGATTAGATCTTAGTACATTTTTAATTAAAGTCTATGAACAGGGCCAGAGAAGTCAGTTTAGCTAAATATGCAGTAAATTCATAATGGCAGTTACTTAAATTACTGATGACTACAGAAGTTTAATGTCACTTTTTTGTTTAGTTTGATATTTGTATGAATGAGTCATTTAGCAGCATTTTTCTGAGGCAAACTTACAACTGACTTAAGACCCTGTTCAAATGAGAGAAGGAATACTCTTATTGTCCACTAGAAGAAAGGCACAATAATTTGAAAGCTTTTTATTTTTAACTAAACTGAGATTTTAGTATAAACATTCCATTTATACTTGCTTGCATTTCTCCTTTTATAGTCATAACCATTTTAGCTTTGCCAGAAGTAGCTGTATTTTCACTAAATAATGTTTTGCTCACTGTGGCCTGAGAAGGAGTTTTTGGGGACAGTTTATTGCTGGATGAGTCTAGTGCTCAAAACCGTTCCCCATGAGTAGATACAACCAGCAGCTCGAAAGGATTAGATGTGAGAACCAAAGGAAAATGCTTTTGTTTGTCTTTGGAACCACAACCCCACGTGGTGAGAAGTCCAGGATATGTGTGTAGCTGCTGTGGCTGCTCTGTATTAATTGTAGGTAAGGGTGCGTTTTTAAATCTGTTAATGCCTCAGGCACAAGCCCAGGTGTGTCTAATGCTGCCCAAAGGTGAAAATTGCCACTCTTGCATTGACTCTGCCAAGTACTGGGCTAAGAGAGAGTACAGAGTCTTCAAAACACATTCCTTGCAAGCTTCTATAAAATGCACAGACATGTTAGGTGAATTACTATAGTAAATATTTTATGTCGAAGAAGAGACCTACTTAGGTGACTGAATTGACATTTCCCTTTAAGAAGTGCAAAAGAATGGGAATAAATAAGAACTGTGAAACGAGTATCCTAGTTTTTGATTTTATGATGTTGTTACATTTCCAATATATTTTTAATTTAGTGTTTTGTAGAAAGACTTTTGTAACACTTCTCATGATTTGGGAACTTGAAAAAGAAGCATGCTGCAGACAGTAGCTGCTGAGCTTCTGGAAGGGTTGGATCACATTTTTTGTTGGTCTTTTGTGAGACACTGATAAATATGGACCTACTAAGGCATCAAGTCAGCATAAGACTTTTACTTGGAAGATTTTCTGCACGTGTAGATTTTTGAGGTTTCTTTGAAGCACTAGTCAGGCATTTTGCTCATGCAGTAGCTCCTGACTGAGGTCTTGAAAAAATGTCCTGGATTTCTGGAGGGATTTAAAGCCATGTAGATGTGACACTTAGGGACAGGGTTCTGAGGTGGGTTTGGGCGTATTGGGATAAGGGTTTCACTTGATATCAGAGGTCTTTTCCAATCTATATGATTCTGTCTTTCCTTTGTTAAACACCCCTGTGGAAAGAGATAATGAAGCCTTTGGATGACTTAAATGCCAATTTGTTCTGGTTTTTTTGAGGGGGGTTTCACTTTGGATTTTTTGCCCTCCTTCTATGCTTCAACTCTTCAGCTTTCAGGTTATTGAATAGAGAAATAAAGAAAAGGGGAGGGTGTTATGGTTTTGGGAATCTTTTGAACTGTAAGAGAATATTTACTCAGTAGAAAGGAGACATGAATTGTTTTGTCACAGTCTTCAAGAAAGGCTACTTTCTATTCAGCTATGTATGCAATGATTTCAGATATATCTGTGTGTGTTATTTTCATCTAGACAATGAATGCTGCTCTGATGACTTGGTCACCTCACAGTGATAGTAGAAATAGACTCCAAATTATGTTCTTGACCATTTCTCCAGTATTGTGCAAGCAGTTTTATCTTTTTATGCATATCTTAAGTGCCAAGAGGAAATATTCAGCTGAAGATTTTTTCTCTCTATATTGCTGAGTTAACTGGCCTAAATATTTTGTGAATATTTTCTTTTAAAAATTGAATCTAAGAGCTGCTTACATTGTTTTGAACAGGTTTTCCTTAAACCAGTCATTAATATCAGAATTGTGTTGTCAGTGTAAAAAAAAAAGCGAAACCTGCTTTTTTATAACCAGTTTACTAAGACAACAGGCAGGCAAGCAGTGGTAAAATTCCACTTTGTCTGTTGGTAATAGTTGCCAAGGCAAGTGCTTCAGTCATTTAGACAACATCTGCTAGCTTGTGTTTTGTTTTGCTTAAGTAGATTTGCAGCTGATTGCTGCGTTTACCCTTTGCCTTACTGTTGTGCTTTATAACAGTGAGNTTTTTTTTTTTTTTTTTTTTTTTTGCTTGACAATTTTTGATTTTTACTTTTGTTGCTGATACTGCAAAAATACACTAAAAAGCACATGAACTGATCACTTGGGCAAAAGCCAGGCTGGCTTGTAAACAGGCCTCTTCTTCTTCAGAAGCATTGACTTCCCAAGAAATAGCCATATTATTTAAGTTGAAGCAATTAAAGAGAAAGTGATCTCTATTGCTTGCATTAACAAAAGTAAATCTTAACAGATGAACTGAAGTCTTCTCAAGAGGGGGAAAAGGGAAATGATAGAAGCAAACATTAGAAATTTGCTATATAAAAAAATGTTTGTTATGGTAGCATTATGTTACTTCCTCCTTTTGTAGGCACACACATTTTATGTGAATTACCATACAAAAACATCAACAGTTGCTTTTATTTCCCTTTCCTGTGAATCCACAAAATGTGTTAAATATCATTAGCTTAAATATTAAGCTAAAAATGGACTTAGATCTTTCTTAAATGGAGTGTGTATTATGAAAATAATTACATAACATACCCTGAGAATTGTTTAGGATTCCAAACCACCACTGTGTAATAGACATCTTCAAATATTCTCATCACCCACCAGTTCCTGTGGCCAAGCTCAATGGAGCTCAGGCCACACAGGAGGTGTTGGGAGCTTTTACTGCTCAAGATGCTTTTCTGGCTCCTGAGACTATATAGAGGACACACCACAATCCAAACATAAAAAGTAACTTTCTTTTCCCCACTAAAAGGTACAAACAGTTAAAAATCAGTGTAAGGAGAGGCAAGGAGATGTGTTTCTAAGCATGTTTGAAAGACCTGAGGTACCAAGCCCTATATTAACACCAAGAATGGTGTTATTTCTCTAATGTAGCTAGTTGTATAAACTCCTGGATTTTGTGTGTCAGCTGGACAGGATAAAATGTAAATGGCCAAAAAAACTAAGGACATAAACAGTACAAAATAATACATACCTCCTTCATATCTAAATGCATAATAAACCAGTAATTCTAAGTGTTAAAAAGGTTATAATCTAGATTTGGTTTTTCAGCAGCAATCTATTCCTAATCAGCTGTTGCTTGTTATAAAGTAACAAATACTGGAATGTAAATTTTATCTCTACATGAATTTTGTAAGCATAATTTTGTTACCTGCACAGAAAGAGCTCAATCATTTTGCTGGAGACAGGTTTTCTTAATATAATGTACCCGTCCTAACACTACTTTACTTTATGTCACTTGTGGAAGTATTCACATTTGCTTTACAGTTGTATGGCATTCTGGGTGAGAAAAACTGCATTTACACAGCAGCAGCAGCCAGAAGTGTGAATTTTGTTGAAGCTTCATAGTTGATTCCAGTATCTAGACTGTATCTAGGAGCCATTTCTGAAAAGCTTATTTGCTCATTTTGGCTTGGACTGCTCAAGTCAGGCAGCAAAGAATTCACAGTCTCCCAGCAAACTCATCCTTTCCCTTTCCATTCTCCTGCTGTTTTCAAGCTTGGTTCACATTCCTAAAATCTGTATAGAACCATGACTGTGAGCAGCTCCAAAAATTCTCTGTCCAGGCACACTTTGTGGCCATGGGAATCTTGTTTACTTGTGAAGTCTGTTTACACATCTGTGCCTGCAGTTGTTGTCCTGGCTATAGAGCTGCATTCATGGGGGTGTGAGCAAGAAATCCTTGCAAGTGTGACTTTAGATGAAGACGAAAAATGTCATTTTCTAATGTAAATTTATTTCCTCCCCAAAAAAAATACTATGATAATTTTCGTTTTTATCATTATGCTGTGGTGATTTATTGATTGGTTTTCAATATAATTTTGCCAGGCTCAAGGAAAGTAGACATTAAGAAAGACAGCTTTTTACAATGAACATGCTATGCTGAAGCTTGTTATTTACACCAGTTTAGCAATGGATTCTAATTCAAAATTGCAAAGTCTGGTGGAAAATATTATAATTGTAGGGCAATTCTTTTGTTTGTGTGAGATGTTGATAATACATTTATCTTTGTTGCCTGCACTATTTAAAGAGGAAGTTCTCAGTCTAGATGTTTGTCAGCTGCTGCCTTTGAGAACTTCTCTTGGTATGAAATCTTCAAGGATTTAAGTACTTTTACTTCATCAGTAAAACTGGTCACGCTAAACAAAAGGGAATCTCTGCAATCTGAGGTGTCACAATTGAGATTATGTCAAGGACCAAAAAATTTTATATGTCAACCCATTTATTCTGAAGAACTAATGTATCTCTGTTGACTATTGTTTTGAATAAAGCGGACGAAGTTTTCAAAAAAGCATTTAATCTGGAACGATTCTGAAATGTCTGAATTTTATACGGGGTCCTCATGTCTTTCTTATTAGAGAAATGGGCATAAGAAGCCTTTTGTTTTCATGAAACTAATTTGTGAGGAAAGCACGCCAAACTTCTCAGAAGTTACTCTCCAGCAGAGTCAGTAAACTCTAAAAAAAATCCTTTATATTTGCTGCTCGTGATGAAAAATGTGTTTAGAATGTGGATGTCTTTAAATTACCTAAGGGTTGTTTTCCTAAAAGAGATTTAAGTAATTTTTGCTGTCTTCGTTCCATTCCACCTTTATTTTAAATCCTCAGACAAGGGCTGTAAGAGGGGTGGGAATGGCAAGGTTTAGATGCTTTGATTTTAATTTGTTATGTTTTTTGGTTTATGTTTTACTTTTATCATTTCTTAATATATCCATTTTTAAAAGCACACCTAAAAAAACCATTTGGTGCAGAGGGATTATTTTATGATAATAGATAAAAGAGAGGTAGCGTATTTGAAAGACATTCTACTGCCTTCAATCTCAAGCAAAATATTTAGGTACAAAATGTAGTATCAGTCTTACCTGCAGTGACATCAATTAACAATGCTTTGCTATTTTTTCTTCCTGATATCCCTCAGAATGATGACATTTTATCACATATAAGAAAAAAAATTGTAAAAAGAAGTAAATGAAGCTGCCAGATGAAGCTCATATAATCAGAAGATCTAGAAAGTCATCTCAGCTGCTTATATTCTAGTTTTATCTTAGTTCTCCACTCATCTGACAGCACTTTTTTGCAGTTCTGACATCAGATCCAAGATGAGAATTCAATTGATGGTAGTAATGTTTTTGGTTTAATTTTTGCAAGGATAGTCTTGGATATGCTCTCAAAATGCTGCTAGGATGCACTGAAAAGGCAGTGTTACCCAGAATATTGTGTGATTCATCATTTCCACCTTTGTGGGCTTATTCCTGTGATTTTTGAGAAAGTTTTTTTATGATTATAAAAAGGAACGAGTTCTTGAGTTATTTCAGGAGAGAGTAGCATCAGTAATGTAGTATTTGGCAAAAGGACCTATGGATCCTTGTGACTTCAGGGATGAGTTTCTTAAAACTTTTAGCATGAGTCTAAAGAAACTAAATTTTCCCACCACTTGAATATATATATATAGTCTAGTACCTTTACCTCTTCCAGAAAGGCAATAGGTCATCTGTGGGTCTGCTAAGTCCTCCCACAGTCAAACAAAATTACCTCACAGCAAAAAGTGTTGCTGTTTTTAAATAAAATGGCTGGGTTTTGTCTGTTCCACAAAAGATTTGCTCAGATTTCTAGACATCATGAATTCAGCTCATTGAGAGCTTTGTTGTTTTGGGTTTTAAATCACAGAATCACAGAATATTCTGAAGTATGGTACCTGCAAAGATCATCCAGTCCAGCTCTTACGTAAGTGGCCCATATAGGGATGGAACCCATGACCTTGGTGTTACTAGCACCGTGCTCTGTGATCCAGAATTAATGATTTAATTGTACACAAGGAGAATAGGACTGGTATCTTGCAGTGAAGTCAGTTTCCAGCAGTGTCAACAAGTTACCCAACTGAAACTACACAGGAAACGTTTAGAGGACCATTCCTTACTGCTCAGACACTTGCTATTTCACTTTCTTTTTTCCTTATTCTTGGGTTTTATTTTGGTCTTGATTAAAACAAAATTCTGTTTCTTTGTTCATAATTGCTGTGTGTTAAATGCTCTTTAGTCCTTTCTGTTGAAAATGAGGACAGTTCAGGTGTTAAAGGGAAATTCAACTGGACAAAATCATTAAGTAGTTTATGGAACAGAATTTTAGAGAGCAGGTTTGTGGCTAGACTTGAATCATAACTGAAGCTTAATGTGGGCATGTCAAAGAAATGCTCTATTTCAGAAATATTCCTCTTTTGCATATGCAGGAGATGAAGGAGGAGCAAGGTACTAAGGAAGAATAAGTTTGATTTGTGAAAGAACAGAAATGTCAATTTTTATTCCCATCTCATTAGAAAATTAAGACAAATGTGTTGTTCTTTCTCTTAAATGTGAGATTTTCTGAAGTAATTAGAAAGTTTTAGGTTCTGTTTGAACAAGAACAGAAACTAATGCTCTGTTCTCTGAAAATCTAACCTTAAATCTATTTCCTATTATTCTGTAGATAAATTAACCAACTATAGCAAACTGATTATTGCTCTCAGCCAAAGCTCATAGAACAAATTAATGTCTTTCCAGTCCCCTCAGTAGACTTCTTATCAGGCTTCATGTCCTTTAAAACAAACTGAACAGAAATTAATAAAGCTGATGGACTAGCCGAGTGCCAGGAAAAGGAATTTGACCTTAGTTGTCATGTTTGTTTGCATTGTTATTCTTGTGATAGCTTTTATTTTTTTTCCCCTGTTGTTTTCCCTGTATTTTTTTATTTCTTCAGCTGCTGTGCAGGCAGTTTATGGTTTCCCCTCACTGGCTTGTCAGTCATGCTTGAAACTGAGGATAATTCAGTCTGCTATTAAATGCTTAGTCTCTCTTCGGAAGTTACCACCAAATGTGTCAAGTTGACATCAGCAGTGCTTGCCTTTTTTGTGTGGTTTTTGTTTAGCTATGACTGAAATTTCAATCACTTGTTTTTATATAAAGTCACAAATAAATCAACAAATAACAAGTCTCCATTATTCCTGATAAGGATCAGTGGCACCAGAGGCTGCTGGTCTGGTCGTTACTCTTGCCAACCCAGGCGGAGATCTGGGCAAGTGGCAACACAGAGGGCAGATTGGGAAGCAGTAGAATTAGCAAGGTGGTTTTCTTGCGTGTCCCAAAATAGTCATGGTGAGAAATCCCTGAGGAGAGGTGAGATTCCACTGGTAAATCCTGAGCATTTATGGTGTATCTGATACAAGTGCGTAAAATGGGAAACAGTAAGTAAGCAAAGAATTTGTGAAAAGGAGAAGATTATGTTGTATGTTCATGTTGTTTGTCAACCAATATCAATTAAATTTTGACCAAACTTAACTGACCTATCATAATTCCCTGACAAATTTAAGAAATGTAGAGCACTTCCCAGCTACTAAGCATTACATCTCCTGCAAACTATAAAAAAATTATTATCTTCTGCACCTGATAAGAAATAATAGCTCTTGGAACTATCGCTCTAGCTGGCTTTTATGCGGGTTCTTCTTTTGTGCAAGATACATAATCAATTATATATCTGAGATAGATCTACTTAAGCACAATAGTGCCTTGTGGCAATGCATTATATGGGTCCACTTCATGGTATTATTTTTGTCTGTTAAATGTGCCATGTATTTCTGAGATTCCATTTGTTTAATTGACACAATGTATGGCAAAAGCAATGTTTTGTGAAGTGCCTAAAGGGCCAAGCTTGCAAACACTCAGTTCCCACTTTCTGCATTTTATCTTGGTAGTGTTATATGTTTGCTATTTTCTTTTATATATATATCTTGTATGATTTTTTTTTAAATTCATGTCAAGTTAGAGTCTAATTTAGTGTTGGGGTTTTTTAAATCTAACTTGGATGCATTTTCTCTACCCCACAGCCTTAAAATCTGAAAAACATGATGCTGTTTCTTATCAGTAATGGTAAACAGTTCCAAAATTTCCATGAGTTCTTGAAGCATGTCTGAGGCTGATGCTTCATCTGTGTTAATTAATTATTAGCAGTGTCAATTGATGCACCATATACCTCTACTGATTCCAAGAAGTCAGATTTATTTTTGAGGTAGTTTACCTGTAAGTTTTTCAGTGAGAATTACTCCAAGGGATGGGAGGCAGATCTTCCAGTGCTTGTCTGCTCTTTTTTTCCTGTGGAAACACCAGCAGAATACACTTGTGAAATAAGATGGCACTGAGAAATCATAGTTCAGATCTGCCTTTGGTGACACCTTTCCTTTTTATACTGTGCTGACCCCTTGGAGCTGTGGACATTTGTCACTGTTATTTCTTTTCATGTTGGGGAAAATAAAAGTAGAAGTATGGAATGTATTTATTAAATTTTGCTTTAGCTAAATTCATTTTCCCATCATGTCACTGCTTTTATGTCAGATATTAAGGAACCTAACCCAGGCTCAAGAGAGTGAGTTAGTCCTTTCATTTTTACTATTTTCCAGATGCTAATATGTATGGGAACATTCATTAAGCTGTTGGTCTTGATTTAAAATACTGAATTTCTTCAAGTCTACAGGTATTTCAGAGCCCATCAGATTATACTGTGTTTAAATATTCCTGGTGGTGTCTGTTGTTTTGAACATATCTATTGAATCTTTCTGCTAGCATATTGCTGATGATTTTTTCCATCTGGAATTACTGACATTCTTCTGGGTGTGACTGATCTGAATAAATTTGCCATTTTGCTCTTCATACCTTTTTCCCAGTGGTTCATTACTGCACTTAGTACCACCTTTAACTACTCCCTTGCAAAAGGCTCCTAATGCTCAGGTTTGAACATTATTTACATTGACTGCATTATATACTCTCAATCTCAGTTTTGTTTTATTCAGGAGGTTTCTGTAACAAAACTTTGCATCCTTGACTTGCTTCCCAAATAGCTGCTTTTAAAGAGGTTTTGATATACTTTATGGATTTCTTTGCATAAGCTAAAGTAAAGCTGAATCACCAGTTAAACTGATGAATGCATCAGTTATGTGTTCATTTCCATGATTAAAACTTGGAAAGTGCTTTGAGTACAGGTAGACTTATGTTAGGGAAAAGAAATGCATCTCCTCAAAAGTTGGATAAATTATCTGTAATATATAAAAAATACTTGCATGGCAGTGGGTACAAAATGATAGATCTCAACCAAATCAAGAATCGTTTTGAAGTAAACACCTGACAACTATTTCAAAAATCATTAAGAAGGAAGGAAATGTTGCAAATCATGCACTATTTAAGAGAAAGATTTGGATGCTTCTGCCAGAATTGCCTGTGAGCACACGAAGCTTCAGGTATATCCAATTTTGTCTTGTGTCTCTTCACAGCAGCATAGTCAGAGTTCCTCTCTCCCAGACTTAGAGTTTTGGTGCATTTATTCTCTCTCCGCTCTGTTAAAAGGTCCAGAATTGCTGTTTGAAGGGTTATGATTTCTTCTGCTAAGAATTTTTTGTCTTTGAAATTCTTCCAAAAAAGAATTATGGTAGAACTATCAGAGAACATCCTGTTCCCTTTAAAGTCAGCTGAAGGTTAGCCATTCATCCTCAGTGGAGTTGAGATTTTTCTCTATAAGGCTTTTGTATCAAACACATACTGAAGTTCTGTTGAACTGATAGAGTTGAGCACCATCTGAATTTGCTGAACTGGGCTCTGCAAATTTACTACTTAATTATTTATTTATGCTTGCATGATCCTGAGGAACAGAACTAGAGCTGTGGTTTCTTCTCATAATATAATTATGTAGTTTCTTCTGCATAATAATAAATTATTAGTATTTTCCTATATTCTCATACTACCTCTGGTTGTAGTTCCTGGTGTTTTACCACCTTGCTGCAGCAGATCTATTTTAATCAGATTATCTCCTTATGGTGGAAAACTTATTCTATATTTCAGTTTTCCATTGGAGTCTTAAACCTAAAGAATAAAAAAATAAATGTATAAGGTACGGAGTGGTTCTTTGCTACTAATTTTTTTTATTAGACTGTATAAATATAAGATGCAGTAGGCAGGCTGCCTTCTTTCCTTCTTTTCTTTCTTTCTGGATGCTAACCAGTTTTGGTTACCAGCTGCTTCTGACCTGAATTTTACAGAGCCATTTTGTTTCCTTCTGGTTAGCATTTTATGCTTCTTAAAATATGTTGACAGAATACGTGTTTTAAAATATATGGAGTCAATCTGATCTGTCAGCATCTTTGTGTAATGTGAGTACTACCTGAGGCCCATGTTTTAGAAGGGAAAAAATAATGTGTGTGTTTATCTAAGTGTTTATTTAATGTTATTTAATATGAAGCATGGTACAATAAGAACTGTAAGTGCTCCCAGACAAGTTTTCCACCCTGGGAATTGAGGCTTCTCTCTCTTGCATGGTAGTAAATCACTTTTTTGCTAGGCCATGGAGTTCAGTCCTCAGAGGCTGATGCTCCAAATGAAAACTACACTAACAGTTTAATAGTATCCTTTGTGAGCCCTAATTGATTTCATGTAATGCCATCAGTGCATTTCACAGTCTTATTAAATCTAGTTGTTTCTGCAGAAAGTAAGGCTAAGAAAACAAGTGCCTTTGGAATATAATTAATTTCATAATCAGTTTTAATTATACTTCACTGTCTTAGAAAGCAAAGATTTTATCTTACTATATTACATCTGAGTAATTAATATGCTGTTTATTAAATGGTATTGTTGACTGCCTTGGAATTTTGAAGGAATTATATGTTTTGGAATGCAAGAAAAAACTTAATTCTACGTATTATAGACCATGAAGTATGAAGAAGACAAACAGAATAATAATCTTTTTGTTTCTTTTGATAAAATAAGAGACTAGTTTTGTCTGTTTGGTTTAAGTCTTGATTTTAGGATTTATTCTTTTTCTGACTTCTCTCATCAATGTTAAAGTAACAGAATTGTTAAATATTTTCTTCCCGCCTCTTACTGGGGCATTACTTGAATTATACAAGGATTAGGCTGGAATCTGCTCTGTGAGTTCAGAGAACTGAGGGGAGGGGGTTGCTGGGTTGTTTGTTCTGTTGAATTTTGGTTTGGTTTTTTTTTCTTTCTTTTGGATTTTTTTTAACTTATTTAGTGGTTTAAAATACTTCCTTAAAATTTTGATTGAGGGCTATTTAAAAAAGCCTCTGGAGTGAATTAATCAGAGTATTATTCTGTGTCTATAAATATCTTTACTGTTACCTCTTATCTGTGATTGTTGAGTGTTTTTCAGATTCCCTTTCCTTTAACCTGGTAACGGTTATAATTTACTCTCTGCAAAACGATTGACTCTAATGAAAATTTATCAGGAGATTAAAAATCACAAGTAAACATAAACTGTTTTCAATAGCATAAAAGATGACATGTAATTGATTGTAAATTGCAAAGGAATCCCCTTAGTTTCATTAATGATTGTTCTGTAGCTCACCATATAAGTGTGATAGTCTATGGTTATGATGAACATAAAGAAGATGTACACTTATAATTTGTGTTTTTATATTCTTAACCTGTGCCAAGGCAAGCTGGGAAAAAGAGACAAAAGTGATGGGGGCAAGAAAAACCTGCTAGAAAACATTTCCTCTAACTCTCTCTCCCTTTTTTATCCCATAAAAAAAAAGCATTTGAGGAATGTTTGATCCCATAAGTGAATAGAGTATAAGAAGAGACAGAAATGATTTTTTATAAGGTTGATGAGAAGTTTTCCTACAGAATAACAGAGATCCCTTTGTGCTGATGTTGTCAGGTGCTTAATTAAACAGGGGTTGTTTAGAGGTCCTATACAGAAGTCCATATATATGATTTTATTTCTCAGGGGGTGATATTTCCTTTTTTAGCAACTCTTATAAGTCTCACAAAAAATGGTGTCGAACAGATGTGGGATTAATATCCAAGGCTGATCTGAAACTTTACGGATAAATAGCGTGTTTGCGGTGGGGGATTTTTTAATATTTCTGCTATTCAATATCTATTGTGCTTTAAAAAGAAATGTATGGGACAAACAGTCTAAATTCAAAAATATGTCTTCAAAATGATTTAGTATCTTCAGTAACAAAGAAAGTAGTTCAGAGGAAAATGATGGGAGGAGGGTTGACGATTTTTGTTATTTTCATGCAAGTCCTGGTTATTTCAAGAAGATCTGTGAGAGGTATAAGACAAGCCAGCCAATGAACAGTGGCAAAAGAAATCACTTCCTCTCTCTCTTGCTGCATCCATTTTCCTAAGTACAGAAATGCCAGAAACATATTTTCTTGTTTTGAAGAGATTTCTAATACAAAAACAGTTCAGGAAAAACAACTTGGATCTTGCTTAGTAGAGCGAGTAACTGTTCATTGAGGCTTTGTCTCCACAGATTTTTAAGAAAAGACAAACTGTGGGCTTATCACTTTGATCATGAGATGTTTTAGAATGTTCTAATTTTCACATCTGAAGAAAGTGTTAGGAAGCTGTGATGGCCAGGGAAAGAGCATCATTTTGTCCATATGAAGACAGTCTGAGTTCCAATCACAGCATGGGGACAATTGAGGGCTTTTGTTCTTCCTTCCTGCAGAAGTAAAGAGAATCAGCAGAGAGCTGCCTTTGTGTGTTTATTTTGGACCAGCTGTTGCACTTAATCTCTCTATTTGCCCAATTACATCTGGAATTTAAAATTGTATCACTGGTTATTCATTTGTTATAAATATGGATAGTGAAGCCAAGACAGAGATGCCCTTCAGCTCATCTGAAGACACCAAGCCAGTTCTCAGGCAGTAGATCAAGTTGAGAAAACAACGTGAGACAGAGAGAAGTACTGCACTGTCCAGGTTTAACTCCAGCCAGCAACTCAGGACCACTTGTTCACTTCCCTACAGCAGGGAGAAGAATTTGAAAGAAAAGCTAAATCTCCTGGGTGGAGATAAGAACAATTTAATAATGGGTGGGGAGGAGATGGAATTTTACTAAATATGCTACTAATATTAATATTAATTTCAGCTATAAGGAGAGAGAGACAGAGAGTGACAGAACCCAAGAGAGCCAAGTAATTCACAATACAATTGCTCAGCACCTGCTGACTGACACCCAGCCAATTCCCAAGCCTGCCTTTAGTACAAAATTCTGTAGTGGCGCACCAAAGCTTTCCTGGTTCCTCACTCAGAATAATGAGACGAGAGAAGGGCCTGTGGGTATATGTCAGCTACATGTGAATGCTGATCTCAAGTGCTTTGGATGCTGATGTTGTAGCTCAGTAGCTGTTTGGTTACAATTTGAAGCTTTCTAGGCATTTGCAACACAATTATTTCAGAGGTAGAGTTGCACACAGGTGAGCAATCTCCAGTACTATAGGATCAACTTGGTTAAGAACATTTTCCAACCAGCCAGACAAAACAGTAATAGCACATAAGTTTATATATATAAAGATCACTCAAAAATTTATATACATATCCACATCCCAATGATCTACAGCAGACAAAACCTAGTACCACTGTTCTGATGGTCAAACTAAAAGGCACATTTATGCAGAACTGCTACTGGAAAAATCCTAAGTGTCTGTTCCCGTGGTGTTAAGCTAGTTAACATCCAGAAAACACAGGAAAGCAGTACTTAAAATTCTGTCTCAACCTAGTTTTCCCCACTGAATGTTGTATCAGGCATTGCAGAGTTAATCTGCACATTCATCACTTACTAGCATGTATTAATAACTTTAACTGGCACTGTAGAATATAGTACCCAGATTCTGAAAGGAAGTTCCTCCAACCAGCAGTCTCAAAATTTATGAATATGATTTATTTTGAATTTGCATTTCAAAATTATGTCAATAATAGTTATTTTAAGAATTTAATTTTCGTATCGGTGATATCTCTTTGTGTTCCAACTTTATCTGAGGTTAAATTATTCTGCCTCTTATCAGTCTCTTTATCAGTCCAAGTTAAAGCAGCTGAAGAAGAGTTACCAGTGAGAGCTTAAATTTATTTAGTAGTAAAAATTAAATATTCCAATAAAGCTTTGCAATTGTTCCTTTTTCATATTGGTAGAAGGAATAAAAACCTCATGAAAAAGGTTCAACCTTTTTCCAGCATTAACAGGAAGATGCCTGTAGTTCAAATTCTCTGTGATAGTTGGCTGAATATGGGAAATTCAGGTGACTTTTTCAATTTTATTTTTTATTGTATGGAACTGTACTGTTAGAAAAGAGAATATACAATTATAGAGAGAGAACCACATGAACTATAGAAGTAAAACTATTTCCTGATGCTTTGTCAGCCAGTAGTCCAGGATATTTTATTTTATATCTCAGTGAGATAACTTTAGATCACTAGTCTGCAGATGCAAGTGTGATTTAGTGATCTATTGAACACTGAATGATACAGAGTTGCTTTACTTTTATTGCTCTTAAAGAAATACCTGGGGAACAGAAATGTGTTAGTTTGTGCTCTGTACTTACTCTGTGTCCTGTTATCTGAGCATCTCTAAGCATTATTCACACACCGACCCTCACAATGTATCTCATAGTGTGAATAAGCATTGCAATTTGAAATATCCAGATACTCATAAAATGTGGATGATTCGTTCCAAATTATGTAGCAAACACTACAGTTGAAGAAAAATCTGCTATTCACACTTGCAGAGCCTCTACAAACACTGTATTCTATGTGTTGTATGGGACTGGGTAGTGCTGAAAAAACCGCTCCTGCAGTAATTTCAATCACAGAATCACAGAACATTCTGAGACAATAACTTAATTTTCCCCTCCCTTTCTTCACAAACATTTACATACTGCTATGTTTAAAAAATGTTAGCTTTAAAAGTTCTCAGCACCACAGCAATGTCCTGAAACAGAGGCTGGTAACTTTCCTTTTGTATGGATTTTTTTTTAAATCCTTAAAAACATCTCCCTGGCAGTATAAATGTTCACACATTGCTTGACTCACATCTTCTGACATGCCACCATTATCCCCTCAACTCAGAGCCTTCAGCTGACATGTACATAAAAGAGCCTCATAACTTCTGTCCTGCAACAAAGCTCATGCAACTACTAGAGTTGGTGAGTCCACTGTCACTGATGCCACTATTTCCTAAAAATCAAATTTACGGGGATGATTGGGGAGCAGCTTGCCTACTTCTAGACATAAAAAAAAAAATTAAAGCTTGTGTAAAATTAAAATTGTCTAAGTTATGGGTGATTTACTGTTGTAGTTAGGAGAAATAGTTTACTCTAACCTTGATCTGGTACAACAGGTGTGTATAGGCAAGGGAGGAGAAACTGAATTCCAGAAATGCTGCATCCATTGTTTTATAGTGGGAGTGCAGTTTGCCTGTCCTCTGGGTGTCTAGATGAAAATAAGATGAATCTCACCTTTAGTGTTTCTTCCTTGAATAAGCACCTTTTGGTTATATAGTCTGTGACTATTTCTATATCATAGTATAACAGATTAAATCATGATTATTCCATTTAAGTATTTTTTTAAAAATATTATTACTATCTGTTAGTATGTTAGGAGTATGCTGTAAATTTTCCATTTACACTAAAATGTAGTTCTGTTTACTTAATTTTTGCACTCTTATGAAATTAAACACACCTGGAAAATATAGACTAAAGAGAAAGCATCTTTATTTTGGTTTTGTGCAATAGTGTCTTGTTCAAAATATGTATTTCTTTAACCCCTATGATTCTGTGCAATTTAGCATTTGATGGATTTGATGCTCAGTTTTATTCTTCATGTTTAGAGCTTCTTTTCTCATTGTAAATTCATACTTTTGTAGTGAAAAAGCCAAGTAGAGTTAAGTTTATTGATATGCTGCACAACAGTCAATGTAGCTGAATATTAATTTCATGTTAGCTGTACCAAAATTTAAAATGCAAAGTACTACATACTTTCTGATGGATGTATGATTATAGACAAGAAACACAGTTCTGTAGACTGAAAGAATGATGTGCCATAAGATTTCTGTGCATCATAGAAGTGCCAGAAGATTCATGATAAAACTTCATTCTTTGCCCAGATCAATAAAATGCTATATTTTTCATGAAGTCTGAGAGTTTCTCAAAAACACAAATTCTGTCTTTGAGTAACTCTTCAAATTGCTCTCCCTTTGAATATCTTTTTCATATCTGTACTTGTGTTCTGTTTTGCTTTTTTTAAATCTCACTGTGTATTTGCAGAATGTTATTATTAGAATCTTGCTATGTATTTATAGGAATCCAGGTGTACAGTAGTTAAAAATGTGCCTTTCTTGTTATAGGGAACTGCATGAGAAAAAAATGGTTTATGTGATTCTGCAAAGGCTATTAACTACCATGCTGCACACTGTAAATTGAATTAGAATAATGCTATAAAGCATATTTTAGAATTGTGCTCTGCAGAACTGGAAAAAAATGCATTTAGTTCATGCGATTGTATTCCATTTCCAAGTTGTGTTGAATAAGTGTAATGCTGGATTTGAGCTAAAAGTGGTAAATAGGTCAATACAGTATTTTCCAGGTAAAAGATTTTCTGTGTCTTGTTATCCTTTAATGTATACTGCTGGTATATTTAGGTGTAACTTCTATGTAATTATTCTTCAGTTTAAAAAAAGAAATTCTTTCATTGCAGTTACCTTAAATTTAAAGAGTAGCCTAACCACAAGCCATGTTTATGCCCACACAGAATAAAGCTGGGAAAGAGCTCATGTTCACTATCCTGCAGCTGAGTGTTTCCTGCTGACAGCCCCCTGGGGACACATTCTAATGCAGGCTAAGCAGTGCCATGAGAGTTCCTGTAGGTGGCAACAGGTGCAACTGAGGTGAAAAAATGCAGTCCATTTTTAAACTTAAAAAAAAATAAAAAAAATTGATGGATGAGTTTGTAGTGAGGCATTCAATTGCTTTCTCAGTTTTTGAATGAAAAATAAGTCCCTTTTTTAACAAAATGGTTGGGGAAAGCAAATAAGATGTCAAAGGATTAAAAATATAATAGAAATATGGCAGTTCTTGTGACATTAGTCTCTCAGGGAGGATATTTTTTTTCCTGTAATGGTTGTCCTTGCCTGTAGTCTGACTGAAATTTTCTGTTCTTCCTATCCTCTGCTGCAATTTAACTATATGCTTGTCAAAAAACATGTTAAGTCAGTGCCACTTGGCAAAACTTGTTGTGGTAGGTTTTTGGGTTTTATTTTCTCACTTCCACTAGTGAACTGGAGTTTAGGGTGATATCATTACTTCCCAAGGAGTACAATCACTTCATGACAGGAAACAGGATTAGAAAGAGATATCAGCATTTGGAAATTTCATCACCTCATCTGATTAATTACAACTTGAGAAATAATGTCTGCTAGAATCTAGTATCCTAGTCTCTCCCTAAATAACTAGGCAGGAAATCTATTGAGATATGTGAAGATCACCACAGATGTGTAGATTTAACACAGGTGAGCATCAAAGTGCATTCAGTCCACCTGAAGTAATGCATATTACCAAGTGACCTTACTAAGTATTTTCAGGACTTTAAAAATGTTTTTGGTATCATATTGATGTTAAACAAATATGCACATAATACAATAGGTAAGTAACCTCGACAGATTTGTGTTAATAATATCATACTTAGCTGCTCATGTTTCTAAATCCATATTTTGTTCAAGTTCAAAGCAAAAAAATCAGTGAATGCATGACATCTACATTGCATATAAATGCTGATATAACACAGATCTGCTTTAATCTTTTTTTCAGCACCAGAGTTTCCAAAATCTATAGGGTTCTTTCCTAATCTGAGTTACAACTTCCCCAGGGATAAAATAGCCCTTGTCTTTAAAATTTGTATTTTATCCTGTAACTGATAGAGACCATCTTTGGTATTTATGATATTCAAATTGAAAATAAAATAATAATAATTAAAAAAAATTAAAAAAAAACCAACAAAAAAAAACCCAAAAACAAACCACAGCCAACCAAAAAAAAAACCAAAAACAACTCCACAAAAAACCCCAAACAAACAAAAAAAACCACCGCAAACTTTAGTGTTATAAGGGTTTAAGGTGTTGAATACAATCCTCAAATGTTTCAGGTCATGAAAATTAATCATCAGATATATCATATCATGCAGAGGTCTGGAACTATTTTGTGAGTTCTAAAAATAAACAAATATTTCCACTGTAGTGTAAGAAAATAATGTTTTATTAAAACAAACCACGGAATTACTTCTGAATTTTGATTGCATATTTTAGGCATAGTACTTTGAAAGAAGTGCTTTTGCTTAGTTTTGTATCCATGGATTCCACTTACTAGTTCTCAGATGAAAATAGAAAAAATAACCTTACCTGCCAAATATACAGTACAAGTTCTGTAGCTAACGTATCAGCAAACTTACCAAAGTACACGGAAAGTATTTAGTGTGTCTCTGTTACATTTTGATTTAATGATTAAGGTTTGCTTTCTTCCAAAGAGCACTGTATTTGATTATTTGTGCTTGTGCAGGGTTTGTGAGCGTGAAGCAGCTCTGGAGTCAGCCCTGAGGATGTTGCAGCAGTTCTACCTGGATCTCGAAAAGTTCCTGGCTTGGCTCACAGAAGCTGAGACAACTGCAAATGTCCTGCAGGATGCTACACACAAAGAAAAGACACTAGAGGATGCCAAAGTGGTTCGGGACCTCATGAAGCAGTGGCAGGTAAGCCAAGCACTTCAGTACAGAGGCATTTGACAAACATGAGAGTTTATCAAGCATATCTGATATTTATAGAAGTTATATAATTTGCATCAGGTTTATTCTTTGTAGCTTAACTGAATTAGTTTTTCTCCATTACTTTCAAATACATGGGAAATGGTAATTTGGTAGTCTATTGTCAACACGCTCCGTTGCCATAATAAAAAGAGATAATGATGCAAATTTTCATAGTAAATGCCTGGACAGTTCTCACACAGTTATTTTCCTCTGGGGGAAAAAAACCCTTAAAGAGAGATAATATTGTATTTAGTGTTCCAGAGAAGCCTAAAGAGAAAGAAAATTAATTAGTTAAGATGGTGCTGTTGAAGTATGTTGTTATACTCCATTGTGTTTTCATCACTACAGTTATTGAGAGGAATACAGACATGTCTGTTTGAGGTCTTAAATTTCTTAAATATGAGGTTGATTGGCTGTTTGGAAGGCAGAAACCTTTTTTCCTGTATTGATAGAATCATATAATAGTTTAGGTTGGAAAAGACCTTTAAGATCATCAAGTCAATCACTAACCCAGAACTGCCAAGGCCATCACTAAACCATGTCCTCAAGTGCCACATCTACTCATCTTTTAGTAGCTCCAGGGATGGTGACTCAGCCACTGCCCTGGGGAGCCTCTTCCAAAGCTCAGTGACCTTTTCAGTGAAGAAATTTCTTGTATTCACTCATGGTGCATGATTTTGATGTTGACAGGAAGTTCAAAGCTGGAGATTTAAGGCACTGGATACTTCATGCCTTAGTTTATTTATTGAGGAAAAACATACTGGGAAAAATTTAGTTCCAAGTGGTTAAAAAAAAACAAGAGTAAATTTATATAGTAGTTCAAGAATTCTTAGCTGTAAAATAAATTCATTTATTATGATGTACACATATTTGCAGTAGTCATAACCCAGTGCTCTCAGTATATCAAGTCTTTATTGTGAAAGCTTTTTGTTCAAACAGGTACAGTTGCCTGATAGTGGTGCAAATATTGTCTATCTATTTGCTAAAAAATGGGTAATGGAGCACAGTTTTATCAATAGAACAATTTTATGATGCCAGCTGAATGATCAGGGGAGTATGCCTTTTCATTCTGTTTCTCAGGTATTGCTGCATTGATTCTTTTAGGCTTTACATCCTGCTCGTGGGAGTTCTCTCTCAGAATTCACTTTGATGTATAAAGATGAAAAGCAAAAACATGACAAAAATGTGTAGTTTGCACACAGTTTATGCATATAAAAGATTCAGACAAAAAGGAGCTTTACTAAGTCACAGAAGTCTCAGAAGTATGTATTTATGTTCTTTGTGGAAACGGGTTATTGCTCACTAATCCATAAAACATAAGTAGTGATAAGCCTTTTTTTAAACTCCATATTGTGGGTCAGAAATATGCTTACCCTACATAACACATCAGGCAATGACTGTACTCCAAGAAACTCACTATGTAAATTGTACGTGTATCAAAACAGATATATTCAAATACAATTCATGTCCTTAATATGGTTTGTTATCATCCAGTATGTATAGTAAAACTGCAAGCCCTGCCCCAGCATAGAAAAAATCCTAAATGCTCTCAGTTGGGATTAGAATTTTCCAATTTACTTCCCCACCCCCCCC
>VZDJ01007754.1:40855887-41124452 GCA_008694505.1 Cyanoderma ruficeps | reverse complement strand
TTTTTTTTTTTTTTTTCTCTCACCAACCAGGCTGAATTCAGGTCCTAGGAAGTAAAAGAAAATGGTGCTTTCTGATTAAAGATCAGCGTCTCATGAGTCTTTGGAAAGAAACTTTGACTCCCTGGTTTATAGAATGCATAGAAATTATGGTCAAATATAACAAATGGATTTATATCTGCAGTCTCTCTCTTGCTCTTTTATGCAGTTCCATAGAATTGGATAATTGAAAATAGTCACTAGGACTCTTGAAATGTTACAATTCTGGTTTAATTGATATTTTTAACCACTAGGTACTGTTTTGATAAATAATTTTCTAGACAAGTAATGAAAAACCTAAGTTTCTGAGTTCAGTAGTAGCTTGATATCTTTGTCATTAGAGATGTTTATCTCACTTTTAGTGATCCATCGGTTTTCTGCTTTGCACTCTCAAACTTTATCTTATTTCTTTTAAACAATTAGGAAAACAATGACTTCATGTGCAGAAACTTTTTATATAGCAGCAGTTGCTTGTGTAGGAAAATCTCAGGTTTTAGGCATTTGTTATCCTTTTCATGTTCAGAAACCATTAACTCAATTGTCACTAATAAAGATTAATCTTTCCTTAGTAGTTAGCAGTTCATTCAGTAGCAGAAGGAGAAAGGTGAGACTTACATAGCTGCACATTGTAATTACCCAATGATGTAATTATATTAAAATGTTGCATTATAAACACCCTGTTTGTTTGTACAAGCATGTATTTGCATGCATCATTTGTCTGAACTGACAGCAGTGTAATAGTTGAGGTGATTCACACAGTTAGGATACTTTCTGGAGAATTTTCAAGGATACAAACCCATTACTCCAAGGAGTTGTGTAATTATGTGCTGCTGTTTTTTTTTTTTTTTTTTCTTCTAGTTGAAATACATCATGTGTCCCCATGAGGCCTGGTTTGTTAAGTAACCATATGAGGGAGATGAAAATTAATTTCACTTTCTGCTTTCATACTTCTAGTGATACAAACTCTGAGCTGTGTTAATTATAATCGTGGGTTGGTTTACATGACACCAGGCCTGCTGGTGACAGATGAGATACACCTGTCCCAAAGGGGGAAAAGGATCTTTGCACAGGAGTTATCAGGGTTTAGTGAAAAGTAAACTGGATTTGAAGGCAGAGAGATATGAAGGCAGGCTCACTTGAGATAAGCCTGGTGAGAGCATGTTTGGGAGATGGTGTGCTAGTGAGGTGCTTTGGTCTGACAACTCAGTGGAGGTTGGGGCTGGAGATCCACGTGGCTGCAAAGATACAGGAGTTACTGATGAGTTAGACACTGTGCAAGCACCTGAGAATGCTCCTACAGGAATTAGGGGTTCTCCCTGCAGAAAGGTGGGGGAATCAATAGTCCAAAGTCCACCTGCACCAGTGCACACAGTGGGGGCAACCAACAGAAGGAGCTGGAACCCACTGGGCAGCTGGAAAACCATGGCACAGTTGCCATCACAGAGATATGGTGGGTTGACTTACCTGCCTGGAGTGTGCAGTGGATGGCTATAAATTACTTAGAAGGGATAGGCAAGGAAGGAGAGGTGGCCTGAGTGTTTTGACTGTCTAGAGCTTGATGCTAGTGACAACAGGGTTGAGAGTTTATGGTTAAAAATCCGGGGAAGGCCAACAAGGCAGATGTTCTGGTGGGAATCTGTTATAGTCCTCCCACTAGGATGAAGAGAAAGATGAAACATTCTATAAGCAAATGGGTGAAGTCTCACTAGTCCTTTCTTTCATGGGGAGTTTCAACTTACCAGATCTCCTCTGGAAATGCAGAAACATAGCAGAGAAGAAGCGGTCTAGGAAGTTCCTGGATTGTGCGGGAGAGAACTTCCACAGAATTCTCCTTGAGAAACCAGCTGCTCATGGCTTGGATGGGTGTCCTCTTTGCTGGGTAAAAACTGGCTGTAGGACCAGGCCCAGGGAATGGTGGGGAATGGAGTCACATCCAGCTGGGGACAGACACCAGGCATGTTCCCCAGGGCTCAGCTTTGGGGCCAGCCCTGTTTTCTGAGGAGTGACTGAGGGAGCTGGGGGAGTTTAGGTTGGAGAAAAGGAGGGTCAGGCTTTCAGCTGAAAGGAGGTTGTAGCGAGATGGGAGTTGATCTCCTCGTAAGAGGAAATGGTCTCAAGCTGTGCCTGGGCATGCTTAGATTTGGTGTTAGGAAAAGTTTTCTCATAGTAAAAGTTGTCAAATGTCGGAACAAGTGCTGGCTTCCCAGGGAAGTAGCTGAGTCACAATCCCATGTCACTTAGGGGTGTGGTTTAGTGGTGAAATTGGTAATGTTAGGTTAATGGTTGGACATGATTGTTTTTGAGGTTTTTTCCAACCTTAAGCATTCTGTGGTTGTATGAAGTACTTTTCTGCCTTTTTAGCAATAATTGTATGTGACACTTTATGCAGCTTATGTGATATTAGCTACAATTTTGAGGCTAGTGTGGATTTATCCTGTTACTTTATGAATGCAATCAGTTAATATTAAGCCTGTAGATGAATGTAATCACAAACTTTTTTCACTGAAATCTGATGAAGAATATTACATGTGACACCTAGGTAAGCAGTAACTGGGGAATGCCTTTGTACTATATACACAGCTTACAAAATGTTTCTGAAATAATCTGTGATGACTGACAAATCATTGGTAGTATAGACCTGACTAAAAGTATGCCAGAATATGATAAATGAAGCAAAGTTAATACTTTGGCAGCAAATACATAGCAAATTTATTTTTATTGCCACCTTCATGCTCACTTAGCCTATAACCTAAGTAGTTTTCCATTAGAGGCAGGAGTTTTGCTGCTCATAATATGAAAAATGTGCAGTGCCTCAAGTTATACCTCAGGATATACAGTATGGGCAGTACCCTTATTTTCTCACAGTGATGTTTTTATCTAAAACAAAGGACATGAATAGCAGGCAAAGCACTCTTGTCTCTTCTATTCTTATCATTATTTCAAAGGTGCTCTCTTGTTTTTTAAGGTGTCCAGGCAGCTGTTTTTTACAGTAGTAAAAAGCTGAGGTAGATACATATTCCTGACTCTTCTCAATTGCTTATCAGGATAGGTTCTTTGAGAGATAAAACCTTGTTTCCAAATTTATTTCAAATATAATTTATATATAATTGTCCAGCACAGTTCATTTTGTGACATGATCTATGGATTAGATGATGAATCTCACTAAAATAAAAGAGAGAATGTATCTGTAATATTCTTACTCATTTCAATTGAATTTACTAAAAAATATTAAATAATTTTCAAGTACTTCCATTCTCTGTTCTAAAACACTTTGTCACTCTCCATGCTTAAACACTTTTTCAGTCACTTCTACTTACAATTGGGCCCTGAAAACTTTAAAAATAATATATAATCTTCTTCCCATACCTGTTTCTTTTTTTAAAAAGTTTAATTCTCCATTTTTGCCTTTTATACTAACTTGTTGCCTATTCTAAAATAAAATCTGTTCTACAGTACCTGGAATAGAATAGCAACTGTCAGTGCCATCTTATTCCACTGAGTAATAGGAGAGAAATTCCAAAACCATCTTGAGTTTTAAAACAAGTGCTCTTACAACCTAATCTGAGAAAGGGCTAGATAGCATCCCAGACTGATTTTTTTTTTGCTCAGAGTGGATTTTTTAAAATATTGATAAATATTACTTTGAAAACACATAGTCACAAATTTTTCAGTATTGTAATTAGCAGTCACAAGGAAGGGGATTAATGTTCCCTTTGTTGTTAACAGCAAGTGTCAAATACTGAATACTTTCACAGGAGATTCAGGTGCTGATTCTCACTGGGGATAAGAGAGCTGGTCTTAGGTAGTTATCAAAGAGAAGTGGTCAGAAATCAGCAATAAACCAGACAGGTAGATGTCACTACTTTTTGTCAAGTATTTTGTTTCAGTTTCTTCAGTCTGGATGGTCTGTGTCATAAAGACAGAAATCAATTGCTGCTGCAGCTTGCCTGTGAGTTGATGGATTAATGTGTGTCCTTCTTCTGCCCTCCCTGTTTCTGAACTTAGAAGAAAAACTCTTATCAGCACTAATTTTCTTTTGGGAGGTAAAAGGCTTGTTTTACCAAGATATCTAGTGCTCTGGTACTAGAATGAGATGTAAGTAGTCTTAGAACTTATTCTCAGGAAAATAAACAGCTTTCAATTGTCAGAAATCTCATATATTAAGCAGGTGTTTCCAAATAAGAACATAAATCTCTTCTTTTATTTTCTCGTTTGCATATGTTCTCATAATCATGGTAGAAGAAAAAAACCCATTTTTCAAATATACTAAATAACCTAGTATATTCTCCCTTGGCTGATTTATGTATTTCCTCTGTAAAAGTTTATTGAGCACACCAGAGGGATGGTCCTAATTTTTCATTTGTAGATCAGCGTTCAAACCCTACCAGCTTTAAACACAGATTTCAAACACAGATTAGATGGAAAAAAGCATTTGTAGCATGAAGTCTGAGATTCTGTTGTGTTGGATAAGATTATTAGAGGAGAGCATGGAAAAATCACAAGTAGAAATGGAATAGAAGGGATAAGATGGTTTGCCATTATTCTGAGCAAGTTCCAACTCCTGCATTTTCTCCTGACCTTATAATTTCTATAGGATGCCTCATCACTCTTTGTGCAGGCTTTTCTAAAACAGGCTCTCCCACATCCAAAGAAGGGGATGGATGGACTTTCTCATAACCTTTCTATGTATATGTCCTATTTCACTGTAGCCCATCAATTTGAAGTGACAGGGATTAGACTGAGTGGTTACCAGAACTTTAAAGCCTTCTGCCATTCCATCTTCCCATGACCACCAGTATTTACTAGTACAGTCTAATTTGCCATTTAGTTCTTCTATTCACTTCATATTGCTTATAGCACATTTATTTGAAAAGTGAATAATCAGTAAAAACTAGGTAAAAACCCAGTGGTAGCCTTTAATATATTCTGATGATGAGTTTAAAAGGGTATCTGTGCCTTATGCAATTATGCCTCCTACCAGACTGTTCAATGCACTTGGCTAAAGAGCACATAATTTTTCATTTGAGAGCAAATGTGTATTTTCCCTAGGCAGGTTAAAGGAAAAAAATTATTGTATTGTGATTATTAACATGTTAATGTAAAAGGGATAAATTGTACAGTGGAAAACTGAGGAAAAGTATTAATTTTGGCTTAGGGCAGATATCTTCCTGAATATGTAAGAAGTCAGTGAGCTACAAAGAATACAAATAAGGAATAAAATAAAAGTACAAATCATTTTCAGAGAAAAGTTATACTGGCTTTGTGAAAGGTTTTTAGACTGTACTGAAAAAAATAGTTGTGTTCTAAGAAATGCCTCCAAATTTTCCTTTTTATGACTATATAGCTGCCATGTCACAGGTTTTCTGCATGTGAATTTACAGTTTTTCACAATACTAGCTGTTCTGTATATGCACTGTGCAGCAGTTGTTTACTGTAGCAACTCCCACTCTCTAAACTGGCAATGTTTGGCAAAAGTAACTTTTCTGTGCCAAGTGTCCCATTTAATTTTCTGAAAGAAGTTTAGACTTCCTTTCTTTCGACTGCTGACAAGAATTTGAATCTTCTGTCAGCACAAAGTTCCACATGTTCATTTATCCTTGCATGCTACATTTTTCATTTGAATCATTTATTTTCATTGGATTCTGTTTCATTTTGTAGGTTTTCTCTCGAGTGGATGATTTCATTTTGTTGATGTTCACTGCATAAACTGCCATTTACCCCAAATATGAATCAAAAGAGTATTTTTTGGCTATTAATACAGAATTATTATGTCATTCTGTTTTGCAATGAATCCAGTGGGTTCATCACTTGTTATCGCTGATAATATTAACAACTTTCTGGAGCGGGACATTTGTCCTTTGTTGTGGCAGTGCTGTATGAAATGGTTAGGAGATTGTAAAGTGGTGTTCAGGATTTTCCATTTGGTTAAAATGCATGTTGTTTGAGAATTCAGAAAATCCAGCCTTAAGTTATAGTTACTTATCATAGTTTTACCGTATTTTGTCTCAGTAAATGTAACTAGATTTGGGCTTAACTTCTCTGAAATTATTATTAAACAATTGCATTTCCAGAGGTAGAATAATGTAACAAAAATATGTAGCTACTTAGTTCTCTTTCTAGGATTTGTAATTGCTATTTTTGTGTTGTCAATTCTCTGATTTTATGAATATTTTAATGGGGGGGGAGGTCATCTGATGTTATGATTCCTGCCAACTACCCTAGTATAACACTGTTGAGCTGTTTCTCATATTGAGGGACATTATTTAGAGCTTATGACACTGGAAATCAGATATAAGCTCAGAAATTCTATTATATAGGTTCTTCTTTTATATGTACTGTATTTATACATACATTCTATTATCCTTCTCATATATATTCTCATGTGGGTTTAGGCTTATACAGATAATCTGTTCACTTTGAGGGCTATGGGGTTTTTTTTCAGATATGTGAATTTTCTTTACGTGAAGTTAGCAGGATGTGAACACTGGTGCAAGCAGACGCAGGCTCTGCTGTTTGTGTCCAGGTATCAGTTTAATCTACTGAGTAACCAGATTATAGGAATGCAGTACTGTCCTCTCTCCAGTGTTTTGTCTGCCTTAAAATTATTTAGGGGCCCCATAACCAGTTTGTTTATCTGCCACCTGTTCTGACTGGAATTCTTACTGTGGGTGATGTAGAGTCAACTTCTGGCACCTACTTTTTCTTGTTAATGGTGTGTGAGCTGTTTATGTTCCTGCTAAGAGCTGGTGGAATCTGGAAAGTTACGCAGCTGGCCAAATGCACTTATCCCATTTTCTTCAACTCCCTAGCAATGCAAGAACATCTGTGTTTGTGCCTCCTCCACCATGGAGAAATGTCCAAGAGCTGTTTCTGAATGTATTTTGCTGCAGGAGATTTTGCCACTGAGCTCAGCTTGGTTGCAGTTCCTTGTCTTCCCAGTTCTGCACAGACAAGGATAAGAGAGAAGCACTTCCAGGGGGCAGTTTAGAGCAGCTAAACTGGGGCTGTTTTTCTCCTGGATATATTTCTCTCCTCTGGCTTAGAGAGAGCCTAGGAGAAGCAGCTGAATAGCTCACTAAACTTAATGTAAAATGTGTGTGTGTTCTCTCTCTCAAGTGTGTGTAAATGTGGTGGGGATTTTGTGGGGTTTTTTTGGCTTCATTTGGTGGTCTGTTACAGGTTAAAGAGTTTATAGTTCCATCTAGGTCCTACCACTTTGTATACTTCTAAATCATGCAATTGCCCATGAGGCAATAGAAGAGAACTACTCAGACTACTGCTGAGGTCAGTTTTCCCCAAAGTGATGACCATGAATTCAGTCATAGGTAACTATAAAAATATGTGAAAATATGACTAGGAAATTTCTTTTGCCAGATCACTCCAAGTTTTAAGCTGTATCTTCTGCTGACCCTCCTGCCCACACAAGCATCTCATATGGGTTAAGGCAGTGATATTAGTTTGGGGTTTTTTTCTCTGACTCTCTGAGAAATGTCAAGCCTGATGTTGTTCTGGCTTGTCTTGCCTCTGTTGTCACCAGGTGGGAAAGTGTTTTAACGCTTTCTGTCCTTTGTGATTCTTTTCCATATAAAATGGGTTGAAGTGCCTGCAATAACAGCAGTTTTTCACATTTACCCTTCTGTAGGGATTCTCTTCTGAAGTGGACTAGAGGGAGGAGGCTGTAGAAATGGCAGGAGAGATCAGCAATTTAACTGTCCATTTTTGCCTCAGTAGATTAGCAGCTTGCAACTGACCAGATTACACAGCATTTATGAACAATTATAGCAGAGAAAATAATACATTACTTATCATCTTGTTATTTCGGTTGGAATTAGTATTATGCACTAAGAGTCACCAGAAGTGTTGGTATGAGAGTGAAAATATCTGGACTCAAATTGAAAGGTACATCTTCATCTCTGTACTGTCTGTGTGGTTGAAAAGATAATGCAAAACCAAAACAGGCCATAGGCACCAAGAAGTATGCATATTAATCAGTTCTGAAGATGAACATTTTTAATCAGTTCTGAAGATGAACATTTTTGTTTTCTTATTTTGTGTAGTTTTTTCCATGTTAGAAGTCTTCATAGCTTAGAGCAGCTCGATTAAAAAAAAACCTGTCAGTCAAAAAGAACTTATATCAGGTTACACTGGTAATTTGTTGTGAAAGAAATGAATTAACGTTAAAAAGAGACTGTGCAACTTCTTTTTAGTAATGCCAGCATATTAATTTCTTTTATCTGAATCTGGTATTAGAGTTTTTAGGTGAACTTTGCTGATGGAGGAAGTGTGGGCACCAGCTAGTAACTAAGCAGATTAAAGATATAAATTATATTCTCCCCAGAAATATCATACATTGTCTACTATATTAAACCTACCTAATTTTAATTTTTACCTCAGTCTACTAGATTGGGCACAATTTTAATGACTTTTTTTTTTCTTGCAACTACTTCATAGTTCAATAAAAAAGAATAGCAAGGCACACTTTCTAGAGTAGTGAGTACAAAACCCAGAAGACTGAGTCACTTAATTTCATTGTTGAACTTCAAAGGTCTTTTGCTGGGAAAAGCTTACAGTTGTCCTGCTATTTTTTGTACTGGTTATATCAAAGTGCATTTCCCTGATCTATAAATGAAGTGGCAAATCCTTTCTTTCCAGAACCTGGAAATCTGCTGGAAGCTGTGAGATCAAAGCTATGAAATAAACCTGTTCTCACTTATGTTACACCTATTACAGTCACAACAGTGCATTAGCTTGAACGGATCATCTCTTCTTCTTTTTAACTGTGATATTGTAATTCTATGCCTCATAAGTGAGAGTTGCAGCAGTGTTTAAATCCCAGCTTGTTGATTTGCTTAAAAAAAAAAAAGGTAGTAATTTTTTTTTCTTTGATTTGTGAGACATGGAATACTATGGAGGGTTAGCACCACCTGAAAAATACCACCAAAAATTTGTGATTTCTGCAAGGGGAGCTATAAGTTACAGCTTGTTGTTTCCTTATCATGTCTTTGCTGTTAGATATTGAGCACACAGTTATACAGCCGGGTGTTGTGGGGCTCACACTGCCTCAGGTGACTCCAGCATCGTTACCAGGTTTAATCCAGCCCTGTGATCAGGGCACAGAAGCAGAAATTCCACGTGCTGTCCTTGGAGCAAACGTGCAGCTACATTTCCACAGTCACAAATTCCTTCCTGAGGCACTCAGCCTCATCCTGGAGACTCAAGCCCTGTTGGTAGCAAAAGGAATTTTACAGATTGTCAACACTTATTGTGACTGACTCAGGATAGAAGCTCTTCACCCAGGTGTTCGCGTGAGATGGAGGAAAGGGAGAGGAAACTATGGGTATTTTAAAATTATTTAATCAATTTTATTTTAGTTTTGAGGCTGCTTTACTAATTTAAATATTTTTATGAGTTTATTTCTAAGATATTTACAACACAAGGCTGGAGGTTGACATTTCCACATCAGATGCAGGCAGATATTTAGAGTATATGCTAATATAAATCACATTTGCTTAAAATATTTTTTCCTCAGTTTCTATGTTCTGATGTAGTTTCCTCTTTTTCATTGTTATGTAATTTTCACTGCATGTCTCGATACTTGGGAACAAATTAAGACAAGCTAGATCTGACAGAAACAGAAAAAAATTATTTTATGAGTTTAGTTAAGAAACTTTGTAGAAATCTGTCTTTATTAACATGCTGTTTTGCTGATGATTTCTCTGTTTTCATTATGGCTTATAGCACTGTAAATTAATTTAACATGAAAGGATGAAAATATTGCTTTTAAATTTTTTCTCATTAAATTATGAAAAAATATTACAATAAATAATAGAAAAGAATGCCTCTGGTAGAAGCTTCTGTTTACTCAATCATTGCTGTAGCAAGAGTGAATTATTGCAGAGCTAACTCAGAAGCAATATTTTTGAAGCTACGTTGCATAAAACAGATGATCTCAAAACTTCAAAAAGCAGCACAGAAAGGAAAGTGCAGTCTGGATCCTTTGAAAGTTAAACATCTATTTATATTTCTGTGAGGGGCTTGGGCAAGACAGTTGGCTGGAATTGAAGCCTCTCACATCTCAAGTGTTTTGGTAATGAAGTGAAAAGTAAATTTCATTGATACCCTGCATGCACCAGCTCTAGGTGCAGAGTTTGAGGTCAGGATATTCCACGTACATGGGTGATGATGAGGTGTCTGCGAGGGTAGAAAGTAATTCTGTAAGTTACAATAGAGATGCTGATATTTTCATCTGCCTTACTAAAATATCTGTAGTTTTGCATTTCCTGGCAAGAGCATCTTTTGTTTTGTTTTGGTCTTGGCTTTGTATTTTGATCTCCCTATGGACTGTATGGGATATTTTCTATACAGCTCTTTGTTGCCAGGGGTGCGAAAAACATTCCTTCTGCTTAGGTCTTTTTTTTCCAAGGTATCTTACACATCTCTGTTCCATCCCTTTGCAATAATCCAATTTAGTTTCAAGCCTGGATTGCTCCAAACTTATTCCTCTGCAGTCTTTCTGTTTCCTCCTTGCACTAATTTAAAGAGGTGTTACACCTTTCAGGGTGTGCAGGAACCATGTTATACATTGCAGGCAGGAACTGGGCCTGAAATCACTGATATGTTTTCTGTCTTATCCTCTGGAAATAAAATGATGGAAGATATTTTAAGCCTTTGACAGACACATACCTTAGAAATTAACACAAATCCTCTTAATTACTGTAATGGTAATGAGTCCTTTGATACTTAATTTTATGGAAGGGATAATCTATAACCTTTTTTTTTCCTTAAAGTAGTAATGTGCCACAGAAATGCAATACAGAATACCTCCAGTGATACCATAATGCATTTGCACTTTTTCCTTATCTGAGATTTCTGATCATGATTCTGAAAGATGCCTTGTGAATGCTGATTTACAACTGAGAAGTAGAAGAGCCAAGAAATTGTTATTTTCCAGGGCATTTTTTTGTGATTTATCAATCTTGTGATTTCTTAATTTTCTTCTGCAAGATGGGCAGAAATATTACCTTTTTTGTTGTTATTGTTGTTGCTAGACATATTAAACACCTAGAAAACATGTATTAAGCATGTTGCTATGTTAGGTTATAATTATCCAAGCTACGGACCAATGAAATGAGAAACTTCTTTTGAAATTCTTTTGAAATTTAGTGTGCCAGAGATATATGTATAATAATAAACTTGCTGCATATGCACATGTTCATGTGTACAATTTTCTATGTATTTAGCTCTAGAATACATTCAGCTGTCAGTCTCCAGAATGCATTCTAGGTTGCACTTCTAGGATAATATTTATAATACAGTGCTGACACTGAGCAGGCTGATCTCAAGAATAGAGCTATTAGAAGATAAAACATAAGTTCTTCTAGAATGTTGTTGATGATATTTACAGTCATGAAGATAAAACTTTTGCAAGTTTTTCAAAATGTTGGGCTCAGTTGTGCCTTCCTCCAGGCCTCCAGGAGTTACTGCTGTGCAGCAGGCAATGCTGAGAAAATAAACCGTGCCACAGATGCTACTGGGAAAAATTGAATGCTTTCCAAAACTTGCAGTCACAGCATTCCCATGCCACTTGCTTTCCCACTGTCTTATAGAAGGTGAGAGTGTACAGTTGGTTTGAGTTATTCCCAGTCCTTTTAGGTTTGGGTGTTTTAGTAAATGAGGGAAGTAGAAGAGAGAAATTTGTATTTTCCCAAAAGATTGCTCTTCTCTCTGACTTGCACCTGCACAACCAAACAAAAAATCTGTTTACATTTGGCTGTCTCTAGGATCATATTTTCTGAAAACAAATGTGTGAAATGGTGTTATACTTAGGAAATGTAACTTTAGGAGCTACACATCCACTTGGGCAGAAAAGAAGCAATGTTACGTGGCTTCTGTAACAAACTAAATGTTGCTCTTGTTAGGGATAATAAATGGTGTTAATAAACAGTTTCAGCATGTTCTGCAGAGCAAATTTATTTGCTAAAATTATTTTGTAATTTAAATAAATTATTTTGAGTCTACTGTAATT
Source organism: Cyanoderma ruficeps (assembly GCA_008694505.1). Lineage (NCBI taxonomy): Eukaryota > Metazoa > Chordata > Aves > Passeriformes > Timaliidae > Cyanoderma > Cyanoderma ruficeps. The sequence goes on along the minus strand of VZDJ01007754.1, from coordinate 41,112,391 downwards.
GTCTCATGGAATATTAATGAATGGAGAGAGAATAAATTTAAACAATTCCCTATTCATCTCCCTTTTCAGGCACAGAGAAATACTGTTCTATTTTAAGTTATTTTGCACTACACTTCTGACACCTATTTTGAGTTAAAACAACTGTAAAAGTCATATTCTTTCTTCTTATTTTTTTTGTCTTTGTTCCCTAAATTTTGCCTTAACATTTGCACCACTGAAAGAAAAAATTGTAGAAACAATTTTTCAAATCATTAGTATTTTGCTGATGTTGGTGTAGATATTGTCAGAGTAAATTAGTCCTGGAAATGCAAAATAATGCATACATAGGGATATGTATGGCTGTTATAAATTGGTGATATGAGTAGCTGATATTGCTCTTTATTTTCAGGACAGTTGTTTAGCTGCTGTTAAAGCTTTCCCATCTGGGGGTGGGGAGATAGAACAGCTGTGATATTCATGTTTGCAGAGCAAACAGATGCAGCAGTGTTGGAGAAAGAAAGTAAAAAATCTATGTAGGTAGGAGAGTCTAATGACATGAAAGTGTCCTTTCAAATTAAAAATTTATTAATTTTTTTAAGGTTGGTCTATTTGAAGCTCCAGTCTCTGAGTGCACGCAGGCCAGATTCAGTTTGGATGTGCTGGGTCCAACCACAGATAAACTTGTTCATTAATGGGATTGGCTTCACCCTCAGCTGTGCTTCAGAAAATTCTCCTGTTATGGAATGCTTTGCACTTAAAGCTCTGTAAAGAAGCCATACTTTTGTTTGTTTTATATGTGCTTCGGTATTTTTGAAGAAAACCAGGACTGGGGTTCTCTGGGCTTAAGTTAAAACCATTACTTGTGCTAAATGAATTTGGCAGTTCTGAAATTGGATTTTTTTAGTTCCTTTTACATTATATTCCCAAACCATCATACTGATTAATTGTATTACCATTTTAAAGAATATACATGAGCTGCAAAGTGTGGAGGGGAAACAGAACAAATTGATGTTCCATAACCTCCAAGCCAGTCTTCTGACATTATTGAGATGAAGTGGAGGTTTCCACTGAGCTGGTGCCCAGGCTTGAACCAGATGTCAGCAGTCATTTTAATGTTAGTGGGCTGGCAAAGTTGACAGAATCAAGGAAATCAGAAGTTACAAACTCCTCTTGATATCCAGAAACTGTTTCAATGTTTCATATTACAGTGATGTTGCTTTCCTGAATCTGTGAATTAGAGAGGCAGTGATAGTCTTAATTGTTTGAATCATTACTGGCTTTGCAGTCAAACAAGTCTTTACCATGATTGACTGTTTTCCTATGAATTTAGAGATGCAATTAGATTAAGGGCTGTTCTGTGCTGTTCTAGCTGAAGGTGAAGAGAGATAATTATGATGTATTTGTCATTAATATGGCAGGAAAATTGTTATTATAAGAGGGTAAAGAGCCAGCAAAGTAGCAATATCATAACTTCTTTTTTTAAGCAGGGAGAAAATCTTTTATAATGAAGATCATATTTGCATGGGATGGCTGCATGAGGTGTGTGTGAGCTGTTCAACATGATTCCTCAAGCTTATTTGCTAGACTCTCCTAGTTATCTCAGGATTAAGTTTTGGAAAAGTACAATGAGCATGTTAGTGTCTTATGGTTTAAGTTAATCACGTAAAATATGAGATTAACTGCTAGAACATGTATTAAAATTGAACAACAGAGAATTATCTTAACTTTAGAAGATTGATTCTGAAAGTATGTAAAGCTCATTTGCTTTAATACCAGGGTCAGATGAACATAAAGATACAGATTTTGGCTTGTCCAGACTAAATCAGGTTGCATTCAGTCCTCAAATGTATCACTTAGGGCTATTTTTAGAGCTGGTTGTCCTCCTTTGGTAGGAATAAATATTTTCAAAATTAAAATTTTTCAGAGCAATAAATGAATTTCAAAGTAATTTTAATAGGAACATGTTGAATAATTTTCATTATGGTGATTTGGTTTTAGGAAATACATTACTTTTTCATGTGTGTGCTATAGTGAAATATCATTTTATGGCACGTATACAGTATATTAATATTCTGTTTTATGATTTTGTGATTAAATCAAAATAAAAGATGGCATAGTTCTGAGTCATAACTCTCACCCTCAATCAGGGTGATAGTGTATTTCCAAGATTTCAATAATTCAGTATTCGTATACTCCAAAGTCTTATTCACAGAGCAGCAGTCCTCTTGAAAGTCCCTGAATGTGCTTAAATGAAAGGAAGAAGTCACAACAGACCAAAAGTGGTGTTTAATATCTTATTATTTATGTGTTCTTCCAAAAGCTACAGAGAATTTGGGGGGAGTGAAGCAGATGAATGAAGATGGAATATATAAAAGTTAACTCAGGCCAGATAAAAGCTGGTGAGAGGAGGAGGGTGGTTAGGGATGCAAATAACTAAATAAATTCTCCCTATCTGTCCCTAGCACTTAATCTTTGTGTACTAACTGGAAAGGCAATGTTTTTTGTGCTGAACCTATCTTTAAAAAAAGGTCATGAAAGCCAGCACATATCAGTTGGGCTTTTCTGAACTTAAAATTTCTTTATATGTGTACTATAGAAATAACATGTGAAAATTTTATATAATTAGCCTGTCTTTAACATAGCAATGATATAACAGCTACAATATTTGTCCCATTTCGATAAAATCACTTTTGCATACCAAAATGCTGCACATAAGTAGAACTAAGATGAATATGAACCTGTGGTTTTATTGTTATATGATGTCTCTATAGTTACCAGTGTCTGAGTTGTCTTCAACAGGGCCACAATTATTTTTGTGTCATGAAAACATCACTAAACCCAATTTTTGGTCCAGAATATAAATGCCGGGTTTTCAGTGCACTGTGGTACAGTAAATAACTAAGCAATTCAGAATGTTGTATTTGAAAGTATAAAAAAATTCTTCCTACTTTTTTTTTCTGGATTCGCAGTGCATTCCCTGAAGTTGGTAGCTGCAAGCAATATCCCTCTGTGCTTCTTTTGCTGACTGCTGAATTCCAAAGCAGAGACAGCACTAAGCTGGGTTTTTCAAAGTGTATTTTAGCAATCTGTTATATGTTTACAGCCATGTGTGTCTAGACCTATCATGCTGCATTCTGAAACTTCTGCTTTATAAACCTTTGGGGAAATGTGACTGTTGAGAGTAATTTTATCAGACCTAAGAGAAAAAAAAACCAAAAAAACAAAACAAGCCAAAAAGCCATGAAATTTAACAGTGAGAAGTAGTATTTTTTCACCTTGAACTGAGTGTACAGAAGTTTCCTGAACACTATAATCCTGCTCCGAGCTGTTGGAGCATGTCTCTATGGTCTGTCACTTATTTATGGGGGTTTTCTTAACTTTAGTTAGGCTCTTCACGAGCGCCTGCTTTTACAGTGTCAGATTTGAAACTGGTGCTATAAAATTTGTATTATAAGTCATAGTTCTTTCAACTGTCTGATTACTTCTTCTTTGAATTGTTTGCTTGCTTGCTATACTTTAGGCAGAAAGGAAAGAAAATTTTAAGACATTTTCTTTTCCTTTCCGAAAGGGAAATGTCTTCAGTCTTGACAGAACGGTGCAAGGTGGTTTGGGTATTAAACCCACCAAGGCCTTTCTGACTCTTCATGGAGAGTCAGAAGTGTTGAATTCCCTTTATGAACACACCATGTTCAACATTAGGGCTCTTTGGTGTGGTATCATTCCTTGCTGGTGGCACCGGAATTACAGAATATACCCACAGGAAAAACCTATGGTATTTTGTAATGCTATTATAATGAGTATCAATGAAATAAGAAAGATTTGACATTTCCTCCAAAGAATAACTGTGGCAGAGGCTATTGGAAACCTGTAACTCTACAACAAGCAGCTATTAATTAATGCTGTGTCACAGAGAGATTCCTATTGAATTGTTTATTATACACACATTAGAGTGAAGCAGAGTGCTTGGGTTAATGTTATTGCAGTCAATTATCAACAAATTAATAATGATTAACCTACTTTTAAAATACCTTTATGATGAGATATTTCCTGTGAGGTCACCAGAGGAAAGATTTTAACACGCACATTCTTTGCTTTCATGAGTTAACATGCACACTTTTCTATGAAATAACTTCAATGTAGTAGTGTTTCCATTTTGATAGGATAAATCTATTAGCTTCATTTATATTTATTCCCATAAGTGTTGACAGAATGTCTAAAAGCTGTCAAGGCAGCATCTACTGATTTCTAGGTGAAGTAAAAATGAAACTTGGTTTTGACACACAGGTTCTTACAATATGGAACCAAATATTAAGAAACATCTACTTAGAGAATTGACCAAAAGCTATAGAAGCAGAACTAAACCCTTCATATGCTGTTTCTGAAGTGTAATTGAGCATATAAATATGAAGGTGGATATAAATTCAGGCTCCTTCAATGAAGAGAGCTTTCTCATGAAAATACTAGATTTGAGAATTGCCATAGCAACAGTGCTGTTTCAGAAAGGGAATAACATTATATATTTTCACTGTTATGTTTCCACTTCAATACATTTTCCTTAAAATTACTCATTTTCTGGACTTTGCAATGTTAAGGGTGTGTCATACATGTGTGCTGGCTCCAGGGTTTCTGAAGAAAAATATTTAGCTAAAAGGAATTGATGTGCAAAGCCATAAAATGGCAACTCCAGCATCTCAGAGGCAGCATGTATCTGAATAAAAAGCAGTCATAATATAGCAGTGAAAAAGCAGTGAAAGATTTTTAGTGTAAGTAGCATCCTATTTATCTGATTTTAAATTGTTTAATATAGTTTTCTGATTTGTTGGAGATGAAGTGAATTCACTTTTGGCAATTGGTAATAATTTTGAGTCTAAAGAGGAAAAATAAAGATTTTTTCCATTTAATAGTCTAATTTATTTAGCACCTCATGGATATCCCTTGAGGATATTCCTTACATAAGGAAGAGCTAATTTGGTTTTTGTGTTTTATATGATGTAAATAAATGAATTTTCTTTTAATATTTGGGAAATGTGCACTTCAGCTTTGTTCTTAAGAAATATGTTTCAAATATATTCTCTCCAATTTTGCCCTCAGTAATGTGTTTCTTTTCCTTTCTTTTGAATTAGCAAGGCTTCTGTTGCAAGGCTGATCTTATGTCCACTCTGGGAGGGAGCTAAATTATCTGAAGACATAGCGAAGAATATATAATTAACTTGTGCATCCTAATTGCTCTAGTTACATTTTTAAGTTTAAAAGGGGCAGCAAGGATGATCTCTTTTGATGGCCCATAGCGTGGTTCAAGTTGCCCACAAAATGACACAAAAAAGAAGGATGTGTCTGATTTTTACCCACATTCTATATCTTCCGTCCTTGTGTCTGACACTGGTATCTCTCCATTAAGTAAATATGTGTTTAATTTTCACGGGCTTTACTTTGCTGGGTTTATTCCATCCCTTCTGTAGTTCTGGATATGGAAAAAGTCTTGTCCATTTGCTGCTGCTGTGGGGCCTCTGGTGCTAGAAAAAGTTATTTGCTGTTACAAAAAAATCCAATTTCCATGAAACATAAATAATATCAGAAGTTAAAGAGTTGCAGAACTATAAAACGACAACTTTAGTACCACCAATATTGAAGTTACAAGGACAGGATAATCTGAAAAGACAGCATTAAATTCTCTTTAGCTGAATTTTTTGCATTATTTTTTATGAAGTACAAAGGGAAATTCCACAACGGGAAGCATTTCTATGTTTATCCTAAACAGCAACCAGAACCTCCTTTTGTCCACTGAGAATTCTTGTTTCTCAACCACAAAAAATGGATTCTTTCTTTTGAAATCTGTTTTCTGTCCTGAGATCTGACAGACCTCAGCTATCTGTTAGTGCAGGATATTCATTCAGTATAAGATGTTCTTTTTGCTAAAGGCCTTGGCCTTTAGATTCCTGGATTTCTGTCTTTATATTCAGCATAAACCTGACATAGAGCATGTGTTGACTTCCCTGTCCTGAGGACAAGTTAGCTTGAGTTAGGTTTGCAGTTAAAGGATAACTGTCTTTTAGAGGGGTGAAAAGTCATTTCTAATCTATATAAATTGACTGCTTCCCATAAGTGATACAATTATATTTCATGAAGTTGAGAGGCAAAATGGAAAAACATTTGTGTATTTGGTAGTGTATTTATATTTTCAGCCTCATGGCCTCTAAGTAAAAAAAGGGGCTCACACAATGCCTCATCGAACCAGAACTGCTTAGGTATAACACCAGACTGAGCTAAATTCAATTCTGAATATAAAAAAGTGTCCTTTTTCCTTTTTAAAGAACATTCACTGACTACATGAATGCACATGCTTATGCACATGCTTATGCACATGCTTACACTAGGAATGTAATAAAAGCAAATGAAAAGAAATTAAGGAGGCTTGAAAAATCATTTTAAAAGGTCTATCATAAAGCACGTTCATTCCTGCTGTGTCACAAGAGACAGTGGAAGAAGGAATATTTTTTGTTTGCAGTACTCCTCCTTTCATTATCCTCCTCTTCCTCTGCAAAACACAGCACCATTGCAGCTGTTGTGGAGCTGCAGATATGTCTAATTAACAATAAAACAGAGCACCAGCCTATGAGCAGACTTCCTGTGCCACCAGTTAGAGGATCCTGGCCATGTTGGTGCTCTGGGGAGTTTTTACAGCTGGTGCCAAATGTCAGGACACTGATATGCCCATGGCTCTGATGGCTTTCAGAAAGGGCTGACCCTTTATATTTCACTCCTTGTTCATGAACCGAGACCTCTCACACCTGTCTGCTCTGGCCAGTTGCTGCTCTTCTGTGAGAAAAGGCTGCTGTCGACCTGTGTTTGCTCAGTTGACCCAGGGCTACCTGGGTCACTCATACTTTTTGAGCAGCTTTAAAAGTTTTGTTTGGTTATGTCTGTAAGTGGTACACCATATGCTTTGCCATCTGTTGTTTGCGTGCCTTATTTTAAGGAAATATGTGGACCATTTTGAATAAAGGCACTTCTATTAAAAATAGCATTATACACTTGTTTTCCAAGCACACCTTGATAGGCAGAGCCGAGCCAAATCTTAGTTCTCTTAAAATTATTGTGATTACAGCAGCCTTGGTGGACAGAAAAAAAAGCAAAGAGTAGCAGAATTATTAGAAATCAGACTTTCATTTCAGTGAGTGTCTTGTTTTTCTGTCTTTGTCTAGAGTATTAGCAGGCATTAGAACTCTAAAAACGGCTCTAAAACATCTAAAAGATGTATCTTAATGTATCTTTTTTCTTTTTTCACTTTCAGTCAGGACATACACATTATAGAATGTAATTTTTAGAATGTAAATTCTCGTAATTTCTTGGCATCAGCTTGATGCTGATTTTTTTCCGATAAAGATGTTAGCTTTGGAAGAGCATTTGAGAGACTTTCCATGTAAGTATGATCTTGGAAGTTTCTGAAGATTGAAGAGACAGTAAGGAATCTTACATTATGATTAAAAAAAAAAAGTTTGTTTGTCTTCTCTGCTTTCTTATATCTCAGAATACACTGGTGAGCAAATGGGAGCAAGAGGAGAAGAAAACAACCAGCTCTCATCCTCTCCCAATCCTGAAAGGAGATACCTTTTATATGATTGAGCCTCAAGATTTGGTCAAACCCCAGAATCTGCAACTCACAAAGAAAATTTTCATTTTGTTACTAGGCCAAATCAGACCAGAATGAAAAGTTCTCTAAATTCCTCTGAAATTAGGCATGCTTTGGAGCTTATTGATTACTCTTCTCACTTTCAAAAACCTTTAGTAACCACTAGGAGCTTCATCAGGACAAGAAATCACAAATTCCAGAACTTTCAATTCCAGAAGAAACCCACCAGTCTTCCCTGGTATCATTTGTCCTCCTTACACTGAGGGGACCTGGAAGCAGCAGATGCTGAGGAAGGGATGTCCTGGTGATATTGCACTCCCCAGAAGGAGAGGATTTGTGTTTGTGTGCAGTTTGCCAGCTGCCAAGGCAGGACTTCATCAAAACCCCGACTTGAAACTGGCAAAACTTTGTTGAGCCTGAGGCCTCTCTAGAAAGGCAATTCTGGCAGTGTGAGTGGTGAGTGCCTCTGGGAGCACCAGGCTACAGGAGATTTTGTGAGCACAAAACATTCTGCTTGATTTGCCAAGCAGGCTGCTCAGTCTTCTCTTTCATTTAAACATGACAAGTAAAACAGGCTCCACTAATCAAGTTTCTTAATCAGATAATTGTATATATTTTGGCATCTTGATTCAGTAAGAATGATGGAATGCTGGCAGACTGATGTCAAATAAATCAGATTTGAGCATTACATTAGTGCAACGCTCATAGGTTCAAGGCTGGACAGGAAGCACAAGAACTGGGACTTCAGAGACCCTGGAGACGCTTTTTAAGAAATACCCCTTTTGCCATCCATTTCCAGAAGGCTGGATGCTCATTTCTGGAGCTAATATCACTACTGGTGTTAAGTTTTAAAAGGCTGTGGGTACATTCCACCTTGTAACCTGACCTTTTAGAGATTTATAATTTAAAGGCAGTGAGTCCATATTGCAGCATATTCCTTTTGTTCATTGTGGGTTGGGTTGATTTCTCAGTCTTTGTTACAAGTGGTATCTAAGCTACATCTCTGCTCTTTGTTGCCCTTCTGCTTTTTGTTATTTTATGCAATAGCTGCACTACAATACTCTTCTATACAGAATAAGGATATCATTATTAATTATTATTCTTTACTTGAATTTATTTTAGTAATAAACCCTTTATTTTAAAGTACAATAAAAATGCTTTTTCCCTTCCTCTTTTTCTGGTTTTATGTGTTGAAAAAGGCTTAACAAGTTTATCCTTAATTTTTTAAACTTTAAATAACGGGAAAGAAAAAACCGAACATTGTAGAGTTTGCGTAGCTGCTGACTTAATTCTATCGATTTCTTCCGTAGTTCAATTTGTAAGAAACACTTTTAAATGCAGTAAGTTGAAGTATGAAATATACGGGGTTTCAAATTATTTTTTATATGTACATTAAATATTTGAGTTGTTTGTTTCAAAGCTTTTCATTACATGCTGCATCATCAGAAGAAAGCTCTTAAAATGTATACTCTTGTGATCTGAAGTTGCCTTGCTTCCCTAAATATGCCAGCATGTGCAAGATATGCTTTGAAATTAATAATATTGAAAAACAACTCAGCAGTTGTATTTGCCTTATTTAATTCCTGCTGAGATGATTATGCTTCTATTAGCTGTGCAATTATATTGCACAGCTCACTTGAAGTATCTCAAGCTGTAGCTTTTTTGATTCTGACTATTTTAGCACTTCACAGAAAACTTCAAAGGTTTAACCACAATGAAGAGATCTTACCAAACAATTTATGTTTCTGACTTTGAATTACATTGGCTAACTTCTGTCTTGTTTATTTTTAATAAGCATCATGTTTAAATGTGATATTTTTGCATGTAAAGAAATGTGTTTCGACAAATATAACACTGTAGAGGTTAGGTACATGGAAATAGCCATCTGATAATATAAGATTTCTATGAAATTCTATATGAAGCTCTACTTTTAATGAATATTCCAAATTTACAGGTTTTATCTAGGTTTGGTTCTATTAAAAATAATTGCAGGTGGAAGTGAAAGCCTAAAAAAATTGATGTTTGAAGAAGGGTTGAACAGAAGTGGAGGTTGGAAGACCTCTTTAGGGGTCTCACTTAAAGCAGGGATAACTTGTGGAAACTCAGCTTTGAAATGTTGGGGCATCTTGTCATTGTACAACTAGATTCCATGGATTAAATGTCAAAGTACCAACCACTTGGATATTGGATTGGGATTTGTGTTAGTTTTAATTTAGGTGAGAACTCCACATGGAGGAATAGTGGTTTGGAGGATGGTAGCCAATTTAAGGTAGCCAATTTAATCTTAGTCTTATATAGTAAATTCTGTTTGTAACATATAAACATTACAATCTCTTAATGAAATGATATTTCTGAGGGGCTTTTGATGGTGTGTTTTGGATTGGTCTTTTTTCCACCAGTTTCTATCTCTTTGTTCATTTTATTCAATGCTGCACAAAAATGTGAGTCCAAGCAAGATAAATAAATATTTAAATCTCTGAGAGACATAATTTGTACAAATTCTTTAGCAAAGATATCAAACATAGCACTATAAAAGTAGTCAGAATGACTCTTAAAAAGACAGTGTATAATATTTTACTGCTCCATCACACAAACAGCTATATTTGCCATTTCTGCACTTTCCACAGTGAGAAGAAAATTCGATGAAGGCATTGGTTTACTCCATAATATGTATTGATGTGATCTTAGATTTAATACCTGAACAGAATCACCTTATAAATAAACTATCAGAAGGCATATTTTTAGTGTGCTGTCAAAAAAAGTCTGTTGCCATTGAATCTAACCATAATAATCTAACCATAATAAGCATAACCGAAGCTTATGCCCGTTTTATTTTGTGAATTGTATGTACTTTTGTATTCAACTTGCATTTTAAATGCAGCTAACTATGAGTGATAAATTATCAGGAGTTATGAGAAGTGGTTCCAAGCAAATAGTGCCATAGCAATAAGACTATTATACATAACAGAAGATTTCTAGTTCATGGTTCACAAGCATTTTCGGAAATTCTGACACGTTTCACACATGAACAGAATAGGCACAGTATCTTATGCAGAGTAAATCCAACATTTCTTTGCTGCATCAGATTTAATGTGCATATACTTTGAGGCTACACAGCACATGAGCAGAGGTTATTCAGGATTTTTGTCTGTGCTGCCCTTGATGAAAGCACTTAGACAAGCAAGCTGCACTGCATAGTATATACAGGATGTCACTGCATATTTAATCTAAACAGAAGTGATTTATCCCTGCAAATTGTGGAGAACAAAAGTGGTATTGTCACATTTACAGGCACAGATTTCACACTGGAAGTGGAGAATGCATTGAAGAAAAAAGATGAACTAAACCAACATATCGACTCCCTTTGAACAATATTTCCTTGAGACCAGCAAGTTTTTGAAAGCTTCAGGCTGGAAATTTTCATTTGAATCTTGTGGGCATAAAAAAGATCAGAGGCTTATTTAAAGAAAAAATACTTCAAATGGGAAGGTGGCTAAAATACAGTCAAGAGCAAAATGTGCAGAAATTTCTGCTGTGAGTGACAGCTTTGGTGAGAACTTGAAGTCAATTGCATAGGTTTTATTTTTTGCAGACCCAAAAAAAACCACTCATGAATTCAGCCTCCCTTGTTGGCTGGGATTAGGGGACCTTTTGGTTGTTTGGGTTGCTTTTTTTAAAAGGGTTGAGTATGTGAGTGTGCTCAGAAAACTTGAGGGTTCTTGGCCTTACAGCCATTTTAAGGACATAAAGGAACTGCTACCATTGGAAGGGTTCTTGGGAGCATTTTGCTGCTGTAAGAGACCTATGGTTACAGGAATAAAGGTTTGGAATGTGATATTCATATAGATGATTTATGTATGATGGGTTTTTGTTGATAAGAAAGTTTGGGAGAAAAACAAATTCTAAAAATTTGTCTAAGAGTTGTCTAAGATCCCCACAGTAACAGTTGGAACTAGATTATCTTCAAGGTCCCCTTGCAACCCAAACCCTTATAGCATTAAACTAATGAAACTAGATGTGAAAAAATATGGAAGCCAAAGCCCAGATTGATGTGAGTAGTTGTCAGTGTTGAGTTTTGCTAAAGTGAGGACAACTAATGTATGGCTAATATATCTTAATAATGATCAGGAGCATGAACAATGATAGAGTACACATTGCAGGTAGAAGAATCAAAATGAAATAATAAATATATAAATATAAAGATAAAATATATCGGATCATACTTTTGCAGTGTGCGTCATCTTTTTAAATGAGTCAAATTATGAATCAGCTAGAGGAAGAAAACAAATAGAATATTTTATGAGGCTATATGTAGGAGAGTTTGTTAATATATCTTATAGCAGTGTACCTACTTGCTTCCAATAAGCAATTCTGAAGTTGCCACTGTATAAATTACTGCTGATGGTGAACAGGGACTCTAATTTAAGGAAACATTTTGCAAATCAGTTAAAATAATCTCACAATCTTAAACATTACTTAAGGAAGTGAATTTTCTGCTTAGGATTAGGCCCAGGATAGTTGTAAGAGCTTTATTTTAAAATAATTAAAGCATGTGAAAAAAAGTTTCATATTGTGAAAAAAATTAAAATAGGAGCATAGATAACTCAAATTAAGAAGAAGGAACAAGGTGAAACTCTCTGATCCGAGGCAGGAATGTATCATACTGGACATTTATAAAGTAGAAAACTTTCTTCTCCCATCTTTACAAGGCTTTTTTAAATTTATTTCCGTACACATATATTTTTAAAACTATACTTGCTAAAAGCTAATGTTCTAGTTACTATTTTTTCTACCTGTCAGCTATGGTGTCAGAAACCGTGTTTTTGTCTGTTTTGTATAATAAATATTCTAAATGATCTTCAGGACAGATTGCTAAGATTCAACATTAACACTAAATGTTCTTTTGAACATTTTAATGAAGTTTAAAATAAATCTTGCATTTCCAATAAGTTGCCAAGTACTGCAGGGAAGAAAAAGTCCAAAAGCAAGTGTAAGATTAAAATTGTTGCTGAAGCTAGTACATGTTAGTAATTAAAAAAGACAGTTGGTTGCCTTTTTCATTTCCTTTTTTTTAAGCTTAAGAACCCACTCCTGCTGTGCAGAGTTAGAAGTCCATCCTGCTGCCTCTTTTGTCATCAGTACTTTTGCAGGCACATAAAGACAAAGATTTAACTCTTTGAGGCCATTGGAAAAGCACCCAAAGCTGCAGGGCCCCAGATGTACAAAGATTATTGTAAGCAATAATTTCTTTATATCCTTGTCATATAAAGCTGAGCCTGCTTTAGACCATGAAGTAAGCTACGTGATTTATGTGCTGACCTCCATTTATTATCTGCAACCCTACTGGGGTTTTTTGGGGTGTTCATATGCATTTAGGTCTTTTTTTTAATCTTGAATATACTTCCTCTTCCACATAGAGGACAAACCTCAAAGACTGATAACAAATGCAGTTTCTCGTAACTCCCTTCTCTCTTCAACTATCCTGAATAAAATGTGTTGAATTAATTTTCTGTTTTCCTAATTATTTTTTCAATTCCATCCCCAAAGAGATACAAAGAAAAATTAATTTCTGCTGTGTTACTTAAGTGTGTAACTGCTATTGAACAGTAGCAAACAAAGTGGTCTGAGTGAGTGTGTATAAAAAAGTAAAATTAATAGTAGTAGGCTTTTTAAAAGATCAGAACTTGACAAGACAAAATTGGTTATTTGACAGTTACAGAATTGGCAATTAAAAAGAACACAGTAAGTATCCTATTTCTGAGGACAGGAACATGCACTGTTGTTTGATTAAAACTGGCTTGTAGACTTTATACTTCATTCAGCCCTTGACACTTCGTATAGAAAGGTGCACAAAAGAAATAGCTATCCACTGAAGTTTGAAGCAAGAAGATGGAAGAAAAATTGTTTACAGTAAAACAAGAGGTCAGTAGAACCTAAGCAGTTCTGCTGTGAAACAAAAAGAAGTTAAATATCAGGAACAAATTACCAGACAAGGTCTTAAAATTTTCTTTCCATAAAGGTGGTAATTGTTTGTTTACAGCATAGAATTATTCTGGCTCGTTTATGCTGTGATGGCACATCACAAGCTTTATTTAATTTGCTTTTTGCCTTTCTCTCTGGTGTGAATTTACTGATGTGCTGAGCTGTGGATTATATTGTCCAAAGGAGCCCATTTCAATGTTTCAGTGTTATACTTTATTTCTACATTAATTCTAAACTGTCTTTCTTCTTCTTCCTCTTCATTCCTGTAGACATAGTAGACATCCACTACAACATCTTTGGTTTTGGCCCAGAGACTGTGCACCACATCATCACTCACTGCAGGGTTGTGCAGTCAAACCTCTCCCTTACAGGACCTGAGGTGTGACACCTCCACCTGGCCTGGCCTCTCCCTCCTGAGCAGCCTGGAGTTCTCCACCCCAGAACCCCAGTCCTGGGACTTAAGCTTAGTGGAAAAAAACATGAAACAGTGGTACCAAGAATAAAATATCTCTGCCGATCAAGAACCTAGGTTTGAGATCTCATTAAGGTAGAAATTATTTTCCCTCTCAGGTATGTTTCCTTAGGAAATTATTGGAAAATCACTGAGCAAAGAAACTTAAGGACATCTGTACTACAACTTATCAGGAAAAAAGCAAACAAAATAACCAACCAAAAACCCCAACAATACCCATTCCTATTTGTGGTTGCATCTTTCCAAACGGAATTTTCCTTTTTTTGGTGAGACAGGGATGGCCAAACTTCTCTTCGTGAGCAGTTGCAGGAAGGCATGACGGTGAAATGGAAGTGTTATTTTTCTGATGTAGCATCCTCAGTGATCTTCATTTTCTGGTTTTATAATTTCCAGAAAATTTTATTAATGACTAATAAATACTGTGAACCCAACATGATGCTGGTCTTAATCATTAAATATGTCAAGTTCAGATCTCTGTTATAGGGACATGTAACTTCAGTGACAATTTACATTTTACTAGTAATTTAAACATTTTTTCAATCACAGGTGAAAGAAATCTCCCTAATGTAACAAATCACTGTCTCTTGCTGTTTATTTGGTTTGTAGAAGATGAAAAGTTGTAAAAATTAAACAGTTCTAAGGCATTCTTCAGATTTTTTTTCCAGAGATTTTATTAAAGGAAATTTGAATTATGTTCCCTCTCCAAATCAGTTATAAAATGTTCCTGTTTCATTCTGGATGAGATTTTCAAGTATAATTTCAAGTGAAACTCAAAGAACAGTAGTTTCCAGGTCTGAAGTACCCCAAAAGAGTCAGTTAAAAAGAACTGAGTACTACACAGCAGTCTAGTAATTTCCCTCTCTTCCTTTTGAGTTGTATTTTGTGTTGGTTTCTTGGTCGTTTTTAAATATCCTAGCAATCAGTAATAACTTCAAATAACTTCATTTAAGTCTCAGCCTGTGAAACAGAGAAGTAGTAATTTTAATTAATTTTTTAAAAGAAAGATCTGCATGAATCTTGGGTTCTTATATAGGATATAACTGAGCCATTGACTTGCTAGCTGTCAGAGTGCTCTTTGTAATTTTCAGGAAGGAACTAAGAGTAAAACACCTTAGGTTAATTCCAAGTCAAAGGGAATTATAAGTCTAGCTTTTTCTTGAAACACATTGGCTGAGGTTTTATCACTCATTGCCAGAAATCATTCTAATACTGTAACTGCAGCATTCTGATTGATGTATACATTTCCCCATGACTTTTAGGGAATGCAGTCACATAAAAATGTTGCCATTAAATGACTGAGAAACGGTCTTTAGACTAATTATACTCTTTAAATAAAGATGACACACAAAGTCAGATTATACAGAACAATAAATGTACAGCAGACTAAAGTATTTATTGTGCCTGTTTTGAGAGGACCTGCAATGGAATTTATAGAAGTCTATTTTCTACTTTAAAGGAATTAGACCCAAGACTTTTCTGGGTTATCCAGGGATAAAAGAGATCTCCTTGGTTTAAACTGGCATTGCCCTGCAGGAGACCTGAAGGATGACTTGCACAGGTCCTGATGGTGTTCTCCTCTGTAATAGGCAGCCTACAGCTGTCACATCCAGGGAGAGCTCAAGTTTTGGAATTACTACAAAGGTAGAATGAGACATATTGCCATAGCAGGCAGAGTACTGCCTCTCTGCTAAAGCAAACCTTTTGTGTTGGGGGGAGTTTTTCAGATAGATTTAACCTGAGGGACTGGTATGAACAGCAGGGAAAAGTTGTTCCATCCAGTTTCACAGTTCCTTCAAGGAACTAACTCTCTTTTGCTACAGAAGCTTGGCCTGACTGTTTAGTGCCCATCAAATATTTTCCTTCCTGCTCTTGTCTCCTTTTGCGCAGAACCTTAATCCTTCTGGTTTGATAGTTTTCACAACAGAGATTAAAGCAGCACTGATTGATGGAAAGCTAATCCTGGGCAACGGTTACTTTTCTATCCCTGAATTTGGGATGCTGTCTTGAGGTCTTAGGGATCACCTGCTGTTGTTGGTAAATCAGTGCAGGCTGTGCTTCAAAGCTCATATCCCATCTGCATAGAGCTTGGTGTTGTGCTGAACAGACTGTGTGTGTCTGATCCTTGGAATTAACTGTGACAGCAAGATCATTTTGGCAGATGGTTGCTGTGGCATGTGTATAGGTATATTTGAAGGATGATGGTGTTATTCTATTTCCTGATGATCATACCTTTGCTTATGGAAAAGACTTTCCTTTTGCCTGTTTTTAATATGCAAATATATGAATTGTAAAGTCATTCCTTGGTTGTTTTTTCTTTTTCATTTCCTTTAATCTAACTTCTGCATACCAAGCATGTCCTTTGGCAAGTAAATGAATGTACAAAGAGGAAATGTAAAAGGTTTGCCATATTTCCTTTTTCATCCGCTCCTAAAATTTCCTCCTGCAGACTATTTTATTTCATTTTGTTTCTTATAAGGCTGCATTCCCTTGAGATATTGTTTAAGCAGCAGCTCATGTCTGTCCTCACTTGCGTGTGCCTTGGGCAAACAGCCTCAATTGCTGAGTAACAGGCATCAGAACTCTGAGTGTCAGTGTTTGGTTTTCAGGCTTTCAGCAAGATTGCAAAGGGAACACAAAGCTCCACTGGGAAATTGAGCATCAGTATTTCATTTAGTGGTGCAGTTAGATTATGAAGCATTGTGTGTGAAATGGTATTTTTTTCAGAAAACTCACTGATGTGGAAAGAGAACTCTGAATTTTCTCTATAACCAAGTCAAATGTATAGATGCTGTTTGAAGATTACAGATGAATTCTCAAATTTGAATTTCAGATCAACCTTTTTTTTTTCTTAATTTTATAAAAAGTACTTTGGTAAAGGAGGTGAGATAAAAAAGTAAGTTGCCTTTTCCAGGAAGTTCCTCTCATATGAGGTTGGTCAGTCGTGAAGTTTTCTCACAGGTAAGAGAGGAAGGTAAGATTTGCACTGTACAGACAGGGGTTTTTATTCTAATGTTTATCAGCTGAATTTCAGTTTAACACTACAGGTATTTTAGATAAAAACAGTATATCTGAAAGGAAGTTTTAATTTCAATGAGACTGACCACTGAATGAGTGCAGGATGCAGGTGCATAATTATCCCTTGTTCAGTGAGTATTTACTCAATAGTGATGTTACTCTGTCAGTTATGAATAGGTCTATGCCACAAGAATTCTTTCTGCACAAAATTGATTACATGTCAAATATGCGTAGATAGAAGTGGCATTATACTGCATGGTGTAACAGTGATTATTGCTGTGAGTGCCTTGAGGGATATTACATTCATCCTTTTTCAGCCATAGTTTGCCTAATTTCATCTTTTAGATCTCTGGGATTTCTTATACTCATTCCACTGGGTATGAAACTTCATAAACTACTTCCAGGATACAAGTTATATTTTTACCTAGTCTCTCTCCCTCTCTTTCTCTTCCCTTATCTCTAGCCTGTAATTCCTGTTATTAGGAATTCATATGCTGATATTAGCATGTAATTGTTAGAGAAATTATTTTCCATCACTTCTAATAAGATAGGAAATGTATCTTTTTTCCAAAGATATAAAAATCATATCATGTGTCTCTTTTGTGCTTAGTTTTCTGGACTAAAAATCCATACACACTTAAGTAACACAGCAGAAATTAATTTTTCTATGTATCTCTTTGGGGATGGAATTGAAAAAATAATTAGGAAAACAGAAAATTAATTCAACATATTTTGGTTTTATTTTTAATTCTCTCATGAAAGCAGTAAAGATACTTCAAAGAGGATTATAGGAAAAAGATATCTTTTTTTCATATGGAACATGTAACTTCTGGGTTTGTTTCTGTGAGCCAACTGTACTCCCTGACACAAAGGTAGAAACTATCCATCTGTGATCACTCACATATTACACAGTAACCTAGATACCCCTGTTATCATTTCCTCTCCTTCTTCTTCATTCACTTTTCTATGTACAAAAGTCTTTTGAATTAGTGGGTGTTAAAATTTGCAGAGTTTTCTAAAAATCAGAACATGTCATAGTGCAGTTGACAACTTTGTGAGAACAGTAATTGCTGTGGATGCAATATGAAGAAAGCTACAAAGTTGCCTTATATGCAGAGTAGAAGTAGTTGGTGTTAATCCCAAGGGAATGCAAAGTAGTTTTTTTCTAAAAGTGATGCTTCTTTCTCAGAACTTGATACACGTAGATGTGAAAACTAATGAGTGTGTGTATTGGGTTTGTGTGGCCAGGTTTTGGTAGCAGGAGAGTTATAAGGTGGCTGCCACAGGGGTTGATTGAGATTGTAGATAAGGAAGAATTGTTTATAATCAGGATGTTAAAACACTGGGAAATGTTGCCCTGATAGGTGTTGGAAGCCCCATGCCTGGAAACATTCAGGGCGAGGCTTATCAGGGCCCTGAACATCCTCGTGTAGTTGAAGATATCCCTGGACTAGATGGTCTTCAGAGGTCTCTTCCAACCCAAACCATTTTACAAGCGAGTTGGAGGAGGATGATTTAAGAACTGAATTTTTGTCTTATTACCCTAATCTGATTGGACTGGTAATAAATTAAACTAATTTTCCCTAGCCAAGTCTGTTTTACCCATGATGGTAACTGGTGAGTGATCTTTCCCTGTCCCATCCATGAGCCTTTTGTTTTATCTTCTCCTTCCAGCCAGCTGAGGAGGGCACCTGGCATCCAGCAGGGGTCAACCCACCACAGTGTGCATAAACAAGACATACTTTTTTCAGAATTAAATGTGGGGCTTGTTTGTTTGTTTATTTGTTATCGATGTGTGTTATTTTGTTCTGATGGAACATGAAGGGAGGTCCTGGGAGGACCATTTTCAGATGGCACCTGTCCCGTTTACTGAACTTATCCAGCTTCCCCTGCCTCCTGTCAGCAGGGTTCATACAAAAGTGGGCATTGTGTCACATGAAAAATGTCACTCAGAAGCCTCTTGTATATACTGTTGCTGCAAAAGCTCCAGTGGGATTAAAACAGTTATGGCAAGCCAGGTTTCCGCAAGAATGTCTTTTCCATTTAATTTTCTTTTTTATTAAAATACGACTTTGTCTCTTGAGAAGTAGTTAGCATTTATTATGAACAATAAAGTGACGGTCAGGGTTTTTTTGTCACAATCTGATATGTTGTTTTTGACAGTGTCATTTCCATGATTGCCTATGGTAATATGAAGTGTTCTTCAGCACAATTTTTAGCTTTGGGTGGTATAACTAATGTGGCTGGACTACATGTTTGAGCAAAGTCTTCAGTTTTCTGAAATACTTGAGCTCTGCTTCCAAGTGTATTCCTGAATTTTATGAATATGTGAGACCTTAGGTTATTTTATGAACTGTTTTCTGAAGAAGTATCTCTCAGCCTCATGTTTGTGTCACATTTAGTGTATTGTTGAGACCAATGACAAAAACATATCCAAAACTTGTGGATATGAGAGTGACTTTGATGTGATTAACAGTGAAGTCAAGTATTCGCAGTGTCCTGTGTCAGCAATTTATAAAGTGTTTGATAAGTAATCTTGACTGAAGAGCCATAAAAGCAATTCCAGGATATAAACCTGGGACTGGATGGCATACTTTTGAGTGACAGTAGAAGAGGCATATTTGATCTCTACAGAAACCTAAGTAGGAGCATATGAATTTCCTGCAGTACTTAAGATCTGCCTGATATATTGACTTACTGACAAAAGGCATTCTGTCTTCTGAGAGCATATCTAAGCCCTGAGTTCTTATTCAAGCTTAAAGAGAAAGAGTCTAATTCTAGATGGGAAGGGTGCTTTTCATTTGTTTGGTTGTTTTTTTGATTTCATATATATTTGCTCTATTACCTCCATTACTGTATGCTCACCTCTGTTCCTTCATTACTACCAAGTATACTTTAAGTTTAAAAGTGTGCATTTCACTTTTCTTACCTTCTTGCCTTTGGGTCTTAGAGCTGGTTTTCTTATTTGGATCTAGATGAAAACACTTACATGACTTGACCAGTATGATGTCTGAATTAAAATAATTTAATTTTTATTGTGATAGTGGAATTCTTTCTCTTTTCCCGGAATGAAGGGAAGATAGAAGGAACAAGTGCATTTCTTTTCAGTTGGTGGATTTGAGAAACTCGGTGATCCAAATTAATTGGTTTTTTAATGTCAAACTGAAAAACATGAACAGAAGTTAATTTTCACCCCCAAGTAACTTGTCTTCTAAAAAAATATGCTAAGATACAAGTTTATCTCAAGTCAGACTTTGCTGGTGATATCATTATTTTTTCAGTGATATTTACCATTTTAACCTGATACTGAATTTACTGTGGGAGTACATGCATCTTGCTAGTAAATCCAAGAAAATACCAAATAATTATTTTCAGAATGTAAATCTTTTTCAGAGACCGCTTGATACAGGAATTCTGTTCAATTTTGCTTTTGATTTCTGGCTGCAGCAAAACATGGTTAGAATGCCACAGAAAAACCAATAAATATGATAGTTAAAGTTCCTGTTTTGAAATATATTGTTTAGAATGTATTCTTTTTTCAGGTTCTGAACTTTTGCCAGTTATTTGTTTATTTCGACACAGTCAACATACATTATTAAAGCAGCTAAAATAAATCATGCAGAACATGATTCTGGTGTGGTTCAGCTTATTCAGAAAAACATAAAGCTATGGAACTTCTTGGAGCTCAAAACTAATGAGGACAGACCTTTCTGTCAGATTCCTCACCAATGCAGCTCTCCAGTACAGCAGCAGTTGGAAGGGTTGAACACCTCAGAGTGCAGGGCAGCAACAGCAGGTTAACAGCCAGAAGGAGCGCTACTCATTTTAATTCAGCTGCTGAGTTTGGGGGGTTGACACAGGACAGGTTTAAAGGTGGAAGCCCTGGTGCTGTGGTCAGTGTTGGTGTGAGCTGGCAGCTGAGGATTTGGGGTTCAAGAGTCAGAAGGGAAAGCCCACTGAGGGAGGCAGTGGCTTCACCTTCCCCACAGGACCTTGCTGGTGGTGGCAGCTCCTCTCTGCAGCCACCCTGGTCCTGAGCCTGACAGCTTCTTCAATTACTGTGCCAGCCCTTTTGGCAACAGCTTTTTGGGGCTGCCCAAGCCTCTGTGGCTCTGCCTGTTGTTGCATTTAGAGGGGAATCCATTTACACAGGGAGAGGCCGTAAGTGGTGGTTTTGGCCTGTTGGCTTCTCACTGAGTGCTTAATCATGTGGTGCCCCTCACACTGAGAAGGTTTGCGGTTAAAACATCATCAGCAAGATAAAACCAACTTTCCTCGTGGCAGCTTAAACCCAGCTCAAGTTAATGAATAAACTGACCAACACTTGGTGAATTTTGTTTTGTTGTGACAGGAACAGCCAACATAAATTGTTAAAGTGACTTTGATAAAACTTGAGTGCTGCACAGCAGCTTTCTCTCTGTGGTAACTTTACTGACATCTCTTGCTTAAAACCTAGGAAGTCAGAAGATCCTGAGGCCACGCTAGCCTGACCTGAATTTCCACTGAAAATCAAGATGAAGTGTACTTTTGCCCTTTATGCTTCCCGAGTGTTTGCCCCTCCTGGCCCTTCCTCAGGACACCTCCAGTAGAGAAGATTTGGCACAAGTAGTGCACAAGCACTGGAGCTTTTGCCACATTGCCTCTTGCATAATGCCCACCAGGTCCCAATTAACCTGTCCTTGATTAAGAACAGCTAATTGCAGTGGCTCTTGCATGCTTGTAGAGGGGAACAACCAAAAGAGCAGAAATTCCTAACTGAGATCTCATTACACATAGAACAATAAAAACTCCTTCTAAAAAGGGTCCTAAAACCACTATTGTTACTGTTCTGCTTGATCCAGTTTTAATAATGTGTAACATATGAGGTTTCTAGTTTCTGCTTTATGTTTTGGGTTGTTCGCTTTTCATAACAGTTTACAATTTTTTTAAATAATTCAGAATCGTGTTATGAAACTGGTGTACCAATTATTTTTATCCACACACCAACAAAAACTTTAAATGTCAGGATATTTTTAAAAAAAAAGAAAATATTTCAAAAATTATTTGTAACAGAAGAAATTAGGGTAATGCCTTGAACAGAAGTAATTTCTTTTTAGTATAAAATGCCTTCAATTTTATGTTTTAAAAGGATTTAAAGAGGATTGTATATGTTCATGTATTTAGGAAAGGATGAATGTATATATGAGTATCATAGGTGCTAAAACATGAGATGCCTTATTGTTATATGTTGGTGTACTGTGAAACAAATACACAGTTCTTTATCTACAAATAATTTTTCTTCCAGGAAAGGTCAGTTATAATTAACAGATATCAGATATTTTTCACTATTGTTTAGTGAAAGAAGAAAAAAACCCTGTCCTTTCATCGTTCATAAGATTTTTTTTTTCCTCCAGACCTAGAGTCAGTTGTGTATTTCAGCCTTTCCAGCTGTGTGTTGTAAGAGGAAATCAGTATTAATTTGAAGTATTGGAATGTCATCAGAACTAAGAGAAGTAAATGCTCTCCAAACTATGCAACAAGAATTTAAGACCTTGCATGAGTAACTGAGTGGAAGTACATGTTCCTGTAGAGGTAGATGTTCTTTGTGCTGTTACTGTTTGATCTCTGGAAAGCGGGGAGAGGAAAAATTAGACATACTGAAAGTAGCAGCATAATTATTTTGCTCCAGAAAGGTTGCCAAAAGATTGACAGGGTGAGGGTGCTGGCAGCATGCGCAGGTGGAATGGGATCAGACATTCATTGAAGTACAGGGGTTGGGGTGTCCTTATTTAGTGGGAGCAGACTACCTTCTAAAATCTGGGAAACTCTGCTAGTTTGTAACGGGCCTTACGGTTTTGCTTTCAGAAAACTGTGTGTATGATTTTATGCACATTTATGCTGTTTCCCTCCTACTCACTGAAATCTCAAATACAGATTTCAAAGGCAGATAGCTGAGCCCATTCTTAGACATCTCAGTAGAGGTGGCTGATTTTCTGACACACAGAACACTTGCAACTCCCACTTGAAAAATGTGCTTTGTTTGCTTTGTTGGATTGGCTTGCCTGAGAGAGAGTACAGGCTATGTTAGTAAAATACTTATTTATATTTTACACTATAAAGTTTTTAATTTCTGTGGCTACAAGGAATTTTTTGTTCACCAGTGTAACCTCAGACTAACACAATGTTTCTTTCTATTTATGGTTTCCACCTAGATATAATGAAAGAAAAGTAGACAGTGAAAAAAATAATTTCCATTGAAGTCACTATTATCAGAGTAGGATATGTTTCTCTAGAAATGATCAAATCCTAAATGAAACTATAAATGCAGAAAGATTTGTTTCTTTAAACATTTGTTTCTCTATTTTATCCATTTATTCATATCTTCATTACATGTAAATGAAAGCAAGAGTTTTCTCAGTCTTCAAAAAACCTCTCCAAGAAATCCACAAATTCCTTTCAAACACATGGAATTAGATAGTAATTGAATACAAGTTAACTGCTAGAGGTCTCAAAAATGTGATTATTTTGCTATGATTGAGGGAGAAATACAAGACCTTGTGCTATGGGCAAAAAAGTTTTGTGAATAAATATCTTCACACTAGTATATGTTCAAATGATTGTGTTAGTGCTCCTAAAGAGTTACTATTCCAAATCTGAGGCAGCCCAATGTAAATGAAATCAAGAAGCCCACACTGCGTTTGCAGTTAGTGTCAGCAAGAGATTGCTGCATCCTTAGATGCACCATGAAGTCTCTTGCAATCTGAATATAACCTAAATTGAAGGCTCTTTTGACTGTTTATAAAAATAATGTTTTCTGAAAGCAGGGCCCAATTTGCTAAAGAAAGCTTTTTTAAATCTTCTGTTAGATGAAAGTAGCATTTGAATATGAAGTTTGGTCACATCTTTATTCTGGGACTTGTAGAATTAAACCATAACAATGATGGATGCAACTTACACAGATTGCTTTCTGCAGGGCAAAGTTATACTTTTGGCTTCCATTCATCAGCACTTGATTCTGTCTTAGACGACTAGCTCTTACCCTTTTTTATCTTGAAAAATGTCTTGGGAAACCAGAAATGCCTTAATTATGTTCATAAGCTTGTCTTCACAATGGGAAGGACCTTTTTATCGTTCTTTTTAATCAAGTCATTAGCATGAAACTCAGAGATGTAATCATACCAGACTGGAATTGGGGTCATGCCATAGGCTAGCTGAATAGGAGGCTTCTTGGAATGATGATGTATAGCCATTTCACAACAATGCTTTTAACTCAGTAAGTCTGCCCTTTAATTATATTTTAAATCTCATTTGAGACGTTTTTATCATTATGTAAATTTTTCAGTGAATGGTCTCATTCTAAGACTCAATAAAAGTTTTGCTTATGGACTGGGAGAGAAAATTACTTAAAAGCTTGATGGGGGAATGAAAAAAGATAAACCCAAATCCAACAACCAGTTCTTAAAAGAACTATGACATTTAAATACGAGAACTTCCAAGGAACCAGAAATGCCTTGCAAACCAGCAGAAATGCTTCACTGGTTTATTCCATCATTAATCTAAATCATAGAATCTTTAGATGCAAATATTCTTTTTCAAAACAATGTACATTTCTTTCTATTCAAATGGTAACAACCAGCTCACAAGGAGAGTCTGCTGTAAAGCCTCGTGCAAACTGGCCTTCTCTTGCCAAAAACAAAAGAAACAGATGAAGTGCACCTTGCACTGAATCTATCACTCAGGTGCTTGAAATGCATTTGACTTGCTGTGCTGTATCCGTTAATTCAACATCTCTAGAACTGTAACACTCACAAAACAATTCCTCTGTCTAGCAGACAGGAGAATAAGCTGTGATCCTGAGAGTGGTGCCATGTGCCTGGATTTCTGTGCCTCCGAAGGCTGCTGGAGTTTTCCAGGGCACTGAAAAAAACAGAGTCACAAACTCTCTGAACCCTCACACAGAGGTTATGCTTCAGGCAGAATCAGAAATTTAGAGGAGTTTAGATGTAATTATATGAAATCAAGTGGGATGATTAATTTGAAATCCAATTGCTAAACTGCTAAGATGTGCTTTACAGAGCTGCAAATAAAGGAGAACTAGGGTCCTTTAATTTCTTTAAATTATTGCATAATTATTTTTTTCTACCTTGTATAAAAGATAAATGTTTTGTCAGCTGCGCTGCATTGATTTCCATGTTTTAGCATGACTCATCTATAGTCCAAGAAATAGAACTAATTCCTTCTTTCTAGGACTTCATTTTACTTCCAGACTACCAATCCCTGTGTGGTGTATTGCCAAAATAATGGCAGATTTTGACAGGTGTCATGTCCTTTATATGTCATGTCTATATATTGCATGTGGGATATGAAGGATATTGGCACTGATTAATTGTTCCTGCTCAGGTACCTCAAACCACACTGAATTCTTGTAGGACTAGCTGTGCTGTGTGGAAGCTGACAGAACTTTGAGTGCATTGGATTTCACAGCGACAGCTTAGCTGGGCATATCAGGGCTCTGTGTAAAACAGAACCTGTGGAGCCACAGGTGAATTTCTTCTGCCTAGCAAAAGAATTAGGGCAGCGAGGATCTGTGCTTCCGTGGAGAATGGGAGCAGTTATTCCAAGGGGGAACAACTGAACTGAACAAGTGAGAAATACACCCATCCCCAAGCTTTTGGCAGCATTGGGTGCGCTCACTTACCACAGTAGTGAATGTCTCTGAAATCATGTGTGGTGGTTTGAAGAGCTCAGTACAAAAGTGAAACAGCCAGAAACAGCCAGTGAAACAGAGCAACTTTCCTCGCCCTATCTTTCCCAACAGGATTGTTTTCCTCAAGACAAAATGCATTTCATCTCTTTATCACCTTAGTTATGTGTCTTAGTTGCACACTTATTCTATATAATAATATAATGCAAATACACATTTTTAAATGTATAGAAAACTCTAATAGCCACTCAGCTAAGTTTCTACAAACAAATGTTATGGTGCCTTTTGTCATCTGGCTATAATTCATCTTAGTAAAGGAGGACTTCACACAGCGCCTGATGGAGTTGCAGTTCATTCCAGGAAGTTCAGCTCACTCTAAGCAGTAACTTGTGATCAAAAAGATGCTTTTCATTTTGTTCTCTGCTCTTTTTAAGAGCAGATAGCCAATCTTTTTCAACACAGCCTCAGTAATGACAACTACAGCAAAAATGCAGCATACACTCCAACTGTAACTCAGTAGAATTATACCGGGATTGATTTTTTATCCTCTGTAGTCTTTTCATGTGTTTGAACACATTGGGGAATATGAAAGTGAAATAAATAATATATGTTTAGCCTATATGCTATGCTTCTTGGTATGACATGCAATGGCAACATACTTTTGCAAATATTTTAGCAATTTTTGAGATTAAATTACTCTTCCTTCTTTATTGTGTCAAGACAAAGAATCTAATTCATATTGTGTTTTTAAAACGTAAATTTATTTATTTCAGAAAACAAATAAAAGGGGTATAGATCTTTTTCTTATATGCTCTCTGCTTCTCTTGGGATGTATAAGTGTCACAAAGAAAGGTTCTGAAATGCACTAACCTAAATGGAGCAAATGTTGTTGTTGTCTTGCTTCTTTGCTGGTGTAGGCTTCCTGCTTAGCTGCAATAAACTAATTTTGGGAGCAGCAGCAGAAGAGCACTATACACAAGTAATTTGGAATAAGGAAAGCTCAGTCTTGAATATTGATTTTTTGATAAGAATACTTCACTTTTCATGTTCATTGCCCACTTAACTGTCCAGATGTGTTGTGATACTATGTAGTGTTCTGAAATAAAAAAGGATGTGGTTTGTTTTTATTTTCAGAATTGTATGTGTGTGTGGAAAAAGACATAAAATGTATGGTGGAAAGGGGTTTTTTCCTTAAACTTTGTCTTATACAATGCTATGACTATATGTGTATAAAACACCAAGAGGGCATAGATTTGACAGCTTCCTACTGTGAATAGTTATTCAGTATGTTTCATGGCACATGTTCTTGGCAAGGAAAAGAAACAAGTTTGTAAGTTCAGTGTTTCCATCACTACCCTGAAAACTAAGAACTTTGTGCAACAGGTAGTGGATGCAATTCTATCATCCAATAACAGATATATTGCTTATTAAATGTTCAAGGACCTGAGAACTATACAGACATCAACTGTTAACATTTTTACTGTGAACTTTATCCTTTTTTGCACATTGTTTCAGCTGTTTACATCAGTATTGTTATGCTTAACCTATTTTAAATAATATCTCCAAATACATGCATGGAAGGAAAGAAATTTGGTAATAGATTACCAAATTCATTCAAGTAAACAAAAAGGAAGTATCACAGCTGGGAGTGGAAGCTAGCAACATTCAGACTTGAAACAAAATACAAATTTCCAAGTAAAGACATTCGTACCTGAAATATTGTACATTTTAATGTACCTAATGCCATTTTAAAAATTATAAATTGCCTGAACAACAATAAGTAAATGCAATGTTTATAATACAGTTGCATTCTGCAGAGTTGCCTCTGATGTACATCAAACTCATTCCTAAGTACTTTACTGCTTGAATGACAATGGATAAGTAAAATAGTTGGAGAAAGGTTCTTACTCTGTACCAAAGATGTTGCTAGCTCACCTTAAAACTTCCCCAAATATCATGGGAGTCATTGCTGTGAAAGGTATCCAGTTAAGGACATTTGGAACAGCAGTAGGTGAACAAGGACAATCTACTCATGAGTCACTGCAGCTAACATTGCACTTAAAATATCAAATAAAACCAATTCAATTAAGAACACACCAAGTAGACAGATTGTGTGCTCCCCTCTTTCAAAGTCATTCTTCTGAAGAAAATTGCAACAAATTTCCATTGGGGACTATCTGTGATGCTCAGTTAGTGCCGGGTCTTTTTTTCAAATGCCATAAATCATTTCCTCTTCTCCACTTTATCTCTAGCACTTCCATTTCAGGCAGCAAGAAACCACCATCAGAAATCTTAGTGCTCCAGCAAACCAGGAGAAAATGTGGAGCTTTCTTCACTATTCATTATTTCTTTGTGTCTTTCTGTGCTTCTTTGTTTGAAAGTAAAAGTACTTTTGTGCAGATGTGGCTGCATATACAGCACATGTACGCTCATTCACGTGCGTGTTGAAGTTATTATTATTATTATTATTTTTATTCCATTTAGTGACCTTGATTCAACCACTGCTCTCTGCAAATGAATCTGACCTTGTGGAGCTGCAGCATGCGAACGTCTTGGGGAAGGGCAGCCAGCATACAAAGGCTGCATTGAGTGTGTGGGCAGGCAGGAATGCTGGTACCAGGCAGCTCTCTAAAGAATGTTCTTTTGGCAGAAACAGCCGTGCTAAAAATGAGGGGGAAAAAATGAATTCAAAATTTAGAGCTGGCCTGCAGTTACGAGGCGATAAGAAAAGTTGGCTGTTCAACATGAGCTGCCAGTTGCATATTCTAGGTCCTTGCTATTCTCAGGCCCTCCTACAGCCGTGGCCCCAACCAGTGTTTTGATACAGCACAAAGTGGCTGTTTATTGCTATTGACTGCTGGGGCCTGTGCTCCAAAATGCGTTCTGTCAACAGAATGTAAGTGAACTTGGCATTTTAAAGCCCTGCTGCTGCAGAAGCCTAGATTCCTTGGAATTGTCATGCAGCAGGACCGGTGTTGCAGTCCCCAGCTGAAACTGAAAATGTTGCACAGGAAGACGTATCATGTGAAGGTCAGATTTACCTGAGATCCTGAGGATTTTGTGTTTCTTTGCTTTTCCCACATCAGCACAGTAAATATATTTTGTCCTTGCTTTGTTGCCCGTCAAAGGCTACACCTTCAGCTTTCTAAACTTTGTTCAGTGTGCTCCGAGTGGAAAAAAGGTCATATTCAATGCAAATGGCCTTCATGTGAAAGGGAAACGTGGCTTGGTATACAGGACATGATATTGCTGTAAAAGGAGTAATCAAAACCTGTGATCTGTGTTGCACTGAGGATTTTTCCACTCTTTTGAAAAATCATAGCTTCTGTGATTTTTTTAAAGAAGTCACATATATTGTTTTCTATTGCTTCTATAGGAACTACAGGCAGAAATTGATGCTCACACTGACATCTTTCACAACCTGGATGAAAACGGGCAGAAAATCCTGAGGTCCCTGGAAGGCTCTGAGGATGCAACCCTGCTGCAGAGACGTCTGGATAACATGAACCTCAGATGGAGCGAACTTAGGAAGAAATCTCTAAACATTAGGTAGGACCTGAACCTCAGCAAAAGCCTACCATTGGTGTATTAGATGCAATGCTACAATTTGCAAGTCAAAAGGTTTAATTTTGTTTCTGTTAGCACTGTTTTTGTCTATTTTGAAATTATTTGTGCTACTTTGGATGTTGGCTTAACTTCATAAGAATTATTAGGGTTTTTTTGGTGTGCAAATGATAGTAGAGGATTAGGATTTGAGGCGTATGATGAAATTTTGTAATTACAGAGAGAAAGATTGCCATGTTTAAACAGTAACTGTACCCCCTCTAAACGAGGATCTTTTCTAGAACTGGGTATGAATTATCAGTGAGTCATGAAAGAAAGTGATCAAATAACCAATATTTATGATAAGCTTTATTTTAAAGACTGCTATTTCTAATGCAAACTAAAAATATCCTCACAAATGGGAAGACAAATTATTTAAGATTTTAACCGTTGTCAGGAGAATGGACAAAAGTGCTAAATAAAATCTAGGGGTAAAAAAAAATCCATAGGTAGTATCATAAGAGGAAACATTTTGTTTGCAAGGAGAAATATAATAAATGGTAACATTACAAATTATCAAGTGGTCATTCAGACTTCGATGGACTGAAGGTTTCATTACAAAAGAAATTTTCCAGGAAGCTTTTCTCCAGAAATACGGCTTCTGCAATAGCAACCCAGCTCAGTTGCACTCAGTCTTGGGCATTTTTTCATTTTCTCACCTGCTGTATGTTGGTGGTAGTTCAAAGGGCAGCAAAAGACAGAAGTGTTTTCTGAAGTAATGTATGAAATATTAGCTTTTTTCAGCTCAGGTCCTGAGGGAGGTCAGGGTGTGTAATGACAAAAACATCTCCGTATCATCAATCATTAAAAATAAATGAAGGCTGTGATGTTGAAAAGATATAAGTAACTAAAGAAAAAGAGACATATTCCTCCTTTTTTTTTTCCTTCTGAGGAGCAAAAGAAGAGGAATAAAACCCTTCAAAGTGTGAGGGTTTTTTGTTTGCGTGCATTTTACCCATGAAGTTGCTCAAATGCAATGATTTTCGAGATAAAAATAAATAGTCAGTTGTCCAAATATCAGTAATTAGACGTATGTGACTTTCTGTCTTTCGTTTTTTACAGTTTAATGTATTGCTGTCATTAATTGAGTCAGAAGCAGTAAACTCCAGTTATATCACAGTGGCTTCCTGCATTGCACATTCAAAGCAACAAACTTCCCCTCTAAAATCTGTGCTTCCAATAAAAGGCTTAAGGTCTTCAACAACTTATTGATTAGGATAAGAAGCAATTCGTAAATTCTCAGACATTCAGTTTAAGTGTCACTGGCCACCAGACTATATGAAAAGGCTCTTCTCAGTCTGCCTGTTTGGAGCTCTTTCTATCCATAGCACAGAATGGAATAGATTTCATCATAACTAGCCATGCTCACACAAAAGAGGGATTAGAGAAGACATATGAAATGTTCTCCAGACATCAATCCTGGAAGTTTCTTTATTTAGTGTAATTTTTAGTCTGCTGAAACAGAAGACCCATGCCACGGATCAGCTTGGGTGGGCATCCTTTTTTAAACGCTTTAGATAAAATATATGGTAGATATGAAAGAGAAGCCAAGGTCTTTCCCATTCCTCCCTTTCTTTCATCCTGATGTGTCAGCACAGTTTATCCTAATAAACACTTGCTTTCTTGTAAATAATTTTTTGAGCTGTTTTACTATTATCTCTTTTATCTGCACATCTTAGGCCCAGTCATAAATACATGAGTGCATGCATATAATGTACACTGGTGTGTGCATGCATAAACATATATTCTTGAAGGTGAAGAAAGAGCTGAACAAGACAGGTTCTGGAAAAAAAAATAATCACCTAACTGGGGAAGGTCAGAGCACAGCAGCAGTAACAAAACCCCTTCAGGTCACTCTTTTTGCATTTTTTCCCTGTAAAGCCAGACCTGGGGAAGTAGGGAAGAAGTGTTTGCCTCCACTTGCTGCCCTTCTCCAGAAGAGGCGGAGGCTTGCCTTTGCCAAGATAAACATGAGGCAAGAGATTAGCCTGAATCAGAAACTTGGCTCCTTGACTGTCTCCTGGCCTAAAATCCTGTGGTCCTTGCTCTGGTTGTCACCTCCTGCAGCTCTCCATAAATATCCCTGCTTCTCTCCCTGTTGCTACTTTCAGAGGTATCATAGAATGAAAGAATGGTTTGAGTTGGCAGGGACTGTAAAGAACGTCCAATTCCAACCCCCCTGTCATGGGAAAGGACATTTAGGGTGCTCAAAGCTACACCCAGCCTGGTCCTGAACACTTCCAGGGATGGGGCATCCACAACTTCTCTGGACAATCTGTTCTACTGCCTCACCACCCTAACCATAAATAATTTATAATAGATAAACAAATATATCATCTAAATCTTCCAGCATGCAGGGCCTTCTCTAGAGTTCACTGTGTGCAGGACTGGCCTCCCCCTGCTGTGGAGCAGTTTTGCCCCAGCTCCCAGATGCCCTGTGAGAGAAGAGATCCAAAGGCCTGGTCTATGTGTGTCCTTCACATGTAGCATTTATGTTTGAAAAAAGAGGATTTTCCATTCACTCACATACTTTGAGAGCAGCTGAATTTTCTGTCAGCTTGTGGATGATCTGTCCATTTTCTTTCTCTTTCCTTGCCACTTTACTACCAGATGTAAGAGGTTGGAAAGAAGACAGGATTCACAGAGCATTTCAGTGAAATGCAGCTGTCCCTACCTTCATCAGTTCCTTGTTTCCATATCCAAACTAAGTAATAAGGTTTGCAAAAAATGCTGAGTCCAAATTTTTCACATTTCTTTATAGAACATTATAGATAAGGTATAGGAGTAGAATTCTTAGTGTCAGAAGAGAATGATTTTATGTGCAATCACTGTAGAAGAAGATAAATGTTACATGAACAAAGCAAGAACTTAAACAGAAATGTATGAAATAAAAGAAAATTTGTCTTTATTTCTCTGCACATTTTGTCACTTTACTGTTATGGCATACTCCTTTGATTTGAGTTGCTAAGAGGATTTCTTACATTTCTTGGAGATGAATTAGGATTTTTTTTCCAAACCAGAAATTAAAAAATAGCATATTCATAAGTCCAGAAAGACAAAATTTTAGTGGTGTTTATCTACAGTACAGAGAAAATTGAAGATTTTATCAGTCTGGCCACAGAAAACTGTTGCTGAAATTTAGAAGCCCAGTACTTGATCCCAAAAAAACACATTTATGCATATACAGAGGAAATATTTAGAAAATGTCCTTGTGATGCAGACCTTTTTTGCATAAAATGATACTTTGTCTTTTAATTTTCCCAGTGTCTCAAATAGTTTCATTCACACCACTGTTAAAATAGCACTGACATTTGGCTATATAGTGTATGAGGATTCTATTGGCTTTAACAATTTCCTTATGACATTTTTTTAAAGAATAGCATTGGTTCTCTTATTTTAAAAAGTTAAGAGAATGAATCTTATGTAAGTTTAATGGTTTGTGGAGTGGTTTAGAGAAATGCTTGCTCTTCACTGAGTTGGAAAACTACTCTCTACATTTCAGGTAAATAATGTCCTAGTAATCCTAAGTGATGACTACATTTCTCATACTAGTTCTGCATAATAAGTGTGCACTTCTAGTGTGACTGACAATTCAGCACAGCCATTACTCACCGCTGAAGAGGAAAACTAAAAAGCAAAAAAGTCCCCAACCAATCAAAACCAAAAATCAGGATATGTGAAAAAAAGCCAGAACTGTGGAACCAAACTTAAACCTGTATTTCCAGAATCTAATTCAAAAACTACTGAAGCTATTCAAAAATCATTAATTTAATGAAACACTAGGATCTTTCTCAGTAAATAAGCTTGTACATTTTGGTTTTTACTTCCACTGTGCCTGAATCTATCTTATATTTAACACATGCTTTCAGATCTCATTTGGAAGCCAGCACCGACCAGTGGAAGCGATTACATCTCTCTCTTCAGGAACTTTTGGCATGGCTGCAGTTGAAGGAGGATGAATTAAAGCAGCAAGCACCCATTGGTGGAGATCTGCCCACTGTGCAGAAGCAGAATGATATCCATCGGGTATGTTTTTGGGTTTTTTAATTATCCTTTGGTCATTGCTTTTTCCTTTGCAGGCTGGTGCTGCATGACACAGTCCTTGTTGGAAAGAATTCCAGCTATAGCTTTCAAACACAGCAGAGAAAATTCACCCTCTGGAGAAGGAAGTGCTAGCAACCATGACCTTCAGAATTTCATAGGCAGGCAGATTTCATAGCCAGAACAATTACTAACCTAGTAATCCTTGAGGATTAAATAAGTTGTTCTGAATTTTTTTTCTAGATTGGGTATTCTGACCTCACTTATACTTTTTGAAACCTTAGTTTGGATCTTAGGGACATTTGTGTCAAGAGTAGCTGATATCAGCTCTTTTGCACAACTCTGCACCATGAAACTATTGTGACAACTCTCTGTGGTTTCATCAGGGAATTCTTATGGAAAGACCCTAGCATCATATGGGCACCATTCTAGACTAAAATTGGTATTAAAAGGGAATGTAAAACGCTTGTACAGGAAATTGTTTGTTTGTTTGTTTGTTTTAACCCACCAAATGAACAAGCCCCAGAATAATACTTCAGAACAATTCTTCATACAAAGATTCACACTGATTTTTTGTTGTGGTGAGGGTATGTTTAAAGTATGTCCCCTGTGTTTAACCAATTCACACCAGTCTCATGCTAACCCAATGTCTGCCTTCACCTAAACAGTCTTTAATTTCATATGCTTTGAGGTCTATTCAGGTCTGAGTGTGAAATCACAGTTCTGGTATCTCGATTATACAATATACATTCAAGTTCTCCTCTCCTTCATCTCTGTGTGTCTTTAATTTAAATAATGATATTATAGTAGGTTATTACTTCCTGTTTGATGTCTGATTATTCTTCAGGGTGCTATCTAAAAAGTTATTTCAAAGAAATGTAATTTTTATAGAAAAATTTAAGTTATCAGTCTGACAGCTTGATTTCATGAGAAGACAATATTCCAAATCCAATGGTCATCCTCTCAAAACATTGTGCTGGATATATAAATTCCTTTGTGAAACTTGCCACCAAAAGGTATTGTTTCTGAAGTTCCTAAATCTCTGATTTTATTGCTTAATGGAGAAATGTGAAATGGCGCTTTAAAGCAAAATAGGATCAGTGTTTTTTCTGTTCATCAGGTGGCTGTATATAAATATTGCTGTAATATATTGTCCTTTCTCATGGGGAAAGACATATTCAAGAATAGATAGTGAGATTAAATTTGCAGAGCAAACCTGACATATCTTGCTGCTTTAAGACCCTGAGTTTGTGAAAAGTCGGGAAGAACTGTTTTCAGCCAGAAATGGATTTTTCCATAGGCACACAGGCATTCATCTACTGCAGCAAACTGGTGGGAAGTAGTGTCAGTATGGTTTGTCAAGAACCTATCTTCACCGAATGATTGAGAAAGCAAAAGAGAAAGATGAACAAAAAGCATCTCTCTCAGTGGCAAATTTTTCTAAGATAATATAATGCTTTTCTGCAAGGGGCATCTTTGTCACATTTCCTAGGTCTTCCCTCTGGAGAGGTGATGTGTAGGATGTGTCTGTCTCACAAGATTTTGTGTGGGACTTAAAACGCTATCACAGAGACAGCAAGGTGAAAACATCCATGACTTTACAGGGCAGCACCGTTCCTTTTTTTCACCTTTCCCCTAAGAAAGTTAAGATGTGTGATACATAAACATGAAAGTTAAGAGAAGCCTGAGGTCTGTTTTAGCCATAAAGTAGCAACTTCCATGAAGTAGTTTTAAAGCCCATCCAGAATATCAGGATGAAAGAAACAATATAGATGTTGCTTTAACTCAGCATGACATTAGCTCAAACTCCTTCTCCAAAGACAACTCTTGAGCCAAAATAAGAGTTGGAGAGAGATTTCTATAGAATTGTTACAACAAAACTTTTTCCATCTAAGTAATATTTAAGTAATTGAAAACATTTTCTCCTAGACAGAAGATTTTTTTTTAATCTAAAGATATTACTTCTTATAGTATTCTAGTATTTTATATCACTCTAGAAGCAGTTTAAGGGTTTCCAAGAATTCATTATAAAGGTGGCAAGTCTTCAGTGATGAACTAAATGATCTCTGTCACACACCAAACAAATGAAGTATTTAGAACTTTTAGGGATAAGAATTATTGAATAAAAGTAAGATACCATGATTAGGGGCAAAATGACTTAATAAAATAGCTCTCACTTCTCTTTCTTAACTTCTCTGCCATTTGCAGGTATATAACACAGAGCTTTGGTCATCCTGTCTAGTATCAAAGCTAGAATGCTTTAGTTCCTTTTAGAAATATGTCTTTTTCCTTTGTCCCTTCTGTAGCACTTCAGAAGCATGAGTGTAGGTATGCTGTTCCCTGTGAAAAAAAAAACCAAAACAGAATACTTGAAGTTAATTTGCCCAGTCTGATCTTCAAATATCTATGACAGAGAAGGNTACCTAGCTGAAAACTGGAGCCCAGTACTGGAAAACTGTTTTGGAGAGGTTTGGGCCTTTGCTTAAGAGCAGGGTTTCGCCCTCAGAGTGTTGGATGAGACGCCAAACAGTAGTTGAGAAAAAGTATCTGCTGACTGTTCATTTTGTTCTCCTGAATGTCACCTCTGGAAATTAGTCTTCAATAAACTAGAGAAGTATCTATCAGATCTGACCAATCTTTTAAGTGATTAAAACTTCCAATTTTGGTTTTTCTTCATAAGTACAATGTTTTTCCTTCAGTGAAGGGTTGTTTTTGTCAGGTAATGCCAGAACTGAACCCAGGTAAGTTCTTCACTTGAGAGGTGAATAAACCTCATCCGAGGAACTCTATTTATATGCAGTTTTATTGATTCAATTTAGAAATATCACAATGAATACCAACATGATTTTATTCCCGAATCTTATTTCTAAAGAAATATTGCAAGCTGATTTTGCTTCTTTCCCTTAAAGGTAAAATTTAAAGAGCAAACATATTTAACCTCTCTATCATTCAGAAGACCATCTGGAATACCACAGAGATTCATAAAAGAGACAGAAAGAAGTCAGTTCTTACCACTGGAGTGCTCCTAGTTGCCAAGATTTGCTTTAAAATTTTTAAGAGTAGGATTCAGATGAAAATTTCAAATTCTTGAATCTGTGCCAGAAGAGAGCTGAAACTCAACTGAGAGCAGGGGTATCCATGCAGTGAAAATCATTGTTGTGTTATAAATGTGAGGTGCTTTTTAGACAAGACAATTTGGAATGTATCCCAAATACACCCACATAACTGGTAGTTGTTTGAACTTATATATATAGTAGGTCATTTTTTCGATTTTTGGTGTCTCAAGAAATTGTCTCTATTCCAAAGTCTTAGAACGTGTGGGGAGGAGTGGTGCTGGTGACATTAGTCAATGATAAAAAATACTCTTGTTCTTCAAAATATTATTTAATTATCTTACATTTTTCTTTATTTTACTAAATATCATAATATTGCTTCAGTGAAATTGAATTAACGACTGTGTGAATGTTACTGTTAATCTAATTTAAGTAACTCAGGCATCGTGCAGATAGCCTGCTATGTCTTTCATTCTTTTAAGAGTTGCCTCATTTGCTGTGTAGTGATTTTATTAACAGCATAAATAGCATTTATGAACATAGAAGGTGCTTATTAACAATTCCATGGAAACCCTTTCACATGAAATCTGTAGTATCACTGCCTAAGGAGGAGTGTAGTTCCTACTTCAAAACACTTACCAATTATGGGGCCACAGTTGATGTCTACATTTAACAATTGGGACAAACGCTATATTTTGAAAAGCATTCTGTTTGGCAAACACGATGAATTAATCTAATTGTACTCCTTCTCTTTAAAATACATTGAAAGCAAAAATGCCTGTTTTTTTAAATAACAGAGATTAATGTTAGTTTTACTAATGCAACTCTTTTCTCATTGCATTCTCATTTTTCAATTTAAACAATCATTGTTTCTACATTTAAAGAGATTTAAGGACACTCATGAGGTGGTAGTAGAGGTCTGAGATAAGCTGATCAATATATGCATTATTAAAATGGTGGACAGAATGCCATTAGTGCTGTAGTGTTGATGACAAATAGACATGCTTAAATAAAGTAGTTTACTTACTTTTTTGTCAGGTCATGCATTATGCGTATTCGATTTCCTCTACAGTCACCACCAAGTGTGGAAGAAGTTAAGGAATTCAATGAAATTAGCCTGCAATCATTAGTTGTACATTAGACATTCATTGAGGCTAATTCTGCTTTCAGTGATCGTCTAGTTATTATAAAGACGTATTTGTCAGGCCTCTAGATAGATGAATTTTCCTCCAAAAAAAAGAGAAAATGTCTTTTTATTGCTACTTATGATTTTTACTGGTAGTGTATACATATCTCCCAACAAAACTTTAATCCGAAAAGCAGCTTTATCTTCATACAGTAAGAAGTTTTTTTGAATGGGTTAGTATGAAATGAGCATTCATTATTTTTAATGCTGTTCTGTGCTACTGCTTCAGCCTCATGTTTTTTTCATTCTCTTCTTTTCAAATTTCTTTAATTGAAACATATTTTAAATTGGTAGAAATCTGCAGATCAAAACTAGGGAAGGAGATGAGAACTGTAAATATATCTTCACACTGTACTGTGCATGATTCTATAAATCAGGATTTACAGACTAAAATTGCCTCCACCAGCTCCAACATTCAGAGTGGAAAAGTTGGGGGGAAAAGAAGTTTAACACATTGCCTGAGTTTTCCTTTAATAATAAAGAAAGACACTTTTTCTGCCTGTGACAAAATATAGAATGTGCAGTCAAAAGTTCCTTTTAGCATTTCTCTATTGTTTTGAGGAAGATACAATGAATCCTGCCCACAGGGTTTATGGGTTTCATTCCACATATGTTCTTGTTCTGTTGCATAAGAGATACAGGAGGATTCTGGCTTTGAACCTCTTCTGGAAAGATAATGCCACTCAGTGTATTTATTGCTGTAGTTTTCTGCAAAAACAGTACAAGCTGAAAGAAGGTATTTTTTGTCTTTCTCCTGGTGTGCACATGTACAGAGCCAGGGGTGACCTGTCTACAGCAGCAGTACTCCTTACAGCAGCGCTGCTCATTCCCAAATGCATAATTCAGAGGTGTTTCTGGCTTTTAACTATCCTCCACATCAGTGTATTTCTGTGTTCCCCTGGAGTATCAGTGACTCCTTCCTGCTGTTGGTGTGTGTTTGCAGAACAGACCTTCGTGCAGGTGCTTCCTTTTTGACTGGTTTGGGGCATAGACATTGCGGAAAAATAATACATCTTTGGAAACCTTTCTAAAGCATATCATATCTTTAAGCTGTTACACCATTTAATGCTTAAAAAACATTGGTTTCAGTGAGTTTGACTGTCGATGTTACTTTTAACACTACCAGCAGAGAGCAAAGCACACAGTCCATGGAAATTACTGTGTTGGATTTTAAGTTATGTTCTGACTTACTGAACCTGCAGACCTGCCACACCATTCTAGTGAGACAGGATGATGTGAGATGAACACAAAGGCTAATTCAAGAAATAAATTTTCCCCATTTGGAGGCATGAAAAATTCTTATTATATGTCCTCTTTCCATTGCACTTCATGCAAGAGTCAAGTATGAATTAGAAGAATTATAAACCTAAAAATGTCTAAGTTTGACATTTTTCATTCAGCCCTGTAGTAACTCCACTCAGTTTCTATGCAAAAAATGCCCAGTGGTCGTTTACTATATACAGGACACTTCTTTATTTGTGTAAATTGGCATTGGTTTTAAAGGTCAACATGATTGTTTAAAACATTTATCTCAGGTATTGCTATCATATCAATTAATATATCAATAATCAATTATTATTATCATTATCAAATAACAGATTCTCTTAGGATAGCAGATAGACTGTGAATAGATTCCAGTCCCATTATTGTCCTTGACACAAAATGAAAATTTTTTGCACTGTTATTTCCTTCAACAAAGGAGACTTTGCTGAAGGGTTTTCCCAAGAACTTTTACCAACTGTATGGTTAGTTCTTGACCATTTAATAAAAAGTGTATTTAAATATTTATAGAATAATGTAGTTATTTCCTTACGTTTACTTCCCTGAAATGTGTAAAGAACATTTTACCTCTGTGTGCTCATATTATAAACTGTACATGTTCCCACTGTTAGTTCTGGTAGGTATTTCCTTTACAGAGAGTCACATGCCAAATATAATTCTAAGTGTAATGAACTTTTTAATATTGAAATTATAATCCTTCATTAGTTCACATAGCAATACAAATTTTGTTTAATAATTAATTTAACTGAACTGGTGAATTTATTATGTTACAAGCTTATATAATGCTGGTGTTGTAATGAGAATTTTCTAATCCCTGCAGTAAAATATCTGTTTTCTACCCATGGCATATGGCTCTCCTTTTTTCAGTATTGTGTTTTGTGCTACACTGTACTATTAAATTGCCTGCATATTTTACCTCTATGCTGCTGGAAACAGTATGCATTCAACAATGTTTCATAAATGCAGAAAAAAACATTGAAATAAAAGACTGGTAAGAACCATTTAGAGAAATTCACTGCAACATGCAGAAGAACCAATGCAACATGCAACCCACAAGCCGGGTTTCATCTGCATTTTTGTGTGGTGTACATTTGGAATCAGATTAATAGACTCTTGTATTGTCATTAACAATAATAGAGAAATGAAGAAATAAATACTGAGATGTGTATACTTTCAGTGACCTACCAAAGCTTCTCATGCTTAATCTCGAGTGACTTACTCATGGTCATTCAAGAGCAGGGTGTAGAAGAGAGTAAAAGAGTAAAACGAGCTGTTGCTAAAGAAAGAAAAATGCAGTATGCTGACAGCACATTTGCCCTTTTGAATACATAGTGATTTTAGGTTAAGCAAAAGCTGATTCTTTTAATTTGTGTGTGTTTTATTGGTCCTTGTCATACACACGCGGAAGCTGCTGCTGGAAATTTTGTTCTGACATTGCTATTCTGACTTGGTATTTCCTTACAGATCCACTTACAATAATTTTGTTTCCTAGACCTTCAAGAGGGAGCTAAAAACAAAAGAACCTGTTATCAGGAGTGCCCTTGAGACTGTGCGGATCTTCCTGGCCGAGCAGCCCGTGGAGGCAGTGGAGAAGGTCTGCCCAGAGCCCAGAGGTAATTGAAGCAAGAGCAGGGTAATAACACGTTGCTGGGAAGATCAGTGATGATCAGCGATGATTAAATAAATCCTGCCAGCCGCTCTGAAAGCATTCCTTTTACACTCCGAGCTGAATGCCAGTATTCAGAAACTAAGCTAAAAATATAGATGAAAGCAAGCCTTAGCAATCCTTCTGAACGCTGTGGTACTAAATAGACATGCATATTTATAAGCAGATTTTGAAACTGCCTTTAAACCTTCAGGACCTGTCTATAATTATAGCCTCATTTGTGGGCTCAAAGCTGCAATTTAAGCTAAAATTCACCTTGTAGTCTCAGTACTACAGGAGATCCCAAATCCACCTAATTGCAGCAAAAGCCTCACAGTGATTAATATTTATCTATATGCAGATATACCGTGCTGAATCAGCTGATAAACTTCTAGCTACACCTTGCATGTTTCAAAATGCCTTTATGTACTTAAATGCATATTTTGCTGATTTTTATGGTGGCAGGTTTTTAGTTTTTTAAGAGATTTTGAAACAAGAATACATGAATAAAACAAATTTTACAGGTGCCTTTGGCTATGAGGAGTTTCTTTCTGAGATTTGAATTTATCCAGATGACAACTGGATATATTCTAAGACAGAATATGTCTTAAAAGCCTCTTCATTTTCACATTTAGATCTGTCACCTGAGGAAAGAGCCCACAATGTCCCTAAACTTCTGCAAAGGCAAGCAGATGAGGTCAGAACTGAGTGGGATAAGCTGAATCTACAATCTGCTGATTGGCAAAAGAAGCTCGACGATGCTCTGGAAAGGCTGCAGGGCCTTCAGGAGGCAATGGATGAACTGGACCTGAAGCTGCGCCAGGCTGAGGCTTTCAAGGGATCCTGGCAGCCAGTGGGGGATCTGCTGATTGACTCCCTGCAGGATCACTTGGAAAAAGTCAAGGTATGTGTCAAATATCAGTATTTCTGAGTGTCAAATCGTTCATTGTGTGAATCCCCATATCAGTAATTATCTTTTAGAGTGAGAAATTGGTACCTTTGTGTCATAGTGATTTATATTAAAAAGTGCATATAAAGAGTTTTAGAATTTCAGAAGTTAAAATGCAATGGGATCCTCATTGAGAATGTCTGTTCTAACATGGTTAAAAGCACTATAGAAATCTGTAAAAATCCTCAGCACACTCACTATAAACTCAGGGGATGCAAAATTGGCAGTTAAAGAAAGCAAAATAAAATAGATAGGAGAATATATGATAAAATACTATTGAATTAATTTTTTTCTTTATTATATTTTCTTAAGTATGTTAAATACATAATTGTTTTTATAATTGTAGAGCAGAGTTTAAATAATTTAAAATGTATGGTTCTTCATGATGGTGGTATTTGCTCTCTGTCTTTTTTTGATAAATAGGCTTCATAACTAAAGATAGTCTTTAAAAAAAGCAGCAATCCTGGAAAAATTGTCGTTATTTTCTAGAACTTAATGCTTACCTGCTTTTAAGGGTTGTTTCATAAAATCATTGCTTATGGAGAAACTTGGGCAGATTTGTCCTCTTTCAGCATGACTGCCATGGACAGACTTGATAAATAATACAGGATTCCTTCAGCCTGAGCACAATAGAGGCAGTTGCCATTTTGATAAGAACAAAGTGCCTCTGTTCCAGTCACATAAATGGGAATCATCAGTCATTTTGAAAGAGACCTGAGCTAACTGTTATTTTCTCTAGATGAACATTAGGATCTAAGATAGAGGAAATAGAATGACTAATGGCAAGAAAAAAAATGCCTCAGAAAATCAAATGTAGTTTATTAAAATCAAAGTCCTCGAGTTTTAATCACACAGAAAGTTTAATGAGTGTCCTGTGCAGATGCTGTACAAGAACAAATGAAATAGTTAGTGGCTGATGAACAGCTAACTGCAAAATTTGTTTATCTTCATTTAAATTCATAAATTAACAGAAGAAATCTATTTATAAATTCTCAGAAAGAGCTATTACAACCATGGTTTGTTTTTGTTTTTTTTTAATTTTGAAGAAGATATCTTGAACAGAAACACTGAATCTTTGATATTACTGGAAAAAAAACCCAAATAATTTAATTCTAAATCTGCGAGCAGGTGTGTTGACTCTATAATTATAGCTCTGAGTACTGTTATGGCTTAAAAATAAATAAATACATTCTAGATAACATAATTAATGACTTAATAATTGATTCACTTAAGAGCCAAATACTTTTCCTTTGCAAATGTTTCAGTTAAAAGCTAAATTTGCTGAAGTTATGTAGCCTTCAGTTTAAAGTTGTTAGTAAAAAGTAAGATTTTTTTCTATATAAACAGTATTATCAGCCAAACATTATCCAATCAATGCATTATCTATGTCTCATCCTTGCTCTGGTTTTCATGATGAGCATCACAATGACTGATATTACAGTACGAGGCAAAGTATCTAACTTCTCTCTATACAGCTAAGAAACTCAAGCACCTTCTGAGCAGAGCTTCAAAACATTGGTCATATGTGATTGCATTTCTTGCAAATCTTTCTCTTAATTTGGATCACAATAGCTTTCCCAAACCTAACTGATGAATAACTTCCTGGGGAATGTGTTTAACTTAGTTCCATTTGTCAGCGTCCTTTTTAGTTGCTGGAGCTGCTAAGGTCATGGTATAACTTTGAACTCACACTAAATAGTGGATCCTTGGTCAGTATTAATGTATTATTATTATTACACATGATCCATCTGCATTAATGCAGGAATTGGTGTTGATCTCTGATTCAGGACAAGAGATAGTTTCACCCGTCTGCTCCAAAGGATGCAGCCTAGTCTAGAGGCTATCTATAACCAAAGTATTCTTCAGACTTCTCTGCTATCACCTGTTATTCTCCCTTTTTTCTTCTCTCATATGAGTGGTCTTATCTGCAGACTGAACTGTAACTTCCTTTCCTAATAGCACACATTTTTTCTGTCTCCCTTGCAAGCATATCTTTCTGTCCAGTAAAATCCAAACCATCATTTAACTGTCTTAAATTCAGTTCAAGCCCAAATGAGTCTATTATTTGTCCCTTAATATCCATTGTCTGATAAGTTTGATTGTAGCTCAGATCATATTTTAGATATGGCCTATGATTTCTAATCCCCTCTGCAGCAAGTTCAATAATGCTTTCTCCTTGCAATCACTAACAAAATGTTCTTTTCACCAGCATGTCTGGAACACTTAGAGTCTCATGGGACCACCACTCAGATTTTATATTAGCTTTTGCTGCTATGCAATTGATATGCAATCAGGCCTACCTCATTCACTTGGTATCTTATTCAAAGACCCATTCCAGGAATTGATGGCAGAACCATTTTGTCTCTCATTTCTTCCCCAAAGATTCTGCTTTGCCATCCAAAACCATGATAATGGTTATACTAGCAGCATGCAACAATCATTACATTGTCATGCTGATACCTCCTCACTGGTTTGTTGTCTCTCTGTGGACATCTGCTGAGAAATACTAATAGAAATTAGTACCCAGAGGAAGTTTCAGGTTTTTACTTGTCCACTCTGGAAAGTTAGGTTGCTTAAATTAAAAGCCACTGTTCTAGGATGTTGTGCACAGAGTTTTGTGACTAAGAAGCCAGTTTTAATGGTGTGGTAGATGGCTACTCTCAACACACTCAGGAGAGCACAATGCAAAGCACTTTTTTCTGCCAGTGATATTTTAACATAGCACTAGCAGCAATATAACTGTTTCTGTCATACGCAGCACTGTAAGGGAACAGCTGAGCCTCTAGACTCCATGAATATAACTGTCGTGGGGGGAAGCTGGGCGTGTCCCAATTTAGGAAAACTCGAGAGAGGCTCAGGAGATGGCCGTTGTAGAAAACTCTCTTTAACTTTATTTTTACTACAGTATTTATAGATATGTACAGAGGTCAAGGGATTGGCTACACAGGTCAACACCCCTTCAACCTGGATGGTGGGCATCACCATCAATCATTTCTTCTCTCACAGGAGAAGTATGTAAACATTCTAAGAACAGACATTATTTACATCAAGGCTGCGTGTGAAAGTTCCACAGAAAGACAAAAACCAGAAAACTCAAGGCAACATATAACTATTTTTA
This sequence comes from Cyanoderma ruficeps, assembly GCA_008694505.1. NCBI lineage: Eukaryota > Metazoa > Chordata > Aves > Passeriformes > Timaliidae > Cyanoderma > Cyanoderma ruficeps. The sequence goes on along the minus strand of VZDJ01007754.1, from coordinate 41,067,754 downwards.
ACCCCTGTAAAACAAAACAAACAGATTAAACCAAATCCAAAAAAATCCCAAAAACTCAACAACAAAAACAACAAAGAGCAGGCAGTAGTGTCTGTGGTTTCTTCAATTCAAAGCAGAAGTGCGTATCTCTAGAACCCCTTCCAAATTAAGGGCAAAGGATTCATGTAAAATCATGTAGACTTTTTTTCAATTAACTCCAGTCTGGTATTGGATAATTAGTTCTTCTTGACTGTCACAAAAAGAGGGCACCTTGACTCAGTATAATGATTGATAACTGTGAAAAGCAGAACAGAATTTAGTGACAGAAGTCTTGTATTTATCTACAAGGAATTTTCATGAAAGTCTTAGTCTTGCTACTTAAGAACTGCTGGTTGTTCTTGCAGATTCACATTTATAGTTATGAGTAAAGCAGTTACATGGACTTTGTGTGTAGAATATGGACCTTATGTATAGATTATGGACTTTGTGTATTTAATGTAACAAGGATATTCATAAAGGCTGCAAGTATCCTTTTAAATTCTTTTGTCAAAGCCTATTTACAATTTTAATGCAATTTATAGTTGAATTATATGCTGTTTATTTCAGACTTTCTTCAGCTTAATTGACAGTTGAAGCCAACTGTGTCACTGACAAATGTTCACTGGAAAATGTCAGCCTGAAATTTATCTATTTGTAAAACAAATAGAGTTTTCAGTTTTTCATAAATCATAAATGAGCTGATCACTGATGTGCTCATCATCAACTCCAAAATGACTCTCTGTGTGCAGGGACTGGGGACAATCCTTTTGTCCCTAGTCATCTTTCCTCAAAATGAGACAAAAGTAAGACAACCCATTCAAATATTTAGTTGTGTTCATATCTAGCCATAAGAAGAAAATAAATAGATTGGTAAAGATTAACATTCCATATTATTACAAGCATTTTAATACTAAATCAGCAACCTGAATTTCAGAACACTGAATGAGGGTGGGTAGTTCATTTAGATAACAATAATAATAATAAAATAATAATTTTTAAGTCTTATATATTCTTCTGTAGTCCACATTGGTGCTGTTCAGCTAACTGCTGTGCTGCAAAGAGGTATTTCAGCAAAGTGAACTCTTACAGTGCTGTTATGAGGGAACTGTGCGGGCAGCTGCCTACTGTGGAGATTCTGACAGCAAAGTGAGTTGAATTTCTAATTTAAGTTCTCATCCCAAAATTATTTTAAATGCTTGAGTAATTGGTAATTTTCTATCCTTCCCCAAAAAAAGGAATGATTTTATGATATGGAGCTATTAGGGGTCACATAGAGGGAGATTAATGAATGACACCTAGAAGCAAGCCAATATTCCCCATTCATCCCCTCCTAGCAATGGAGATGTGTACTTGAGATCAGTTTTAAATAGATCAATAGAATCTATGGAAGAAATAATTACTGGAAGATGTATTGAATAACCAGAATTTCCAATCAGCTTGATATCAATAGCAGTGCCAGATCCTTGTTAAATGAAATAGAGGTCAGATTGCAATGTGATGCCTATTCTCTTGTTAATATTTGCTAGCATAAAATTATGCTATGGACCAAATTAAGTTAGTCCAGTCCATGATGTAAAATGACATTACACATATAGCAGCTTCTGAGATATTTTTTCATTCTCATTCTTTACTGACAGACTTTCTACTACAGCTACACTCCTTGCTATTCTTAGTTCTAAAAACCACAAAAATGCTGACGTATTTCATATGCAGAGTTTTAGACTATGAACTATGATTTAATTAGGTGTTTTCAATTTGTTTGTACAATTAGAGGATGACAGCATCCATTGGTTCATAGTTAAACAGGAAATTATTTGCCTGCAGTATAGGAGATGGAAGTGTTAAAGTTTTCTTCATACTACAACTAAAGTAATTAGTGTTACAAATGGCTCTCAAGCTTACACATCATTCTGTAATAGAATCATACAATAGTTATTTATGATATGTTCTTAAACTGCTTCAAAATGCATATACATTTTTTCAGTTTAATTTGAAGCCAGCTGTTACCACCAAGGGCTATAATCAATCTGGGTTAAGATCTTCTGTTTCCTTAAGTAAGTCTCCTAATAAGTTCTGTGCTGGACTCTGGGACTTTTAAAACTATTATATACAGAATAACTGTTTCCTACTAATGAATTTTTCAGCTTTCCAAAACCCAAAAATTAGTTCCTAAGAGAATTAAAGATGATCTTTCTAAACAAATTTTGTATTAGTAAAATATTTGTAGTTTAGAGATTGTTCTAAGGAATATAAAAGGAGACGTGATCTAATGGCATACTGGATGACCTATAGATTTTAAAAATAAATATGGTCAATAAAACCAGAATTTACAAAATATCAACTCTTCATCAACTGTTTTACTGATAATGTAAACTAAAACAACTTTAGAGTAAATAAGAGCACAATAAACTCTATTTTAAAATAAACCAAAACCATACGGAAATTCACTGGAACACTTTGACATCCTACAGATTTCCTTGCAATATATAATATTCCTGTGAACTTAAAACTGTTGGAGTTTGCTGTAATGAAAGAAATACTTGAAGTTTTTTCAATTTGTTAATGACTCAACTTTCAAGATGTTGTTATACATCAAAGACATTTCAGCTAGCCACATTACTGAGTTGGTAACAGCCTGACATGTTGTTTTTACCCTTTTTTAAATACATTTTTGTACAAGAAAGAATTCAGTACGTTTGTTTGGTTGTCACTGTTGAGGGCAAGTTTAATTTGCTAAGGTCTTTCTTAAATATAAAATTGAGTTAAAAACCATGAACTGTTTTGTCATGTAGTTGTACCAGCTGATTTTCGCTCTGTTACGCTTCTCAGCTTGTAGGAGATGAAAGTTACTCAGTTGTGTCTCGTGGTCTCTCAGTCTCATTTAAACAGCTTTTGAATCAATTTATTTTCTTACACAAAAAGAAATATGTTCAAAAATGGTTATTTAGTATATAATAATAGGTAGATTTTACTGATGCAAATTTAATTTAAAAATATAGTCTGCCTTCTGTTCGTTCTATATAATCAGTCAGATAAGATTGGAGAGTTCATTATGGTAATAGCCTCAATCTAAATCCATTTTAAATACCTGAAGCAAACAATCATTCCCTCTGCTGACTTCTTCTGCAATAAGTTATATATTTCTTATCTCAAGTTTAAATGCTACCACTGTATCTATAGTTTTTTACAGAGAGTAGATTACATAGGTTTTCTGTCTATATCAAGCTACCTGTTTTAAGGAAGAATCCAAAATCTTTTTTTCATAGGAATAGTAAGAATGATGATGAGCAGGCAGAGAAGTGAAATTTTGGTCTTCTAAAATTAAGACTGCTCTTCACCATACTACTTATTGAGAAACAGTAGCATAATTGTGATAGAGAAAAAGTAGCATTGCTCTGCTAACAAAGAAAAAAAAATGAGTGTTCTTTAATTAACTTTCTGAGGAATCACAACTAGTGTAAGAAGCAGCTACTTGTAGATCATTTTTCAAAAGAACAAGCACCTGGAAAAGAGCTGTACCAATTTAACCCAATTTCTATCAGATTTGTGTTAACTGTATTAGCACAATTATTAATAGAGCATATCAACTATTTTCTCTCTGATTAAGAATGTTTGGGCTAAAGAATACTGATAACTTTTCCCTGACAACTAGTGTAGGAAAATGCCTGAGCTGTAAAGAGGAAAAAAAGGTGACCAGTCAAGGTGGAAATCTTTTCTACCTCCAACCCAGTTTGGTAGAAAATGCTATTATTAGATCAACACATTTCATTTAGAGCCAGATTTTTTCCTTGTATGAATTCACCCTGCTGATTTCAGTGGGAGTTCAACATGCACATCTGCAGGCAGAATTTGACTTTTTAAGTATTGGCAATCTCTGATCTTGGTTTCTGATACCCTGCTGAGAGAACTGACAAATATGTATATAAAGACTTGTCTGTCATTTTATACCTCTGAAGTTCAGAATTGAGGTCAGACCAGAACATTTTTAAGAGATTTCTCTTTATCAGTTTATCAGAGGGAAGAATGAGACTTGAGCTTTTAGAAGGAGAATTAAACATTAATTTTTAAGTACCTAAGTGGCATGGTTATAGCAAGGACTCTGACATTTAGCATGGCTTTTTGTTTCAAGTTTGCCATATAAATGCATCATGCATAGATATTAGTCTGATGGTGAAATATTAACATTCCAAGACATGACATTAAATCAAAGATGCACTTGAACTGTTTTGGTTCTGTTCAAAAGCCTTATTTTTCTTATGACCTGGAAATGTAAATATTTATCCAAGAGGGAAAAGAAGTACAATGCGAGTAACAAATTTCTTCTTACTGTGGGACCATTTTATTCAGTCCTAAGTGAGTGTGGCACAGGGAGCTGTGTGGCTACAGGGAGCAAAATTATATCTAAGGAGTATTTATAACATAGCTCTGATCTCCTATATATAGTCTGCTATTGAAACATTCCTATGTAAAGAAAGAGGATGTATCAGATATTATATAACCAGATGCACGGACACTCACTGAGGCAGGGGAGGAGGGAAAAGGGAAGAGTACCAGAAGTGAATTTTAATGTTGTTTGTTTCTGTGATGAGGCATTTTTTTTCCACGAAAAAGATCTGTCAGTACTGTGTTTCTAATTACATTATTTCTTAAAGCATTGACAAAATAAATTCTTGGGAACTATCAAGTGTGCAGATTCTGTAATGGTATTGTTTCTATGACATGGGCAAATCAATGAGCAAAGTAAAATCAATTTATCAAGCTCCTGTGCTGATACCTAGTAATTGCCTAGGGACTGTTTGATGTAGGGAGTGCAATGAATGTTAGATTGCCTGGCATGTTTGTCAGGGACCAAATGAGTTACACATTTCTCATTTTCATCTTTATAAATTTAAGGCCTAATAGAGTTTTATTTAATTTTTTGGCCAAGTTTAACCCATAATAAAACTTTATAATTGCTACTTAGCACTTTTATAGTGCTTTTCATGTTCCAGATAGTATGAGTTAATTTTCTCAGCTTCTTTCAGAGACTGTAATAGAAGTATTATCACCAGTTCACAAACAGGGCAATTGAATCAGTAAAACTAATTTGTCAAGACAGCAATGCCACTCAAATTATTCTTATTCTCTTTATATTTTACCTGAAAATTGCTTTATTTTTCCTTGGGTTCAAATGTCCATTGGAAAAAAAAATGGTAGTTTTCATCAGTCACAGCAGGAGCCACTGTTGCCCACTTCCCCAACCCACAGCCTTCTCCCCCTGTGGCAGGGCAGCCACCCAAAAGGATTTCAGCCTGAATACCTGGAAATTTTGGCACTGCTCATGACAGTTGCCCAGCCTGTGTCTGGTGCTCTTACAGAAACCCAAGACATGCTTAATTTTTTAAGTTTTATTTAACTGTCTCCTTTTCAGCATTTCATTTTAATCTTCTTTCTTCCTTCATTAGCTTAAAAAGTAAATCACTGTCACTTGCAGTTCCTAAAATCTGCTGTCAGAACTGAATTCCTTCTCTGACACTGTTGAAAGATATTTTTGTTAGATGTAGGAAGTCTAGGAATTTACACCTCAAGTGGGCCCATGGGAATCTCATGTGGTTTAACAAGTGCAAGGTGCTGCACCTGGGTCAGGGGAACTCCTGGTATCAGTCCAGGCTGGGGGATGAACAGATGGAGAGCAGCCCCACTGAGAAGGATTTGGGGTAGTTGGTGGGTGAGAGGCTGGACATGAGCTGTCCATGGGCACTCACAGCCCAGAAAGCCAAACATATCCTGGGCTGCAGCAAAAGCCCCTTGGGCAGTGGGTGAGGGAGGGGATTGTGTCCCTCTGCTCTGCTCTGCTGAGTCCCACCTGCAGTGCTGCATCCAGCTCTGGGGTCCCTGCACAGGAAGGACAGGGAGCTGTTGAAGCAAGTGCACAGGCCACCAAGATGAACAGAGGAATAGGGCACCCCTCTAATCATCACCCTTAGCACAGAGGAAAGGCTGAGAGATTTGGGATTGTTCAGCCTGGAAAAGAGATGGCTTCAGGGTAACCTAATTGTAGTCTTCCAGTAAAGTCAGAAAGATGGAGAGAGACAAGACCACGTAGTGACAGGCAAGGGATAATGGCTTCAGACTTAAAGACAGTAGATTTAGACTAGATATTACAAAGAAATTCTTTACTGTGAAGGTGGTGAGACACTGGAACAGTTGACCTGGGTAAGTTGAGGATGCCCCATACCTGGAAGTGTTCAAGGCCAGGCTGGATGGAGGTCTGAGCAACCTGGTCTAGTGGAAGGTTCCCAGTTCATGGCAGAAGGGTTGGAAATAGAGGTCCCTTCTGACCCAAGCCATTCTGTGATTCTGTGTTGACTTGGTGTTTCACCCATGCCCACTCCCCATGCGTTTTACAGTGATGGTGAAAAGGTGGATTTGGGAGTTTCAGTATTAATTCAAGAGTTGGAACACAGAGCTTTCAACAAAGCAATTGGACAGTCCATCTGACCTGCATTCTTCTGGATGTTAGAGACTGAGTGGACTGTAATAACTTATTTTGGCCTTAAGCTCTATGAAAAACTTTATTCCCCACACCAGAGGTAAATATTATCAACTTTATGAGAAAAACATTATGGAATACTTACAGGTTAAATTTAAAGACATGAGAAGAGAAAGTAAATATTTCTTTTAAAATTAAAACATAGATCTCTATAAGCTTTTTGTTAGAAAAAAATGAGAAGTTTCTGAAGCTTCTTGTCTGAATTGTTTAATATTGGTGGAGTGTCAGAATGCAATCTGTGTTTTAGTACTCTCTAAGCTAAGCTTTTGTATGTATCCATATTTTTCCTCCTGAGCTACAGGATCTGTCTGCTGATATCTGGAAGCTGGAGATGTTTTGTAATGTTACGATACAGCTGTTGAAATCTTACTGGTTTAAACTTCTTTCCTTTTTTTTGTCAGTGCACTGGTTTCAAAACCCAGTTGGAAAATAAACCCCACTGAAAGTGCTCCCTACCCCTTCACCCTCCTCTCCATAAGAGGGAGACAAAAAAAGATTCTGGGTTAAGGACAATATACTTGAAAAGTAGCAATGAAATAAGAAAAACTAACAGGAACAGCAACAATATTAGTAACAAAAGTATACAAAATAAGAGTGTGATTTACATACAAAAAAGGATATTCACTGGCCAAGGCCCTGAGTGGCCACCGAGATAAAAGGCAAAAATGGTCCTGGATCCTCTATGGTGCCCTTTTTCACCCACCCCAGCCAACACCCCAGGTTTCTTCACAGAGGTGAGAATCCCTCTTTCCATTCCTCAGCAGTGACATGGAAGGTACAGAATAAGCTCACCCATCAGGCCAGCAGCTCCATCTGGTGCATGACCCCCAGCCCAGCCCCTGCCCGATCCTTCCCTGCTCTGTCTCATGACTGTGGTGAGAAAACCATCTCTGTCCATGCCAAAACTAGGAGAGTCAGTGAAATACAGCATTTGCCTTTAAAATGGCATGCTGCTTTACACCATAATAGAGATTTGCTTTGTAGCAACTATTTTCTGAGGACAAGGAGTTGCTGTAACTTGGAAGAGCTTTTGGTAATCACACTAGTTGTGATTCCTCAGAAAGTCAATTAAACATACATTGGTTACAAATTAACTAATAGGAATAGATGCCGTGTTATTAATGATTTAAAACAATTTGACTGAGTCTACAACCTAAGTATATATATTTTGCAAGTGTTTTTAGCTTTAATAATGCTGTCTGAAACCATACTGAAGGAAAACTTCCCTTTGCAAAATTTCCTTTTTATTTCCTGTGACTTTGATGTAGTCATTGTTAGACTTTGAGATCACACTCTGAAATCCTTCTAGTTACTTACAGTTCCTAGGTACTTCATCTCTTCTTGGTTGCAAAGTGACCGAGTAACTGACTTTGACTATATGGAAAAATTGGTGTGGAGCTGTTTACAGCACTTCAGCAATCATGGGCTCTGCCATGACATGGGTAGAGTTGTTTTTGCAGAGTGAATTACAATCTAAATTTGCTTATTTACTTTTCCCCCTCCATGGAGGAGAACACAATTTCAGAATAAATGGCAAGGCAGTAGCATAGCTTGTATTTGTTCAGGAATCATAAACCTCTGTATCAGCTGTTGATTTAAAATAAATAAATAAATAGCTCAAAATTTATAGTTACCCAGTCATCCGTGTTTCAGGATAAGTGCATCGATTTATTAGTGTGCTACTGTTCATTAAATTAGACATCCTAATAAATAAATATTTTCTGCTAGATATAACATTGCTACATATTATAGCTTTTTCCCTTGAGAGTTCAGAAAAGAAGAAAATTAATACCTGGCATTAGTTCATTTTTCATTTCATCTATTCAAATTTTAATAACCTTATTTTTAAAGAAATACTGAGTTAGTCTTCCAAATTGCAGAAAATAACTTTTGAAAAATGTAATGTTTTACTAATTTAGAAATACAGAATTCTGAATGGGAGAGAACTTAAAGGGAATTTAATTTTCTTTCTCCCCTGATTTTTTTTAACTGTTTTTATCTCAGAAGAGGATTTATATTCTACTGTAGTACACTCTTGCTTGGTCATTTCTAAGTTTATAAAAATATATAGGATGGAAAATTAAATCAGCTGAAATCCATTTTGTCTCAACACCGCTTGTCCCCAGGAGCACTACAATCAAATAAAAATACAGGGTGAGTTTAAAAGCAAGCTAAGTGTAGCATATTGAGCTAGTGTCTGACAAACCCAAGTTTCAATGAAATTTGAATCAGAGTACACCAAACCCCTCAAAGAAGAAACTAACTCATTTTGAATGAAAAAGATGGAGACATTTAAACTGTCCTGGAACAGTTCAGCCTTGCATGGTTTTAAATATAAAATGAGAGGAAATGCTCTGGCCCATGAATAGAATACTTCTGCACTTGGACAGTAGGTGAGCTGAGGGGGAGACTCCTCAGTGCTGGGAACCTGCTGTGGCCCAGGTGTCGGGCAACCACTCACTTTACTGTGTACATGGGTCCTGCTCTGATTTAGCTGCAGCTACTGCTTTTGAAAAACCTTCCCACAGCAGAAATTCTTCTGACACAGGAGAACTTTTCTCCCTAAGTCATCTCATATTTTCTTCACAGTGCCAGATGTTCTTTTCTGTCTCTTTCACAGAGAGTTGTGAGAATTGAGGTTTAACATAAGCCAGTGCTAGCGGGAGACTCTTCTGTTTGAGGGAATTCTTCATGAAAATGTCAGGCTGGCATGAGGCCACAGCCTTGTGTAAGTGCTGCTCACAGACCAGGGAAACAGACTTTCTCTGTAGGCACAGTTGGCCTTTTCTTGAAATCTGCTTCATACTAAGTGTGAGAAATACCCATGAAGGAACATGTAAGGACATGGATCATGCTCACAGTTGTGGTCATACCCAAGTCCTAATTGGATGCAGTCACAAGTGCAGAGTGAATTTGTGGATGTTAGTGAGAGGCCATTATCGTCTTCCAGAGTCACAATGACTGGGAAAAATTCTTGTGTCCTGGAAGAAAGCAAGTGTCACTCTCATCTTCAACTAGGACAGGAGGAAGGGGATTTACAGGTTATTCAGCCTCACCCAAATCCCTGGGAATGTGATGGAACAGCTAATCTTTTAAACCATCTCCAGGCACATGGAGGATTAGAAAGTTGAATTGGAGGCAGGTCATATGTGAGGTGTCACAGTGGTTGATTCTGAGTCGGTATCATTTAACATCTGCATTAATGAAATGGTCCCTGGGACAGAGCTCACCTTCAGTCATTTCCCACTTGATAAAAAAGTGGGAGGAACAGCCATTAGACCAGATGGTTCTGCTGTCACTCGTATGGACCTTGAGAGCATGGAGAATTACACTGAGGAGAATCTCATAAAGTTCAGCAAAGAGAAATGCCAAGTCCTGTGTCCTGGGGAGAAGAACCCCAAATCACAGTGCACACTCAAGCCCAATTAGCCAGAAAGCAACTCTGAAGAGAAGAGCCTTGGGATCCTGGTAGACAAACAGCTGACAGGAACACACTGTTACAATCCAGTTATTACAATTACTAGGGAGATGCCTCTGCCTGAATTAAGGTGCAAACAAGACCATATGCTGAAGTCGATAGTATGGATTTTATTCAACAGTAAAATATGAGGTAGAGAGATAGAAAGAAATAGAAAAGGATTGAGGGGGGAAGAGGGAGGGGAGAAAGAGTGTGAGAGAGAGAGAAAGAGATCAGAAGGAATTATAGTCACCACCCATGGATCCAGCAGTATCCCATTGATCCTTTTCGCCCTGGGCTTCTCAGTGGTGGGGGTTCCAAGGTCACTCAAAACTTCTCACCATTTATATATTTTAGCAAAAAAAAGGAATCAGTGCTCATTGGTACACAGTTCTCTCATCCTGTTGGTTAAATGATTCCCCTTGTTTCCAGTGCTAATTAGTCCCATACTTGTTCTTTCTCTTCATTTGAGACAGTGACCTCCTGTCTTGAGCCAGCAGGCTGCAGTCTCCCCGCACTGGACCCAGCCACAGGCAGCTGCCAGCACAGTTGCTGAGCGGGCCTTCTCACAGACTCCATGCAGTGAAACATCCTTCTCTCCAGCTTCACTTACCTTTCCTTAGACCTGAGATGATTGGACAATATTTATCTTACACCTTTATCTTACCTCAAGTTGCTGTCAGGTGGATTAACTCACAGTCTAAATTTCGGGAATCCAGAAGGCATATTTGGGACGGGATGGGCGTTGGTGGTTGCAGATGAGCAGTTACTTTGCATGGTTTGCTGCAGTGGCAAAGTCCTTCAGTGATCTAAACAGCATTTGAAGAAATTGTGATCTTTAAGTCTCTTACACACACCCTCATGGCAAAGAAGGCCGACAGCACCCTGGGGTGCACAAGGCAGAACATTGACAGCAGTTGGAGGGAGGTGGTCCTTCCTCTCTGCTCAGCCTTGGTCACACATGGGGGCTGGGTCCAGCTTTGGGCTCCAGGGTATGAGGGAGGTGTGGATTTCACTGGACAGGTCCAGTGCAGGGCCACAAATACAGTCACACGACTGAAGTGTCTTTCCTGTGAGGAGAGGCTGAGAGAACTGGGACAGCTCAGCCTTGAGACTCAAGGCAGCTCAGTAACTTATTAATATTTATAAATTCCTGATAAGAAGAATGAAGAGAAAACTGGACTCTCCTTAGTACTGTCCACTGACAGAAAGAGACAATGGGAACAAATTAAAACCCATCAAGTTCCACTTGAATATGAGAAGACACAGCCGTGGCCGTTCAAACACTGGCACAGGTTGCCCAGAGAAGTGGTGGAGTCTTGATCATTGGAGATATTTAAAACCTGACTGGACACGGTCCTGGGCAACTGACCCTGCTCTGAGCACAGGGGCTGGGTTACATGATCTCAAGAGTTGCCTTCCAGCTTCAGCCAGTCTGTCATGATAGTTTGGAGCTTTGTGAGAATGAAAACATTTTTTGGTGCATGCCTTTGCAATGATTTTCAGCAGACATACAAAATTATTTAGAAACCATTGTGCCTTTAAACACTAATAACAGTAAGAAATTTGAGTTCTTGACTGCAGTTTTTGTACATGTCCAAGCTTGTGCAGTCTTGAAAAACTTATTAAGAAGTGTAAAACATTTAATTCCTAAATATAGTTGCTACAATGTTTTGTCCTGTATAAATACAAGATATGAAGTGCCTAAATAGCAAATACTGGAAAAGTAGAGATGATTTTCAAATTATTCATTTTTTTTTCCTTCCTTTGTAAAAAGCTAAGAAAAATGTTTTAAATTCCTCGTGTTTAGGCTCGTAAAAATGAACATTTGTGAAAGAGGATACTGTCTACTGAGGTCTTACATTTACTGTCTCTGGGGGAAACTGACTTCAGGATCAATTTTAATTTTCAGTGTTGTGCTCTAAGCATAAACATAGTGTTCAAATCAAAGGCTGGTGTTGCTATAATTGCCAGTCCATAAAATTTGAGAAATAAAAATCTAGAGATTATGCCAAATTGCCTTTAACATCTTATGCAGGCATCGTGCCAGTTCCATCCATAATGAAATAGATAGAGACTCATCTCCAGAAGCTGGCACTGAACGTTTAAATCATTTGATGCATTGGTGAAATTAAGTTTAAAGTCTCTTAACTCCTGTTGGCAACAAGAGAAGGGTACTGCAGTATGTGCACTGTGGCATTTATGGTCCCTCCACCCATGAGTATGGGAAACATTTTTACTAGTGTGCTCAGGGTGATTCAGGACAATATAGGTGGGAAAAAATATCACACGATAGTGGTGGAGTAATTGTTCATACGTGGTCTCACATAGATTTTTTTAAACCTGTTTACAAGTCCAAGTATTGTTAAGGAACATGAAGGACTGAACAACACACAAAATAGGTCTGCTCCCAAGCTATTTTTCACACCAGAAATGTTGGAGGAAAGTAGGAGCCAATACGAATACTGACTATTTCAATTCATAATTGAAAACACTAATAGCTTGTTTTAAGTTTCTTATTGAACAATTGCATACCAATTGCAAATAAATACTTATTTGATATTGTCTGTTAATTGAATATAATTTTTAAGACAGATATAGGTAATATAGGTAATATAGGTAAACTCAATTTCAGTGCTACTGAGGTGTGCATAAGGATATATGACTCTGTGTGTGCATGCTTTTATTTTCCTTTGTCCGTGTGGCAAATGCTGAGCAGCAGTGATTTCATACTCTTAACGCTGTGTAAATGCTCCATGTTCTGACAAGGCAATGTTGTGGACTGCATTTAAACATACATGGTAGGTGCTTGGATTGATAGGAATAAGGACAGTAAATGTAAAAAGGCATTTTTAATGATCCATTGGCATTTTTCAATAGCAGACAATAAATGAAAAACAGTCCTCATTTTAGTTTTTCTCCGTACACAAGGAATACTTAATGTTCTGGGAATATACTTCTTCTTCAGGATGTATTTTCAAAATGGCTTAATGGGTTTTAGTCACCCTATTTCATTAATAACAGTGAGCCAGAAATTACAGGCACTTGATTCAATCTTGGTTGGATTCCTGAACTCTCTGTTTGACTTGTCAGCCAGCACTTGTACGTGTGGTTGAGGGAGAAGGGGGTTAAGAAATTGAAAATGTGCATTGTAGAGTCAGTGTTCCTTCCTGTACTTTATCGTGAATTTGTCAATAAAAACTCCATAAAGCTAGAAAAGCATATAATATTGATTTTATATATATATAATAAATATATACAATGTATTTTATATATGTATGTTTATATATAAGTATATATAAATATATATAAATACGAGTATGGACAATTAGTAAAATGCATAATACTGATATTGAAATAAGCTTGTTTTCTTTTTTTTTACTCTTCTACTTGAATGATTAGTGAATTTTCTTTCAGTTTTTATGGAACCAATTTATGAATCCTAAAAGAAATAGCAAACCTTTTCCTGGCATTGATAAAACCCCTCCCCCTTTGATGAATCTTTAAATAAAAAGACCTAGATTTTTTCTTCTCTCTCTTCTGAACATTGGGCAGCCTTCCAAAGCAAAATCACTCTGTGTTAGGGTTGCTTAAATAAAAGATAGGATAAAACCACCCACATGGTATGTGAAATGTGGAAGAAAAAGCATTTTAAAAAACCTAAGCATCAAATTTTCATTAATAGAGTGGTATTCTCGAAAGAGGTGAGGGATATCTGGTGGTTTTACTACCTTGGAATAGGATACCCAAAGCACAAACAAATTTCATGGAAAATATGCAGAAAACAACTTGCAAATAATTTTGGGTGGCTTATCCTGCATCTTCTAAAATACGTTAGAAACTGATCTGTAATTACAGACACTAGGATTTCCGAAAATCCTTTTGGAATTGAAGTTCCAGCACTAAATAGAAAATACATAAGAAACTCCAAGAGAATAACCAGTAGGGAAAAGATTTGGCTTGGTACTGAGCACTACAAGTTCAAAACATTGCTATCATAATAGGGATCATTATGAACTAAAGGTCAGCATCTCTGCACAGACAGAAATAACCCAAAAAATCCACTACAACAGCATTCAGTTTTCAGAAGGAAACCTGCACACAAATGAGGGAGCCTGCCGAAAAGGAACCGAAAGGACAAAGTGTGTGAGGGCAGCACAGAGGCACTGCATCCTGACAACCAATCCATACCACCCAGATGGATTCAGAACGACCTGGAAAGATGGGATGGGTAAAGAAAATAATAAAGAAACCTATTTGACGCAAAGATACAAAGAACAAATTGTCTTGATTAAGATCATTAAATCACCAGAACCAGATGGCTGTTTGGTTAAGTGTCCTAATGGAAGTGTAAAATAGCTGTATCTATTAACAGCATTTTCTTATTTAAAATTAGGGAGTTTTAATAAGGAGTGATGAGGGACACACATGGTGATGATTTTCAAATAGTGCACGTAGTCAGGCCTGTGGACCTAGAGACGAGGAAATCTGAGAAAGGATATTCTGTAGAAGAGATAAAAGTTTTGTAAAGGTAGGTGTGCCTTACGTCTCCAACCGTGCCGCTAAAGAAACATGAGCATAATATTTAGGGGGCTATAGGCCATTTACCATTCCCAGGGATTTTAAGGATGTCTTCCAGCAAAGAAACTAAGTTCCAGTGAGACAACAGAAGAGGTCATCTGGTGGACAAATAACCAATTATCTGGTAATTTCCTGTAAAAGACAGAAAACAAAATGTACAGGTCAGTTTTCCCAAAGAGGAAGATGATGCGCTCCAGAAGGCCTACTCTGTCCAGCGTGTACATATATGAAAGGAAAATTATTAATTCAGTGGCACATCTTGATGATACAAACCTATTTAAAGTACTTAAGGTGAGGACAGATTGCAAACAGCTATGGAAAGCCTTCACAGTACTGACTGCCAGCAAAGTGATGGCAGATGAAATCAAATGCTGATAAATCTCAAGCAAAATGTAGAAAAAGCTATCTCAACTTTCTATGTACAATAATGATCTCTTTAGGCCTTTCAAACCTTCCTTTAGTATCCATGAAAGAGGTCTTGGAATCATAACAGAAGTCTTTGAAAATATCACATCAATACTCAGGACTGTTCAGAAAGCCAAATGAAACATGAAGAATTACTGGGAATGGTTGATCTCTGTCTCTTATGAGCTAAGATTTAGGGAAGGTCACAAGTGGATCTCCAGAAATCGGTTAAAAAAACCAAAAAACTCTAACCTAAATGCTAAACTTACCATTGGATATTTTGGATCATAAAAGCCTATGTTATTCCAAAAATCAAGTATGTAATTCCTTGGGAAGGATTCCATCAAGATCTGCTTGACATAAAAATACAGCTTCTGGCTCCGTAATCTCTGAGACTCAAGTTGCTGAGGTGGCAGAGTACAAGGGACTGGGAAACTGATGCCTTCCCTAATTTTCTTCCTTAAGCAATTCTATTGGCTACTATCAGACAAGGGACTGGGCAAGGTGAGCTTTTCATCTGGCTGATTATGGCCACTGTGTGTTCTCTAGACTTTTAGTACTTGTCTGGTTAGGATGTCTGTGGTGTGTGTCTTCTGGAGTCCTTGCTCATTTTCCAAGGCATTTTGAAATATTTTCTAATAAGACTGTACGGATCATTTAAAATCCAATCTACCACCTACAGTATCACAAACCATTGAAATTCTGTCTTGCATAAGGACGGTTATAATGAAGATAATTTGGGGGCAGTTGTCCTATTGCTGTTCATACTGTGAACTCATTTGCACTCTGAGCAATTTAATGGGTACATCTCCTTGTGATAGTAATACACTGCTACTCTCCATGTATGTTTGTTTTTAAATTACCAGCCATATAATTCTTTAATTTTTTTTTTAAATAAACCTGTTATATGTTTAGTGCTCTATGCAGAAGGGGAAAAAAAGAAAAAAAATCAACCAGTCTTGTATTATACAAAATTATTATTAGAAATATAAACATTTCTGTAACATGTTTCCAGTAAAAATTCTAAATTTCTGCTTCTATAGATGCTTAGCTCTAGAGTCATACATGCTGACTGATGGACTGGTTGTCAGTGATAAACTGTTGCTTAAAGAAGTCTTACAGTTGCTGTCTTCTCTAATAATACAAAGTCATATTCCAACTCTTTCTGCGGTTATTTTTCTCTTTTTTGTCTGCAGTTTTCTAATTGTAAGTTTACTAGCATTAATGAGATAGCTGTTCACTGACTAGCATTCCTCTTTTTGTTCTTGATGTTTATCATGTTTGGGTTTGGCCAGCTAATAAAAACACTTGCAAAAATTCAGGCTTAGCAATAATAGAAGAGAGAGTATTGGATTTAAAAGCAAAAGCTGTGGTATTTTGTGCATTGGAATATTATTATCACGCTGCAAAAATCATTATCCTTGTAGCACAAAAAAATTAATTAGGACATCGACTGAAGAGAAGGCAGGAGATGAGTTTTCTTCTTGACTTCCATGTCTATTTCTTTTCTTTTGGTGTGGGTTGCTTCTATGCCATAGCCTTTCTGGTCTGTAAAATAACTTACAGTCGAAAAACATGCTGACTAATTATGAAGGATCTTCTATTTCACTTTAATTTAGGTATAATGGCTGTGTGATTTACCTAATAATTAATGTCAGTATTAAAGTGAGACCAGTACTTTCAAGTCCACAATGCAGATGCAAATAATCTGAAATCAGCCAAATACTTTAATATATGCTTAAAAACAAGTGCCTGATAAGGCCTGTGTGCTTTGCTTAAGCAGTGATGTTTTTCAATCAGAAACTTAATCCTAATCTCATACAAATAATAGAAAATTAACTCGATTTAGTACAGGAACTGCATTAAAGTGCATTGTAGTGGAGGAACTGATCTTTGCATCAATTGATTGGCATTTCTTCTATCAGTGTTTTTTATTTCATATATATTTATTGTATGTGTTTAATTTTTGTTATATATTACCTTTATTATATATCTTCTGTTATCGGATATCAAAATATACACACATGTATATCTATATTTTATGCAAAGTGGTTATTGGTGACACTAGATTAGGGGTGTTCTCTCATCTTGGAAATGAAGCAACATGGGAGGAACTGAGTTGATCATCCCAAATGTAAACCACAGAGTCATGACTAGGCACCTTGGGCCACGAAAACAGCAGATCACAGAAAAAAAGAGCAGAAAAACAACCATTTGTAAGTGAAGTGCTCAGATAGTGGTGTATATATTTCTTCAGCCTTTGAGGCCTTTACGTTACAACAACAAATGTCTACTTTTACAGCATGCTGTTTGTTCTCTGAACTCAATTGCTAACTAAAAAGTTCAGGGTAAGCACATACACAACTCTCTAGGGTAAAACCAAACGTGAGCTGTCTTCCTGTTCTTTGTATTTCAGACCTTGCTCAGCACTAAACTGTAAATCAGTTCCCTCCAGTAGTGTCAGTTCTCCTCCAGTGGTATAAAAGTGGTGAAATGGGGAAGTCACCTGTTATGTCATGAACTTAATGAATGCATCTTCTGTCACATGTGCATAGTTCTTTGCACTTCCTTTACAAGATACACATCCCTTCTGATGGTGCATTTTAAAGATTGATCATTAGAGTTATTCACTGTACAAGTACCACTGAAGTCAGTCTAGCTCCTTCTGTTGCAGGGTAATTTAACATAATTGATGGAAGTCAAGTCTGGTTTTAAAAGACATTTGAGGAACAATTTTTCAATGATGTTTAGCTTTAGTGCTCTTCATGGCATTCTAACGTCTATGAATGTCTTGATATTATTTACTCTTAAGGTTCACTGAGATACTGGATGAGCTTTCTTTACCTTATTTTGCATGACATGTTGATGGAAAGATTACTAGGCAATAATTTCAGTTATTTGATGACCTAAAATGTGATGCAGACCACATGTGGTTTATATTAAAAATGCTGAGAGAAAGGAGCTATAGAGCAGACTAATATCGGAAGTAAATTATTCTGCCTTTGTGTGCAGACATCATATGGCAATAAAACATGATCCTGAGAATGACAGAATTTGTCCCCTAGAAATTACTCATTGTTACATTTTGACATATTTTATCACATTAAAAATTCATAAACGTCTCCTTAGAAAAGATAGATATGGAGCAGTGGAAGATCTGCATAGAGATTCCTCCGCTTGATAAAGTCACGGTGCCCTGAATTTATCTGAATGTACCCAGATACATCATAGAGACCTCATCATCAGGTTGTTGATTTTAAAAAGAAGTTTGTAACTAGCAGATTCTGGTTTTCACACACATTGCTGAAATGATTAGCTACACTGCCTTTATGCATAGTTTTAAAGGTTATCTTAAAAGAAACATTATTTAGTTTTTTTCTTTTAAATATGAGTCATGTAAGCCAGTTTGGGATGTATAGCAAATTTTTTTATCTTTACCTTTCTCTCTCTCTCTCTCTCTCTCTTTATTTTTTTCTTTGGATTTCCCATTATTAACCTTTTTATTTGTAACACACACAATACCCATGGTAAAATCATGGCCTTTTTGGAGTCTGTAAAAGTTTCTTAATTTTTCCATTTGTTGTATTTGGGAAAGCTGTCTTCCTCTGTTTTCCTGTGTTAAAATAAACTGTACTCATCACTCCCATCCATCCTGACTGAACATGTTGCACACAAGTAAAGGATGAAGCAGGAGACAAGTGTGCTCTGCAGTGCACATCCCAGTGGGTGTACTGGTTAGAAATTTGGCTGAACTGGCCAAAAGTGGCTATGAAAATTCCAAATTCACCTTTTGGAATGCTGGTCTTGAGACCTAAAATTCATGTGAAGTTAAATGCACTGATAACTGAATAGTGACCAGATGCTCTTTCCTTTCAGCTTGGCATGTAATATCTTTACGTTACTAATCAGCTGGCAGCACAGCCAATAGTTTCAGAAGCTAGTGCTGATATTTATAGTTATTTATGTTTGTGTTTATGTTTATGTTTATGTTTATGTTTATGTTTATGTTTATGTTTATGTTTATGTTTATATTTATATTTGATTCACACAGGTTTATCGAGCAGAACTTGTTCCCCTTAAAGAGAAGGTGCATCAGGTCAATGAGCTCGCTCACCGCTTCACTCCCTCTGATATTCAACTCTCCCAGTACAATCTCAGCTGTGTGGAAGACCTAAACACAAGGTGGAAGGTGCTACAGGTATATTTCACGTTACTCTTTTCTTTATGCTGCATTTAAGCAAATATTTCTATTTCTCTGTGCTTTGTTCCTGTGGGATAGCACCAAAGGTGTACTAAGGAATGAAAGATGAGAAAATGTTTTGTTGTTACCATTCATAAATGCATTAGACAGAGACCCAACCTGATATTGTTGATGGTTTAAAAATATAAAAGGCAAGCAGCATGTTTTGCACACATTTCAAAGATAATATGTTCTCTTCCACAGAGTTCGGGGAACATTGTGAATAATTCACTTTTCAGCATAAATTATTGCTTTGATTTATCAAATCCAGATATTTGGAAAACAAATTTTTCATCTTCTCTGAAGATACTTGGAGACAGTATGTCATGGAGAGTTGTTATTGCTGATAGAACAGATAGCTAATTGAAATATTGTGGTTTACTGTCTTTTTTCATATTTACTTAAATGTCATCTGGAAGATGCTGAGAGTAAGGTGAAAGCACTCCAGTAAATTTTTAAACACATCCTGAGGGAAAAAGACATAAGTAACTTTGAAAGATTATGATATACTAAAGGCCAAGTTGTGACCCTTGGAAAGAGGAAAGACACGTCTGTTCCTATAATATGATTTTTCTACTTAAAAGAGAGCAGAGTTTGAAATTTATTGAGAGGCAGAGCTCATTTTTGTTACAGGAGAATAAAATAGCATAGACTGGCATAGTGTAGATCACTTTAAATGAATATACAATTATTTAGACCAACTGTTCTCCCTACAAGATCTGCTGGACATTCACACCCAATGGCACTTTTTAGAGTATTTTTCTATCTTGGGACTAGATTTTTTTTTATGTATGACCAGCACTCCAGTTAAATGTGATACCCTATGTAGAAAACTGAAATTTTGGACATGTAATAGGAAAAGCAAAAATGAAAATTGGTTTTGTTTCATACCTTCTAAGGTATGTTCCTGTTATTTATTTCTGGTTTTACAGTTGTCCACTATGTTTCTTTTTCATTCTGGTGGCTTTGTGGGTTTTTAATTTATTTATTAATTGCTTTTGTTATCCTAATGTCACCTAAAATATCAACTTTATACTTTAGTCTGTTCATCATTTTTTTTTCTACATATTTCAGTTTATTTTCATGTGTCTTTCAGCTGTGTTTTCTCTCGGGCTTTTCTTAATTATTATTTTCAAAATGCAATTATTTCTGTGTTCCTACCTTCTCTGTCTTTCCCCGTCTTGCTTTCCTTATTTCTTTTGTTTTTTTTTTCCATAGTCCCCTTGTTTCTTTTCTTAGTTTACTTCTCTTTTTCTCCCTCCTCAAAGGTTAGATCGCTCTCTCTCCCCTTGCAATATTCCTAATGGGATAATATTTTTTATCTATGTACCCCATTTCTTAGAAAATATTACTGCAGGAAAATCATAAAACAGAGAGTTCTGTGCTATTGCTTGCCAGAAAGATACCCATCCTTGGTTATGTGTGAGATAAGTGCATAAAGACATAAAATTTATCACATCTGAAACACCAGTGAATTCTATTGTGATGAGAAAGGGGAAGAGCATTTTGTAAAGGAGGTAATCATGTCTTGCTTGTTTCTTTATTAACACTGGGAACTTACATAAGAGTAGAGGAGGAAATCATCTTAGGCCAAATCTTACACAGATTTAATATTATATTCGTTTTATAATCACAAGAATAAGGCCAACCATAGTCAGTCATTTGCAGTATTGGACAGTGGTTCTACAGTGAGATTGGTGCTGTTAGTGAATAGAATCAAATATTCCTCCAGAATCTTCCCAGAACTTCATTTGTATTTCTGCAGTAAGGCATGTTTGCCATTTGTTTACCTGGTTTCTATTCAATTTTAGTGAATATACTCTGGAGTATTACTGGTACAAAAATGTACAGAAAGCACTCAACCACTCACAGACTCAACCAGCCCTGGTTTTGAAGTGTTGTGTGGAGTGCATTTCATTAATAAAAGCAGATGCACTCAGCTCAGTCCCTGAAAACTCTGGAGTTCGAGTAGCTTCATGCCTTTATTTCATAGAGTAGTTTTGAGGAAAATATGCTGTTTATTTTTTTATTTTTCTTAAACATGAAAGGAGATGAGATCTTTCCAAGGAGCTACTTGTTATGAATTTCACAAGGAGCTCTCATGCGTGCTTCTAACAGTGTATGTAATGAGCTCATCCTGAGACAAAACGTGTCTTGCAAACCTTTGCTTACTTCCAGTTGACATTTAGGGAGCCAGGAATCCCCTGAGATAGGTAGGAGTTCTATCCATTTCACTTAGTCAGAGATCTGATTGGTATAATGCTGGTCAAAGGGCAAAGCTCCTGACATGTAAAAGAATTTACAAGTATCCCACAGAGAACATACCCTACAGTTATCAAGAAAGATTTTTTTGGTTTAAATCAAACTTTGCTTTTATTTAGAATAGTACCTTTAATAAGCTGAAAGACACAATAAGAACTGTCTTTCATCCAAAAATGTATCTTTTAAGACATTTTGCTATGGTATTTATACTCTAGTGCTTTTATTTTTGAAAGTTGGTAGTTTGTGAGTGGTTGTCTTTGAGCACATCAAAAACCTTGAGCTTAATCAGCCCAAGGTCTTTTCCAATCTTAACTTTTTTATAAATCTATGATTTATATACATGTATATAATGATTGTCAAGAAGCACAAGACCTAATTCCAGTATCGTTCCTGACTCCTCAGCTCATCTTGCACCAGTAGCAAAGATTCTGCAGGATGTGGGGATTTGAAGATTGTCATGGTGCAAAGAACATGCTTCCATTCGTTAGAAGGTCCAGCCACAACGATTATTCTGTTCCCTTGCAGAGCAGTCTCTGCTTGCAGGAGCTGTGAAGAGCCATCAGGCTTTTAGTACCCCAGCAGGCAGTTATCTAAAGTCATATCATCATTTTATTTGTATTCTGCTGAGGACAGGCTCTTTACTGAGCTGCAGAATACACGCTATTGTAATAAGTATTGCTTCCATTAATTATTTTAAAAACCGGCTTCTTCTGTGTGCTTCACAAATATTAGCTGATTCTTTCAATCTGTGGTGAGAAATATGAATGAATTTACCATCTGTATTTCCAGAGGTACTAATATCAAGAATATAAAAACCAAAAAGAAAATCCCTTCTTCCCTGAAATCAGTGTAAAATTGTCACTATGCATCAAAGTCTTGCTGGCCAGTGAATGTCTGAAGAGCTGAGTCACAGGAATTCTGGGCAGCAGTCCTCAGCTCACACCTTGCTTTTTATAGGGGTCGGACACCAAGGCAAGGCAGTTGCAGCAAAATATAAGCTGAAATCAGCAGTGACCTATTATAGCAGGTTTTAGGTTTAGGCTTTTTTTAGTTTTACTTCACCTTCTGTCTTTCATGCCTCCTCCAAGAAAAATATCCTGCAAAAAAATAGAATAACAACAAAAATGCCTGTGTAAAAGAAAAGTCTTGTTCAGGTCTCTTGCAGTTGAATTGAACCAAGTTTACTTTTTAAAATTGTACATAGTAATGGTTTCAGGAAGTAAACCGTGGAATTAAATTTGAAAGTGATTTGAAGGATATTCTCTCATATAATTTCTCTCAGATTCTCTCATAACATTTTTCTTAGAGAAAAACAACAACCACTCTTGCTTTACAGTTCAATTGTCCAATTGGTAGTGCATAAGATCCTCATACACTAAAGCTCCAGTCATATACCTAAACAGAATATTGGCTTTAAATTGTTCTATATCTTAAATTACAAGTAGAGTTGTTCATTATTAAACACTGAGTGTAAACTCAGGTTTAAGTTGATAGATTGACAGATGCTGCAACATTAGCAAAAAAGATGTTTCTTCCTATGTATGAAACAGAGAATGTCATGTCGAAATGAATGGGCAATATAAAAAGCAGTTTAATTTTTATATTTTAATATTTTAATATATTTATATATTTTATATATTTATATTTATATGTTATTACTTTTCTGTTACCTTAACAGTTTCTCTTTCCATTGTGATATTTCATTAATTTTAATAACTAATTTGTTTCTTTTGCTTTGATTTTTCTCTTTTTTTAAACTATATTTTGACATATGTCATCTTTTAGTAGCTGGAAAAAAGGGGGACAACTTTTCTAAATATATGGAGCCAAAATTCTAGCTCAGTTGGAATTATAATAGTTAAGTCACTACTAAAATCATAGTGCTTATAAACCTTGAAATTTAAAATTATTTTGTAGTTGCAGACTTTATCTTCCCAGCAGAGGGGGATTTTGATCTTTTTTGGAAGTTGAGTTTTCCCATCAGACTACTTAGTTGAAATGTTGGTTTGTATTTTCCATGAGAACAGGAACTTCTGCCAAAGCCACAATTGTTACAGCTCTTTAATGGTTTCTTATTTGTTTAATTGGCTATGCCACTTGGCTACAGAAGTCACAGACCCAAGCATTTTTCTCCATTTCTGTTAGACTGAGTCTCAGATTTTCTCAATGTTTGTCTGCAAAATTATGCATATAGAATTCATTTTGAAGTGATTTGTTTTTTAGAATTCCAATTTATTTATTTCTGTAAGTTAGTGGAGGAAGGCCAGCTGTCAGGATTGGAATTCAATTCCACTAATGAAGTCCATGTCAAAAATTGGAAATATTACTTCCTAAATTAGAAGGACACCTTCGTTGTGGCATCTTTAGGGCAGTCATTGAAAGAAAGCGTGTAACTATAAACAGGAATAGTTATCATCCACAGACATGACAGCAGGAAAACTAATAAAACATCACTAAATTTATGATGTGTGTGATGAATTTCACTTTGCTGGAAATTGCAAATGCTTTAATCATTTTTTGTAAAGAAGGTGAATTCATTTTGAGAGTTTTGTTATCGTCTTTTGACTTCCTTTACTCTGAAATTTTGATTTCTATGAAGGCATTTTGAAGAATCATGCAGAAGAATATCAATTTACCCTACTTTATATTCCCATTACAATATGCATCTGTAGATTTCTTTCAATTTTTTTTGTTTGTTTCTCATAAATGTATGTGAGTTATAAGTGTGTGGGCTATAAAAGCTGAGTTACGCTGTTTATATGTGAAAAGAAAAGCACCTAAAATTTATCAAAACTAAGAAAATATGTTCCATGTGCATCTTGAATTTAGCACTCTCTTGTACAACCTTTGCATATACAATGTATTCTGTAAGATCTCCCATTTATCTATTTGATGGAGAAATGATGGGAAAAGAATGGGCATATTAGTTGATATATGTAAGTCTCATTTCCTTATAAAGGAAGACTTGAACAATTTACTTCCACCTGTCAGCAGTTATAGATTATGTTTGGCAGCACACATCCATCTGACTCATACCAGATTATTTAGGATACAGAGGAAAACAGAGGTTATGATACTGTTGAGAATATATTCACTGGAAACCAACATTCACTAGTTGGTTTTTAGTCAAGTTTTAGCTAAATCATCCAGTTTGTAGCTCTTTAACTTATTTACCAACCATCACTGAAACTGTATTCTTTAGTGTCCATGATCTGTAATACCTGATCCTCTCAAAACCATTGTTTGAAATAATTTCTGTAGAATTCCCTTTGACAAGGAGTATGGAAGTTACATTTGAAGAATTAAAGCTCTGAGCTTCAGTCTGATACAGAGATGTAGGCTACAGGAGTTAGAAGATTTTACCTTGGATTGCAAAATTGTACAAATAGCTTTAGGTTTTTTCTTGTATAAATTGAAAGAATATGACTTGATATTTTTCAACACCTTTTTAGGTGTGTGACCTGGTTCTAATCAGCTATGTTTAGGTGGCTCATTATGAAAAATTAGGGTTGTTTAAGGTAAGAATATGTGAGGGGGAATAGCTGGGAAGTGCACAAGGTTAGCAGCAGTCAGACTAGTGAAAGCATAAAAGGACAAAACAAAAATGAACCTTTCAATTATAAAAGTCAATGTCCAGTCCTGGCTTCCACTCCACAGGCCCTTTTCCTTCCCAAAACGTTATCCACTGTCAGAGCTCATCATTTGCAGGTTAGATTTTGCTAAAGCAATAGGAGAGGACAGGAGCGTATGGGGTGGGTCAGGGCTGCTCTGTCAGCTGGCTGGGGGCACCAGAAGGATGAGGGATCTTTGCAATTTGTGGTTCTGCCCCATCCCCTGGAGGGGATGGACACTGCTGACACAGATCCTTTGCCCATTCACTCCCCTCTGGCTTGAAGGGGAGTTGGAGCAGATGTACAAAGTTTGCTTTGAATGTGGAACACGTTTGTCGCAGATAGAGCATTCACTGAATTTAAGAGCTGCCCAGTAAAGGCTCTCTAATGTGATTTTCAGAGGCTTGTAACTCAATGAAACCTTAATGAATACCCTTGGATTGAAAGCAATATAAAGCCCCTTAGATTCCAAGTACCATTGCCAAAGTATTGTTAAAGGTTTTTAGAGGGAGAATGTAAAACTGGCAAAACATATTTCTCTTTCTCCCCATTTTCACTAATTCCTTCTGAAATGATGTGATTTTTTTTTTTACAAGAAACTTCATTTGAAGTGATTAAAAACCCAAGGAAAAGAAATAATACGCACATTTCCAGTGCAGAAGGTTAATGTTAGTCTTTTTTATTTCTTTGTTGAGTCATTTTGTGTCTTTCTGACATATCAATTATATCACTGCAGATAGTTTTATGTCAGGCTATCTACTTTCAGGTTACAGAAAGCTTTTGCAGTCTTTAAGCTAGGTAGTATTTTGTGCTATATTTTTTTATATCTTTTTGCTTCAGTGAGACTAAGTAGGATTTTTTTGCTGTTTTAGAAGTGCTGTTAATAATAGTGTTTAAAAATACTAAAAATGTCAGTGGCGTTAAGTTGTGACACAGATTTGAAACCAGCCTTTATGGAAGATTATGTGTGTCATTTAAAAAATATTTTCACAAGATGCTCTCTAAAGATGCCACTGCAGTTTTCAACATGGTTTGAGTAAAGCTGAATGTTGTACCCCTGTATAGAGAACTATGAGCAGTGTGGAAGTGATGTAATGGTATGTTTGCTGTAGAGGAGGGCACTTTATAATTAAAATGGCTCAAATCCTTTTGTATGTTGGGTGTGCAAAATCTTCTATAAAGTCCTTCCTAATTTGGATTCACCCAGCACAGCACAGGCAGAAGGTGTTATTTCAAGATGCTTATCCTGTGGCTCATCTAAGCTATTCAATTCTTGTGCTTGCTGTTAGTTTATAAAACACTGATACTGCAATAAACTTTAGAAATATACCCCTTGGTTACAGAATAATATTCAAACATAGTATGAATTGCAATTCTTGACCAGAGCTTACAATTTCAGTTTTATTAATATTAATTTTTTATTTCTTTTGTACCTGGAAAGATCAACATCCACTTCCCGTATGTGGAAATGAATTCTTTAGGGTATGAAATTTTGGGGGGAGCTTCAAGTATGGAGGTTGAGACTCAGTTTTTCTCTTCCATTTTCTCAGGTGTTCAAAGTTGTTTCTCTACCACAGTTCAGTTTGTTCTAAACCAAAATTAATTAGCATTAATCAGTCCAGAAAAATAATCCTAAGGTTGCATCTGTAGGTAGCATATTCATTTTTTTGGATGTTTTCACTTTCATTCCCCTGATTTCTCATACCGTCCTCAAGTGTTCTGTGTCCTCTCCTTTCAGTAACCTCATTTATGACTCTTTCATCTGTAAAAACAATCAGTTCTATCCTAATTAATTAGCTGACAAATAGCTGATAATAGAGTGCTGTTTCGGTGTAGTGATTTTTGGGGTATTCACAATAGAAGATGGTGTCTTCCATGAAATGGCTTTGTGCTTTTTGTATATCCAAGCATTACAGTTCCTTATCTCAAAACATCACATTTCAAATCCTGAGTTGATTTTGTCTGTACTTTTGCCAGCCAGAAAACTAAGATAACTGAATTTGGGTTGCACATCAGTTGTCATAGCTACCTGCAATATATCCCTGAATCTGCCTAGGTTTACCTCTAATAAGAAAGGGGTTACGTTTTTCTCATAAAGCCCCCACAACTTTATTCAGCTATGAATGACCTGTAAGATACTGTCAGACTGGTATGGTCTGTGGCAGAAATCAAGTGAAGTTCCTATTTTAAAAAGTCAGGATCTAATCCTTTTTTCTTCACCAGTAAATAGGAGGTCAGCTTCAATCAAAAAAAGTTTCAGAAAGACAGAGGCAAATCCAATTTTATGATCACCACATTTCTGTCTCAAGACTATGCCCCCACATCGTTAGGCTGTGCTCAGTAGTTACCACAGCTGATGGGATAAGCCTGTGATGTTTAACAGTGCCAGGTCATGCTGATGGTTTCAGCTTTGCCAATGACATTCTATATAATTTTTTTTTCAAATTATTTTGGCCATCTTGTGCATGAATTTACATGTTGTCGGGTCAGTATCCATGTATGGATCAGAACTACATTTATAAGATTTAGCTGAATTATAATGACATTGTGCTGAGTTGGTGTAAATTTTAGTTTTACTGATGGTTTTTAATTTTAGTTTAATGTGGTTGCGAGAGTTACATAGTTCAAAGGTCTGTCTTTTCAAAAGGAGGGTAGACAAATAACCTCTACTTTATGTAAATTTGTGTTAATAAGTATTTATCCTTATATAGGCCAAGGCCCCTGAATCAGATAATAGTGTCTTTGTGATGTGAGCTCCTTTACAGTGCTGGACACAAACTATGATCTTGTATTATTCAGGGTGTTCATTGCAAGCATGGTTACGAATGATGCTGTAAAATCTGCTTCTGTTGCAGAAAACAAATCACAGAGTGTCTAACGTGACATTTGCATGCTGTTGTGGGTGCTCAGTGCTGACACTGTGACACGAGAGCTGCCCCTGCAGACTTTACACTGGTGTGTTGGAACTTCAGCCCTCACGGGCTGTTGGCTTTGTCTGCCCTGCCGTCCCTCCCAGCTGGGCTGGCTGCTATCCCTGCTGAGCCTGCTCAGCTCAGAGATCCTCGGCTGACCCAGGAGCAGCGTTTGTGCCTTTTTCTGCCAGAAAAAAACAACACCTGTATTGTACAGTTTATCAAAGAGCACCCTAGGAAAAATGTAAAAGTTGAAAGAATAAAAAGCCTGATTTGCTGTCTTTAGGAAGCAAATCGATTCTTAAATCTTTAGAGAGTGGCTATCACTTGTTCCTGATCCTTCTAGCACTTTGGAGGGATAGTCCCAAAAAGATGCATTCACAGTTGTACACAAAGTAGATTTCTTGAGGACTTCTGTTATATTAATTACATGATCAGTATATTCACACGGCCTAGAGATACTGTATTTTACTGTCTTGCTCATATTCAGATAGGCTCTAACTTGACAGAGATTTTTAATTTTTTTTTTCTGAATGAGAATATAACTAACAGCTGTTTGTTTTTGGCTTCATTTCTACATTCTTTGAAAGCTGGAGAATTAAATTGCTGACATTCAGACAACACTAATTCACATATCCAGGGAGCCTAATTTGCCATCCCTGAGATTCTGATTCCTGGTGTTCACGGATTTAAAAACCATTTCAATGACACAATACAAGAATAGGCTAGGGAGTTTCAATAGTATGCTCCTGCTAAACATAATCACATTTCAAAAACATCTGTGTCATTACTGGTGTGATTCATCTCTAAGCTGTATACAGCTGTGTTTGCAGTTTCAATTAACAGTCCTCTAATTTCATATCCATCTCATGTTGCTAATTTAGTTAATTTATTCATAATTAAGAGTATTCTATTTTCTACGAAGGTTTGTGGAGCTTAGTGCATTATAAAAAATAAAAAAAGAACCCTAAGGTTGAGGCATTTTGATTCTTACAATAGTCACATCAGAACAAAAATGTCATTAATGTACCTAAAGCGGGAGACATGATATAAGGGACATTTTTTTCTTTTCTCAGTGTGGAATGAGAAGCCTTTGGAAGGTATTGGCTTTGTGTTTGAAAGCAAAGGACAGTATGAATGCGCTCTCTTTCCTCTTTTTTGCCCTTCTCCCTTTTGCCCAAAATCTAATGTAATTCTATGCTTTAAACTAATACAGTTGGTTTTAATATGTAAAAAAAGTGATTCCTCTAAAAAGGGTGTTACAAGAGGAGATATGTGGCAGACATGAATCATCCTACTTCCTGTAGTTTTGTTCTCTAACATTTATATTTTAGATTACAAGGTATTTAAAAGGACCCATGTGATTAAGAACTGTGAGATAACTTTAAAAATTAAGCTTGAGACACACTCAGGTGGAAGATAAGGACTGTCTCAGTATTTAGCAAAAGAAATGTTTGCATTTTAGAAATGTTTTTTGGATATCAGTACAAGAACATTGTGTGAAAAAATGGGTTAGAAATCCTAGAAACAAATCTTCTCCAGTTGTCCACAGTCTAATGATGTTCTTGATGTTCTACAATTTTTCCAGGATTGGTTACAACTCTCCAATTCTGTGTAAATACAGAGATACAAATACAGAGATACTGCCTTCCCTGTTATCTTCACAAGCCCTACAGTGATGCTTATTCCAGGAAGTGTCTACAATATTAAAGGAGTTGTATGTATAAATGGCTCTCATTTAAAAAAAAAAAAAAAAGAGGGAGAAAGAAAAGTAAAAGAAAAGAGGGAGAAATACAGGACAGTCTTCCTCCTTCAAATAAAGTAAATAGTTGTTTGAGGTAAGTATTAGTAGTGTGAGTATTGCTATAATCTGAAGTAAACAGAAGGAAGTTGTATGGAAAACATTGAAATGATGTGATCAATATGTCTCAAGCAGAGCTGCAGGTTTTCAATGACAGCTGCTGAATCCTTTATAGCTGAAAATCACAGTTGTCTGCTGCATTTTCCTTTAATCTTCCCCTGCCTACAATCTCCTTGATGCTCTTTTTAGTTTCTCTCATTGCTCTTTTTCTCCTTGAAGCTTCCTTTCTTCCTCTTCATGTAAGCTTCTCCTTGTCTGTCATACCATCTACAGTCATACCACTGTTTATTAAGAAAAGACTAGGAAGAAAATCATTAAACAAATAAATAGAGAACACAGCTAGGAAATTTATAATCTGAAATTAGAAGAATTTAGAGGGATAGAGAGAGGAAAAGTGCAATGCAAGGTGAGGTAGGCTTTTAATCCTTGCTGTTGTATGAATCACAACCTTTTCTTTTCCCAAGTAATCTCTTAATATCGGAGATCGTGAGAGATATAGCCATGGTCTAAGCAGACCTCTAAAGCTCTTCAAAGCAAACAGTCTCATAATTTTATTTTCTTCTACTTGTCAACTGTTAATGCTAAAATGCAATATTCTGAAGACAATAAAACTTTGAACCATTTCAACCTTTTAGCTGCACACTCTGTGTATTTAGCAAATAGAATGACAGTTGCTTGCTGTACTAATTCCAGGCTGCCCCACCTTTTTCTGATTAAAATGGTGATTAGGGTTAAAGGAGATTATAGCAATTTGCCAGGGTCCTCTTCTGTTGCAAGCTCAAGGTAAATGGGTGATTCAAGTGCCTGCAGAAAGATAATTTATCACTGGTTGCTCAATTTCCAGCCTTCTGTGCATTTTTACTCTTTGTTGTTTGTGTAGATTCTCCAGAATTTACTGTGCAAGGAAGGAAATATATTTATTTTTGATACACAAAAACGTTAATGATTTTTTTTCCCTCTAAGGAGGGATGGATCTTCAAAAGGGAGCATGCAGGTCTTTAAAATTTTATTTTATTACTATCATACTCTGGATGTTTGTTGCTTTTTCTTTTCCTTTTTCTTACTCTACATAAAATGATAGGGCAATTGTATCTTGTGCTTCAGATGCTAAATTTAAACCCTGTGGAAGTCTTTAAAGCTGTGTGAATTTATATTTTAAAGAGAATTGCATGTGATTTTCTTATTTATCTAGAGAGATGCCTGTGCCACAAGTTGGGAACAAATATTTGGACCTTGAATCATTTTCCTGCTTAAGTTTTTCAGATAAAGGTTTGGGGGATTCAATTCTAAACCCTCAATTCCATTTCATTAAACATGGGATTCCCATCTGTGTTTTTTCCCAAAAGAGGATTTTATGCATTTAGTATTATGAAAAATGTGGTCAATGTTTATCTTCTGCATATTTTTGCTGACAGAGAGAAAATAAATACCTGTCATGAAAGTGTTGGCACATTTTCGTGTGTTTCAGCTTTGTGCCTTTAACACCAGAGGATAATTTTACTTTCTGCTCTCAGAACTCCTGAGGGATCTCCCTGTGCAGGGGTGACGTGGCTACCACGAGTGCTGTGTTCTTGTGCTCACACTTGCTGCCCCATACAGAGTGAGCTGGTGAAATGACCAGCTCCCAGTTTGAGTTCTGGCTGCCTGCATTGGTTTAGTCATCATTTGTTTTGCTATAGCATATGCCTGTTTTAATGGAGAAATCACTGTTGTGTGCAATAAATAATAGTATTGAACTGTATTTCAGTTAATATTCTCCCCCATACCCTCCAAAAGTCACTCTTCAAAGACTGCACTCTGATCATAAGTAATGCATTGACAGACTTCCCAGCTATCTGAACATCTCTTTCTCTGGATCAGCCAACACTTAAAATGTTTATGTTTAATGTTTACTTGTTATGTAAAACAAGCTTGGTGATTTTGAGTCGCTGTCACTTGGAAAATAGATCTGCATTTAATTGACCAATAAAACCAACCAGCCTGGGTCTGAGCAAGAAAAAAACAGTCAGAAAGGAAAGGGGATCATTCAGGCTACTAGAAGACCTGAGATTTTCCAGTTATGAAAGAGCAATTTTTCCCTCTGAGGGGACACCCACATCTGCTCCTGGATATAAGTGCAGTAAGTGCTGTGTGCCTTACCTGTGCTGGTCCTGCTTACTTCAATGGAAGGCACATATAAAGTCAGCAGGATTTATCTCCCTGGTTCCTGCTCATGTCAATCTGTTACCCTCCACTTGTGGAAAATCTTCAAAGGTTCTTGGCCTGTTACACTACACGAAAAAGTCGGTGCAGATTTGAAAAACTAGATTTGTTTCTGAGGGGGTTTTATGTGCTGTCTTCCCACTCTGAGGACTGTAAAAATCCCATTAAAGCAGCAGCCTCTCAAACCATTTCAGCAGGTTTTGGTTGCGGATTTTCTTTCTTTCTTTTTTGAGTATTCAGATGCATAGGTGAACTGCTAGAATTTTAATTATATCTGTATCTGATGAGCTGCAGCAATGTAAAAGGAGTTTGGGTGAGATTTAATTTTAGATAGCAGCTTAATTAACTGTATTTGTAAAAACCAGTGCAGCTTTAATTAAATTTCTCTATGTTAATTTAGTTATTTAATTGAAAATTTGTTGGGATAGTCCTTACAATTTATAACTCTTCCTGTATGGAAATCTTAAATAACAGATCGTAATAATAACTAAAAATAAAACCCAAACTGTACTGAATTTTTTGCTAGATTTCTACTGGCTTTTTGCAAATAGCAGAAAGGGTTTGGGTTTTTTTCTCTGAAATATTTATTCTGGTTTATGGATTTTGTAACAGGACTGGACATCAGGTATTTAAATAAAACCTTGTACTATGCATCTTCTGTCATGACGTGAAGTCATGAGAAAAGTTTAGCCATTCCTTTTCACTGTAAGGCTGCATTGACCTGAAGCAGAAATATATATGTTCTAATAAACATTACATGAAAATTAGAATTTCAACCTGTGTTCCATTTCTGAATTGATCACTGTCTTTCAGTGCCAGCACTCTGAATTTCAAATAGTATCTGCTTTTCTTGATTTGAAACTATTTCCACTGCCCTACATGTCCCTCAAAATTCCAAAATTAATTTCACTGATACTTTGCCAAAGAGGCTGTTCCTTCCCAACACTTATTGCATGCATCAGTTGCATAAATGGTGACTTTATGTCCTTCTAGCACAGCTGGATATTTTCATTGATTTTTCTCATCTGATTCATTAGAGTTCCTGCATTTTTAATTTTTTTTCATAATGCACTGTCTCTAATCTGTACAAGAAAATAGAAGAGGACTTCATGTCCTTCCTGTGTCATGTCTGTCAGGTTACATATTTGAGACAGAGCATACAATCCTACTTGCTTGCTTTCTTTGAGGTACCTTTCTTTCTGAGTTGTGGTACAACAGGTTGCTTGAAGTGAAGTTTGATTTGTGTGTATTGTTTAACTGTTCAGTGAAATGAGCAGTAAGTGTAAATTTCCATGAAGACATACAGTAATACGTAAATCAGTAAGTTGGGTAGGATGTTGGGCTTATGAATTCATGAGCCATTTTTCCCAATATTAAGAAGTGCTTCTAAATGAGCCAAAATAACTTGTTCACAAGAAAGTCTGAAATAATGAACAACATCTTTATGATCTCAGCCTACTTGGCCAACTTGTAAGATGGGTGGTGGTGCTCCTGGGACAGTTGCTGCAGTTGTAGTGTCTTTGATAGCTGATGTAATGTCTGCAGACTGTTAGAGCCATAAAATTACAAATCCAGAAACGGGTGACGATTATTCTCCTTCCTAAAATTTAATGCACTTATTTTAAAGTCTGTTTGCCCTAACAAAGACTTCACATTCTAATATTTTGTATTACCTGGTTGGTATACAACATGTATAAACATATACATATTTATATATGTATAAGAAATAGTGTCTTCTACTGTCATATTCAAGGGATTTCATTTCTTCTATACCATTCCATCAAGAAGGTTTATTTAACTAATTTCATAGCCATGCATTATTAATTATTCTAATGAAGTCCATCTTGTAGCTCTCTTGGCAGTGTTCTGTTTAATGGCCTCCATGGCCAGGTACATTTCACCCACAGCACCAGTTCTTGAGCACAGAAGATGCCCAGTTTAACATTTGTAAAACTTAAATGTGGACACACTGTCAAACCTTGGGAAGGTCAGGATTCAAAAGAGGCACCAAATGTGTGGCTTATTCTGTAGCTCTGAAGCACAGCTGAAGTCAAAGTACTTTGCCTTTCTACCAAATATGAAGCAGGTATTCAGTTACAATTTATTGTGATGTGTATTTTGCTTTGCCTTTAAAATAGTAAATAATATTCAAGTCTGGTTCCTCAATAATGTGCTTTGGGTTTACAGATTTGTACAGTCTCATGACAGTTCATAGTGTGGGAAATACAACTTTTAGAACTTGACTTCCACTGTTCCTAATAGCCTCTATTTAATATATGCTGGTAACAAAAGGAAACCTGTAAATGGCTCATTCAGTCTGCATTTATGATATAAATGGTAGAATTCCTAAAGACTGTGACTAGAATATTTTTAATATAAATCCATTAGCATACTATAATATGAATCTATTAGGGGAGAAATGTTAGCTGCCAGCATAGGAGTTGGTAAATGGTTTCCCAATTAATGAGAAAATCCCACTTCTGTTGTTAAACAAGAGCTTGTAAAAGTGACAGAAAACTGGCAGGCAAAATGGCTTTGGTGATGTAAGAGTCGAGATTAGTTCTCAAGGGAACAATGTTTGAACAAGTCCAAGGTTTTATTTAAAACTTCTAAGACTAGGGGGAAAAGGAGGGCTATACTAAAATTGCATCTTTTGTCAGCCTGACTTATCTTTGAAGGCACTCCTCACATTTCCAGTGTTATTGATTCTGTTTTGAACCATAATGCAGTTATAAATGAATGATTATCACTCTGGATGTGCCTCACTTGTGTACCTTCTGTAACTTAATGGGTAGTCATGACTGTACTGTAAAAGTGCATAGTCAATACCACTGAACCTGTACTGGACCAGAGACAGGAAAAAATGCTGGTGCTGGAGTGAATTAGCTCTCTAGAATTGAATTTGTTTGTGCCTCCTTAACTCAGCATATTTAACCTTATGCAGTGAGATGTAAAAAACAAACACAAAAACTCCCTGCCTGCTTAAAAGTGTGGTATTTCATCCATCATATTCCAGAAATCCTCCAGAGGTCTTCAGGCAGTTCAGATTTTTGCAAATTAGAAAATGGCTTGACTAGAATGATGTGGAGTTTCTGCTGGTCTTATTGAAGGAAAAACAGTTAAACTTTAATTCTGTACTTTTTAGATATTATTCTGTACTTAAGCAGACCACAATTTTTTGTAATGCTTTCTAAGTATAGTCAGAATTTAAGTTCTGGGATTATTTTGGAAGGAAAGGCTGTTGTATCTTTATACTCGTTCCCATATGTTTATGCTTACATGTCAAAACAGATTTTCTGACAACAAGGGAAACAAAAATATGTTTGAGAGCTGACAAGCAGGTATATAATTTATTCTTGCAGTACTAGTCTATCACAACAGACACGCAGATGGTTGTCTGGGAAAAAAAACCCTGTGAAATGCATTTAAATCCAACAACTACCTCTGTATAGACTTGGAAGGATTTACCAGTTTCGTGGAAAGCATTTCTGATTAACACAAACAAAACCAAAAAAATCAAACAAACAAACAAAAAAAGTTGCTTTGATGATTTTATTTTGAATCAATACAGACACCAGGACAATTTTTCTGTTTGAAAACAAAAGTGAACTGGAGTGGGCAGAAAAATAAATTTTTAAGAGGCCTAACCTATAAAATGCTGTCATAATACAGATTCTAATAACTTTTTTTTTTCAGCTTTACTTTTGGCCACACTTTTTAAAGACATGGGGGAACAACTTTGCTATGAGGCAGTGCAGGCAGTGCATTTTTGGAATCTGCAGGCTACAGAATCATGGAATGGTTTGATTTGGAAGGGTCCTTTGAAAATGATATCCTCCAGACCCTCTGCACTGAGCAGGGACATCTTCCACTAGATCCAGCTGCTCAGAGCCCTGACCAACCTGACCTCGAATGTTTCCAGGGATGGGGGGATGACTGCTAGGAAAGAAAGGAAGAAAACACAGAAAGCAGGACAAGACAAAACAGGACTCTTAAACTCTGAAGAATAGCTTAAAACATGCAGAATGTGATAATATGAAGGAAAAAAGAGGAGCCCAAGCAAAACCTAGTATGAAATTGGCAGTGGTGAGAAGGAGAAGCAAAATGGGAGGTGGGGGAACTTCTTGTTGGTGTTGGAAGTGGGAGTCACAGCAGAAAGGATTTACCTCTAAGTGTTATATGCATTGCTTTGCAAATTTGTCTTTCAAAATAATCTGAACTATGAAGAAATGAGTACATTTTGCTCCTATGAGCCTATAAAGTTGCATTTTTCCTTTAGCAAATCCTGCACTTTTAAGATAGATGATCCTGCCAGTTGTTCTCTCATATGATGAACATTGACAGTACAAGATCTGTG
Source organism: Cyanoderma ruficeps (assembly GCA_008694505.1). NCBI lineage: Eukaryota > Metazoa > Chordata > Aves > Passeriformes > Timaliidae > Cyanoderma > Cyanoderma ruficeps. The sequence goes on along the minus strand of VZDJ01007754.1, from coordinate 41,031,316 downwards.
CTCTTGGTTTCTCAGCTGTTGCTTTTTTTTTTCTCCTTTTTCCTCCCTGATTGTCATGATTGTTTTCTCTTTATAAGACAAATGCCAAATAATAAGACAGTGTAACGGTATGGGCAGCTGAACTAGAAACACACTGATAGAGTGTATTTCCTTGGGGAAATGCCATGGTCTATGAGGACATATATTTCAAAATCAAATGCAACCCCAGCTTCACCGTGGATGTTTTTCTCTAAAATGTTTGTAGGCTTGGAAAGTCAAGTTTTTTCATTCTCACTGCACCCTGGTCAGCTCACCAGCTCTTCTACAGGTTTCTCAAACTGTAGTTTTGAAAGTTACTTTGGGATTTGTACAGCGTCATGTCTGCCACTGCTGGCAACTGTAGAGGATAAAAATCACCCGGTGAAAAGCAATTACAGATCATCAGAGTGGAATCTGGCTTCTGCAGCCAGCAAGCAGTTACAGACATAGGACTGTAGGCCAGCTTTGCTATCCCAGCAGTATGTAATCAAAGCACTTGTTTGTTCAGGGGAATCTTACTGTACAGTGCAGTTACTGACTGAATAGACTGTCTAAATAATGCCTTCTGTCTTAGGTTTGGTTGGGTAAGAGTTTTGGTTTTTTTCCTGAGACTGAGGGAAGACTACGGAGGTTGTGCAAAGACTATCCAGGGTAGGAAAGACAAGACATAACAGGATCTGCAGAGAGTGAGTTCTAATGATAGAAAGAGAAGGGAAAAGGAAAAATCTTCCTACAGACAGGTTTTACCTTGTGGGGTTTCTTTAAGAGATAAATTTAAATAAGCATAACAAAATTAATGTGACTAAATTATATTAATAGGCAAAGAGAATGAGTAAAACAGATGGACTAACAGAATTTGTATGGTCATGTATATAACAGAAACAAAGTTTCGTCTATACAGTACTAGAGGTAAGGACTGACATTACTGATTCAGAATGAACAGAGAACAGCTAACCTACTAGGATGGAAAAGTTTCAGAGTTAAATGGCTCAACATCCACAATTTTATTCCATGAGGTTTTCATTAAGTTTAAAAAGTAAGTGTGAACACAAAAGCTCCCAGTCAATTCTTTGTATTTTCCATTTGTAAACTTCCATTTGTAAATTACTCCTTTCTAAATAAAGTTACACAAGACCCATTGCAGCTTGAAATTCCTCTGTATATCTCATTCAAATGTATAAATTTATTGCAGTAAATAGTATATTGAACAAGCGTGATTTCATTTGCTTTTTACAGATGATCTGATTATTTGTATTTCACACAATTTGTCAAAACCTGACATGAATTTATTTCTGCCTTTAGATTTCTTTAGAAATCCTAGCCATCCTGACATATTCCTGTAGGTTGACCCTGGCTAGATCCCAGGTGCCCTGCAAAGCTGCTCTGTGAGTCCTCTCCTCAGCAGGAAAAGTTCAGTGAGTATTATAATGGCTCATGGGTCAAAATAGGGACAAGGAGAAATCAGTGACCCCATCCTCTGTGAGAAGCTGCCAGAAGCTTCCCCCATGTCTGACAGAACCAACTCCAGCCAGCTCCAGGAGGGACCTGCCACTGTAATACACTGATGCTGTTGCCTTGGGTGGGTTTTTTACCTTCTATAACCCCTGAGAATGAATTTCAGTTTGAGAAGTATTAATGAATTTTTTTACAAAAACATGTCATCTGCTCTCCTAGCATTTGGTGTCAGTTTTACTGAAGGAACCAAGTCCATCCTTGTTTCTTAAACTGTACATATGGTTTTACGGTGCTCTTTCTCTGCTTTTTAAAGGCATTTTCATAGAAATAATGAAGGACATCACTCTTAAGTTTTATGAGTTATGAAACCATGTTGGTTTTATTTTTTTAGTCTTGTGGAGTCCTTTCTTGAGCATGTCCTTTCTTCATAGTTAAGTCTTTCGTAAACAGACTTTTTTCAAGAGAATGCTAATTCATTCTTTTATGTACCTAGCTTGAAAGCCACATGTCAAATTGCCACTGTGATAACAATAGCTTGTGACTTAGACATTCAGAAAGGGTTTCTGACTTAGTAAATTAAAGTTTTGTAGCTGCCAATTAAACTGCCTGTCAGTGGATTATATGGTGCTGCTATTCAGATACTGCAAAATCAGGTTTTGAGTCTGGCTTCAGTCTGTGGAGGAAATCTTGTCTTTGCCTATCTCTTATCCTTACTCCTCATTTCACAAACTTGAGTTGCACTCCCCTTCAGTGGCACTTCATCTCAGGATCTCCATCTTTCTTACTCTCTAAATTCTCCAAGATCTCTTCTATTCTTAGAGTTTCCCAATTCTCTGCTCTCAGAAACAGATGAGTAGTAAGGCAAGCTTGAACAGAAATAAATTATTTGCTTGGAGAGGGGGGGAACTATAAAAAGCAGATAGCTGCGAAAATAAGCTGGCAAACTTAAGAGAGGTTTTTGTGGCATTTAATAATAAACAACAAAAGCATTTTTCAGAATGTGATGTATTTTCTGGAGGTGAAATGTTATTTCTCCTAGTTGAAGCTGTGCAGGTGACAAATGTATTTTAACAACTCTACCACAAAAAGCACAAAAAGTTTGTTCCATTCATTAGTTAACTGATATGCAGAAAATGTTTAATGTTTGCACCAATATGAAGTCCTTGAAATGGCAATAGTTAGTGCAGAGCAGTCACAGTTTTCCTGGAAATACAAAATATCTTAGCTTTGATTCCACCCCCTCCTGTGGGGTTGCACCTTGGAGCTTTGTTCTAGGGGAAAGGAAGAGCCCTCCCTCTCTACTCATGGGAGGAGCTGAATTTGTGATGTGGCTAAATCAGGGGGTTGAACAAAACCATTTTCCAATATTTTAGCTTCATCTGAGATCTTTACAGATTGACAGTGGTAAACAGGGTATTCAGCTTTTCTAAGAGAGGGCTCATGAAAACAGATTTAAGATCAAAACTGCATGTAACATTACTGGAATTACTGGAACAAAATGTATGGCACTTACCAAGTGCAATGTATGATAATGGGGTTTTCTGACACACGCGAAGTGATGGTTTTCTTGCACGCATGCATGCACTGTGATCCTTCATGCCAGGATAGCTTTTAACCTTCACTATGTACCATTTACATCCTCAGAAAAGATGGGACTTAGCATTATTTATTCATTTGTTCCTTATAAGCACCTTTTCTTTTCAAATAGAAGAAACTGGAAATCAGAAACTGTAGCTTCCAACTTAAATTAGAGTTTTTTTCACATTTTGGTTCAGTAGTATGGCCTATATATAACTCAGGTATTGCTTTCTATGTATAACTCAGGTATTGCTTTCATGTCAATTGAATTTACTCACAGATTAGGAAGCATAAATACATAGATTTTGGCCAGCTGCAGAATGAAGGCAGCTCCTCTCACAAGTCATATCACACTATTATAGGAATGTTGCCATTATCTTCAATCACCACAATATCAATCCTAACAGCTATTGCTCCCATTTGAACAGTTATTTGCCTAAAGTAATTTTATTCTTTCAGTGTGCTATATGCATGTCTTCCCCAGGGAGGAAGAGAGGCTTTTGTGCAAAATCAGGAGCTGTAGCAGTATTCAAAGAAGTGGCAGATAACAGGGAGCATCAAGCACTGATTGTGTGGTTGTTCCCAAGCTTGAGCAGCTGCTGGGGTATGGAACATTCTGCAGAAGTCCTTGAGACTGAGAGGCTGTCTTCAAAAGGTTCATTGGACAAGAACAATACATAAAAGTTTGCTTAATCCATCCAGCCAGTAATTTCATGAAATGAAGTTTTTCTTTTCATGTCGTGTCAGCACTTGATTGACAAAGTAGTTTCAGTCATCTTGAAACAGAGTATTATATTCTTGAGATTTCCAGATGTAAGAATATGGAAATACAAACAAATAATGTGAACAGATCACATTGTAATAAAACTGTCTCGACTGACATCATCCTACTTGTTTCACCCTGCACAGCTAAAAAGGAAACCAAAGATGTGATGTATGTGGGGTAGGTTTAGGATTTAGGATTATTTAGAGTGAACAGTTTTATCACCATTGGTGTAAGTCTCAAAGAGGAACAGAAGGAGAGAGCAGAAAATATGAAAGAGAAGAGATAGAGGATTAATACAGTGGCTGCTGCATGTAGAATCCTTTTTGTACATTATCACCCTAGAGTGTACCCCTGTAAAGAACATGCTTGTCTTACCTTCCACCTTCTCCTGAGCTTTCTTTATCCCTCTTCCTCCATGCTTCTGTCTTCCCAAGAGTCCTGCTCCTTGGCATACAAAGTCACTTAGGAAAACTAAGCTCTATAAAATTCAAATTTACATATATCTTCACAGGGTTATTCTGAGATGTATGTCTTATTATGAGCAGAACTGTCTCAGGAGATGCATATTTCTCTTCATTTCTGATTAAGGAAAAGGCTTTTAGCTCTCTCACCTTACAACTCCTGATTTAGAAAGAATAAAGTTCACACAGACTTCCCTGTAAAAGCTTTTCCATGGTATTACATGTGTAGTAGCATAGTCTAAGCAATTCTTCAGATCTTATTTAAAAACAACATTATATCCAAAATTATTGGATAAAATTTACTAGGTTTACTACTCTTATGAAAAAAAAGTATTTTCACTGCATTTAGGGTAGCAACATGGGTTTGGGAGTGTGGATTGAAATTATAAAAGTGAATGAAGATGCTCATCAACAAATTAAAAAGACAAGAATGGGGAAATGGTGGGAAAGACAAGACTGAACATCAAAGTCTCTTGAATACTGATGGGATGATAATCCCTGAGGAATCAGAGGGCAAATGACTGAAGAGAGCTGAAGGTGGTGAAAGAAAACACTTTGAAATGGTAATCAGCTAAAAGTAGTGCTGAATAAAGACAATACTGACTGAAGCCTCTGCTTCTTTTAGAAGTAACCTGCATTAAATACAGGTCCATGCTATGAGAATTCTGACTTGCATTTATGAGCAACTATTCCCAAAACTAATGCTAGTAATGGCACTAGAAATTCGCAAATCTGGGAGAAAGGAGCAATAAAACTAATATAATGAAAGATCAATGAAAGTGAGGGAATGTAACTAGAGCTGTAAAAGACTAATCTTCACTGGTTATGCTCAACAAATACAGGATTATTGCATAGGAATTTGTTCTGGGGCAGATATAAAACATTCCTTGCGTGACATTCTACTTCCAGTTCCCTAAGTCACCAAAGAACCATTTCCCTTAGTACAAAAACAGTGTAGGTTACCTTTCAGAAACAAATGGTATTTTCAGTGCAGCATGAATTTAATATTTTGTATTAGTTTAATGAGAGAGAAAAAAAAGAGAGAAACGGAAAAAAAATCAAAATAACCATAACATCTTGTTAAGAGATGGGTATGGCTTTACCTTAGGGATGGATTATGATATGTTAATAAAGAGTATTTTCAAATGAAGTACAAAAAAATAAATATTTTGAATCTTTTGGAAATATTTTTAAAGAGAATAGAAAGGAATCGGTTCCATTTCAAAAGTGTACAAACCTATAGTGATGAGAAATAACAGGCTTTTAGCAGAGAAGCAAAATAAACAAGGCCACAGGAAAGCCCCTTTTTATGTCTTTGTAGTGTGTGTTAAGGAGACATAACTGTGTTACACATAATGTTATTTTCTGCGTATGCCCCAAAAGTGAAGAGAAAATGCCTAAAAAACCACATCTATCAAACAACCTTGTTAGGGTAGGAACAGTAGATGCTTAGAGCCTAAAGGACTCATATTTCAGCAACAGAATCATAATCAATAGTCTTTTCCTACATCCTTATTATTTAATGTATGTAACTAGGAAAACACACAGCAGAAATTTTTTCTTGTGAATAATGTTCATCATAATTTATAATCCAGAACCCTCCAAATGCCCTGTGTTTATAACACAATTTAATAACACTGAAACAGCAGAAATTTTGATATTCATAGTGCAAAAAGAGAGGACTCTTTGACAAATCAAAAAAGATTTGTCCCTGTTTCCTGATTTCCTAAGACTTCTGTTCCTCAGTTTTAATTGCAATTGTTCACTCACCATAATTCTTGTTAATTCCTTCAGGCTCTCTGCAGCTGATCCATGTGTGTCTTGGTTGTGGGGCCTAGAGATGACCACAATATACCACCTGAAAGTTACGTGGATATTGAGTAATCCTGAAGGATACATTTAAAAATGAATCCTGAATGTTGTTTTTAAAAAGATTAAAAAAATATGTGGAAACCTTTCAAAGTGTGAAGGTATGCAGGTGCCTTGACCTCGGAAGTCAGATTTGATGTCAGGAAGGATATCTGCCATGCTGAGCTTCTCACTAGACAGTTTTAGGTACCACAGAACACAATCTCTCCCCAGCTGCAGGCACCCAGCTCCCGCCGACTTTGAAAATGTCAAAATGCATCAAAATTAGATTAATTTTAAGATCAATAACCCACCAGAGGTTCAGGGTAGCCTACACATTTTAGTTTCTCTTCTCCCCAGGTTACAATACAGAACTCAGAGTATATATAGTTTCAGCTTTCTGCTGAAGGCAGAAGAGAAATCCCTGGATCTATAGGTCTACACAGTCAGAGCTCTAAGGACGATATTTTATGGTCTATATTTTATGGAAGATACAGAAGAGATTTAAACTAGGGATGATATGTTGGAAAAAGAGCTCTTGAGAACTTGTGGCTGAGGATTAAGGAGCAGAGCAGCGGGTGTCTGCTGTAGGCCACCTAATCTGCAGAACAAGTGGGTGAGGCCTTTTACAGGCAAGCAGAAATAGCATCCTTGGGGAAGCAGCCTGATGATTTACTGGAGAGACAACCCAGCAGGTTGTAAGCAATGCAGTGAGTTCCTGGGAAACTTCCTGACACAACTGATGGAGGAGCCAGTGCAGACAGATGCTCTGCTGGACTTCACACTCACAAACAAAAAAAGAGAGGGTCACTGGGGAGGTGAAGGTCAAAGGCTGCAGGCACCATGAGACCACAACCTGCACTGCAGGAGAGCAGACTTTGTCCTCTTCAGGGATCGGCTTGAATCCCATGGGATAAACGCCTGGAAGTAAGAGAGGTCTAAGAAAGTTCATTGATAAGGGAGGATCACATTCTAAAGAGCTCAAAACTGGTTCATCCTGAACAGCAGAGTGTCCAGCATGAGTGCCAAGAGTTCTGTGTGCATGAACAAGGAGCTCCTTGCAAAACTCAAACATAAAGAAGGGACTCCACAGAAAGAGGGAACTTGGACAGGTAACTGGGAGGAATATAGAGGCACTGTCCAAGAGTAAAGAGATGTGGTTAGGCAAGCAACAGCCCACTTGGACTGGAATCTGCTGGGGGGGGTCTATGGGTATTTATTTATTTGAATTTGAAGCTAATGTAAATTGTAAATTGAAAACTTTTTAATTGGCGTAGTGCTGCTTTCTGAGAAAAATAGTAGCTAAATATCAATGTTTGTAAAATGAGTTTTTTGGTATATTATAAAAGGAATACAGCAAGGAATCTGGCAGGAAAAAATAGTTGCTATTGATTAAATCGCATACAAAAAGCAATATTAAAAAAGAATTAATGTGGTTGGACAGTGAAGAAATGCTCCAGAATGTGGAGCAGTGGAGGAGTTCCTCGTACTTTGGAAAGGCTGAGCCCATGCTCAGCTCATACCGGTTTCATAAAATATTTTATATCCTACAAAAGTGCATGAATAGAAATGAGGAACATTCAGTGATGTGAAAGGCCTTGCAGAACCTCCTCCAGCTCGTGTGATGACTTCTATGGGAGCAGTGGGGATGTCAAATGAGAAGCTTCCCTGAGAGAACATCTTTTATCCAAAACAAAACAAACGTTTTCTAAGAGAATTGTTTCCTAAAGATGTTTGTTCTTAAGATTTCACATGGTTTACAACTGTTTTATTCTCTCCAGAATTGGATGGTTTTGTTATTTAAACTTTTAAGACGTAACTTTCATTCCTTAGGCGTAGAGATACAGAAAGGCCAAAGTGCACAGCTTTAGGATTATAAAACAAAAGCCTAAGAAGCAATAGCTGCTTATTCACAGTAGACATATTAATTCAAAGAGATCATTCTTTTATTTACTGTTTTCTAAGGCTCTATGCCCCAAGCTTTAAGATGTTTCCTGAATTTATATTACATTTTATTCTCATTTCATCTGAAAATATAGAAAGGCAGTCAAAGTACAATACATGTATTCTACTATTCTTTATGTTTGGGTTTTGGTTTTTTTCTGAAAGGAGAATTCCATGAAGTCACTCAGATTTCAATCTGCTGAAGTATCCAGTCCCACCATGACCCAGAAATTTGAATTTAGTCTTTGTAACAGCTGTAAATGCATGCGAATAGCATTGTACTTATCTATTTTTTCTTTAGTGTGGAAAATAAGCACATTTTTACGCTCTCAAAATATTTCAGAACACTGAACTTTTCACCAGAAAACTAATTGTCCTTCGCTGTTTTTTCAACTCAGTAAATGTCAAGACTTAAACTGAACTTCAGCGGCTGGGAACAATGGCTATCAATTGCCTTTCCCCCCCTGCTGCTCCTCATTAACAGCACAAAGTGCGCTTATTTAAATCCATCCTTATCGCCCAATGTACAAGGAGCAGTGAGTGACTGAATTCAGCAGCTATTAGAAGTACAGCAGATCAGATCTTGCTGTTTATTGATTTATGAAGAACAGCCTCGCGCTGCTTTGACAGCTCCGAGTCAGTGAGAGCAAAGAAAGAAGCTTTTTCAGCTCTTGGGAGGAGAATTGCTGGGCAACATTAAAGAGGGTCTCGTGGAAGCCGGTTTCCTTTGATATGCAGTCAAATTGGCTGTGCTCGGAGTCAAGGTCAGGAGGCTGTGGAAAAGCTATGAATATGGTGGGAAAATTAAAGGAGTTATTTCAATAAGTATTGTGTGTATGCATGCTGATTGATACAGAAAATTGCCCTATTTGTGAGAACAGCTTTTGGTGAAGCGAATTTTGACAAAAAAAAAAGAAAAAAGGAAAAAGGAGATTGTGTGTCCTTTTGCTGCTGCACTAAATATAGCTGTTTAGATGAGAATCTTCTTTCCCTCTTGCCGTTTTTCCTCACAATCCCAACCATTCAACAGTTGCCTTAACTCTTTACATTTAGCACTTTTTTAAACCAGTGCTCTCACTTCTGCTGTTTCATGTTAACAAGTAGTAAAAATTGCAACTCACATGCCTTCATGTAATTTTTTTGAATAACTTCCTTGCCAAGTTCACCGAATGTGAATTTTCTGAGTGCGTTGAGCACAGAGAGGCACCCAAACAGTCACCTTGGCTCATGCAGCCACCCATGGCAGAGTAGTCCTGGCAATCAGAGCTCAGATAAACAGCCCAGGGGAGATTTCCTCCACTGAACTTGTTCAGTTGAACATCAAAGCTATGGGCAAGACTGTGGCAGATTATGCCACAGCTGGACCAAGGCTCTTATGTCTCTGTAGTGTTGGTAGATCCAGGAGGACAAGACTGATTGACAGAGAGAATTTTTATTGCTCTTTGCTGAGGCCACTCCTTCTTTGCAGGCACAGCTTCAAGAATAAGATGGGTGTGCCTCCTTCCTCCAGCACATCTTGGAGTAGGTCAGCAACTCCAGCACTGCAGGGCAGTTGCTGTTGGGTACGTTTTGAGAACATGGAAAATACTGAGAATTAAACAGCTCATGTTTCCGTCTTGATCTAGACCTGCTTTGCAGTGTGGCCATAAACACAAAAGAATACTTTATATGCCATAAAAATATTCTCAGTTAAACCATAAAAATTAAAAAACAAGACAAGCCGCCCCCAGAATTTAGTAGTAGACACAAGTGAAATCCATCAAATCCTTATTCTGACTGCAATGGAGATGTTATAAAAATGTTGTCAAGGTTGAACCCCACATTAGGTAAAGCACTTAGAAACTATTCCTACCAAATGCGTGGCAGAGCTGTGCTTTTGTTATTGTTGTAATTTGTTTTTCTGAACCTGATTATAGATTCAGTTCGCACGGCTGTATCCAAGTGATGGGAAACAGAACTTGTTTCATCAAATGTTTTCAAAGTCTTTAAAGGATGAGGATTTTAAAGATTTTTTTTTTACTTGTCAATTTTTTTAGCAGAAACTGTTTCTGTACCATGTCAATATCACTTAAAATCAGTATAAGATCTTTATTACTACTGTCTTCAGCCTGGAGTATATTTACTGCACTGCTGTTGTTCTTTCATTTGTTATGATTGAAAGAAGATAAATGTTATGTAAAACATTGGATTAAATAAATAATGGAAATGCATGTCTTTTCAAGCATGTATCCCCGGTGAAGAAAAGCAATGGTTCAAGTATCCCAATTACAGAAAATTCTGATGTTTGTTTTTAAGTAAAAATTCGATATGGAAATATTTTGGTTCCATTTAAATCAAATTCTCATATCATGATAAAGCAATAGCTGACTTTTTAGAAAGCCATTTATTTTATTTATTAGTAACACTTCTTGTGGAGAAATACGGTGGAGTTTTACCTAAAAGGACCCAAATTAAATGCACAGCCCCATCCCATGGAAATTGGAGCAGATGTTCACTCTGGTCCCTTCCAGCTTAACCCATTCTGTGATCCTGAATGTTCCCTTCTGGTAATAGTACCTTTGAAGTAGTACTTTTTGCATGGCTAAGCCAATACTACTAAAATCAGAAGAGAATTTTTTTCCTTCATTAGCAGTCCTTGTTTTTTCTTCCCCTTAAAGCAAGGAAAATGAATGCTTGAATGGGCTTGAAAATGTTTTCTTTCCACAAGGCTCTAGTTGTTCACAATATTCTAACTGCTCTTGGTTCATAGAGCATAGCTTACAAAAATACAAGAGATACTGTTTGTGCTCATTTTGGAGGAGCCTATTTCACTTGATTTGAAGGAAAAACAAGAACAAGAAAAAGATTTAAATTTGGGAATTACCTATGGCTTGTTTCTGAAAAATAAGAAACATTTTTAAATGCCAGTGAGAACTTTTTTCAAGAGTCATGTAACATTTATGAAGACTTAAATTGATAGAATCTCCTCCAGATTGTTGGTATTTAAGTCACTAAGCCAACTCTGATTTTATTGCATCACAGACACATTCTTCTGTAAGTTTAAGCAAGGATTGCTTCGGTGAGTATTTTCTTGTACACCCTTATCTGAGTTATTGTGAGTTCAAATTCTGTTATTTTACCATTTACTTGTTAGTTTTGATAAAATTAATATAAACTGACTGCAATAATCTTCCTTGCTCTATCACCAGCAGTGAGTTCATCTTTTACTGCCTTTTACCTAAAAGGTAGTATGCCAATACATCAGCAAGTGGTATTTCCTGGCAGCCAAGTGGGATAATGTTTTGTACTCTCAGGTGATATTTCCTGGAGAATACTCAAGATTTCTCAGTGTTTTCTTCTTCTCTGCATTGACAAAATCTACCTCTAGAAAGAAGCATTTTCTGGCTCATATCCAAAGCTATTCAATTGCAAAGCTTACCCTGAAGTGTGTAAGGTATTTTATTTTTCTGATGTACATATATGGCTAAAAATCTTCAGGTTAATAATTTTGTACAGTTTAAAGGTCACCTGGGTATTGTGAAGGGATTGGAATTTTCAGTTTTAGAGCACTTATGGAAGTTGTGTAGTGGTCATGTGCATTAAAGGGTTCCCAGGCTCTTCTGACCACTATTTGGCTGTTGAAATTTTCCTATATGAAACACTGCTCCCCACTGTGTGTTTGTAAAGTTCTCATTCTCTTTAGGGATTTTTCATCCCAGTGAGTACTTTTTCCATCCTGGTTGACTTAATGAAAAGTATGTACTAATATAAAGGAAGAGCCATATATTTCTTCATTAACCAGTATTTCCTAATGACAAAATAAGTATGTTATGAGGTAATTTTAAGACAATTCTAAAAGAGTATATACATTTTCATTACATTTTTCCAGTGGTTTTTATTTGCATGTGTTTAGGTATGTTTAAGATTATCTTTTCAGTCTTCATTGAAAGGTCATTTCTTGGTTAAAAATAATAAGACATCAGTTAATGATTCTGTACTTAAGCTGATTATACTGATGACCAGAAGCAGCCCTTTCATGGTTTTCTATGCACTTACAGACTTCCCCAGCTTGTATCTGTGCAGTGAATTGGGTGTGAACTCTAAGTCAGTCTCTGGTATGAAGAACTGCTTACAAAAAACATCTGTCCATGCAATTCATTGGGAAGCCAGAAAAAATGACATAGAAATGAAGGGAGCTGCAGGAAAAGCACCTGAAAAATGGTTTAAGGAAGGAATGCAAATGGGCATTTTTGCTTATAGTGTTAGTTTTAGAATTGTAAGCAAATAAATCATGTCTTGGAAATAAATTGCTATTGCTTAGTTAAACAAGATTTGGGGTTCTAGGGGGTTATCTGGAAAACACACACAGTCATCTCAAACAGTTCATTAATTCTATCATTATTTTTTCCCTTCTCACTGTATCATGCCCAGTTATTATACAACAGTTCCCTCCTACCACCAACCAAAAAATTGCCTGAAAGTTTTAAAATATGGATTTCTTTTTGCTTGTGCAACCTATATGTTTCCTTGTTATGTATATCACAATTAGGCCAATAAAAATATGCTTACACTTCTGTTTTGCCAGTGTTGAACACTTTTTCTTACAGGCAATATTTAAGTGAACCTGCTTTTCCTATCAGTTACTTTATTTATTACATTTCAAAAATATTCTATCATTACTTTCAAGTATTTTTTTCCTTATCTAATCCCATTCTTGGGTCTAACTTAATGACATCCTTCTAGCATATGGGCTATAAAGGGACTGGTAGATGTCACTCATACAACCAGAGAATCTTATCGTAACCACCCCTTTTTGGTTGCTTGCTCAATACTCCACTGAGATTTTCAAGGGTAAAGATAAAATCAGTCCTAAATTAATGTCTCTATTTTCATGCAGTACAGCAACCCAACAAAACATTAGGAATATGTTCTTCAAAGGTCTGTTCTGAGGAAAGGGTTGAGGGGCCATGATTTGAGTGATTGAAAGAACAGTGAAATGTCTGTACCAGCTGCTCTCTTCTGGTTAACCTCATTTCAGCACTTGGTTAAAAAAATGGTCATCCTGTCCACATTAAAAGAGATTACATTTCATGTGCTGATTTATAATACTGTAGCTTCAAAAGTAGTTGAGAAGTAGTTTCAGAAGAGTATTAACAGATGGACGTTCTGACTTCAATATCAACAAGCAGCAGTCATACTCTTTTCAAGTACATAAAGCCAGGCCAGTTTTCTATATCTTTATTTATCAGCCTTTTCATTTTCAGCTCCTTCTAGCAGCAGTTAAGATGGGGGACAACCNAAAAAAAAAACCCCAAAAAAAGCCAACAAAAACCTTTTTTTTTACCTTCTTTTTTTTCTAGTGGCACATTTAATGTCATCTGAAGACCCTGAAGCATAACAATTATTGCAGGAATCTGCTTAATTTTAAACTGAATGTTCACTAAGAAAAAAATGATCTGACTATAATTGCTCTTTGTTTCTTGTCTAGAAAAGAGTCATTTTTTTTCTCATCTCTTGGCAGGTGGCCGTTGATGAGCGCATCAAGCAACTCCATGAAGCTCACAGGGATTTTGGCCCTACTTCCCAGCATTTTCTTACCAGTGAGTGATTTCTCCTTTCCCATTCTTCTTGTGCAATTTGCATACACATTTAATTGATAATTTTGTAGTCATGTGCTAGTTGTTGTTGTTATGAGTTTCTATTTTAGACTGTGTTACAATTTTTTTTATTTTATTTTTCCCCTGGGTGCAGAAAAGTGTTAAATAAGTTCATATTATTCAGGTCCAGGGTAAAAGGAAAACAACTGCCATTATCAAGTCTCTTTGTCCCCATATCTATCTCTACAAGGTTCATCTTCATTGTTTACAGGTTCCCTTAGGACTAACAAATTAAAATGATATTAAAAAGAGTTTCTGATGATTTTAACCCGGAAAGGATTAGAACCCAAAAAAAACCCCAAAACACCACGAATTTGGTTTATCTGTTTAAAGAACAGTTCAGCTCCAAAAAGGGGCAAAATAAGACCTGCAAGAAAAATATTTTACAGGATTTGACCACTGAGGAGAGCAGTAAGAGGATCAAAACTGGGGTGGGAAAGTTGGCAGAAGAATGGCTGCTAAGTAAACTTTTTACAACTCTGCATAAAATATAATTGCCAACAAAATTCCCACTTCACCTCCACACACTTTCTTTTATCAAGGATGTTTTGAAGTACACTGAAAGACAACTTGAAACACCTTCAAAGCTCCGAGGCAGTGACTAAAGTGAAGCTTCTTAAAGGCCGTGTCTTTTCCATTGTTCTTCAATTAAGGAAAGTAAACAGTAAAGCTTTATTTAAGAGATTATATCAGCAGAACAGAACACAGTCACAGGATAATGGTCTCCTACATGCAGAGGGACAAGCTATCCAGACATCGGAAATAGATGTTACTATTATTGCACAGCTACGTTCACAGTGGGATAGAGGACAAACTTTTCTTCTGCTGATACTGCATTGTCATTTTAATAGGTTAACCATTTTCCCACTGAAGATCTCAATGGGAAACTGAAAAATCTCAGCAGATGACCTGCAAAATCAAAATCAGGGTCGATGTTGTGCCATATAAGACTAATGCAGGCTGATTCAACCCTGAACATTTTTTGTCCAATTATGATCCTATGAAGAAATCAGCCCTATTTTCATTATTTCTGTTTAAATCCCACTTTTCTTTAACTCTTGATCTCTGGGAATACTTTATTAGTTCAATATATATAACTGCAAATCAGACTTGTCAAGATTGACTGTGTGAGAGTTATGTGACATGAACACAATATTTAAGCAGATACCTGTTTTTCCTTGTGACCCATGGCGTATTCTTGGTCAAAGAATAAATTTGTAGGGTAAATTAAGCCAGCCAGGAAGAGACTAGAGTGACCTACACTGCATTATCATACTGTTGGGTGCAGTCAGAAAACTGGTGTGATCGTTATGTCCTGGGTCTATTCTGCCTTACTATTGATAAACTAGGTTGATCTAAAAGATGATCAGTGTTATGATAGTCACCTTTTTTAGCCCACCCAGCACCAGTGAGACATTATTCTTCTGTGTAACTATTTAGAGTCAGAAAAGTGTGGACATCATTCTGGACACTTCATACCATTTGAGTATCACCATAGGAAAAGGAGCCAGCTGAAAATGTGTTGACTTTGGAAATAGTCAAATCACTTAGAAAAATGAGCATTTGTGTTTGCTTATTTGTTCTCTATCTCTTAGATGTGTGTGCAAATAGATAATCTTACCCATTCGTGCCAAAGTTAGGTATTGGAAGCTCTGAAAACATCTGCAGATTCCTTCCCAAGTCTAAAAGTTCGGCCGCTGAGAACTGTACATACAACTGTACATCCAAATTCCAAAAACATCCACTATCACTGTGCCTGGGGAAAATACCATGCTTTGACATGCTTTTTATGTACTACCTCTGCTGCATCCCTGCACATCTGGGATGGAAGCACATCTATGGGAGAGAGAGTGCTGCAATGAGAGACTGCCATAGTCTTTTCCATCCAGCCACTAGTATTTTTTCTGCAGTTGTACTTTTGGGGGTGAACGAGTCAAACATAAAGGTTGCCAAACAGAATCAGGCAGGTCAAATGAAGGTGAATTTAATTGCATGTAAATTAAGTTTCAGTCCGTGGCAGACAGTCCAAGTTGATCAGTCTATGACAACAGCAGAGAAAAGATAAATCAAAGCAATTTTTTATGGGTTTATTTTACTACACTCAAAACTCACAGAGCATTTTTATCTAAGGAGCTAAGATATACATAAGATCAATGCAAACTATAATTAGCAAGGAAAATAAGCGATCTATGGGCAGTTGCATATCTAGCTTTATGCCAGTAATAATCAGTTCATCCTCCCTAACTGAGCATCAACTTTCCCTCTTCCATACATGCTTGCTCATCTTAGGGTGCAAGTAATAACATCTGTTTATATTCTTATATGAAAATTTATCCTTTTATAGTTGATATACCTTTAAGTAGTTCTGCAAAAACTCTGGTACTGCAGTCAAGGTCACAAAAAATCAGTGACTGAATTACATTTCTCTCCTATCTGAAAGAAATAAATATGATCTGCTAATCATGGCAACTTTTTCATGTGTTTGTTATTATTTTGTACATAGAAATTATAGCATCATCTGTCTTTTTCTGCTTGGTTGAAACTAAAGCTGCCTGGGGCTGTTGAAAACCTAGCACAATAGTAATGGGGAGTGATGCAGGGACCTCATATTTGTAATTCCCTGTGAGCCAAGGAATCAAGTGGTAGTCCCTGTTTCTAAGCACTTGCAGCCTGTTCTAAAGGCTATTCATAGAGCTATTTCTGAAAGAGATTGGAAAGAAGGTGTGAGCTAGAGAGATAGGGGGTGTAAAATCAAAAAATAAAAAAGAGACATATTCTTACTTAGGGCATTTTTAAATTAGAGACAGTTTTTCTCCATTGTCTTTTCATGCAGTTCAACATTATTTTTCCACTCTCTCATCTTTTAAATGACCAGGTGCCAGTGTTTATCAATGCTGAATTATGCTGTGGCAAAATTCAGATGCCTCCTGGTTGTAAGTTAAAGAGATAATAGCAAAGGAAAGGGATCCACTTGTGTCTCTCTCCATCAAGGCTTCCATCAGCCTCAAATATAAAAGACTCTTATCAAGACTGGCCCTTACTTTTCACCTGAACTTGCCTCTCTCCAGGCCTTCTACATTTTATAATGGGCTGTCTCACCCCAGCCCTTGAGCTTCTGACCTTCATGCTTGCCCAAACTCATTTTGCTCTGCCAGTGTCCACACAGTCAGTCCCAGCTCCACCTCAGTTCATTCCTTACCAAGGACACAGAGCATTCACAACAATAGTTAAGATACATCTGATAAATGTATTACGTGGGCAAGAATTTATATCATGAATTCATGGAGTGAGTTGGTTGGTTTTGAAGGACTTGTTGCTTAATTAGAATTCTCTAAATCAGGGTATAAAAACCCAGCAAAAATAAGATATTTCTATTGAAGAGAAACTTGTAAATATTTAGCAAAGTAATTAAAAGAAAAAATATGTGAACCTTTCATGGATGGTGATGCTTAATTTGGGAATTATATACAATAACTGAGCTGTGAAAAAGAGTATCTGCAAATTTTAAACCTAATGCCAGCTCCAAAGTTTTCAGTGACTCCTCTGGAATAATTTTACCATTTTGACTTCACCTTTATTTTTCTCTGTGATTTTGCTTCTTACAAAAAATGTGATTCATTGTCTCTTGTTGGAAGACCCACCTATTTATGTCACAATAGTTATTACTTTTTTTTGAGATGCAATAAATGAGAGGTAGCATTGATGTCAGATTGTTTCCAATATCATTTGCAGTGCTATTCAGCAATCGCTCATAGTTTTTAATGGCATAGTTCATTCATGTGCATTACTGGTGATTGCTGAAAAATAGCAGGTGTTACATCTTTTAAAACCATGAGCAAACCTTGTAATTTTACTGTCCAGCCCCAGTATGAGCCATCTTTTAGTAAGTATAGCATGTCAGTGAAGTGACTGCATGAAACAGTGCTCACAGTATAACTGGGAATTAAGAGTATGGCTGGAACATTCCAGTGGTTTCCAAGCTCAGACAACATGGACTTTCGACAACATGGAAAACCTGGGAATGCAAGGAACAGAAAGAATGTTTAGGTTGGCAAAGCTAAAAGGCTGATATACCCATCGCCAAAATTTTGTGATTCATATTTCCCAGGCTATGAGCTTTTGCTGCCTGCATACGTCAGTACCAAACTGTTAAATCCTCATACCTAAATATGTGCTAGGGCCTGGAGATACCTAACAGGAAATATTCCACTGTGCCTTTCAGTTTTGGACTTGCAAGTAAGAGCAGCACTTAATTCAACACAAAATGAGGCAGCCTTGGCAGCTTTCATTCAGAAAGATGATGAATGCTGGAGCCACCAGTTTGTATTGTAAGTGATCACAGTGCATCTGCTGCATTTTATATCAGATAATTGTTGCCAAAAAATAAAAAATACAGTCACGGGATTGGGCTGTGTAACCTAGGTCTCTCCTTCGCAGGATCAGCTCAGAGCTGTTCAGGTTCAGATCTGAGTCTTTTTTCTTGTTATTTCTGTGCCTTTGCGGTCTTCTTCAGTTATTTAGGCCATTCTCCTGAGAAATTGGAGATATGGCTCTGAATTCCTTCAAGTTGGGAGAGAAGTCAAGTAGTCACTTCTCTCACTTTCTGTGTGAGTGCTCAGATTATTATGCAAAGCAAAGACTAGGGAAGCTCTTTGTTGCACAGGCAGATGTCTTTAAAAGGGCAAGTCCTGCTAATTGAGACATCCAAGTCTAAAAATGGGAGGGCTCTATTACTCTTAGGACACTTTACCCATCCATCAGATTGATTATTTTCCAGTGCAAGCAACTGTATCTTTCTCCCTTACTCCTCACTGCATACATTGTATCATACTGTCTTTCAGATATACTTTTGACAAACAAACATCGAAGACCAAGTCCATTCATCCATGTCCTTTGGAAAAATAATTTAATATTTTTAGATATCACAGGAAACGTTTTGAGTTGACAGTATCAACTGGTAGTAGAATAGAAGATAAGTGGCCACAAACAAATCAGCCTGAGAACTCTCTGAAAGGAAAGGGATTTCATTATTGTATTTAAATTTATTTGTAAAAAATATGCATATATTATATGCATTTAAATATGGTCATATTAGCTAGAGGAGCCTGACTGCTAGAAAACTGTTTTTATATTTCAGAAGTGTAAAGGAACTACATGTGCTTCTGAAAAAGGAACAACTAGCAAAGTACCAACAAAACCAAATACACTTCATAGGTCTTGCCATTGTGATTATCATGGTGAATTTCTCAGAACACTGGGCCCCAATTCAACCTCAAGACTTGTAGGATGGGTACATCAGGTTTAAAGTTAGGAGAAAATGCCTTCAGTCCATTTCTCCCTTGTTTAGGAAATGCCTTCAGTCATTTCTGCCTTGATAGCTGTAGCTATCATGGTCATAGCTACAGCTTTTGATAGTGCTTGCCTTGGCCCGACTGCTAAAGGTCTTTAAGAGTATTAAAACATTGGCGTATTTTGAGAGATTATCTTTATGCTTACTTTTGGAATAAAGTTAGTAGAATTGATTTTACAGTGAGCTTTCATTTTTTCATTAGGCATTATTCTCAGGCAAACCACCAAAAAATCTCTCTATAAATCTTAATAACTTATTTGATTTGCAATTAAATAGTATTTATTGAATTCAGGTTTTATATTTGTATTTTTCTCTTTTCTGCTTTTTTGTGCTAAGTGATCCTATCTATATAATACATTGGGATACAAATCTCTGAAAAAAATTTTAAAGTCAGTTTTCAACTGATGGTGTTCTTCCCATCTCTTCACCGAGAAGCAAGAAATTTTCCCTTGTAATTTTTTGTGTTTTGGGGAAAAAAGGGTTCCAATAAAAAAATATTTTAGAATGCTGTGGAAAATAATCCAAATAATAATTCTAATTTTCTCTCTTGTGCTCTTGGCTTCAATGTGTCATCTATTTAAACATGCTGTATAATATTTATTTAAAAGAAGAGGGATTTTTTGAAGGGAGGGAGGAGGCGATATGCTATCTTATTTTTTTATAGCAGCCTAATTAATTTCTGTAATTTATCCTTGGCTGGCAGAATATCCTATATTCTGCAATGCTACATATTTTACAAGTAATTAAATACTATTTTTTGCTCTTAATAAGATTCAAAAGATGCCTATTTATTGTCTATCATACTTTTGTCCACTCTCTGAATTAATATGTTGCTAAGACTGATTCTTCCCCCAGAAATTTTATAATCTTTTTGGAGTTGCGTTGGATCTGTGAATCTAAATGAAAACTGCCAAGTTTAACTCAGATGAATTTAACAACATTCCCATGTTGTCATGAGTTGTATGTTGTGTTCAGTTTAGGACATTCCTTTGTCCCCAAGCTCCATGACTAAGATACAACAGGCATATTCTATATATGTACATCAGAGTTTTTCCTGTTCTGTTTTGCTATATAAGACATGGAATATTTAACAAAGATTTATTTTTCTATTTATCTAATGTAATTTGCCAAAAATTACCACTAATTTGATTAGGCCGTTCTTTAACTTCGTTTGATCAGTCAGTTTTAGAGACTTCATTTTTAAGAGCAGAAGAGTGCAACAGAAGTTAGCAATGTAGAGTACCTGCATCTTGAGGTACATGGGCCATTATAGATGCTATCTTAATTTTTTTTTTGCTCTATTTCATTCAGTATTCTGCTATTAAACAAGTAGATTCTTGTATTTTTGCCATTTTACAGTCGTGTGACATTTAAGAAAATGAGCATTAGATGGATTTTATAGTTCACAATTTTAAGTGGCATTTGGAAAATTCTGGAAACACTATTCATGATTAAAGGTGTGCATTATTTAGGTCTTACCATATAATGTTGACCCTAAGCTGCAGATGATAAATCTGAAGTTAGCCATAAAGATTCCAGCAGGAAATGCAGGATGGAAAAGCCTCTTTTAACTTTTCTAAAATGACTGTCATAATTGCCTCTGATCACATATTGAACTTCTTAATGACTAAAAATCCCATCTTAGAGATTTTTAGTCATTAAAGATGGCTTCTGCTGTGGTTAGACGTGCTCTAAAAATGGTATATTTGATAAACTTCTACATGTGTGTACAGCAACAAGTGCTGATGGTGTTCCAGGGAAGTAGTGAGTGTTTGCTTGGGCTTAAGGAGGGCAGAATCCAAGCTGAGAAGGGGCTATTTCCAAAATGCCCATAAATCCATCCCCATGTGCAGTTGGGGCTTGGAACAGAACAGACCCCAGGTTGTGTAAACCTTATGAAAGGCAGGGTTTTGTTGATGTTTCTGCCCTGTAGCTTCTCAGTTGAGTAGTCAATGTATTCTGACATCAGTTTCTCAACTACATCATGCAATATTAGACCTCACTGCTACACAACATGGTCTGATTGTTCTTCATTCTTACCTAGAACAATAAAAAAGTCATATAATTTAGCAATCAATCTAAATCTTTGGTGAAAAAAACTGTCTTTTACAGGTATATAGTGACATTTGTTGTAAAGGATCTCAAAGAGCTTGCAGGTTATGCAAACACTTCTATTGTGTCACTGTCATGCAGATGCACATTTTGGAGGTGGCATCCTGCCAGCCTGCATCATGCACTGATTATGGTGGGGAAATATTGCTTTAGCATGTTCTCTAAGGAGGAAAAGCATGACCTCCTTATAGTCTCTGGAGAGCAGACTATTTTATCATTTGTAATGGTGTCATCTGAAAATAATCAAAATGTAATACTCACTGAATCTTCTTTGAAAAGTTAAGGTAGCTTTCACAGACAGGAAATTCTGATTCTTGGGGAATCAGAGTCTTTTCCTGATGCAAAGATCATCTCATCATCTTTTTCTCCCTGCCTGCCTTTATACGAAGTCACCAAATCCATACCTTGCTGCAGTGAAAATAATTGGCATCAAAACAAACTTTATGTGAATAAATAAACAGTTTCTTAACTCTGTGTTTATATTAAGGTATTAATGATGATAATGTTAGGTAGAACAGTGCAAGTCACAGAGGTCATGCAAGTAGAGTTTCCAGGCTGAATCAGAGAATTATTACCACTAAAATGAGAAATGTGAACATAATTCAACACCTTGCTGAGTTACAGACACTATGGCCACCAAACAAGATAATGGGGAACGTAGAAATGAGCTCACCTATAACTACCACAATGCTGAAAGGAATATACAATAAATATAATGAATTTCTAACAAAGTGAGAAAAAAAATAATTGACACGTTATATGTAATGCATTTGTAACCACTTTGTGGTTTCTGTCCAAAACCCCTTAGTGAAAATTAAGTCAAAAGGTTTTTTTAAAAAAAATTATTTAGAACTGAAAAGGTACACTCATATGGTGACTAGAAGTCTGTGCTGACTATTTAAATAAGGAACACTGAGAGTAGCATTTAAATGTGGACATACTGAATTTACTCTTTCAATAGCTGAAGGAGAAATAGTTTACCCTGGGTAAACATACATGTATTTTTCATTATGTTTGCAGTGCTAAAGTGAAATATTTATAAGATTATTTTTTGTAGTATCAACTACTATCGTCCTATTTAATATTTCATTCATATCCCTGCATAGATTAAAACAGTACGGAAGTTCATGCCACAGTTTCATTCTACATTTTGCCAACAAGTACTAATGTCAGCTTACCATCAAGAGCTGTGTGTACAGGCAAAACAAGTCTCAGCTCTTAGAACACCTACAGAAAGAAATAAAACTCAAAAATTAGGTAACCATTAAAATTATGTCAATGCAAATAGAGTGTAGGGAAATTTAAATTAACGCCTAAAATGGCCTGCATTTTGTTGTGGTATTTAGTTTCAGTCAGCATTGGAAGTAGCCGGGTGTATGGTAGCGGGTTCTTACACTGTGCAAGCTCAAGAAATAAAACATTTGGAATTACTCTCAGCAAACAGGAAATGTCTGCTTGAGTGCTGTAGCACACTGGGACACTAGAGGATATATATATATATACGGTCTTTGCTAGCAAGACTTTCAGGTGGACTTAACCATTTACCTGCACTAATTTTGTAATGGATAGTACACCTGTATTGATAACCAAAGATAAGAAACAGCTGGTCTCAGCGTCTGGGCTTCTGTCAAAAATGAAATGATTATTCTCTATGTATAGCCGTAAAAAGTACTGCACATTTGTCAACTCAAATTTATGCAAGGTTAGAATCATCCAGGAAACCAGAAGTGTATTATAGACAGCTTCACAGCAACCTCTTGAAGGAATACTAAATCCAATTATGCAGAACATCACAGAATTGTTTGTTATTCCTATAGCACTTAGCTCTCATGAAAGCAAAAGTATTTGTTCCTCTTCTAACAGATCAAGAACACTATCATATGTAAGATTTTGTGATAATAAGTTATGACTGCAAAGCTCTTACCCAGATTAATTCAGAAGCAAGAGAAGAGATACATCTTCTGAAAAATATGCAGCAATCTATTCTGTCCTTTAGCTATTGAATTAAAAACAAATCTTAAAGTGAAACAACTGTAACTTGGCAGTATTCTTATTGGGAATATTAATGATTGCTTGGGAAAGAAATATGTAACGAGGTCAATTTTTAGTTGATACTGAAGGGTATTTTGTTTTCAAAAATGGTAAGAGTGTAATCTGATTCGAATTATTCCTGAGACAATGCCAATTGCCATGGGTAAGAACCCTGACACTTGTCACTGAGTAATCATTTTAAAGCTGGTTGATGGATCACATATTAGCCCACATTAGGTTAGTGTTACTGAATGAGAGCATGTAAAGAAATCACATAGGAACTGATAGTGTAAAATGAAATAGTGATCTCTCTCAAACTCCTTGGCTTTTGTTTCCTACTGTCATCTAGAATGGAAAATATTGGATCAGTCATCAAAATTATATTTTCAGCAATTTTTTTTTCCAAGTAGAAAGAATATTTAAGCATCACAGTTAAGAATTTTGTGTGAACGTGAAAATGGGGTTAAAAGTTATTTTGTGATTTTTTAACATCAAAACATTACATGATATTCTATTTTTGATACTTTTTGCATTTCTACAAATCACATAACAGATTGTATCTTTACATCCTTTGAGGCTGCAGCAGAGCACAGAAACTGAGCAGCTGCAGTTCATGCTACCAGGAAGAGCAGCTCAATGGACAGCAGCCTTGGCCTTGACAGCTCCTCAGCTGTGCAGTCTGTGAACAAGGAACCAAAGGATAGTGCCTGGCCCACTAAGAAGGAGTATTTGATCATATACAAATTGAGTGTGTATTTTAGTATTTGTATTTGAAAGTGCATATAGTTTTGTGCTCCTGTGTTTGTGGGCCATGCTACAGGCTTCAATGGCAGTGCAGTGTGCTAGTTTTCCAAGAGATCTAACACTGTAATTAAAATTCTGGTTCTTGCACATTTTGAGAGTTACTCATTCTCATGGTTCATACCTTTGAAATTTACTTGTCTTCTTTTAAGATCAAAAATCTGTGTAAATGTAAGTAATAGGAAAGCAATGACACTCAGCTTAGCTGAGGCTGGCTGGGGGTTGAAGACAACAGCAGAACGTGCAGAGATGCTGAGGTAGAATTTTTGAAACTTCTTGGTCACCAGCAATCTGAAACAGGATTATCATATTTATGAAGAGAGACTTTTCATGAGGGCACGTAGTGCTAGGACAAGGGGAAACAGCCTTAAGATGAAGGAGGATAGGTTGGGATTGGGAAATGGGAAGGAATCCTTTACTGGAAGAGTGGCGAGGCACTGGAAGGTTTGTCCAGAGAGGTTGTGGATTCCCCTTTCCTGGAGGTATTCAAGATCAGTCTGGATGGGGCTCTGATTGACCTGGTTTAATAGAAGGTTCCCTGCCCTTGGTGGGCAAATTGAAATTAGATGATCTTTAAGGTCCCTTCCAACCCTAAGCATTCTAAGAATCTGTTTCTTCCAAATATATTCCTTTCTTTCCCTAGCTTCTTAGTATTGTCCAAAATGTATATGAAATTCATTCACCCTCTCCCCAGCCTGTATCCTGTTCCCACCAGCTCTTCCTTCTCCTCTTCAAACCATCTACAATGGCACCAGTTTCTCCCATGGCCGATTTGTGTCCTCTCTGGTCTCCAGCCCTTCTTCACAAATCATGCACAAAAGTCATGAGATTTCCCTATACAGCCATTTTAGAAGGACATTTCATCTCTTTCCTCAAACTCCTATTTCCACATACTCCAATATGTGGGCAAGAGAGAGAAACTATACTTCATTTGACAGAACTGACTTCTGTGAATCTGGTACAAAGTAGATGAAATATGTATATTGGTAGTTATTATTTGTCTGGATTGTGATTTGTTGATTTTGATAAAGCAACTTGGCAGTGGCAATTTTCAGGTATCTATTTTGAGGATGAGAGGGAAAGAAAATAGAGCCAAGTGGTCAAGAAGCTAATTCCTAGTTGTCCTGGTAACAATTGCTTTCCATTGTGAACAGCAGGGGTCACTAAAAAAGGCGGTTATACTGGGTGATGCAAACGTTGTTTGTTTTTTTTTTCTCCATTAGCTAGATCAATTTTCTTATGTTTTCTGTTTTAATCATTATATTAAAGAAGGAAAATTCTTGGTTCAACTTTGTTTGACAGATAACAAACTCTTAATGAAAAAATTATCACCCTGATTATGGCTTAAACTATAAAATATGTCTGCTTCTAATAAAAAATAATTCATAATTTTTTTGTCAAATGAGTTTTATAAAAACCTCTTTTGCAAAATATTTCCATTCTGTTGTAAGCTGATGTTGACATATAACACCATGATAGCCAAGAGTGAGCAAATGATTTCTTCTCTATTTGTTGTTATCATACTGTCATTTTGTCCATTATTTTGTCCATTATTTCCATATTGGAAGGCAGTACAACACACTTAGTAATGTGGACAAATTACTAAGTCAAATTACTAAATAAAAATTTCCACCATTTAGTACAAGCCAGCAAGAGAATAACAAACAAAGTACTTAGATGGTCTCTCAGTGTAAATGCCACTCAAAATGTAAACAAGTGCATAATTCTGTTCTTAGAAGGATGGGAAGTGCTGACCACACAAGGAAAGAAATAGAAGAAAACCCAGTCAAACACCTTAGCAGGAGGAATCCTATAGAAGAGCATGCCAGGAAGATAGGTTGCTTGCTCTGCTTCGTATCTGTTCTGTCAGCTTAGCTTTCAAGGAGTTTTTGTATTTATCTTTGCAGCTGAATGAGTTCAATTTCTCTCAGATTAGGACAGAAGTTTCAGAACAGCAGGTTAATCCTTCCTGTCTTCACAGGCAACTGAGCAAACAGACCTGTATCAACGTGGCCGAGTGTAAAATTGTAATTCTAGAGATTAACGTTGTCTTTCCTGTTTGACCTCCACGTTTCTCTTCTAGGCATGTTTGTATGTATTAATGTATGTGTGCAGTTATTTATTTATTTATTTGCTTGTTTGTTGTTAACAGCTTCTGTCCAAGGCCCCTGGGAGAGGGCAATCTCACCAAACAAAGTGCCGTATTATATCAAGTGAGTATAAATAGTCATTCATTCTGGCTGTTTACATTTCTTATTTAAGAGGAGAGAGTCATTTTCTTAAATGATTGTGAATCGCTTCTATAGTGTCTAAATGGGAAGGACAAAAAAACCTGCAATACATTTCACAGAAGTGTGCTAGTTATGTAAAAACACAGTAGGATGCACTGATTTGTAAGTTGTTTGGGTTTATGGTACTATAAATCACCTGAAAATGAAGTAAAGCTTTGAGGTACCTGGATTATAGTTTAAATTGTGCTGTTGCCCTCTGTGTATATGTGTGGCAAGTTTTGCAAAACAAAATAAAAAAAACCCCAGCATTCTTAATTGCGGTTCTAAATGTGATACACTAGGGTTTTTTTAACTCTATAATTTTAAATGGTTTATAATTATTTATTTAATAATAATTTTAATAATTTATAATAGTTTTTAATGCATATGCTCAATACCAGGAATTCCTTTAGGGAGATTACTTGGTAAAGTGCATAGCTGAGGGCAATTAGTCCCTAAAGCCTTATCTTTTTGAGTTTAGTTCTCAAGAACTAAACGAGAGTTAGTTTACGAGATAGTTTTGCTTTAAGAGATATGTGTGCACAACAAATGAGAAGAACATTTTAAAAAAATCACAATTTGGGAATACCTGTTTCTCATGCCCTAAACAGAGCCACCACACAACAACAAAAAAGATGGTTTAATACATTTTTTCTTCTCTTTTGAGTTTTTTACTTGTAACGTGTGCTTTGAACTACTTATCCTACTTCTGAAGGAAACAGGTGATGCAATACCAGCTATAATAACAAAGACATTGGTATTCTTTAATACACCTATTTTCACGGTTCCTCTATATACTCCCTAAACACTTTACAAGCTCAACTAGTGTCACTGAAGCCATTTGGTTACAGAGGGCTCTTGCAGTGGCAGTTCAGTTGCAACTTTCACAACAGGGTGAACTTCTACAGCAGCCTTAGAATAAGTATTTGAGTTCTGCATGAAGGAAAGTCTGTGGTGCAGTTCAGAGGTTCAGTTATACCTGGCTAAGCTGGTTCACTGTTACTTTAATCTTGTAAGTTTTCTGTTTGCATTTGGCTGTGAATAATGAAACAGTCACAGAGAAACTGGAAAGCTCTGTCAAGAAGGAGGGGCAGTCTACTAGAGACAGGCTGGAAAGCAAGTCAATGCTCTGGCATTTAAGACTGAGTTTATGGCACTAACATGAGGGCAAAGATCCTCCTTTTCTCTTTCACGTGGCATGACTTGCCATTTTGGGGAGGGGAGTTTGGCAATTCTTAAAGCAGGCACAAAATGCACTTCATGCTATGCTTGGCACCTCTGTCTGTGCCACTCACATCCAACAGCCAGGGGAAACTGGCTAAAATGGTCTGTGCTGGTCTTGCTTACTCCCTCCTACTGTTTACTCTTCTGTTCTAGGCCATTTGCAAATTCAAAGGAATATGTTTATTTTGTTCGCTTTGAGAACCATTTTAATATAAACAACTGCAGCATTATGCCATGCATCCTGATTTAGGATCCTGCCAGCTACACTAGTTTGTCACAAATGAGTGATTCAGATCACTTGAAGAATCACTGTCAGAGGTATTAACAAGAGTGGGTTCAATATGAATTTATAAAAGTGCATCTTAATAAAGTTCAATAGCAAGGTTCACTCTATATAGTTACTACATTATACAAAGGAAAATCAATTCAAATCTATTTCAAATTATTTACACATTGACCAAAGAGCCAAAGGGTGTTGGACTCTCCTGATGGGTCATGAGTTTCAGTCCAGAACCCCTTGTTTTCCTAAGTTCTCATGGAGCTTAGCTGTAGCTAGGTCCAGACTTAGTCTCAGACTTGGACAATGGCATGTGTCTAAAGGAATTAACTACGTGGATTTCATTAATATTTATTTAGCACGCTACCAGCCACTTACCAAGGATCCATAAGTAAGGGGTTTCTCCACCTTGGGTAAGGAAGGATTTCTTGGTCTCAGATAAGGAATCTGAGTCTTTTAGAGTCTCAGCTCCAGGGGAGAGTCACTGATGTGCAATCCAGTTCTAGTTTAGAGAATTCAAATTGGTTCCGTTGTTTGTAGAAAGGTCTCTGCCTCAAGGAATAACCTTGAGAGTTGTCCCAGAGCAAGGGGAGGTCACTGCCGTGCAGCCACACTGCCCAGCAGGGACAGCTCAAAGGTGGCTCCCTGAGGCTGTCAAAGCTAGGGCATAAAGTGGTTGGCTTGCAGTCAAATCTAATACAGGAGGAAGGGTATGTGTGAGGCTCCTTGTACCAAGAGCCTTCTTTGTTCTTTGATAAAAGACCCCTGGAAAAGCCAGCGGCTATTCGTGCATTACTCACACAATCCGTGTTCCAAGCCTGTGTGCATCGATGCTCTCTGGGTCACTCTGCCCCTTTGGGAGTTTCTAGAAGAGTTCTTGGCCTGGCTACAGCTCAGGTCTTTACTTGCTTTGAAGCCCGTACCAAACTGCTGATAGTTTGGTTAAGGGGTCAAGTACATCTGTCATACATCGCTAGTTTAATTAAAGTTTTAATTTAGCCACATCTTTTATAGAAAAACTTGCTGTCCTTGAGATGTAAAACAAAGTGGTCAAGTTTTAATGCATTTTACTGAGCTGATATATCTATTGCCTTCCCCAGCTATCCTCAGTCATTTTTTTATTCATTCTCATCACTCATATTTCATATTTACAAACAACTAAATAGTTTTCTGTACCATTTTGGCCTTTAAAATAAACACTTTTTTTTTTTTGATACATTACTTCTTTCTTAGTTGTTAATTCTCCAAAAGAACTTAATGAAGACTAAGAAGATACAGGTAGCATTCTCTTCATGTTTACATAATTTTCCTTCTGTCAGCAATGTAGAATATTGGTCTTAGCCCTCTTCATTAGCCGGATTTGCTACACATTTTATTAATTTTCATTTTATCTGTTTTTCCCTTGATGCTTAATGGTTTTATCTCATCACTTTCTCATTTGTGGTGATATTACACTCAAAAATCCCTAAATCAGGCAGTACTTCATGCGAAGTCTTCAGCACCAATGTTTATTTATGGTTAGGTATCTTCAAGACCTGTGATTTTCCTGGTTAAAATTTCATTTGTATACAGCTGATTAATCTGTAGCCACTAGTTGCTTCTAATGCTATTACTTCAGTAATTCCCTTTTGAGCTTATTCACACCAGTTGGTTTTGGGTTTTTTTGTTCAAATTGTATTTGTATAAGCAACATTGCCATGTACAATATGATTATCAACAGTGTACAACCTGCTTCAGCCATCCCGGGTGTCTGGAATTTGGTGGTTTCTTGGTCTAGTGTTGGCCCCATGAAAATTGCCTTTCAATGGCCTTGCATCAGCTGCTGCATTTCCGTCCACCCTTTCATGTGCTTCCCTCCTTATGGAGATGACGAGCTGGACCAGAACTTCAGGCACACCTTTCTCTTCCCCAGCAAACTGAGAAAATCTAGTTTTTGTGTTCCAGGACAGCAGAAGTATCCCAATCTGCAGGTGGACATGACTGCTGGGGAACTGAGCACTTGCTCAGACCATGAGGTGCTACTGAGTTAAAAAAACCCTCTGCTTTGCTTCTGAGGTAAAACAGGTTGAATTGCTTAAAAACACATTTTATCCAATCCTTTTCATTTTGATCTTTTTTCTCCTTGACATATTCCTTGTGTCTAGTACAGAATTTAAAGGGTTTATTAGATTACAAAAGGAGAGGACTATTAAAAAAATAGTTTTCAGTTTAATCAGTCGTGTTCTTTGAAGACCTTGATCCTGCTCTTATTGCAGTGCAACCTAGAAATTGGAAAAGAAGAAACAGGCACAGGCATGTCTGTACTCTTTATTAATGTTTTAGGTACTCATTAAAATTTCTAAATTTAAGTTTTTAGAAGACAAAACAGGCAATTACTCTACTTAAAAATCTGAAAAGCAAATGGAAAAAATGCATACCTCAAAGACTACTGAATATGTGTTAAAAGATTTAAAAAAGTCTAAAATTCTGAAAAAGGCAGATAATAAATGTAGGGAGGCTGCGGATTTTTACATTGTAATTCAGGTTAGATCACATTTTAGTAGAGCTCACCCCATGATGAAAGGGATCTCGTGTGTGCATGCATGCACATGCATATTCTTATCTTCCAGTCAAACAGATAGAGGAGCTGCTCCAAAGCAGTGACAGGTAACAAAATCAAGTGTCTACTTTCCATTCTGCAGCAGCAGAAGGAGTGTTTGGTCCTGCTGCAAGACCCGATCCCTCTGCAGTGCCTGTCCTCCCAGGGCACAAGGGGACATTAAGCAGCTCCTCTCTGAACTATATTTGCATCACTCTTGTGTGTCCCTTATCCTCTGCTCTGCAAACTTGTCCATTACTCAGTGCTAGGAGATCTCTGTTGCCTCAGATTAAAGAGGAGGAGTGGGATTGAAGTCTGCAACATACTTTCTTTCTAAAAAAATATTCAGGAGTCCTGCCATCGTGAATGTGTTAAAATCTAGTAGGTGTGACTTCTATATTTGTACTAATCTTTGACATTATTCTTCCTCCATGTATCTAGCTTGCCAGTTAATAGTTTCTGTCTTCTTACCCTCTTGCTGTGCCCATTCTTTTGAAGGATTTAAAATGCTTCTGCAAAAATACAGTAGTCTTTCATCTCAGTGCTTCCCACAAAGGAAACCTTCCAAGTTATTTCCCAGCCAAGCTTATTTTCTTATACAGATTATAGCAGTTCACTGAACTTTGTCCTGCTGAGGACAAAGCTGGATTCTCAGGAGCACAGCTTTGACTCCTTGAGAAGATCCATGTGAGGCTCTCTCTATAAATTAGCTATGCAATGAACTAACTCCAAGGACAAGGCATCTCCATTTGCTCACTCTCTTCCACATTGTAGTTTCCTATGAGAATATTTGATTTGCATTTAATGTATCAGCTTGTGACATACATTTTTGCTAGTTTCAGATCCTTCATTCTTTCTCTGCTTCACACTGGAGATCTAGCAGGCCAGTCTCTATAAACATATTTCTTTGTTTTATTGATTTTTAATCTCCCTCTCAATTGTTGTTTAACCATGCAGAATTTCAACACAGAAAAAAAAGACCCCTGAGTTTTCATTGTAAAAGCAAACAGATTGAAACCATGATTCTTTTACTTTTGTTCGACTTAGAGACAGGATAAATGAATGTATCTGAATTAAATTCTGCTAAGATAAAAAGTGAAGAGATGGTGTTCTGAGAAAATCACTTGGGTTAATTGTTTCTTCTGCAGAATGTAGATAAGTACAAGGCACAAAGGGAAGTAGGAAATATCTGTCAGACAGAGCAGAGAGAGACAGGGAGAACCATAAATAAATAATGTATGATTATGTATATGTAGTGAGTGAAGCTGTGAGCAAGCTATGAAAACTATGTGTATGGCTGACAGTTAACCTATCTACAAAATACAAGATACAAAAAAAAGGTATTATTTTGGCTTCTTAAAAGCATAGTTATTACAATTTTTTACTGCCTTTCAATTCTGAACTCTACATAGGAAAATTGAAACTATTGTGAAGGAAAGAAGAAGTATAATACTTTTCAGTTTGCCTTTATGTGATGTAAATTCTGGCATAAAAACCTAAATGAAATTTCTTAGAGGTTTGTCCAAGTGCAGAGATCTTCTTTATGATTTGTAGGGTTGTGAAGTCTTGGTTCCCAAACTTGTCACAAAAATTTAAACTCAGAGTGCAAATAAATGAGAAATCCTGAGCCTTTAACTACCTTTACAATGAAAGCAGAGGTTATAAGCAGATGTGTTCTTGCTGACTGAGCGAGAGCACTCAAGGAAGATATCGTGGGTCTGCTCCTCGTTACCATCTGTCAGCAGGGAGCTACTGCCCTCACATCAGAAGCAACTGAAGGGGATTTAATTTGTTTTTAAATTAATTATAAGTACTCAGTAGCAATTTCAGTATATCCTAGCTGGTGTGGGGGCTGAGGGCAGGGCTGTAGCCTCTGGTTTGGGGCAGTGAGTGAGGGAAACCATGTGCTTTCCCTCCATAAACATAGTGCCTGTTGTGGAGGGTGGAGAGCAGCTTCCTTGGGTGCCTACACAACACCTGGTCCTCTTGATGGGACACTGCTCATAGTTAAGTGGAGAGTAAAGCTGTTAAGCTTTGTTTTCAAATTCATTCAGTGCAAATGTTCATGAGGAGTAGATAGTCTTAAGCATTGCAGAGGGGTTAAACAATGCAGGGGTAATTTTCTGCAGGTTAAATCTTAAGATATGTTATGCAGGTAATGAGCTGGGCAAGAATTTTAGATGGAATCTGAATTTCCTATTTTTCTAATTAAAGGGAACATAGCAACATTTAAAATCTGTTAAATCCAGCTAGTCATTGCTTTCCAGCTCTGGTACTAGGAGATTAATATATGAGCTGTTTTTATAGGCAATAGTGTGAAAAAGTAAACTTTTGGTACTGTGTAAGGAGTTAATGTATTTATAGTGTAGTAGAATATAATTACATACCCTTAAATATTTAACTTTTATCATAGCTGAAGTTGTTACATTTATTGTAAGCTGAATGTGATTTTTGCTTGAATTTTACTTCATTTCTATTATCTTCATTTTACTCCAGTTGTTAAATGTAGCCTGGCAACACTTAACTGGAGTAAATGAATGAAAAATTATATAGCCAATATAAGCCTTACAAAGTTGAGTGACATCTATACAATATGGTCCTATTTTATAGAGTATATGCCAAATCTTCCATTAAAAAGTAGATTTTACAGCTGCTCCTGATAGCTAAAATGTATTGCCATCTACTCAAAGCCCATCTTTCAAACAGTGTGCTTAATAAGCAGGATTCTAAAATAGGAATTATGTTTGATTTCCACTGGAATGCTTTGAACTTGAAAAGATTAGACACATTAAGGAAAAAAATAGAAAGATTTGCCTGTCAGAATTTTCTTTTTTTTTTAAGATCAATTACGTACTTAATTTAGATGATAGACAAAGAGGAGACAACTTCTGACAACTGTCCAATGTAATATTCAAGGCAATAGGGAACAATATCTCAGATTCCTTACATATTCGTATTATATCAAGAAGTCTCATACTTCCTTTTTTTCCTCCAAAGACTGACAGCTTCTCCAAAGCAGCACTTGCCACATCCATTGCTTGCATTGCCCTTGGTCCAGTGTCCCTTTTAATGCAGCCAGCTCCACAAATAAGATGATTTCTCCATTTCACACAAGAAAAATTCCATCTGTATAATAAGGGAGTCGGCGTTAAATTTATCCCGCTTCACCTACTGTGCCTTTTTTCGTCCTCTTTGTGATCTCGTCAGTCTAAAATAAGGCAGGAGTGTAATTACTAATTGTGCTCTAAGAAAGGTCTCAGTACCAGTGAGAAAGCAGTGGGTATGGCCAGGTATAATTTACATTTCCAGCTCTATTTGCTGTGGATGCACAGCCTTGGCTGACTGAGGAACATTCTGGTATTGGCACCTGAGGCCATGCAGCAGCCCAGAGCAGGCTGAGAGTGCAATAATCGGCCACGCCAGCTGGGCTCGTCCTGTTTCCTTAAGTGGCCTGTCTGTCAGGGCAAGGTCAGGTGTTTCCCTGGATTCTTTTTCAAAATTAATTCATGGATCCTGCTGAACTGTTCTTGAATCTGTTCTTTCTCTGACCTTCTAAGACACCAGTTCTCCTGCTGACTGCAATAAGTCTGTATTTTTCAGAATGTTCTCCACCCATCTTTACAAAGGCTTCTTGCCATGAGAGATTTGTTTAGTCTTTCCTTACTGAATCTTGATTATGGATTATTGGGCCCATTTTTCTGCTAATGAGATGCCTTTCAATGATTTTTTTTTCTTCTTGTCAAGTAATAGCTGAAATCAGTTCTGTGCTGCACATCAGTCCTGTGATATCCTTATCTTTAAACCTCAAATCTTGAGAACTAGTTTGTGTATATACTACACATAGGAGCTACAGATTCTATGGGACACATAAAATGAATTAATTGAGAACTTTATAAATGTTAGTACGGTTGCAGTTAGACTTACGGAAAGATTCTAATGAATAGGTTAAAAATTACCAAATCACCTATATTAATTTTGCTTATTTCTCACTTTCTGTTTTAAAAGCTGAATTTTATGAGACGAATTATAGTTTCAAATATGATCTTTGGGTTTGGCAGCTTCCTGCATGCTACTTATTTGTTTTGAATTTCAAATATTCATTAGGTAAACTTTTATATTAGGAAATCTCTGGCTAGATAATTTAAGGAAAAGCAAATCATAAAAAAAGCATCTCATGTCTGAATGAATTGCTTTTCTTACAAATAATTTTTGTAACACAAGCATTCGTGGCATTGCATTTTCCATGGAAATTGAGCTCAGAAAGTGAGATTACGGTACAATACAAGCAGCACCCTTTATATAACGAGCCCAGCAGGTCACTGAGTGGTGTGTACAGCCTACAGAGTAGAAGAGTGGGTAGAGGTCAAACTTTGTTCATTATCACCTACCCACTCTGTGTGTCAAGGTCTTCCCTCCTCTTTTTCAGCAGGACCAAAATTTTTTTAGCATAAATGCCATATGTAGGTGTTAGTTTGGGAGCTTGAGGGGCGCACAAACTCAATACAGCAATAAATTAAGAATTAAGGTTGCTGTAAGTATGTGCAAAGTCGTTATGAGTTTTATTCTTCACTTATGTACTTCACACTTTATAATGTGAACTTATGCACTATTATGTTAATGAGATTTAATGGTCAATTGAGTTGGGGGATTTAACATTAAAATTTTTATGCAGTAGGCAAAGGTTTTTAAAGAAACCTAAATATTTAAAACCATGATAATACAGTCTCATTCAGGTATTTTATATTTATCTAGATGTCTGCTAGGATAGTTTCTGTTATTTCAGTGTTTAAGTATTAGATATCTGACAAGTAAATAACCCAGATCGCCTTTTGAATTTTATTCTGTACTTTGCTCCTAGTTTTCAAGATATTTTTTCTGTTCACTGCTGCAGAGCTAATACAGGAGTATAGGGGCAAAGATACATTTTTCTGTGCTTTATTTTTCAACAAATTTAACTCAATTTTTTTTCCTTAACAGCTGCATTATTGGAAAAAATATTGTGAAACTTTTAATGCTTGAGCTAAAAAATTACTGTTTGGTATGGGAATAGATAACTTCATACAAACACCTCAACTATATAAGCAACATGGAGCACTATGATAAGATTTTAATCATAACCCAAAGCTTTTCTAGTTGAGATATTGTTGTTATACTTTGTTAATGATTAAGAGATGCTTTTGCAGCAGGAACTTGCTCATAGACATCTCAAGGAGATGTTTGCTTAAGGGTATATGGTCATACAAATGTACTGACCTGAAAAATATGGAATAAAGAAATATGAGGAAGATAAAAAGAAATTAAATTTCAATTGAATAAAAATACCGAAATACTAAAATATTTTTTGTTTCCAAGCACTGTTTTCCAATCCACCATTTGCCATCATGGAGGTTCTATTAGCAAAGGGATACACAATTTAACCTTGTAAAGAATGTGACCAAAGGTGAACAGATTCTGCTGCATGCTGAAACAGAAAAACTGCACCTTCATTAGAAAATCAGAAACTGCATATGCCCTCCCAAATCAGTGATTTTTATCTACTGTTTCATCTTCAATTTAAGTCTGCTTAATTGCCTTTAACTTTAGGACTTCATCAATGGCATTGCTCTTAGGTGGCCTTACTTATGTGCCTTTTTTGAAAACATAGGAAAAAAGTGAAAGCAATTGCAAATGTGACTTGATGCAACAACAGCAGCTGCAGTAAACAGGAAACAGCCGTAAAGAGTGGATATGTCCCTAAGGAAACCAGTGTGTAATTTAGTTTCAGATATAAACATAGAGAGAATAACAATATGAAACAAACTCATAGGTGAATATTCCCTCAATGAAGGGTTCACTTGAAGGTCTAAAAATGCAAATTTGATAGGAATCTTAAGGTTAAAAAATATGTTATGTGCACATTACATGCATTCTGTTACTCCAGGACTCCCCCTGTTCAAACAGTTAAGGAACAATTTGAAAAGTGTTTAAAGTAAAATTCTCATCAGTGAGGGTTCCTTTTTTTAATCCTGTTTGCTGAGAATCCCTGGAATGTATAAATCATGTACTGCATTTGATAAATATGATTAAACAGCTAAACTCAGAGAAGTTCTGAAGTAAAGAAGCCTACATTTATGGTAGTTTTTCTTACATCTTGATTACAGTGTTGCATGTCATTAATTTGCATTTACTTCTGTGCTTGAAAGCATCCTCTGCTTCCATTTTATCACCAGCTCCAGTCATAATGCAGTTGCCAATTTTACTGAGCAGAATTTGTTAGTAAATGAGAAGTTCCAATGTGAAATACTTTCATGTGTATTAATCACCTTTTAGCTACCACATGATGTTCAATTACTTTTTTGCTCTGTTTTGCTGATCCTTGACTATAAAAACATAGTCATTGAATATTAAAGTTTGCTTTCACAGCACAGTGTTAATATTCAATGTGCCTTCTATAAGACAATGCTAGTTCAAGTTCATTAAAAGAAATCTGAAATTTTACACCGTGTAAAACATAAAACTAAACTCTGTAGCTGAAATATCATTTAGAGATATTCACCAACCAAACCTATAGGCTTTGGGTTGGGTTTTTTTTTAAATATCAACCCCACAATGGTGATTTCAATCAGTATAGAGGGCTTGCATTTATAATTCAAAAATTGCTGTGTGTTTTGTAATTGCCTTTGTGAAGCACAAAGGAAAAGCTGGTTCCAAGTGACAGCCATATTCTGTACTTTCAGAGGTAACTGAAAAGCACATTAGACAGCTCTAAATTTTGTTGGGATTCAAATTATATAATTTTCTTGAAGTAGCCCTAAACTAAAATTACATCAGGCACAAATCTTGAATAATCATCCATTTCAATGTATTTGGATTTTTGGGTTTTGGAGATTCTGGGGTTTTTCCTTTGTTTGTTTATGTGGGTTTGTTTTTGTTTTTGTNGTTTTTGTTTTTGTTTTTGTTTGTGGGTTTTTGGTTTGGTTTGTGTTTTTTGAGAGGTTTTTGTTTGAGTTTTTTGGGAAGTTTTTTGTTTTGGGTTTTTTTTTATTGCGAACACTGTTTAGAAATTAGCCAAAAAAACCCCAAAAAACAAACAAAACAAAACAAAACCCAAAAAACCCAAAAACAAAGAGAAGGACTACTTAACCAGTGATAAACTATATGGTCTGTCCCCAGCAAAGGAAAGCATATTCATCAAGCTGCTGCCATAATACTGTGCAGCAGTAGGAGTTCAGACAAAAGGGCTTGTCACAGTGAGGGAAATAGGATTGAAAAGCACTATTTGTTTGAAGGAGAAAAGTCTTGTTTGCAACAAGTTTCTTTGAAGTAATAGCAAGTTACAGATGATATATTTCACAACAAGAAATTAGCAAGCCACATCAAGTAGCTGAGTATTACAGAACAAGTCCATTTGCTTAACTTCTTCAGTCCCTTATACATTAGGAGCATATCAAAATGACTTGTTTAGGACTTTAGATTTCTAGTGATGTATTTTCTTTGAAGCTTATCTGTGCCTTCTTTCCTTATATGGAAGTTTCTCTTCAGGACTGCCCTTGATAAAACAAAACAAATCTTTTCTCTAACACTGTTCAATGTGCAGAACATTGCCCTCCTTCTTGGAATTTGTGTCTTTTTCCAGTCCCTGCTTTTTCCCTGCCCAGTCATTTCTAGCTTCTGTTCCATTTTCCCCTTAAAACAGCCCTTAATAAGGTCACTAACAATTTCCTGCCGTCCAGTTCCAAGAATCTTTTCAGTGTTCACTTTCTTCTAGGTCATTCCACCACTTTCAACAAACTATCTTGCTGCTGTCCTTTCATGCCTTCTCTTGGCTTGCTGTCAGGCTTTCCCTTGTAGTAATTTACTGTTTGCTTCTTCTCTATCTTCTGTTTTATGTTCCTTCTGCAGATCCAATCCTCCCACTGGAAACTCTGCCTTCAGCCCACCATCCTCTTTATTCTACTTTCTCACCTCTCCTTTCACAGTTTTGTTTAATTTAGTTATGCTGATAACTTCTAAACTTGTTAATTACGGTTTTATGTCCTGTTTATAGCCTTTGCCATTAGATGGTTATTAAGTCCCAAGCACAAAATAGATGTTTTCTCTCAAACACCAGTGTTTCTCTGTTGACATTTCTATTATCTTACACAATGTTTTGCTGCTTCTGTTGGCTATCCCATGCACTTTACGCCTACTTACACATTTAGTGTTGCTTGTCCTTAAGATAATTTATCTCCTTTTCCAACACCAAACAACTATATTTTTCCTGATTCTCTTCTTCTGGGAGATTTTTTCTTGGTACTCAATTGCTCTGATTAGTAGTAATCTAATTCAGCCCCAGCCATTATTGCCTCATTAAAAGATGCTGTGAACACTGTATTAACAATAGTCATAAAATGAATTGTAACAGCTGAAAAAATTTTATTGCGCAGAATATGAAATATGTGAGAAGAGCTTAGGAGTTGTTGGAGGCACTGTTACTCTTCTCATCACCTAATTCCAGATTACAGCTTGGAGCATCTGTATTGCTCAATTATGTACCAGTGAATGTTTCACTGAACCTCTGCACAAAAGGCAGATACTTTTTACATTCTACCCATTCATATGGATTAACAGACAACAATAGGAGCAAAAGTATTCCTTTCTTATCCAGGTGCCCAATATGTCTAGAAGAAGACTGAGGTGATCTTGATCCCATAGAAGTCTCCAAGCCAGAAAGGTCCACTAGCATAAACCCCTTGAATTCTTTGTCCATCAGTGTTGGCAGTGGACTTTGTCAGAAATACCATTTTCTTACCTGAAGGATGAACTTTAAAAATCTAATTGTCATGGTAATGATGTTTAGTAACAATTTTCTGTGAGGCAGTTCTCTCAGATTATTTCCTCTATATTAATTCCATAAATTCTAAATCTTTGTATATTGGGAAGCTATCAAACTTTAATTTACAAGTGTCAGTTTGTTAACACACATCAGTTCCATATTTGTAAATTACTGTTTGCTTCTGGCTCCCTCAGAATTCCAGCTAGCTGCTAAGGTTTTTCCTACTGGGTAGAAGAGAAGCCTTGTCTGTTCTTGTTCTGAGATAATATATCATAGGGCAAGGTCCTGCAGAAGTGTGGATTAGCCCTGAGCCCACTGGCTCTCAAGAGCAGCCAAGTGCCTCATGGCTGTGCATCTCACCAGGTACAGCTGCATTCAGCAGCAGCACAGAGCATTCAGGTATTATCTGTAAAAATTGTAGTCAATGGCATTTTCAGCATCAAGCCCTTCTCTGAACAGCCCTGTGTGAAGAGTGTGCTCACTGAAGGTCTTTGATGACAGTGCTGTGCAGTGTCCTCAAAGCACCCAGTTACCTCTGCACAAACCTAACAGCAAGAGGAAAACAAGTTCTGAGTTAATGAATCACTGGCAGAAAAACTTACAATCAGACTTGGTAGACACAACCATTCTCAGTCAAATCTGTATTTTTTGTTGTATTTCTCTTTAGTACAATACCATGAAATTCCAGCCATCTTGAGTGCAGAGCTGTATTTAAGTACAGAGGCTTACACAATAGCCAGCAATCCAAGGGCAAAATTGGCCAGGTCATTT
Source organism: Cyanoderma ruficeps (assembly GCA_008694505.1). Taxonomy (NCBI): domain Eukaryota; kingdom Metazoa; phylum Chordata; class Aves; order Passeriformes; family Timaliidae; genus Cyanoderma; species Cyanoderma ruficeps. The sequence continues at coordinate 40,991,402 of VZDJ01007754.1, read as the reverse complement.
TTAAACAGCACTGGAGTATACCAATAGACTCAGAATGGATTTCATGCTGGAAGAAAGTTCAGCTACTCATTAAACCATAGTTTATCATGAATGAGAATTTAAAAATATATTTTAGCAGCTATTCATCCTCACACCAGTCACACTTCCAGCAATCTCACATTGAACCAGAGACATAGCATAAAGACAAATCAAGTCCTTCATCAGCTCAGCTCTTCACAAGAGAAGGCAAGTTTGCTTTCTGTTAATGCAGGATGCAACACAATGGATCTCAACTCTAAATTAGATTCTCTAAGCAGTGCTACAATGGAGATATTTAATAATAACAATTAGTCTGTATAATGTACTCTCAGCAGCTGTCTGTGATGCTTTTCATCGCAGTATGCTTTCCTCATTGCAGTCAGTACTACTGACACGCTGTTAGCAGCATATCACCTACTTTATATGCTCAGACATTGTCCCAAAATTAGAAATGGTAGTTGCAACTTTTTTCCCTTCTCATGAGAGATGTATGCTCATGATTTGCAAGGGCTGGTGCATTAAAAAAAGAGATTACTATTACTATCTATGCTGGGTTTTTTTGAACATCATCTACTTGTCTTAGCACTTCACAATTAACAAGTCACAGCAATACCGTGCTAACTTAAATCAGAACCATATCCCAGTACCCACTCAATTTATTTTTGTTTTTAAGTTCTTCAAAAACACCAACTCTATTTTCAAAACCCTAACTGCTTTTCTGAGCTTGCATTTAGCTGACTTTTTTTTTTTTCCTGGCAGCATTGGCATTTGTATTTCCCCTTTGCTGGAATTGGTGCTCCTTTAGCATGGCTCAGTCACAGTTCTAAGCTCTGTTGTACTTTTCACTATACTGTCAGTCTCAGAAATTTCTTTATTCCACCTTGCTATTAAAAGGAGAGTCTGCTTTCAACCTCAAGTCAAACTATAGTTGTATTATTCTAAAGCCTCCTTTGGTAAAAAAAATTAGAACAAAGCCCCCATCAGCGGTAATTAATTTTGACAGTGTGGGCTTTGTAGCAATTCACAAACCTGTACTTTGTGCATCAGCATTCCTTATTATTCTAATTAAAGTGGAACATTGTGCCCTCACCAGTCATTAATGGGTTTTCATTTTGTAAATGACATTTGCAAAAGTTAAAACGGGCAGTTCATATGAAGTCCACAGGCAAGAGCGTTAAAATTAGCATCACCATAGCAACAGTCTTCCATCATTAGTATTCAGGGCAACAGCAAATGTTTTGTTGTGCTTTTGTTTCCAAAAAAAGATTTTTCTTCACTTGTCATTCATGAATAGAAAAGGCTCATATCTTACAGGTAAAATTATTATGCTCATTTTGATGTCACTATTTAAGAATTTTCCGATTTTTTCAAGGTATTTTTTTTTCAGGGCAGAGGTTGAATTTCACAATCTCTACAGCTGTGTATGTCTAACCTCCTGAGCGACATTTATCCCTTGCCAGCCTGCTGCTCAATGGTACAGCCTCATATAAAGTCTGTCACTTCTACTCAAGAATCTGTACCAAGTAAGGGATTCTGCTGAGAATCTGTAAAAGATGCATGCACAACAAAACATGGTCAGTCCCACTGTTACAGGGAGAGTGCATCTCCTCTGTGCTGGGTTTGGTGGTTAAGTGATGCTATTTATATATCATTATTCCCCCCTGCTCAGGAACTGAAATGTAAGTGCACACATCATGTCTAATGAAACAATATTCAGATATCATCTCGTCATGCACAGTTTAGAATTATGGAGAGAAGAAATGGCCTCTTCTGCTGAAGGAGACCAAGACAGATTATAAGCATACTCCAATGTCCTGTACTGAGAGAGGTAGTGCTGGCTACCTTTTTTCCTCAAAGTTTAAAGAAGACTTAATTCTCTGGAAGCACATTGCAGCAATATTTTGCAGTTTGAGAAACAGTTTAGCACTACATTTCCTAAATGTTCCTAGAGGCATCCTGTTCATATAGGTCTGGTTCAATGAATAGTACATCATCAATACCCGGAATGCAGCAGTTTTCCTCTAGAAACAAATACTTTGTGTGCAGGCAGAGAGGGGCTAAGAAAAGAAAAGCAAGAGGAAAGATGTTAGTGGAAGTAGAGGATGAGCAGGGTGAGGTCAGTAGGACTGCTGGTTTACTTCATAGTATCCTGGATTTTCAGTAACGAGCACAGATCAGAAATAACTAAATGTTCTCTAGCATTATGTCTCTGGGTTTTAATTTGGCACAGGAAGATTCTTTCCTCTTCATCTTATTAAAGTACTTCATTTTGCATAATTTTGCAAGGAAGAGTCTTTAACAAGTAAATACACTCTAGTGCATTGTAAAAGCTGGGGGTGTTATTACCCATTTCAGGAAAGATATTCTTGTATTTTAATAGATGGGGCACATTTTCATACACTGATTGCCTCTCTAGGACCTGCCCTTGCAGTATTGATTAATTTTTCAGCTGGTAATACCTGCAGAACTGGAAAACCCTTAAAATGGTGAATACTTATATACGTAAGGAAAATTGCTCTCTGATAAACTAAAAAACTATCCATGGTGAGTTGCCATTTGGTGTTTGGCTTTTGAAGGGCTTTAACACAGAAGGGGATTGCAGTAACTCTGAGATTCTGAAATATCTACATATATGTTTATGTATTCAACCCCTTTCTTTTACAGAAGCACCTTTTTGCTAGCTCAAGTTCATCTTCCCCCGTGCTGATTCACTCCACTTTTTTTCATTTTTTTTGTGGCTTGTCAGATGCTTTCTGGGAGATACAGCACGCTAAAGCAGTTAATTTTCTCTTTTTTAGACTTCCATATCCTACAGTGAAGATACTTACTGAACTGTAATATTTTGCAGAAGTTTGCTATTTGATCTTCACAGATAAATTCAGTGGAAGAGAGTAGCATCATAAAAAAGGAGCAATTTTCACTGAATCCAGAATGTAGTCTTCATTTAACTAAAAGGTTTTATGCCTAGCATTCTGTCTGAGCAAGTTCTTTGTAAATCTAAGTTGAATACTAGTTTCTTGCATTGCTGAATCTTCTAATCATCAATTAAGTAACTCACCTTTTTAAAATCAGCTTTGGAGATCTTTTTAGATTATTAGCTCTTTGCAGTAATTGAACTCAAACATCATTAGAAATATTTACCTAAATTGCAAGGGGTTGATAGCCTTGTTTATTGCAAAAGTGACAGGCAGAGAGGAAGGATCTGTGACAGACTACTGTTTTCCATTCCAGACTTCATTCATTCTCACACAGACCCTTGAGCAGTGGTGTGGCAAATGAGAGGAAATTGCCAATTTCTAATTTATCCAAAACAGTTAAATGCTGCATTTCCCCAAATATACCTATACACCTTCTACTTAGGCAATCCTTGAAAAAGCCACTGAAGCTGTTCTTCATTAAAAATGTTTCTGCATTTGGTCTGGAAATACAGAAGGAGATGCACCTCTGTGAACATGGATTTCAGATTTGCCATACTAGTTTCAGATTTCCCTAACAGAGAATAAACTTTGGAAGTAAAAGTAAGCAAATGAAATATCCTCAATTTTCTGTTTCATAAATTATTCTTCTTTAAAATCATACCCAGCTTCAGCCTATAGAAACCCCAGAGAGTGGGAATAAGTGCCTTGCAGCTGTTTTCCTAAGTGTAACAGACTGTATTTTGTAGCTGGAAATGTCAATGATTACAGGAATAAAAAATAAAAGCAAGAGTTAGAACTACTAAACCCAAACCACATTTTTATTTCTCATCTATAAACTTTTAGTGCAAGTAATTGGGAATACAGGCATCTTGAAATTTTACTTCAGTGTTTAGAAAGAAATTTCTTCCAGATTTCTGGCAGTGAGATCTTTTTAGCCAGTAGGACACCATCGTTGAATAGCATGTCTTAGCTCTATATTTCAGATTACCTTAAATATCACCTGAAAATTAGAGGTTAGAAAAACTGGTTCCCAAAGATTTCATACTGATGAGCTCACCATCATTTCCAAACACTGGTTTGGATATCAGAAGCTAAAGTCAGCTATTTTGATATAAACCACCATGAGATTATGTTTCTGGCTATAGCTGCACTTACCTTATTTGTTTCCTAATTACTGCTTTTTAATGAAAGTGCTTATGCTTTTAATACGACTGTAATTAGTGAACAATTCCATTGCTGTGTTTAATATCTTTGTATTTGACAAATATTTATTCCTGCACATTCCTCATCCTTCAGCTTTTCCACTATTTTAATTGTGCTATGGCACAAAAGCAATTAAAACCTTACTAATATTGTTATTACATGTTAAAACTTACTTTCATAGGCTATTATATCTTCTCCTGTTTCAAGTCTAAAGGAGGAATAAATGTTTCATTGTACTCTTAACAATCTTGAAATGAGAAGATCCAGAGGGCTCACGGGTCATGGTGGTAGCAGTTTAGGCTCTTGTCAGACTTACTTCCAGAAGTTTGGAAATCTAATTTAAGTTCTGCATTGAAAGCAGCTTGCATGGATCAACAGATATTTCATTGATTGCAGCAAAGTTGCTTTTTGCTTTTAGTACTCTAAAAGAGATCAGAGTGTGGCTCTCAGCATTCCCTCTCATGTATCATGTTTTTTCACATCGGTGCCCAAAATATTGTGGAATAAACATTTGCCGCTAGCAGGAGGCAAATCTGTATCTGTACGGTGTTCTCTGGAGAAAATCGAGCGCAAAACCCTCGGCGCTGCTTTGCTCTGGGGCATTTGTTCACCATTCTAGAAGTAAGGAGTGGAAAAGAGTCTGTCAGTGTGAATCCTTTATCAAAGTCGCCTGTGAGAGAATGCCCACATCACGTGATCTCACAGTAGTCTGCTCTGCTTTGAATTGAGTCAGCCAAGGGGAATCATTTCTTGTGTGTCAGTTCCGACTTGGTTTTTTTGGTCAGCGGGTGTATTTATAACACCCAGAGACCTCCCAAACAATTCTTCTTTTGGAAGACATGTTTTTTTGAACACTTCTTTTAAAGTACTTAGAAACTTTTTCTCCAGTTTTATCCATTCAAATTAAGTTTTCACCAACTTAAAGAGACCTTTCTTACTCTTACTGACTCAACTTTTCTTGCTGTTATGCATTAAGTTTATCTTCTACAAATTGCCATTTAAAGACCTGAGAGTCCAGTGGTGCTTGACATCTCCAGACCAGAGTTCTGCCCATCTCTTTAGCCAGATCTCCGACACACTTCAAGGATACTGACAAAGACTTTCTCTGTCTTCCCTTCCCTTGTTGTATCTTGCAGATTTTCAGCTTTTCTCAACTTGCTCTTCAGCAGATCCTGCCAATAACTGTTAGACATTTATACCCAAACATCTCCTTAAGTCACAGCTGTTCTGTTCTTTGTGGAGAGATTAGACAAAAAAGGCAACCAGCCCATAAAACATCTAGAAAACTGCCTCCTGCCTCATTGTCCAGATTTGAGGTTTCCTGGACAATTTGCTTGCCACAATGTTTCTTCTCTGAGCTCAGTCTGCTGCAAGGCTCAGCGCTTTCCAAAACAACAGCTCAAATATATTCTAATTTTATACTCTTCAGGTCTTTTTACCACCATATTAAAGTGATGTGTATCAAGTAAGAGCATTTGCCTGCAATTTTTCGTTTTTGTTTGTTTCCAAAACCTTCCTGAATTACATAGCATATCCTTTTTGTCTTAACTAAGAAAGTAACATATGTGCCGGTGAATAATGAGTCAATGTTTTCCACAAAATAAGAATAATTTGGGGTTCTCTTATCAATGCAAGCCATTCATAAGTGTAGCATGCACTGACAACCTTTAACACAGCTTCACCTCACAGATTTCCACAGCCAGTGAGACCAAACAGGTGGCAAGCCCCAATCAGTGCCTTGTTATCTCTGAGGAGCTTTGATCTACCTAATGTATAATAAATAAGATACTGCATTTTAATCATCTTGCTGCTTTCATATCACTTGTCTTGCAAGTTCTTATTTACAAAAACTCATCCTGACATTGTTGGGGTTTTTTTAATTGGATTCTTTTTGATCATTTATTTATTTCACCATACCTACCAGTAGACAGATGATACAGCAGCTGGAAGTTATTGTACTGTATAATAACTGCTTTCCTATCCACTTTTGTCCTCTTCTTGTGGCTGCAAAAGATATGACCACTTTTTTCATTAACTCTACACCATAGAAGATGCAGACCAGATGATCCTTCTAGATTAAGATAGTGGCTGACAGAAAATGCAGTTAGACCTAAAATTCCCCTTGTTTTCTACATATACTCCTCATTATAAGGCCATATTATGCCATTATGCTCCAGTAAAGATCAATTTTATTTTTTTTTTAACCAATTAAATAAATTTGAAGAGCCTTCTTCAAAATAGCATTCTCAGTTCTACTCTTACATATAAACAACCTAGGTTTGGTGTTGCAGTATTTTTAGCAATGTAGTACTCATACTACTACTCAAATTCCATGTACTTACTTGTGATCAGTCTGATAGTTTGAAGGCAGTGAAGATCAGAGCAATTCATCTCTGTTTAAAAGGCACTATAAAGCCAATTATATTTACACAATATAAAATAATATAGAATCATAGAATACTGCTGTATTGCTTATGATTATGTATTCTTTTTATTCACTGAAATCCAGTGCTGAATTTCTCACCAAACCATGCAATGTCAAACTTAGCATTTAATTAAATGTTGAGTTAGGGAAGAAAACCCCTATATAACAGACATTTAATTTTGCTGTAAAAGGTATTTAAAATTATCCTCATAATTGCAAATTATACAAAAAAAACAAAGTAGAGAAAATATAATTTTAGCATAATGACCTAAATTAAGAAAATAAGAACTGTGCTGTTTCATTGTTGGAGTTGGTGGCCGATTATATAAACTGAGCCCATGTAGAAACAAGTTTAAAAAAAAAATTGCATCAAATTGTTTTAAGCGAGAGAATGGGATAATCTGTCAAAGCAAGAATAACGTGTGCTCACTAAGGAATGCAGCCAAAATTGTGTTTGGAAGTAAAATTTAGCTCAGTGTGTAGTTTGAAGGCATTAAAAGGGTTAGAGCATTGTCACTACACACTGTGCTCTTGCAGCTCACAAACTTGGCAAGATGCTGAAGTGTTGTGCGAATACAGACAGTCCAAGGGAGCAGATGAATAATATTCTACATCCTACCTTTTACCAGTTTCTTACAGAAATTTCTACCTGAACTATTGCTTTGTATATAAAGAAAATCCAAGAAAGCAATGCTGGTATGCATTGAGAGTGCTTCCTCAATTTGATAATGCTGTAAAAAATTCTGCCAGTTTTCAGAAAAAAAAATAGTGGAAATAATAGTAGTTTTTCTTAGAGAATTTGACTGCTGCAAACTTTGGAAATTACATATAAAGTATTCAGCAAACTTCATTGGTAGTGACTTAGTTTTGTCAGATTAGTTGCTTTCTGGACAGAAAATTCCCTGCTTAAAAATTATTATTTTGATTTCCAACTGATTTCTTTGTGAAGCTCATCACAAAAGCTTGAGGATCTAGCACAGCAAAGAACTTGTGAGTTTCCTGCATGTCAGGTAAATCCCAGGCATTTGAGCTGATCTAGAACTCACCTGGCTTCCCAGTGTAGGGAGAGGCTGTAGCCATTTCCTATGATGGATTTATCCTGCAGGGACAGGCCCAACTTGTTTCAGAAAGATACCGTGAGTTTTTTCAGCAGCTCAGCAGCATCAAGGCTTACATTAGGCCAGATAATTTGAAATGAAAAAAGAATTACATTCTTAAAATCAAAACTTATAAATGTGAAGGAAATCATGCTTTGGGGCCACTAAGTGGAAAGCAGAGGATTACCATGGCCTGCTGGAGGGTCATCTACCTCCCAGCAGTAAGAAAAGGGGCACTGTGTAAAATCTGCACCAAGAAATGACAATTTTTTTCTCAGGGCAGATATACATAACAGTGTAACTAAAATAATATGCCACTATAAAGTTCAAAGAGCCAAAATATTGCCACATTTGGAGAGTTTCTCTCTCTTGGCTATTTCATAGACTAAATCATTTAATTAAAGGGCAACATAAACACAGCCCCAATGGCCTGGTTTTCTCCAAACTGAAAGCAAGTTTCATGTACAATGTTGACATGGAAATAATTAGCAAAAACAGTCACTTTCTTCATCTTTTATCAAACACAGTGTACTATCATCGCCAAATGATTGTTTTCATTGCATAAATTCCCTTTTAATTTTTTTTTAATTTTAAAGCTCAGTGAAGTATAATGCTTACAATGAAAACTATCAGAAAAATTAAAATATGGCATAAAGTAAAAAAAGATATTTATTTGGGGAATGGAAGAGTTCTAATGATTGATACCTTACTCACAAACAAGAAATGCATTTCTTTGGTTTGTTTCCTAAATTGTAATTCTTAGAGCAAACCTTAATATGGAAAGCCGCTAAAAATAAAACTCTCCAAAGGTTTTAGTTCAGTATTAAATACCCTGGTTTGAAAAAACCAGTGGATTAGATGGGGTCTAATCCTCCACTCTCTGCTTGGGTTCTGTTTGGCAGAATTCTTAGTCTGTCAGCTTCTGCAAGTCTTTGCAAAATTATTCTTATCCTTAATAAATTATTTGCTCTGTTAGTTACCCTTAAAACTGAACAAATTGAGGGACATGGGTAGAAGGATAATAATTTGAAAAATAATTTCAGTAGAATTTTAAGAACAAGAACGAAGAGCAACTGCAGCAACAAAACTGTGGAAAAGTAACAAGAGATTAATTTCTCAACACTGATAAAAATTAAAATGTCCATAAGCAAAATAAATTTTATTGCTAAAGAACCGTATTTAGAAATAACATCTTAACTCTGTTTTATTTAAATTACAAGGTTAAAGGTCTCATTTTTAATAATTATTATTTTCTCTTGCCTGATGCGTATTAGTATAAAGGCATTAACTAAAGTGGTGATAATTATTTGCAAAATGACATTTTGTTCTAAAGTTGGCAACCACAGACCAGAGCTGTTGATGGTAATTAAAGAAAAAATATTTACCTGAAGGGAAGAATGATGATTTGAAACAACACCTTATTTTTTTCATAAGACAAACTGATTTCGTTATTTTTGGGATGAATGCTCAAACACTTCTAATGATTTATGAGACAGAAGGTGTGCCTTTAGAAGAGCCTTCTTTCTAACTTTAATGACAGTTAGAAAATCTTCCACACAGTACAAAATATGGTACCTGTGTATTGAATTTGTGCCAGTATAAAATAGCAAATTCTGGACACTATTAAATAATCAAATGGCTTGAGTGCTGTGCTCTGCATTTGTAGTGTACCATGTAGATATAGAGAAATCTTGGTTGGATTTAATACCTTCTTTTTTTCCTGGAAGGAAGGTGACAAAACTGTATGATGTTTCTTAGGCCTGATAATAGGAAATAAGATATTTTGAACTTTTAAAATAATCTGACTTTCTGTGTTGTGCAGTGAGGGCGATGATAACTTCACTTAGTGCTAGCAATAAGAATTTTCTCTTTAAGCCTGGACTATTTTAGAAAAAGCTCAACATTTTGATATGGTAGATCTGTAGGCTGACATTTCTGATAATGTGTTCAGAGGAATTAGATGTAGCAGCAGGAGTATAAGAATGTTAATATGGACCATAACCAATATTTAAAGCCTTAATATTTTAGGGCTGTGTAGATTGTTCAGGATTTAGATTGCATCTTTGAAAGCAACTTCCTAAGGAAGCAGCAAATAGTTCCAAATACAAATGTTTGTTTAGTTCAATGTGTAAAAATGCTCAGTATAAAAAGAAAAAAGTATTTGGGTTGATTTTGAGCTAAACACATTCACCATTGTCCTTGATTCAATACTGAACTATGGCAGGTCCTTGAATTCATCTGTGTACCTTTGATCATAAATGTCAAGGCTCTTTGACTTGGGCAGCAGACAAGGCATTTTTGATTTTCATTGCAAATTTTTCACAGTGAAATTTGGCTGTGTTGTGAGAAAGGAAATCATCATTTTGCATATTTATTCTTTCCCTAAGAGATGCCATTTTCTGTTAAATAACTGAGATCAGAGAATTGAATGAAAGTATTCCAGTAGGATTGCAAGCTATTTGAGACCTTGCTGAGCTGCACTGTGAGACTGTAACATATGAAATACTGAAAGTGCACCTAAACATTGAATTCCACTAAATGCTGTTATTAGGCTTCAATAAGCATGAAGTTTAAACTGTGCAATATAGTTTAGCAAAACTTTTTCCCATCAGCCAACACCCACAGGTTTCTTCCCTGAATTAACTGCTAGCTACTGTGCTGGGGATAGGAGGAGCCACACAAAGATATCTAAGTGTAAAAGCTGGGAGCACTACTTTGTAGGGAGAATCATATTATAGTTAAGTATATGGAAGGTGCAGAAGCTGGCTGGAATTACATGGAGCATGTGCTAAAGCATAAATGCTTGGACATGCCACAGGATACTTGAATGAAATCCTTTTCATCAATGAAATCCACTTACCTCAAAAATCCTTTATATCTCTCTTTACTGAAGTGCTTAAGTGCTAACATACTTTTAGATTCAATTAGGATAAAATAATATCTGTGCCCTAGGACATGGCTCCATTGTAGCTGATGTTGGTTCATCTGTCTGGAAGCCCCAGTTAATGTAGGCATCTGTGTGCCCGTTTCAAATGCCCGTATATAAACACTAATTTTCACTCTTTGGCATGGACAAGATGAGATTGTTGCCACTTGCCATTAAAGGGTGCTGCCAGAGCTGTATGAACAATTGCTTAATTTTCTAGCTAAAGTATATTTTTTGATAGGATATTGTTTAGAAATGAAATGAAAAGTTCCATTTCAGAAATGGCAGATGAGAAGCTTTTGCTTTCCACCATTTTTTTCTGCTGACCTCAGGTTGGGAGTAACTGCACAACCCTAAACCTGAAGCTGCATTTCTATGCAAATAAATGATGAGAAAAGTCACCTGTATCAGATGAAGGAGGTAGCCTGGATGGAATTACTGGTGAGGCCAGTTAGGTGTAGCTGCCCCCTCTGCCATCAACTTCTCTAGGCCAGTCCCCTCACCAAGTGCAGTGCTGTGCTTTCTGGATCCCCATGTAAGACATTTTGGAAGGGAGAGCAAAGCAGTCTTGCCATGCAGAAGGACAAGGACTAAGCTTTGCTCTTGTTACACCAGGGTATTGGGAGAAGCTAAAAACTCTCTAGTTTTGAAACTATATCAATGTGATTTACCAGGAAGGGAGAACCATCCCTTTCTCACATTAAGGCTCTGTATGGCCCAGTCAAGGGAAAAGGTTAGGAGAAGATCTCAAACTGATCTTTGCTAAGGTAAACAGCCTCAACATCTCTAGGAAGAGGATGAAAAAGCCTAGTGTGCACATAAAACTAGGCAGGGCCTCCTGAGTTTGAATTATGTATTATGTGTGGTATATTATAATCATTGATGAAACAGTAAGATAGTTAGGACAGGTTCAACATAGATTGTAAAGCAAGAGAAACTACAAGTTTCTGTGAGAACACAGCAAAGCATCCATTGCTAAAATACAGGCAGAATACAGACGGCAAAACATGAATGCATTAATTCAAAGCTGCAAAGTCTGACCAACTAGTGGTCTGACTGGGAACTTGTCTGCATATAGCTGTCATAAAATGCCATAGAATTCATTGTTCTCTTCTTTTACTACCTAACTGCAGCCTTACCATTGGAATATCCTAGTAAATAATCTCCAAGCATGATCTCAGTGGCTTTTTTCCCCAAGGGACTATTTTCTCTTCTATATGATATTTGCATAGAGACATTTTGAAATAAAGTACTCAATGTATGAAAAAAAAATCTGTTTGTATCATATTAGTCACAAAAAATAGATTTAGTAATGTCAAAAATATGTACATTATGGACTGCAACACAACTAAAAAGTAAATTAGTAAAAAAAAATGAAGGCATTTTTCTTCTTTTAATGTCTGTGAAAGCTTTTGGAAGAGGGGGCAGCTTCTTAGGGATTGGGAATGCAGGGTGTTCAGTAGTTAGGATCAGGTTTTCTGGGCCTGAGTGAAGCAGGACTGCAAGATACAGAGTTTCTTGATATTGAGATTTATACATTGATAGGAAACAGTAGAGAACTTAATGATTTTGTAAGCCAGATTTTGTGTTTGTAACACATAATTTTATGCATAGAATGAAAGATTTTGAGGTGAAAAGAGAGCCAGTGAATGAGAGAGTTTATGAAATCCTTCTTATTTTAATCCCTCCAGGAGGCAAAACAATAATTTATTTCCAACTGGGCATGCAAAAGAAAGAAAGAAATTGAGTTTGTCTTTGCTGCTTTGTTTAATTTATCCTTATTAGTCTGCATTTTTTTCTCAACCCTACTCCCTATAATGATAACCATTCATTTTGCCAATACAGATTCCTCAAACCAAGAATTTACTATGGTCTAATTACAATTTTTCAAGTGCATTGTAAAGATCAGCAGGCAACTTTGTTTGACCCAAGTTTTCAGTTGGCAGATTTTAAGTCTTCTTTTTTAATATATATATATTTTTCCTCTTGTTAATTTTCCAAAAGCTTTACTTCAGAAGGAGTTTTTCTAATTTGAGTTTTCCAGCATTGTGCCAGCCTTGTGCTTCTTAATCTCCTATTTTTGGGACTATTCACACTCCATCTCCATCCCAGAAGAGTAAGGGTTACTCCTTCCTTAATTTTCTTTCTTTGCTGTGTTTCTTATGGAAGGGAGAGAAGAGCTTTTGCTATTTACAGGAGCTTACCTGAAGAGCTCATGGTGCTGGTGGGATCAGGACGTGCTATCCACCCCTGCCAGCGATGTGTGCAATCATACTCAACCTCAGGCCCACTCTGCTCCTCTTTGCAAGGTCACACATGTGGCAGTAGAGACTGAACACTCTGCTACTATCACTATCACCTTAAAAAATAAATGTAGCCTCTCAAAATTTTCCTTTCCAAGATCTCCTCAGGCTGGAATTCGTACATATATTTAATATATTCAAAATGACAGGCACCCTCTCATTCACCTTTCAGCAACAGCATGCAGTGCGGTGCAACATAAGGCACACACAGGCTGCTCCTGAGGCTCCATTGTACCCATCTTGTAGGGTGACTAAGATTTCACTTTTAATCAGGTGTCTTTACTGTAGTAAAAGCAAGTACAGCCCAAAGGAATGTGAAAACTGTGCTGCTGTGCACTCAGCAGGAACAGAAGTGTTCCTGTCACACGTGCCGGGTACCAACGTTTTCCATGCCGGGCATTGCATAGCTGCAAGCTCTGTAATATTTACTGCAGATTTAGGAAAAAAAAAATTAAAAGAAAAAAAGAGGATATGTCTTCTTCTGTGTATTCCAAGAATATCTGTTTAAAAAAATCTTCTGAGCTCCATTTGCCAGTTACCTGCCTTAGAGTGCAGAGAGTGAGCCCTGGGTAAGAAGAAGCACCAGCTTGTCATCCTTCATGTGTGGGCAGAGGTTGGGTTTCCCTCTGGACAGGGAATGGTAGGCTCCTTCTCCAGTATCCTATGGTGTAAATACCTGATATTAAGTATACTGAGCTATGAATGTTTTACTAGGTCTTTAACTTCCAGTTCAGTGTTGGGGAAAACAAACGGAGCATTTCAAAACTATTTTCTTCCTTGCATTTACAGTATTTTAATGTGTTTTCAGTAGTAATATGCAAAAAGGAAAAAAAAACAAACAAAAAACAACCAAAAAACCCACAGACAAACAAACAAAAACCACCCCAAAACAAACTAGCAGCATCCAAATCAAATCAGTATTCTCTTCTTGGCTGTTCTGAGAGAGCAATGAACAATTGCCCAGACACCCTGGAGGTGTCAGCCCTCGGAGCATATTTAAGACACATGATCCAGGAAAGTGCCATTGTGCCATCCCAAGTGATTTTTAGCATTTATTTATACCAAGAAAAAGAAAATAGACTCAAACAGTGTAACGGATTAGCCAGCCAAACGCAGGGCACCACAATATCTTCTTAAATGCAAAGCAAACTAATCCATTGCCCAGATAACTGAGAAATGGTAAAGCCACACTTACAAGGAGGCTAAACACTTCAGAGAGCTCTGGAAGCAAGACTTAGCTAATAGGAAAATGTTGTATCTTCACTTTCAATTACAGTAAAATTAAAGAAATGTTGCTTTAGTTTTCTAACTCATAAAATGCTAAACTTACAATCAAACTTGTACTTTTAATAGTCTACCTTAGTTTCAGGCAAGTCCCTACCCATTTCTGCAATTGGGTTTCCACATCTGTCTGTAACATGGAGTGATGATGCTAATCCTGTACATAAAACTTACAAAGATTTATACTCAAGTGTTAATGCTTAAGAATCAATTATTTTATGTTCATATAATTAGTTTTAATGTGTACATGACTCTCACTCTTTCTCCATCAAAAAGGGACAACATTCTGAGAAGAACTTATTAAAACTGAAAAATTTGTTTTCTTAAATGCAGAAATTCCAGTGGCCCTTTGGAGAACGAGCAATGCAGTCAGACTGACTGCAAATCCAACTCATCTTTCTATTTTTCTTTTTCTCCTGAAAAAGTTTAGGGGTAATAAGACCACTTCTAAATATCATCCCTCATTTTTTACTCAGACATGATTTCCCTTTAAGGACCTGGTGTTATTAAATGTTGAAGACATAGATACATTGATTAAATGCAGTCCAGGACAAAACAACAGTATAGAAGAAATAAACACTGCTCTTCTTCTCATTAAGGTCTCTATATAGGTGCACAAGTTGACTGAGTAGCCCTTGCATTAGAAAAGTACCACAGGGAATTAAAACTCTGCTTACTCTGTAATCCTGTTTTATTTCTTATAGGGAGGTGACTATCTTTTATCAAATAAATGGCTTAAAATTAAGTATGGCATAAAAATTGGCTTCAGTGACAAATGCCAAATACAGTAACCATTTACACTGCAAACAAAATATATTTATGTAATAAATTATGGGTAGTTTAAAAGTAATTTGAAGTAAAACTGATATTATTTGTGCACATTATACAGCAAAAATATAATTTTCAGGTCAATCAAAATAACTAAAAGCTTTTGTGAATTTGGAGACAACAATCAGAACTACATTAAATAGATTTTTTTTAATCAATTTATAAAGTCAATAGGCCTTAATCCCTTAATCCTTCAACATTCTTGTTTTGCCCTTGATGTTCTTGAGTGAGTAGTAGTTTGATTTGGGAGATCAAAGGGTTAATTTGCTTTTCAATTGGAGAATGACTCAGAGTTACCCTTTATTGTTAAAAAAAAAAAGTGTTCTGTGGGTGTAAGGTGGGGAAAAAGAGCCAAGAAAATGGATTCACTAATTGGGGTTTTCACCTGCTGTGAGTCTAATTGAATACAATGCTTACTGGTTTTTAAATTCTTATTACTTGGCACTATTGTATGGGAAAGAAGACCAGCATGATAATAGCAGCATCAAGCTTCTGTTAAGGCAGGCCAGGAAGCTCCAGAAACAGTGAAAATTGCAGGAATGTGTATCGGGGAATCAGTGCTAGATACTTCTGAAGGAAAACAAACCACTTTTGCTGTGAAACGTCTGGCCTCTGGCTACCCGTCCCTTTGTATGACACGAGCAGCTGCTCTCTCCTTGTACTGAACCCTGAGGTTCCTCCCTACTAGGATGAGAATCGTCCTATTTTAAAAACCTAAGGAGGATTTTGCCACTTCTTAAAAATCGGCTAAAAAATGCAAAAGTGTAAGACTGCTGATATAACACAATTGACAGCCTTCAGCCAGTTTTTCATGTCAAAACTAAGATACAGATAGAGCAATTGATCTAATACCAGGTCCACTGAATTAAATGGAAAATTCACAGTCTAATGAGTTTTAACATGGCAATTTATGTTCACACAAAAATTATTCCTCTATTTTCTTTCCACATTAGGGTAGTATTACAGATACAAGGTTACTGAAAACTGTGAGTTAGACCTGTTAAAACAACCTAAATCATCTAGAAACTATGAGAATTTAGCATTTAATTTAAATAATTTTTATATTTACATTTGAGCATTTGAGGGCCTGGGGGGATTGAACCTTGTGCATCTCTCACATTAATGCTTAGTGAGAAAACAAAACAAAACAAAAAAACCCCAAAAACAACCAAACAAACCTGTGGGCTTTCCTTGAACAGCTTGTTGAACTTTTCTTAAAATCTGATAATCCAACTACCTGGAGTATTAAGGGGTGCCCTAAATTTCCTGGTGCTTAGGTTAACACCCTCCAACTTCAGTGCCTACTGACATCCGTGTAACAGGGGTAGGATGAATTTTCCACGCTTCTAGGTGTGCATCTTCCCAGTGTAAAAACAGGGAAATTCTTTTGTACATTTGAAAGGTAGAGAATAGATTTAGATTTGATATTAGAAAGAAATCCTTTTCTGTGAGGGTGGTGAGGTACTGGAACAGGTTGCCCAGAGAAGTTGGAGGTGCCTCATCCCTGCAAGTGTTCTAGGCTGGATGGGGCCTTGAGCAACCTGGTCTAGTGGCAGGGAAGGTGGAACTAGATACTCTTTAAGATCCCTTCCAACCAAAAGCATTCTGTGAATCTGATTTGAAAGACATTGTTTTTGGAGTGCCTTTATCAGGAAATCACAGTATGTCAGGTTTGAAAAACTACTTGGTTATGGGAAGGACCGGGAGCCTTATTTTAATGAGTAAAGGACATACATGTACAGCATGCACGAGGGGTGACTGGCCACACTGAAGTGCTTGTTTTTTCCACTAAAGGAAGATTGTTGGCTTTTCTTTGTGTAATGCATATTGCGTAGGAATTAATGCAAGGAAACATTGCAACAGTAACTCGGCGTGAGCAGATCTACTTCGTCTGCACTGACAGATCCAGGGGTGAAGCTCACCCTCCCTTCCCTGCGGGGCCAGGGCAAGCCCTTAGAAATGAAATTACCTGATTCCACTCATAAATAAACCACTCGGCATTTTAAGCACCAAAATTAAACGCTGGGAAAAAAAAAATAAAAACCAAAAAAGCAGAAAAAAGAAAAAGGTGCAGGTTAAGGCCCATAAAAAAATCTGCCCGGATGCGGTGCGTATTTTAGCTAAGTTTTCTTCCCAAGCCCGCTGAAGGCGAACTGATGTGCCGCCTCTCAGCACACCCCTCTCTCCGCCCGGCCAGCGCCACGGCAAAGAACACCCTAAAAAAATAAAAAGGAAGTTAAAGGAAGTCCCACGGGCTTCCTCCAGAATAGCTGCACAGCCCCAGGCAGGCCAGGGAGGGGCGAGGTGCCCCCAGCCGCCCCGCAGCCGGGATGAAGGGGGGAGGATCGGGGCTGAGGGCGTGCAGAGCCGGCACCGCCGCCGGGCGGGAGCGGGGCGGGGCGGGGCAGCGCCGCCTCCTCTCTCCCTCCCTCTCTCTTTCCCTCCATCCCTCCCTCGCTGCCGCCGTCCTTCCTTGCCGGCGGGGCGGCCGCAGTGGCGCTGAGCGGCAGGGCTGGGCGGACGCACAGTTTCTGCCTCCGCGACGCCGCCGAGCAGCCGCCGCCATGAGGGAGCAGCTCCGGGGGTAAGGGCGATGCGGGGCGCGGGCGGCAGGTGCCGGCGGGGGCGCGGCCCCGGGGCCATCCCGCGCTCCGCGGCGGGGGCGAGCGGCGTGGCCGGCCGCCGTCTGCGCCGGGCGGGCGGCGTACCTGTCATCGCTTTCACGGGAAATCGCAACTTGCCGCCGGGTTTGTCCTGAGAACTTGAAAGGGCGTTTGGTTCGGCGCCTTTTCCCCGCTCCCGAGGCCGTAGTTAAGCGCTGGTTGCGCCCCGTTGGCACACGTAGGAGATGGCGGTGTGAGCGGCACGCACGCGTGGCACTACCTGTGCCGATGCTCGTACCTGTGCCTGTACCTCCCTGTGCCGGTGCCCGTGCGGGCTGGCGAGGGGAGAAGCCGAGCCAGGGAGTCGCGGCTGTGCCGGAGGTGTGGGATGCGCGGGGCTCGCCTCGTTACTCGGCAGGTTTTTGGGGGTAGCGCGGTGCTGCACAGCATCACCTGCGCCGCACATCGCCTCTGGGGCACCTCGGGGCGGGCGTGAACTTCAGCGGAATTCCTGAAAACAAACGTGCTCGGGGGTGTGTGGCTTCTTCCCCCCGTAATTTCACGCTTAGAAGTAATCTTTCAAGTTAATAGGCAGAAGAGGCTGGGAGGGGATTCCCTCCGGGCGGTTGCACTGCAAGTGCTGTATTTCTTGTTGCTATATGGCACCTTATATTGCCTTTTAATAGCTGCTGTAAAACATCTTGCAGCCTGGGACAGCGGAGGTGTCTTGCACTGGAGTTGGGCAGAGAGGTGGTTTTTGCAGGCATATGTATGCGGAGCTGAGGAAGCGAGGAACCTGGTTATATCGGGGATCTTTGACCTTTTTAGCACTAAGGAATTGTTCAAGGCCATTGCTTGTCTGAGCCTGGATTTGACAAGACCCTGCAGTGAAATTGCTTCGGCAGAAGTGGAGAGGAGAGGCTTTGGAGAGCAAATAGATCAGCCGAGAGTGATAAGCCGGNGCAAGGCTCACCCAAACCAAGCCACTGAGCGGGAATCTTTTCCTCTGACAGAGCAGACAAATGTTTAACATCAAGGGGAGAAAAAAAGGGTTACTATTCAGTACTTGACAGCTGATATTTGGCCCTTCTCCTATTTTTCATTTCCAGTATCGGCAGGAAACTTTAATATGTATCAGTGCCTGCCTTCAGCAGTCTGATAAATCTTGCAAAAGCCAATAAAACAGGCTAAAGTCAAATTCCTGCTGAAGAGACGCTGATCCTTGGCTTAAAGAGAAGTAATCTCTGCACAGATCAGTAGTCTCTAGATTTACAGATGAAAACAGTAGTTCTTTGTAAAGCACAAAGGAGTGTCACCTTTTTACATTGCTAATACTTTCCATAGCACTAACTTGTTTTAGCTTAGGAATTAATGAAGCACTGTAAAAAGAAAAATATTAAGTCCCTCTCTGCAATCACTGTCATCTTCTGTTGAGAACATTTTCCTTTTAAATGAGAGGTAGTGTCTATTCATAAAAGCTCTTTCAGTTGCATTTAGATTGGTTTAGTAAAATCCAAAAAACTATCGTGTTTATTTTGGCTTTTTGACAACAGTCATAAGGTGGTTGGAGTAACGTTTGATTCATCGTAAAGCCAGAAGGTGAGAAGTATTGTAAATCATTTTGTTTGAAAAGGGATGAGTTCAGAGCTTTGTACAATGCCCCTCAATTTTGGCACTTTTTTGTGAACATATGTTACTATTTATTGCTACATGATAGAGTTTTTTATTCTGTGCACATCTATGCATTTGCACATGTTGTTCATGTCGCATTTTCTAATGAAGGGTATGGGGAGAAGCGCAGCAGAACTGGCTCTGCTATCCCCAATGAAGCGGGCTGTAAGAGTTTAAAAAGGACTCTGCAATTGCAACCTAAAATTCTGCTCTGGAGCTGAGCAGTGAATACAGGGGACCTATTTTTTTATTATTTTTAAGGGTATGAGGGAGAAGGAATGCAGTCAAAAACACTTAAAAGATTTGTGAATGTTACAGCGTGGCTGGTACAGGAATGTTGGGGGGGGATTTGTGCAAGAATTTGGGTGTGGGGGAGCATTGCTTTTAATTCCTCCTGCTGCTGGTGTTGCTAAGAAGTAATATAAAAAGAATGAAGAAAAAAATGACTGTATTTTGTCCAAACTGATCAAGTCATAACAAGGGAATTGTAATTCAGCCAGTGTGTCTGTTAGGATATCATCTCTTGATTTCAGGTTTCCAATCCTGTGTGTTGTTGGCTCTGCTGACAGTGATGAGAGACAAATCTCTCTGCTGTTGGCAGGAGCAGAGCCGTTCACACAGGCATAGTGTGACAGAATTCCCTATATAAAAATTATCCTTGCTAATATAATATAATCATCCTTTAATGAAGTAGTCCTGTGGTTCCCATAGGACGTATCAAGTGAAGACTATGCTTTCATCCCACTGAATTATCAGTGTGTTTAGTGTGCCAGTCACACCCATGCCAAGGTGTCACCACTAGCCATTGCTGCTCATCTTCTTTCAGGCCTGGTTTTAATTTCCTTTCCACTTCTGCAGTTCAGGTCAGGTGAGAAAGAGGAAAATAAGCCAAGTGAGTGCACTTATATTTTTGTTTCAGAATGCCTGCCATGTAAAAGCTAGTGATCAATTTAGTTGACCTAAATGTAGAGCCAAATTAAAAAATACATCCTCTGAGCATGTGCAATATTACAAAACTGCTGGCTGTGTGTGCCAATGTCTTTTTGTGTTGGTGGTTTGTTGGAAAAGCATTTTGAGTACTTATTTCTGCACATACTCTCACTGTGCTTCAGCTGCTGCTAGTCAAGAGGACTCAGACTACACTTTTGATGTCTTTCTGACTTGCAGACTGTAAAGGGCCTTGTTCACCAGAGTTTGAAACTCTGGCAACACTTTACTGCAGTTCTATTAAGGATGCTACAGCATTCCCAAGTGTGGTTGAGACTGCCTGAAACTGCTGAGCTGGCATTTCACTTCAGACGGTGCTCACAATAAGGGCATACACACAAATCCTCCCCCACCGGTCCAACCCCAGAGCTCGCAATTAAATGGCCTTTGAAAATGGCAAAGAGGCTTACGAAGAATAGCCTTGATGGAATCTAACCTTTCCTGGAGCTGCCCTTGTGTGCAGAATAGTTGATAATTTTCTGAGCTGAAGACGTTGAGAGGCGAACGCCTTTTAGCTAGAGCAAAATATCTGCAGCCTTCTTGTGTTCTGCATGTAAAGTACCAGCAAAGTCTGCCCTGGCTCCGTACGGCCACTCAACCTCTACAGCTCCCTTCCAAGCCTTTGCTTTTTCCTGCAGGAGCACAGAGGGGTGCTGAGGGCTGGCCAGCCCAGCGCTGGGGCTGGTATCAGCGTGGTCCCTGCCGAGGATGGGATCCAGCAGGTTCAGGGCTCTCTGCCCCATGGGTGCTGACTGCTGGGGAGCTGGTGGGACGGGAGTTAGGGGCTCTACGGGCTTCACTTTTATATAGTGTTACGAAGGGAATATTGCCTCTAAATTCCAATGGCATTTAAAATTAAAGCAAAAGGGGAAATGTACCTCCCCTGCAAATTCAGTCTTTGTCATTTGCACATGAAGCAAATTAAATAATTCTTTACAAAATGTGCATTTCCCATGATAATTAATCTTATACCATGAAAGAAAACCACACTGAGTAGAGGTTTGGGGTTACTGGCATTAAAAATATCTGAAAGCAGTTGGAGTCCAGTGTTTCTTTGGCAAAGGCAATTTTATTTACAAGATCTTAAAAAAGCAGTTGTGTATTTGCAGCGTTAGGAAATGCCATAAGCTTAAACCGTACGCACTAAACTCAGTGATACGTGATTAGGCCTTAGAATAAAAATAAAAAATAAAAAATTCAGTGGATTAGTCATTGGTATAACTTTGATTTTTGGTACTAGTTTTTCACATTAAGATGATCCTTTTGTTCTTCTATCCCACACAAGCATGGTGTATGTCCATAATCCTGTCTATATTCACCTTTACCAGATATCTGATGGCTTTTAAATGTTTTTATGGGGAATCAGTTTCTTTGAAGGCTGCCGGGTTGACAGCTATGGAGTATGAAATGACTTAGTTTGTCCATACAACAGTTTGGGGCTACCAAATTGTTTTCATGCAGAAAGGTATGTTATTTCTGGTGGCTTCTTGTAACTGTTCACATCAATTCTTTTTCTCATTTTTGCTAAGTGATTTGGGGTACAAATGATGGTACAGTTCCTGTTCAAATATACCCCACGTGTGGGGCTATCTGCTTGAGGGGAAGCAAGCCAGGATGACCAAGCTCATGCCTGGGGAACTGTTGATCTGGGACTGACGTTGGGTGCAAACAAACTGCAACCCCAGGTCTGTAGGTATGAATGTTTGTTTGGGTCTGCAGCCGTTCACCTGGATCCTGACATTTCTGGCTACAGGGTTTTCTGCCATGAATGCACTTTTTGAATGAGATGCACTTTTTGAAAGGATGCTCTTTTCCTTTGGAGTACGATTGTATCAGTTATAGAGGCTTCTTGCAGTTGCATTTTTAGGAATGAAGCTGTTTCTGTTTTTCTTCAAAAAGGTGCTTTATGCCTGGGTGTGATAATAGGTTCTGGTGTTACATTCTCCCTGCAGAACCTGCCCATACCAAGCAGGATGGGAAATGGAGGAGCTCAGATGCAGGTGGCTCAGATCCTCAGGTTTTCTCTTGAAGCTACCCAGTTTCTGGGAATAAAAAACCAACCAACCAACCAGCCAAAAAAAAAAAAAAAGACCAGACCAGGCTGAGATTTCTGAATACAATTGCATCGACCTCCCTTTGCAGGACTCATTTTTTAACAGAGCAAAGAACAAGACTACTTTTGCTCTTGTGGTGTCCTTTTCCAATTTTCACTGCCTTTGGCCACTGCAGGAATTGAGAAGGGGCGGGAATGTTGAGGTTGTTGAGACAGGGCTTGTTTAAAACCCTGTGCTCAACTAGGGCAGCTCTACAGGAGTTTTTTTCTTATGCTTAATGCTTGTGATCCCTTTCATCCTTTCTTGCAGTTACAGAGCAAAACCTGGAAATATTATATATAGTAAGCTGCTGAACATATAGAGGTTACTGGGGCAGTAAAGTATTCACAGGAATCAAATAAATGGCCTGTCTTTTAAGGCCAAAATTAAATCATACCAAGAAAACCTGACGCAACTTTCTTTTTCTTTGAGTTGGGTTGGTGTTGAAGTGATACATTGGAAGTTTTACCTCCTCTTAGCCTATAAAGGGTTAATGTTCACTCGGGAACATGAGTGCCTCAAAATGAGAACTCGAGGGCTATTTGCTCTCTAAAACAACCTTGTCGTGTCAATGTTCCAGGGCACAGTGGGGGCACAGGTGCTGCTGGGTGGTGGTTTGGTCTCCTGGAGCTGGAAGGTGTATGCTCCAGGAGCTCCGCAGTGCTGTGGGTTAGGTCCTGCATATGTTCTCCAGAATGATGTGTGCATGTTTAAACCTGCACGTCTGCTTTTAAGTACAGAAATGGCAAATGTGTTTGCTAGCAATGGTATGCTACATACGTGTTCCGTATATTTTTTTTATGGAGACTCACGGTTGTCTCTTAATGCAGCAGAATTCGCTGTGAACGGGACTTTAGTGACTACAGGACAGATAAGGAGAATTTTCTTTCAAGCCTTCAGTGTTAATGGAAACATAATCATGTTAGCTATGCTGTCATTAAAAAACAAACTCATAAAAAGTGTAACCTAAGGAGACACGAGTTGCTACTACTTCATTGTGTTGACTTTCTCGCGCCGCCTGTCCTTCGGCAACGTGTTGTGCTCCAGAGCTGGAGGCTGCTGGCCTCAGTGCACAGACTCTCCAATTTGCATTCTGGTCATACTGCAGCGTTTCATAACCCCGCTTCAGCTTTTCCCTGCCTTCCCAACAGCTCTGCTGCCTGACACTGCACAGGGACCTCCAGGACGAGGGAAAGGGCCTGGGAGTCCCAGAGAACAGGCAGAGCAGCCAAGAGTCTTTGCTAGAAGAGACTGTCACTACAGGGTGCAACATTGGCCTGAGAAATAGCATAAACTGGTGATGGATCAGAGGGCTGTTGCACAGGGATTTTGGCACAGGTGTCTGGACTGAAAGGAAGGATTGGACCGGCTTTATTGGGTAGCTCTTACTTACCACGTGGGAGAGGGTTGAGAGAGCATGTAGGGGAAAGAAGTCAAATATGGATCTCAGTGTCTTGTCAGAGTTTCCAGAAACTCTTTAAGAACTAAACCCTTTCAAATATCTGTCCTCTAGTTTGGAGCAACTGGAGAGTGACCTGTACAAAGCAATGAGTTCTTAAGAATCGCTTGCAAATTCCTCAAAACACTGACATACTTGCTGTCTTATTAATATTAGCACGCCTTTTAATTTTATTTCATGAGCCCTTGCCTGAAGAAAGCACTCCAGGTTAATGCCTCTCGTTTAAAGAGGACAGTGCTGCCACTGCTGAGCCCCCCGCTGGAGCAGCCCAGGCTGCAGGCACAGATCTGGCTCCGTGCCCTGGTGTGCAGCGTGCATCACGGCTGTGAGATGGAGAGAGAAATTCTACTTTACTAACTTTCGTGTTTTGTGTTGTAGCCATGAGACGCAAACGACCTGCTGGGATCATCCCAAGATGACTGAGCTTTACCAGTCATTAGGTAAGAGATCTCTACCAGATGTTTGATGCTTTTTTTTTTCTTTCAATTGAATGATTTGCTAAGACAAAGATTTCCAGAGGAAGCAAACCAAAATTAAGTGAAAGAGAGAGGCAGAGCTTTTACAAGGTTGAAATTTTCTGCAAGGGAAATACATAAAGCACACATTTCAAACATGAAGTTGAAAAAAAATGTATTTCATTTAGCACGTTTGGAATGTACGCTGGGTTTATAAAGTAATTTGGGTGTATTGTTACAATCTCTTTACTGAAAGACTGGAACAGAAGTTAAAAAAAAATAATCCTGAATCTTTTCACTGTCTAATCTACTTTACAAAAGGCACATGAAAAAATCAAACCAAGCTGCTGTTAATGTTGACTTTTGGATGGTGGGAAGCCAATTGAAGCAATTTGCCAAACTGTGTTACCACTGCTTTATTTTTAAAGCACTTTCAATATTTAGAAGGCATAGCAGCTGTCATGATGTCATTTTGAATACCCAAATTGCATGCTTATTATGACTTCAGATGTGCCTCTCTGGTGGAGGGTTGGTTTTTTTTTCATTTTTAGCAGCTTTGGAATTTATTAACAGAAGCACATCTACAAGATAAAATAGGTTAATCTATGCTCTAGTGTAGGCTGCTTGGCAGGCCATGTAATAGCTAACTCTTTGATTTTAATGGTTGTGTTAATAAATAATAGAGGGTATAATAAAAATTAAGCTATTTTGCTGAAAGAAATATCAGTAAATATGCTGCATTCATAAAGGAGGTTATGTCTGTACAGCGCATGTACATAAACCAGCTTGAGCACTAGGACTGTCGGATCTAGCATTCTGTGCAGGCTTATTTGCCATGGTGAAAAATAGCTTAAATTATCACCTGCTAAACTCTAGTTTAGCTGCTGAAAACAGTCTAATTATGCCAGTGTGATCTATTTCGGGCAAACTCAGGTATCTCTATGGTGCTCTGCAGTTCAAGGCATGCTAAAAATATTTTAGAAAAGTGGTATAAAATGAAATGACACAGTGTGGAGATTTTTTCCTTATAATATTAGCAGTATGGCAGCAGTTGGTTTAAAAATTAACCAGAATGCAGCTTTGTTTGCCAAAAAGGGCAAAATGTATAAGTTCAGGCTAAACAAATGCAAAAGCAGACAAGCAGTGACTTGACATTTAATTATAACGTATTGCCCCGTGTGTCTCCTTCATATTTCTGCTCTTAAAGTGAGCGGTTTAGAAGTTTCGGGACAAGTGGTAATTGCACATGCAGACATCCCTTTAGTACAGGAAGGTCTTGCCTGTTAATTGAACTGCACTCTGACTCTGCAGCTGCCTTTGATCTATAGATTGTGTGGCATTGCTGATACTGTTGTTGGTCAGACCTGGAGTCCTGTTGCAACTGCTTTTCTTCTGCTAGTACCCTGTTTCAGCCAAAATACTCTTAAATACCAAGAAGTGAAAAGGTAACAAGGGAGAAAAGTGTCTTGATAGATTCAGGTCAGCAGTTCAGAAGATGTGTGACTGCTGAAGTCAGTTTGCATTTAGTTTAACTGAGTTTTATCACTGTGAGTATCACCCAAATGTCAGGAGTTTAAGATAGCTTTTTTTTTACTGCATAAAGAAGGAACATGTTCGGGCAGATTTTGTTTCTTACTTACTTGTGAACTTTCTTTTTCTCCTGCTATTTTCCTGTTCAGGAGCATGAGGTGTCCAAAAAAAGCAGTCCTCTGTCTGGATGGTTCTATTTCTTTTAGACTTAAGACCAAAGAGTCATTAATGTGAAAGCAACACTGATTTTAGCAAAGTATGCATAATGTGTATTTTTATGAGTAAACTGAGGTGGTCATATATGTGTACAAAAGAGACTAGACAAGGTGACTCTGTACTGCCACATGGGTGAAGCTTTGATGACTGTGCTGCTGAATAGCCTGCCAATTTATTTTAGTTTTGAACTGGGTGTGATCACCATTGCCTAACTCTCACACAACTGCATAATACAAGTATAACCCGTTTAGTCTTGAACAGAACCCTTGATGTATTTTCAGTGCTTTGCTTTGCCTCAGGTCAAAATGGTAATAATGGGATGTTTGAAGTCTTTTCAGACTGTTCAGTAATATATTATCTGAGAAGATGTTATTAAAGTCGATTTTGTATTGCATACTCATTAGATCCTATTATTCTACCCCCCATTAGGATCCAAATTTTGTTTCTAATTCATATAAAGAAGGTAGTAAAGAGCTTAGTGTGTATGCCTTTTTAAAAATCTGGTAGAAAGCATGGATTTGGCAACCGAGCAAATGTAAAAACGTGAGACCAAGTACATCAATGCTGTCAAGAGTTTTCATTTCCATTTTCCAACTCCTACACGTAGCCAGTATGGAATAGTTCTGCTATGTGATGTAGCTCTTTATACATGCCAGTATATCATAATTTGCTGCAGGAAGCTTATGTCAAATTTAAATTCTTACAAATTTCTGAAGGTTTGATTTTTTTTTAAGTGAATGAAGAAGGTGCACCCTGGGATGAGGTAACATTTCTTACCTGCCTCTGAGATGCAAAAGACACTTCTCCAAGACAGAAGAGTAATAGTAATCTTCACATATCCAATTCACACACCTACAAATTGTTGTATTACATTTTGCTAAAACAGGTGCATTTCAAGTGAGACTTACTGGTTCATTTTTCTATCTTTAGAGGTCTGGATGTTAATAAAAATGAAGCTTACTTACTTGGGAGCATTATTTGGTGCTGATAAAAGGAGGTACCAATGTGCCATGCATAGCCCTGTAATCTCCTCAATTGGGACTGCATCAGAGACAGTAGGAAGAATCCACAGGAAGAAATTATACAATAATTTGCCTGTGAAGGAAGTGTTCTCAAATTCTCTTGGAGCTCATTTGCTAAAACATAGCTGGTAATAAAGATACTTGTTAAATACTTGATTGAAATTATATATGTGTATAAAAAAATTCTAACTGGTGGTTCTTTCTAACAGAGATTTTCCTTTTAAGACACTCAGATGTTTCTTCCTGACTGCTGTTTATTATTTAAACAATGTAGCATTTCATCAGTGTTAATGAAATATTTACTTAAGTTGAGCAATTTTTATAAGTTATGGCTACTTAAAGTTACATAATAAGCTGTCGATATTGAATGACTTAATTGTTTAATGTTTAGTTGAAGTGACAGCAGGAAGTAAATGTTGGTATAGATTAACCTATAAAAGAATCATATAAGTTAAGAACATAGAGAAGAAATAAATGCTGAAATAGGAAAGGTAGTAAAAATCTTGATATGTGAGCTTCAAAGGATGAGGACTGACATCCCTGGTTTGTATTTACACCATTATGAACCACTCCTATTTTCTTCTAACTTCCTTCTGAAAAGTCTTCAAAGAATTAAGAACTGCTCCAGCAGCTTTTCCTTCCAAAATTAGTTCTTCTGCAGCAGATTTTGTGGTTTTACATTGTTCTTTTACATCCCCCTTACTAATTTTTTCATCCTTCATGATAACTCCAGGGCATCACTGAAAAGGAATTTGTGTTGTTTCACTGTCTTGGAGACCACGGACCGTTGCATGAGGGGGGGAGACAGAAGGAACAGGAATCATGAAGTGGTCTGAGTTTGTTCAATTTTTTCAGATTACCTTCTGAGAGTGAACATTTAATGTCAGACAGCTTAGCTTTGAATAGCAGTATTTTGCCTTTAAGCTGAGAATGACTCCAACCTTTGCTATGATGGTCCAGGAGGACTTGGCTTGTCATGCCATACTGTTAGTGTCCCCCTCCTCCAGCCTTCCTATGTCATGTCCTGTCAGTACAAGCGTCCTCAAGGTGTCACCAGGAACAGTACTTGCAATAGCAGGATGCAGTCAAAAATGTTGTTTATCAATCCTAATTCACCAAGGCAAGACAAGAGGGTCTCATCACCCTCATCCTTGCAGGCTGCAGTGCACTGATGACAGCTCTCCATTTAACTCTGAGCACGAGGGGCAGTTCTCTATGGGCTACATGAAAGAAATGTCAGAGTTGCTTAACACCAGGTGGGAGAATGCTGGAAGGCACCTCTGAGCTTTCAGCAGCAGCTGCTGTGTTGGTCTTGTGGCTGGCTTCTCTGTGCAGCAGTGTGAGCTTCTAACTCCCAGTGACCAAGGCTGACCAGCTTCATCCTCTTTGGTTTGTGTATTTTGATTTGTCCTTCTGAAGTGCTGCCTGGAGAGGCTGAACTTCCCCTGGCTGCCATTACAATTTGTATTAGCAACAACTAAACCATGTATTTATTATGAAGTTTTACTTATATTCAGCTGTTTTCCATGTTTGCATCAGTAAGACCCATGCCTAGTGCACACATCAGTCATTTGATTTCTACTGCAATCCAGTGAGAATATCCATCTGGCCTCTCTTTAAAGGTTGCTTGTTCACTCATGTTCTTTTCAAGCCCATTTGAGGAAACAGGATTGCTTGGGTTCAGTCAGCCTTGGCCAGTAGTCAGTCTAGAGGAGGTCATCCTTCTGTGTGATTGAGTCCTGTGCAGCACACACCTAACAGACAGTAGACATAACTGTGGCAGAGAGGGAAAGCTTAGGGGGTGCAGTTAACCTGGCATCCCTTGGAAATGAAAGGACAGGTGTATTAGCATGAAGGAGGCTCTTCTAGAGAGAATGAAGGGTTGTTCTGTTGAAGAATATTACCAGTATGGGAACATTTTGCTTAAGGTAACTTCACTCTTGGTATGCAAATGGACACCTTTCATTATTATTTTCTGCAGGTGTTTGTAATTTATTTATTTTAGGATTTTCCAGTATGACTGCTTCTCACCAGAGTACATAAAACGTTCCTGAATTTTCTGACTGCACTCATATCCTAATCCCATAATGGGATGTACCAGGTGTACATCAAATCCTTTCTTACATTTTTGTATTTGCAGGCTGAAGAAAAGACACTCCGTTCTAAAACTCCCAAAAGTCATGTCAGTTGGTCTGATTACAGGGGATGCTGGCATATGCTGGGGTGTTCAGCCACTGGATCTAGATGCAGTCAGTAGTATTGTGGTGCCCTGGGTACCTCCCACTTGTTAATTTGCAGACACTGTTGGCTTTTTCATTCAGTTGGACAGGCCTAGTGCAACGTGCTGGGCCATTTCATGGAGAGTGGTTAAGCTGTACATAGAATAACAGTTTACTGTTATTTATTATCAAAGCACTGTAGATGATAGCATTAATTATTGTTATAATAAAAGTCAATGGCTGAGACTCAGCTGATATTAAGCAGTGTTACTTGATTAATTTCTTTCCTTTGTGCATTTGTGTCATTTGCATTTTAAAATTACAATTCCAGAAGAGGCAATATATGTCACTGTAAGGCACCATTAAAGGATTAATTTACAGGTTTTGGGCAGCAGGAGGAAACCCAGCATTCTTACCAGCCAGATAGGGAATCTCAGCTGTATTGAAACAATGTGAGCTGAAGCTTCTTGAGAAGGCAAGAGTACTTCTAATGTCTGATGAAACATTGAAAGTTTAGTGGCTGTAGAGGAATTACTGCTTAGTCAGGACTGTCCAGCAAAGAGTTGTTAACATCTGTTAGGAAGACATTGTAATTCCCAAAATAGGTTATTCCCTGGCAGTGTATTTAGTCTATGAGCATGTCACAAGCTGTGGCTGAGTAAGGCTTTCAGGTTTTGAAATTAATCACTCTAGGTTCACATTTTCTTGTCCTTGCATCTGAGAGTAAAAAAACCCCTCAGAACACTGTAAATCTTAACACATGAAGATGAGGATTTTACCTGATGACATCTATTTTCTTTAAAAGAATTAAGTTGTTCATTTGCTAAATTTTTCTTATACCAGCTGAAGCATGTAAGCTGCTCATTTCAGTTATATGATGTCCAGACAGTGAGATAATTGCTGTCCGTAGGACCAAGTGAAGGATGTGTTTTGCCCTCATTAACTAAAAAAGCATTTATAATAATATTCACGATATAGACGAGAAACCCCTTTTTAAAGTAAGGAGGAAGGGTGGTTTCCAGGTAGAAAGGACTTTATGAGATGCCTTCACATTACAATGGGAGTGAGATAAATGGTATGAAGAACCTTTGGTGGGAGGTAGCCTGGCCCATCCCAGTGCTTTTAAACACAGCGAGATGACTGTCATACAGGATAGGATGATATCAAATGGAACCTCCCAGTCACTCAGCACTCCCAGCAGATGCAGCAGCTCTGGGGGGGGTCAGACTGTTTAAGGACACTGTGGAAAGCAGTTCAGTTATGATACCTTATTTAAAACCTGTTGTCTGGGTTACAGATGTGATTCCTTAATATACTGCTCATATCCCAGTGTAACATCCAGAATTTAGCAAGGGAGGGTTTAAAAAAACCCCCCAAACGGCAAGATTTTGTTTGATTCTGTATCAGTAGTCAGTGAGACATTCCAGCAGGTGGTTTGAATCACTGACCACTTCTCAAATGAGTGGGGTTTTTTTTTCTTGATTATCCACTAGCAAAAAGATCTGCATGTAATTGCAGGTGTTTCTAGAATGCTTTAGAAATAGAACATAACCCTTATGTTTTGAGATTTTTATGAACATGTAGAATTATGCAGAAAATGTTAGAATTTAATTATTATCTTTCCACAGTATTGCTGATTTGAGCTATTCCCATCAGTAGTCTGAAGTACCCTTCATTAAAGCTGCATTTGTAATAAAAGCACTAGTTCTTGTTCACTGTCATCATGTTATTAGATAGGGAAAGATATATATATTCACTTGAACAGAGAGGTCATTCATGGCTGAGTGATGGAAAAGTCACGGCTTCTCTTTGCTCTGGGATGTAAATATGTCAGCAAATACTCCCTCATGATCCTTTCTTCTGTCTTTCCAGGGGTCAGGTGACCTCTTCCACTGCATCGTTGTTTCAGACCATAAACAGATTATGCTCTTGGGCATTTACATTTTTTTTTATTCAGAGCTTGAAAGTTCCCTTCTGAGCAAGAAGAGGGAGTACTGATAACAATTTGCAAAAGTTTCACAGTACACCCAGGGCTTTTCAGCCCTCTGACCGCCCAGTTCAGAGGATGAGGGGGTACATACTTACTAGGAGTGGGAGGAAAGGGCTGGAGTAAAACTTGTGTGGTGCACTGAGCTCTTCAACCTGCTCCAAAATGATAAAAGCTTTAGAAACAGGGCTTAGTGGGTCCTGACTCTTTCAGTGGGCTGTGTGGGTGTGGACAAAGCTACTTTTTTTTTTTCCCCCGTTAGGATTCAGGAACAAAAAAAGCAAAACCAATTTCACAACACAGAGAGGTAGGAACTAATGATGTTTCCACAGGCTTTTGGAAGGTTGCTGGTGCTTGAGCCCCCTTCCCTTCTCCTCTGCCTCTTCCCAGCAGGAGCAGCTGGGATGTGACCAGGCCGTGTGTCTGTGCTCCTCACTCGAGGTTCCCCCCACTCGCTGGGTGGCTTTATGTCCAGCACTTACCAGCCCAAGGCCAAGACTCATTCCCTGGCAGTCTTGGGTTCTGTGGTTCATTTAAATGGGGTCTCATCCAGCGAGGAAAATGTTTTGAACCTGATTAGGAGGGGCCTGGGCTCCTTTCGTGGAGCAGCACATTTGTTCCAGCAGTAACCCTGGGGGAGGAAAGACACCACTGACAGTTTCATAGGCATAGGGAGGGGAAAAGCAAAATCATTAAGATCCGGTGACCTTAAGTGACTGTCACCATCTGGTTAGACAGCTGTCCATCAGGAGCATGGAGGTGGTGGCATAAGGAGGCCAGAGGTGAGTTGGCACAGGGACAGTAACTGGGTGTGGGCTAATCCTGGTGACAGCAGCAAAGGTGGCAGTGGAGGAGTGTGACAGCTCAGCCTCGGCTTGCAGAGCCAGATGAGCAGTGGTGGTGCTGCTGCTTTTCCAAAACCTGAGATGAGGGCTCCAAAATGAGCACCTGGCATTGCTGCTTCATCATTTAGAGCAGATGCTTCTTGGCAGCAGTGTCGTTAAGGTTGATGATAAATTCAGTGTGTGTTACATATACAGGAAAATAGATGTAAACTGTAGCGCTTCCAGGATTAAATGTCTTCACGGATTGTACTTTCTGCCTTGATCAAAGCCTGAAATATGCATATATATTTACTCACATTTCTGCAAATGTAAATAATAAATAGATAAGTTTTTTTCAGAACACTCAAGGAGAGTTTAAGAAAGGCTTCTTCATTTTGTCAAATGCTAGCCATAATATTCTTTTACAGAATACAAATACAGATTTGCAACAAGGGTAAAAAATGTAATTGAATTCATGGTGTGTTTGTGAGAGACTTCTTTATTAATTTCCATTTAAGACAAATTAAGTCACTTCATTTAAACTTCTCACTGTATTCTGCACCACATAAAGGACCTGTCAGGATGACGGTGAGAGACAGAGCTGTCAGGAGCAATACACAGAAGTGCCCATAAAAAGGTGTACGCAACTGTGCAAAGAAAAATAAATTATATACAAAGCTGAAACTTCCTTTTCTGCTCTAAGGCATGTTGCAGAAACGTTCCACAGCTTTTATTAAGGTATACAAAATACTGAATTATCATACCTCATATTATTCATTCAGAACAGCTTAATTAAAATTAATGTAATTGAGACTATATTCCCACTGCTACCTATACCTGTACAGCATTATAAATGATGTTGGGATAGTTATACCCAAGCTACCACATTTCAAACAGCTTTACAGTACCTTAGCTCGTATGCAAGCAAGATGTTTTTGTCTTTTCCTGTTTGTTATCTTATTCTTTCTCTGGGAGTCTGTCAGGCTTAGGGGAGGCTTATTGACCTAAAGGGACCTTTATTTTGAGCCACTAAATTTTTTCCCCTAATGTTCTTTTTATATTTACATTGTAGTTTAAATTTTCTAAACACTTTCCATCAGTAATTCCTTAGACTCCACGGGTTTCATCAGTAAATTAAATGCATTCAGCAGTGTTGTCAGGTGTTGAAACTGGCTGGCACAAGGAATGTCTTTCTGTTATGGAAAACCCTTAAGTTGCAATATGCCAAACGATCTCTTGGGAATGATCCTTAGGCTGCACAGGAGTGTCTGTCCCCAGGAATTGGTTGGGTGGGTGCCAGGGCCAAGAGCAAGTGTCTGTTTTGTCAGTGGTGGGTGGCTGCCCTGTAGTGTACGAGTGTGTCCCCTGCCACTCCTCAGTTCCCAGTGCAGCAGCTGGCAGTGCCCCTTGGCGACCAGCTTCTGTGCTCTGATCTGGTGCATCTTTGTCCCCACAGCGTCCAGGAGGCTTTGCAAGCCATGGTTGAACTATTCAGTGGGGACTTGTGCTGATGTCCTTATTTTGTTAAATGAATTAGGACAGCTCTAGCAAAAGTTGAGCCAAACAGTGTCTTTCCAACTGGGTGCCATTCCCTGTCACACTGCCAGAGCCACTGGCTCCCTGCCATTTTGCAGGTGGGGACCTGGAAGCTCACCTGGCTGGGTGAGTTGGCTTCTCTCCAGAAAGGCTGTACATCTCTGGGCATGGCTGGGGCTTGCTGAGATGGAAAGCACAGAAATTTAATTAGATATTTTTAATAAGCTTTTTGTTTTAGCAGTAGCTGAGAGTCACCTGTTTTTTCCTAGGCAGAGGTTTTCTGTTGGGGCTGCCTGCACACAGCCTGGCTGGTGCATAAGGTGAGCGAGGAAGAGTTTCAGGGTCTTATCTCCCTCACAGTGCCTTTGGTGTGAAAAGCTCTACAGTATTTTCAGACTCACTGCTGCAGTCACTGATGTTGTCCTTTCAAGTGCTTTTTAGTTCAGTGCCTTTGAACAAAAGGAAGTAACACTTTAGGACATAGTGAGGTTTTTTTTGGATGGTTGATTGTCAAGATTTGAGGGCTTTAGCTCAGTGAAATTTCTAACAAATTTATTTTCCCCCTCAGCTCTTTTAACCAACAGGTATAGTCTTGTAGTTCAACATAGCAACGTCTTTGTGAGTCTGGTTATTTCTAGTGTGTAAAGCTGATTTTTTATTCTATTATTGCCTCCCTACAGCTGACCTGAACAACGTCAGGTTCTCGGCGTACAGGACTGCCATGAAACTCCGCAGGCTGCAGAAAGCCCTCTGCTGTAAGTACCTGCCTGTGCCTCATCCACTGCCAGGAAGGCTCCCTGACCACTACACAAGTTTATTCACAGATTGCAGAAGCAGAAAAACACTCCCACACATATCCCCAGCTCTGCTTGGTGCGTGGAGACCTCTCACCTGAAGGGCCTCCTGCTGCCAACGGTTTGCATGACCATTGTAAAACCAGAGCAGCGATTCAGAAATAGATCTGAACATACTGTACATATTTCTCATCTTTACACTGTTTAGCCAGGTATTTTCACTGTGCCATGTCCTGTGTCAGCCACAGCTTTACAGCAGAAAGGAGCACAGTTGTGGTGTGTTGGGAACAGTGAGCGCTCCTGTGAAATAATCACTTCGGAGCTGGAGTTGCTAATGGTTTGTTAAGTTGAATCTTGAGCCCTGAGGGGTTATTGCCTTTAAATGAGATCATGGCAATAAACATTTAGCTTCATTTTTTCCCCAGCTTTCGGTTGTGTTGAGAAGTCTCTCATCAGCTGTACATTAGTGATGTGAATGTTCGAACATTTTAATTCTCCCAAATGCTGTATGTTATTCTACTTTTCACTGGAATTACATTTCCTTTTCAGCTTATTGTACCCTGATAGCTAAATAATTCGCTCACAGTTTTCCAGGTAGGCCAGTCAGTTGCCAAAGCAAGCTGTTTATTAGGCTGTCCTATTGGAAGGGTTATTAAAATATTTTAACATCCACAACTTGGCATTTAATTACAGAGTTAAATTTCTGACACAGTTGCAAATGTCTCAACTGTTGATTTATCTCAAGTTGGATTTGTGCTCACATGCTTTCTGGAACTGTGTCAAACCTCAGTATTTTTGAGCATGTTTACTTTTAGGCTTATAAGCATGGGTGAATTCTGCTAAAGAGAGCAGACTTAATTTCTGAATGTATAAAAAATAGGGGAAAAAAAGGAAAAAATAAACAATAAGTGAAAAGTCTTGTAACGTAGTGAAAGATTTCAACATGAATGCAGTGACAGAGAAGGAATTATGATGATTAGAAATATAAACATCTTTCCATGGTACAGCACTTCTGCCACACTCACTGTGGAAATGTGGAATAAAGAAACAGGAGTGATATGCAGTGAAAAATACTCATAATCAGTGCAGCACTGAAGGAAGCAGAATTTTTGGAATTAACCAGCTGGCACTGCAGAAGTGTAACTTGTCAGGAGTTTTTACGAATGAAAGTGCAAAACTTTGCATCCCATTTTATCTGTATTAGAATCATAGGATATTCTGAGTTGGAAGGAACAAGTATCATCCAAGTCCAACTCCTGGCCCTGGGCAGGATACCTCAAGAGTCACACCATGTGCCTTAGAACATTGTCCAGACACTTGAACTCTGTCAGGCTTGGTGCTGTGACCACTTCCCTGGAGAGCCTGTTCTAGTGCTCAACCACCGCCTGGGTGAAGAACCTTTTCCAATATCCAAACTAAACCTGCCCTGACACAACTTCAGACCATTCCCTTGGGTCCTGTCACCGGTCACAGAGAGAAGAGATCAGTGCCTGCCCTTTTGTTTTCCCCTCACGGGGAAGTTGTAACTGCAGTGAGGTCTCCCCTCAGTCTCCTCCAGGCTGAACCCAGTGACCTCAGCCCCTCCTCATGTGGCTTCACCATCTCTTTGCGCTCCAGACCCTTCACCATCTTCATTGCCCTCCTTTGGATGTTCTTTAACAACTTTTTGTCTTTTTTTGTATTGTGGCACCCAAAACTACCCCAGCACTGGAGGTGAGGCCGCCCCAGAGCAGAGCAGAGGGGACAATCCCCTCCCTTGCCCGCTGGCCACGCTGGGCCTGATGCCCCCAGGACACGCTTGGCCCTCCTGGCTGCCAGGGCACTGCTGGCTCAGATTCAACTTTCCATCCACCAGGACCCCCAGGGCCCTTTCCCTGGACAGTCTGTCTGTACATCCAGGGTTGCCCCATCCCAGGTGCAGAATCCAGCACTTCCCCTTGTTGAATTTCACATGGTTGGTGACTGCCCTGCCCTGTCATTTGTTGAGGTCTCTCTGCAGGGCCTCCCTGCCATCAAGGAGTCAACAGCTATTCCCAGTTTTGTATCACCTGCAAACTTGCTCATTATCCCTTCTCCCTTCCACTCCTGTGTTGAAGTCCTTTATGAAGATGTCAAAGAGCACAGGGCTGAGGATGGAGCCCTGTGGAGCCCTGCTAGTGACAGCTCACCTCTCTAATGTCACCCCATTCACTGGGACCCTTTGTGCCCCATCTGTGAGCCAGCTGCTCACCCACCACACAGTGTATTCTTCCAGCTGGGGGCTGGACATTTTATCCAGAAAGATCTCGTGAGAGACAATATTGAAAATTTTACTGAAATCCATAAAGATTACATGAGCTGGCTTCCTTTGGTCAACTAGCTGGGTTACTGTGTCAGAAAGTACTGGAATGGTCTGCCTGGGGAGGTGCTGGAGTCACCATCTCTGGATATGTTGGAAAAAAAGACTGGATGTGGCACTCGGTGCCATGGTTTAGTTGAGGTGTTGGGGCATGGGTTGGACTTGATGATCTTGAAGGTTTCTTCCAACCCAGTGATTCTGTGTGATTCTGTGAAAAGGAAATTAAATTTGTTAAGCAGCACTTTCACCTCACAAACCTGTGCTGGCTGTGACTCTGTGGTCCTTCGGGTGGTTTTCAATAACTGATTCCTACCATTAAATAATTCTGGACTCATCTTGGATTTTAGCCTTGGGTTTGTGTGGCCAGGTTTTGGTAGCAGGTGTCTCCAGGGCTGGTTTCTCTAAGAAGCTGCTAGAAATTTACCCCATGTGTGACAGAACTAATGCCAGCCAACTCCAAAACAGACCCGCTGCTGGCCAAGGCCAGGCCCATCAGTGGCAGTGGTAGTGCCTGTGGGATAATGTAGTTGAGAAGGGTGTGGGAGAAAATCTGTTGCACAACAGCAGCTGGGAAAGAGGAGGGGAAATATGTGAGAGAAACAACGCTGCAAACACCAAGGTCAGTGCAGAAGGAGGGGGAGGAGGTGCTCCAGGCATCAGAGCTGAGATTCCTCTGCAGCATATGGAGAAGACCATGGTGAGGCAGCTGTGCCCCTGCTGCCCATAGAGCTCCACAGTGGAGCAAACATCCACCTGCAGCCTGTGGAGTACCCCATGCCAGAGCAGGTGGGTGCCTGAAGGAGGCTGTGACCCATGTGAAACCCACACTGGAGCAGGCTCATGGCAGGAATTGTGAACTCTTGGAGAGGAGCCCACGCTAGAACAGGTTTGCTGGCAGCACTGTCTGTTCCCAAAGGACTGCATCCTGTGGGAGGGATCCACTCTGGAGCAGTTTGTGAAGAACCGCAGCCAGTGGGAAGAACTTGCGTTGGAGCAGTTTGTAGAGGACTGTCTCCCGTGGGAGACTGCACACGGAGCAGGGGAAGAGTGTGAGGAATCCTCCCACTGAGGAGAAAGCAGCAGCAGAAACAACATGTGATGAATTGGCTGCAGCCCCCATTCCTCTGCTGCTGCTGCAGGGGAGAAGGTAGAGAATTTGGGAGTGAACTTGACCCTGGGATGAAGGGAGGAGTTGGGGGATGTGTTCTAAGATTTAAGATTTATTGCTCATTATCCTCCTCTGATTTGATTGGTAATGGATTCAGTTGATTCTCTCGAGTCTGTTTTGCCTGTGACAATAACTTGTGAGTGATCTCTCCCTGTTCTTATTTCGACCCGTGAGCCTTTTCGTGTATTTTCCCTCCCCTGTCCAGATGAGCAAGCTGAAATCAGTTTATCTCTTGAGGTTACATTTAGGTAAATAATCAGAGAATTGATGCTCTCAGAGACATGCAGTGGCGCTTACTCTGATTACTCTAGCACATTCTTCATACTTGTATCTAAGGAGAAGTATTTAAGGAATTTGGTTAGCAGGCTTTGTTCTCACAAATATTTTTGCCTGGAGACACCATCATTGTATTTGTGTATTCTATCCTTTCAGTGTCACTTGTGAACTCAGTTTAATTAGGTTTTTTTTTTTAACCTCAACTCATTACAAAACTATTTTTCTGCATTTTGTCAATAGTAGAATTAGAGCACAGTGCTGGATTTCAGGGCTCCTATGCAAAGCCCACTTGCAGTAGGTGCTGCTTTCAGCTCTTGCTTTTCATTTCTGTTTTAAAATTGCAGGAGTTTTTAGAAATAGATATATATCCATATATGCTTATATAGATATCTATATATCTTCTTTTCTGCAAACTTCATAGAAAACAGCAGTTTTGTCTATTGAGGATTACTCTGAAAGTGTGTGTTTAATAGAAGGCCTGCAGACGTAAAGGTACAGCCTACTTCTCAGTGGCAAGAGTAGAAATGCTTTAAAAAGGGAGCTGTACTTAAACTATAGTTCTTTCAGTTCATAAATCAGCCCAAAGAATGTTAAGACACTAGGATATTAAATCTAAAGAAGAATGTGGAAAATAGCAGTCCTTAACAAATAAATGCTTATGTGCTGTATTATCTAGTGTGTGGCTTTATCGTTTCGGCCTTCAAAATTGTTGTGAGCATGCCAGGTGTAACTATTGCATCAGGTTTTTTTAAGGTACGAATTCCTTTGATAGTCACATCAAAGCTGATGACTTTCTTGTTTCGCTACTTTTTAAAGATCTGATCTTCAGGTGCAAACCACTTCAGGACATTGTGATATCAAATGAGATGCATTCACAAACTTTTCTTGTAAATGCAGCAAAAGAAAATATTCAAGATCTTCTACTAGGGGTCTTTTTTCCTTTAATTGTATGCAGACTAGATTAAATATATTTTTTTTAATGTGTCAGCCAACAGCAGCAGGTTACAGAGGAGATGATCTTGCATTCCGGGACAACCGTTTATACTTTTTATTACCAGCCATATGCTGAGTTTTCCCTAAGTTCAGTTTGTGACCTCTAGAGTGTACTTTCTGCTGCCTGTTAATTGTCACTTCTGCCCTTCAGCTGGTTACTTATTCCATGTTGTCTTATATACTTTTCCTGCAATCTGGCAGCGGCTAGTTAAAAACATCCTACCCTTTTCTCTATTGCCTTAGAGGCCAAAGAAATATTTATATAAATGACTTTGAATTCAGAGTAAGCTAGAAGCCACTGCTTGCACAGATTTTGGAGTCAGTTTTGGAATTTTAAATAGAAAAGTAAGAGTGGCAGAGAACCCACAAGAAGTACAAAGCATAAAATGGTGTGGTTTATTTCAAGTAAAGCTTTTCAAATCACTGCATGGTGCCAAATACTCAGCTCTTCAATACTTACCTGGCTGTGGAGCTTGTCTTGTGCAAGTTGGTCATGCACAGGACCTCTGTATCTGCCTTTAGGAAAGGAATATGCAGTTCTATGTTCTGGGACAGGACCCCACACACATATTTCCTAAGTCTTGGTGGGAAAGATGAAGGTTGATCTTAATGTGACAAAGG
The DNA here is from genome assembly GCA_008694505.1 of Cyanoderma ruficeps. Taxonomy (NCBI): domain Eukaryota; kingdom Metazoa; phylum Chordata; class Aves; order Passeriformes; family Timaliidae; genus Cyanoderma; species Cyanoderma ruficeps. The sequence goes on along the minus strand of VZDJ01007754.1, from coordinate 40,951,611 downwards.
CCAGAGCCTTCCTTTTTCCCACAGAAAGAGCTTCCCTGAAGCAGAACGTGTTGGCAAGCACTTTTTGCTTGTTAGGAGATGATTGTGTGTTACAAACTTGGGGATAGGACAGGAGGTTGATGAAGAGTGGGCTGGCTGAAAGGCTTTTCAGAATATGCTGCTTATTAACGGGAAAAGCTTTCACAAAGTGGAATGACCCATGTTTAGCAGTAGCTGCATATATAATTATGCTGCCACTCAGACGCCTGAGGGGTTCATTTAATTACCGTTGATTCCCAGTCTCAAAGGAGCTGAGAGTTCAGCCTGAAGCTTGGAGTTGTAGGTGTTGTGAGGGCCATGCTCTATTTTCAATTTGACTAATGAATTCTTAGAAGAAAAACATCTTTCTGAGACACTCAGGAACAGATCTGATGCTTTTGCAGGATATAACACTGACCTTAACATTGCTATCTTTTTTATGCTAGTAGTTTAAACATAATATTCCAAATTAGTTTATTTTAAGAAGTGTCTATATGCTAATGTGAAAAAAAACTAGAACTCCAATAAAACCCTGCACAAAATCATGGAGTCAAAGTTCAATTTCTTGGTGTAATAATAGGGATAACATTCCAAGCTTTCCTTATTCACTCTAGCACTAGGTATGTTAGGCCCAGAGGACAAAATTTTCAGAAGTGCTTAAGGGATTTAGTAGCAGAAGTAAGTTCCTATTGATTTCCAATGAAATGTATACTCTTGAAATTCTTCTGGCAACTACAAAATCCCAATGTACTGTCCAAGCAGCACTGCGAACCAGCCCTGTGGGCAGCTAAAGTATTTCTCATCTCCCACTAGGACATCAAAGGGGCAGTTTCATCCTGGGTAAAATAGGATACTCAAGTGTGAATTTGCCAAATGGGCCCTTAAACAGGATCAAGTTCTAAAAAAATTCCTGTATGGTGTTCTGCATTTAGCCACTGCTCATTAAAAAGGGGGGTTTTTTTGATGTTATGAAGAGATACTGCTTACTAGAACTTAAGAAAGCACATTTTTTATTCCAGTGAGAGAAAAACTAGTCTTGCAGTTGAGTCAGTTCATTTTCCAGTTTTGTGAAGAGTTTCCTGAATGATTTTGGAGAGTTAATTTTGGATTAGGTGCTGTTCCCTTGGATCATAATGCATCGTGCTGCAGTTTGTGATGGTTCGTGGTATGAGCAGGATTAGCAGCATCTGGGCTTTAACATCCCCATTGGTCACACCCTGGAAATTCACTGCAAGGAGTTACAAAGTGTTTTCCTGTGGCAGCCAGATTGTCATCAAGCATCTTATCTTTCTGATTTCCTTTGTTCTTATTCCTGCCGTACTTTGTAAACCAACATCCCATAATTTTGTGTACCCTAAGTGTTATGCTGCTTGGTGATGTTAGTTCACAGAGGTTAAGAGCTGAGAAAGGGAAGTTCAGTTTTGCCCTGGACATCTGCATTTCAAAATGCAACTGACTTAAATTGGAACAAAAATCAAGTTTTTAAATGTCTGTGACAAAAAACTCTGTTGCATGTTGACTAATAAGTTTAAATGTTTCTTACTCTGTAATGCCATAGCGGTATGTATAAATACAAATGTTCTTCAGAATTAAAAATGGATACATTTAATTAGTAAATATTGAAACGGAACATTTACTGTTTCCAGAATGTTCTGTTCACTGTCCTCACCAGAGGAAAAGTAACAGAGAGGTTAATCACAGTTCAGCTCAGATTTGTTTGCGTATTCCTTGTGGAGTTTGGTTCGGTTAAGGTTGCTCAAGTTCTCTAAGAAATGGGCAACGCATCTTAGGGAAGCTGATGACCTGTGCTGTGGTGAGAGCACATTTGGTGAATGCAGTAATCAAATACAAGCCTGTCTATCTGTAGGAACATAAAGCGTGAAATACCTAATTTTTACTTGCACAGTAATTTATGTGTAATATTTCCATAGGACCCAAGAGCATAATAAGTACTTTACAGCTAAAAATGAAACAGATACACACTGGTCTCTAAGGCCACAGCTAAATAACAGTGCATATGTAGGAGTCCTGAAACCAGTCTTGCATGTGACTTTCAGAGGACATTTTAAATCCTCTGGCCAGGTGCATAAGCCAAGTGCAGTGCTCTGTTTACTTTTTGGATGGGGGCAATACAACCACTATTTCTCTTCCATCTTTACAATTGTGTATTTTTTTATTCCCACAGTGGATCTCCTGAGTCTGTCTGCTGCATGTGATGCCTTGGACCAGCACAACCTCAAACAGAACGACCAGCCAATGGATATTCTGCAGATCATTAACTGCCTGACCACCATTTACGACCGACTGGAGCAAGAGCACAATAACCTGGTCAACGTTCCCCTTTGCGTGGACATGTGCCTCAACTGGCTTCTGAATGTCTACGACACGTATGTATGGGGGACTCAGGACATGGGAAAGCTCCAGTAGCAGAAGGGGGGGAGGTGTATTGCTTCATTATAGCGTGGGTGGCTTGGAGCTGAAAAAAAGGGTGGTTGAAGTGGAAGTTTAATAAACCTAATGGCTTAATGGCTGTGTTTAGCTGAATCAATGCTGCCCTTGGTTAGGCTTACAATCCTGGATTTATTAAGCTACGCAATGAGAGAGCTGGAAAACAACTTTTTAAGCAGATTTTTGTGCTTAGACCAATTCTGTGACTGCATGCCTGTCCACAGCAGGTCATGACTTTACGTGACTTTTTAATTTATTTTGGTAAAGAAATTCAAGAGAATTACCAAAAAGCGACAGAATGAACACCGTATAAACTCTTGCCTTTCTATACCTTTGAATGTTAAACCTTTTCAAATATGTCAATTTTCTATAGCTTTCCATCTGTCATTCTTTTTCAAAGATGGAAGAGGATCATCTGTTGTCTAATGTGCTTACAACCCTTAGCTGTTGGAAGATCTGAGAAATGTTTAATTCAAAACCTAATTTTAAAAAGTGTACCCATCAGTATAAATGCAACAGACTAAATATACCTGAAGAAAATTTATGGGTATTCCTTTTAAGTGGGTTAATGATGCTGCTCATAATGCATAGGCAAATTCCAACATATGTTTGTAAGCTCAATTTAGAATAAGCCATTATATCTGTATTTGGTGAATTTAATTTTTAAAAAGTCAGTGGAAGTATTTTATTTGTGTTTTTAAGGTTTTTATCAGGCTCTCTGGCAGACATGCTCATTACTGTGGCAGAAAAAACATTTACTTATAGAATTGGAAGGTCATGGGACAATTACTGTATTTCCATTGACATTTTGAACCATTGTTCAAACTGTCAATGGAAACATTCATAACTATTGTTGTAGGGCCATAACATTGTTTTTCCATCCACCCTTTGTCACAGCAGTGAAGCTTTAGTGATCACCTTCAAAAAAAAAATTACGGATTTGTACAGATCATGTCTTCCTGAAGGATCACCTCCAATAAGACAGGTTTTTGTGACATCCCCTGCAGCAGTTGCAGTATCCTATGAAGTGGATTACCCAGATTACATTATATTTCTTTTATCTTACCAGTACTAGGGAATGGGGCTACATTCATTCAAGAGCCAGGTTTTACTTGTTTAATCTGCTTTGGCTTTCACAGAACAGTGATCCACTTCTTAGTTACCATGAACCATAAATAACATCTAGACAAAGGCTCCCAGTTAGGGAAAACAAAACGTGTGCTAGGGATGTTAATCTTTATCAGTCACATAAGAGGCAGAGAAGGAACTGAAGGTTATTTCACAGGCTGCTCCTAAGCTGAACTGTCCAGTTTAGATGTGACATGTGCACTAGCCATGTCCAGTCTAGCTTTATGTTGCAGTGTGCTGCAAGTACAACATTAGAAATTATAATTACTTGCCTCCAAGCAATTCCCTAGGTATGCTGGGGAGTTGCATATTGCAGGGCACAATGGAACAGGGATGTGTGAGGAAAGCTTGTAGCTATTTTACCAAAATTCAAGTTTGAATTACACTGGTAAGAGACGTGACCTTGGGGTTACATGTGTTTAGTTTTCATTGTAAACTTAATAGGCAGAGATCAACCAAAGTGCACAGCGCTACCGGAGACATTTAATTAAATGTACTGCATCTTTACTTTTCTTATAATTGAAAACTGTCATTTGTAAAGATATTAATCAAATTCACAGTCAATGACTGATCTAATTATGGGTACAGCTCTGCAAATCCAGCACATTTCGGATTTGTTTTAATTGATCAGTCACTCATGCTCATTTGCAGTAGCTTGCTAAATTATTGGTTTGACTTGGGAGGAGAGGAGAGTGAACTGAACAACTCATGTTTCGTACAAGTTTCAATTTAATTGCCTTGCAGAGCAATCATTATTCTATATTCTCCTCTTGTATAATTTGCGTGACTCTGGTATTCATCTGGAGGAGTTTCTCAGGGCACAGATGATAATTAATTTGGAAAAGATTTGAGGGAAAGGAGTAAGAGGACCAGAGTGTGGAAAGCATAGGTAAACTACAAATGATTATTCATGATGAAAAACACAAGATTCTTTAATGAAAAGCTGCAAATGCTAAATTTGGCTTTGTCCACAGGTTTCTGTCTGTACCTTTTGTAGGATTTGCAGGGGAGATATGTGGGTAAATGAGCACCACTGGCTCCTCAGCTCTTTCACAGGGTTAAAAAGACCACATGCATCTTTACCTGTGGTGCAGCCTGGTGCATGACTATGACCTGCCTATACATGATTCATCTTCTTCCCTGTGGGGGCCTTATTGGTGATGCTTCAAGGCTGTTGATAAGGCTCTGCTTCAAAAATGTTGGGTTTAGGCATTAGCTTCCTGTTTTGTGTGCGTCTTCGTGTGCAATAGATGTTACTTATTTGCAATGCTATCAGAAACAGAAGTCTGGGGGGGAAGCCAGCAACTGGAAGTAAATTGAGTTAAAGCAGATGACTGAGAGAAGATGTGAAGGTTTGTCACTGCGTCGCCTGCAGCTCAGAGGAGGATGTTGTGCTCGCTGTCACATTAGAAAGCAAAAGTAGGAATGTGGGCATGTTACAAGGCAGGAGTGAGCGTGAGGGAGAGGCTGACAGGCAGCAGGGGCTGGTTGGAATGTCCCAGCCCCTTGGCTCTGCACGGGAGAGGTTTGAGCGCTGCGAGGCGGAGCTCAGAAACCACACCAAGGTGTTAATGGCATAACTGTACAGCCTGCCTGCCTTGCCATGATTTCTAGGCAGGCTTTATCATTCACCTGAACATATTACAAGTGCCTCTGTACACTGCTGGCAGGGGCTGCTTTTTCATGCTTGGCTTCCTGTTGCCTTTTCAGGCAAGTCAGGGCATGGCTGACAGACAGTAAGCAAAGGCTTTCTAGAAACGACTGCTACATGGGATTCCTGGTGGAAGTAAAGCTGTATTGTCTTTGGCAAAAGGACTGGTTTGCTGCTTTCTCAGGGATCTCATCTCTGAGAATCACTCAGCAGCAGTTCATAGAGAAGCCTGTTTAAGGAAGTACAGGGTAAAGACCCTTTACTCGCTTCTTTCATAAAAAAGGAGGCAAGTAGTTATTTCTGATCGAGACTATTTTGGGTAGAATTGATACAACAGCACAATGAAGTTCAGCTGTGCCTGTGAAGCCACAGCAATGTTTTATTTTTCATTTCTAGCTTAACTAATAACCATCCAGCTCGAGTGTTCTCTGTGAGATTTAATTTATGAAGATTACAGTACTGCAGTGAACTTGGTTATAGTGAACAAATTATGACATGAATGGATTGTATTATCAGCCAGTGTTTCTTTTCCATTAGGGGTCGTACAGGAAGGATCCGTGTCTTGTCTTTCAAAACTGGTGTCGTATCCCTTTGTAAAGCACACCTGGAAGATAAATACAGATGTAAGTCAATGTAATTATTTTGGGTTTACCTTATGTTTGTGTTCCTGTTTTATTCCTCCTGGCTATTTAGTGAATAAACATTTAAATTGCATACAGAGACATTATTTTAGATATTGCAGATGCAAAGTGTGTTAATTTGTTTCACCTTTTACTTTTAAGTTATTTGTTCTCTATAGTTTTAAGTAATTTAGCATTGTGGTTGTCAAACATTTTTGATCACCCCTCCCAGCAGAAAAAATTTTGACCATGCACCTTCAATAGATGAGTATTTATAAATTATGTACCTGTATCACTGTACTAATATATTGTCTACATTATAAAGCATACCAAAAGTAGAAAGTTAGGAGGGATGTGACAAAGACTAAATAAACACTATTTTGAAATTTTCAATTGAATCTATTATCTGTACAAAAAGTATTTCTTTACTGCACCCTAATGGATTGTCTTGCACACTCCCTGAGGCACAAGAACCCCTTTGGGGACCACTGGTTCAGCACACCTTTATACACAAAAATGCTTGTCTACAGGACACTTGCTTTACACTATTTTCAAATATATTAACTTTTTTTAAAATGATTCCCACATTGGGGTAGGTCTTATTATGTACATTGTGTTTAAATATAGTTGCTGCCTTTAAATAAATAAATTTTAATAAATAAATATTAAAGGTGTGCAAATTTTACGTATTTTAAGAGAGGAAATACTTGAAAAAACTCCACTTGCAATCTTAGTTTTACCTGACTAATGAGTCAGTTCACTAATGAGACTAGGATCCAGAAAAGAACTACTGATAAATGTAGTTCTCAAGAGTAAATTTCTTGTTGAATTAACTGGTGTCACTCATTCATGCACTTAAAAATACCACTGAAAATCCAACCTTTAGGGTTTGACCCAGTACCATAGCCATTCTTCATCAATTGTTTTCACTTTATTCTCTACTAATGCAAGCTGAAAAACTCTAAGAAGAAAACAGACAGTACCAACAGCAGGGTCTGTGCATGACAATATGTAATTGGATCAGATTTTAGGGCAATCACAATGGATGTCACAGTTTAGACTTCTAGATGTTTCATGTGGGTGTTAAGAAAAAGTAGTCGGAAAATCTTTTAAGAAAATTACTCAGTACAGATATTTTTCAAAATGATATTTCCTCGAAGATTATCAAAGTTATAAAAGAAAACATTTGTTCATAGTTTAGATTCTCCTGCAGTGTGTGTGCGCAGTAATGCATATACTATTAAGTGTCCTGTAACCTTGCTGAGGGCACTTAATGTTTTAATGATGGGGAAATTGAAAGCTGAATAGCTGTGGGAGAGGAAGGAATTGTGTCTGTCATGCTGTGGTCTGGCTTTGCCATCCATGCTGAGGTCGTAGTGCAGTTTCATTAGTATTGCTGCAAGTACGCAATGATTTGCACCCCTTACAAGTATTTGTCTCGTTTGTGCAGCAGAGCAGAGTTGGTTGTGCTAGAGCACAAGTCTTAAGGCTTGCAGAGGTGATGGAAGCATTAATCCCAGAATTATTCATTATAAAACTAGACTTTGCAGGCCTGAAATTCATGTAATTAAAAAATAATCCTTTCTCTGTCTGTTCTTTTATTCCTTTGGAAGAAAACAGGTGTCAAAGCGGTGCTAGGAAAATGATTTCAAGCAGTGCTGAAGCACCTTTATAATTGTATCCCTGGTGTTGGGTGAAATATTAAAGTAACTCCAAAAAAGAGCATTATTTTATTCTAGTCTTATCTTGCTCTCTCTTTTTTCTTAACTGTTGAAAAGTAAGAATTTATTCAGGTAATGTATTGTCAACAGAGATGTTGCCAAATAAATACTTTGTGGCGTGATAACCTATTTTTCCTTTTTATTATGAATTCTATAACCTCCTCAATATATATGTAGTATAATTAATTCCCACCAAATTATGAAGGGATAATAATTCCGTCCTGTAAGGATTCTTTTCTAGAATGATACAATAATGGAACATGGCTTCAAAATGACATTTCACTTCAGAAGCAAAAAATTAGTATGATATTAAAATTTCTGACGGATGGCAGGTTCTGCCTTACTGTAGTTTTTTTCTTTCATTTTAGAAATTCTCTAGAATAAAAAGATCATCATATATCAAAATTAGGGAGCTCTTGTTTATCATGTTAGTGCATCTGGAGGAGAAATGGATTCTCTGAGTTATATGTTGATTGCTAAGACTTGAAAAGGTGCTCTATGCTGTATGAAATTATTTTACCATTAAACATTATTTTTAAGACATCTGTGTTGTGGCTTGAACATCCTGCTGTTTAGTTAGCTTTGTTATAGAGTCACTGCTCCTATTATCAGTAATGACACAGGTGCTGTGTTAGAGGGGCCTTCCTTCCCTGTTACAAGCCAGTAACACTATTAAAAATTACCACTAGCCTCACATTTCACAGGAAAAACCCCAGTGTTTATGGGAAAAGAAGCAGCCAGATTGAAGTCACATTTGTGTTCATGTCTTCCAAGGCTGCCGACCACACCTGCGAGCCTTGGAAAGGACGCGGGTCTGGCTACTTGCCACATCCTGGCAGCAGTGCTTGACCTCTGGTGTCCTTGTCCTTCCTGCAGACCTGTTCAAACAAGTGGCAAGTTCCACTGGCTTCTGTGACCAGCGCCGGCTGGGGCTGCTGCTGCACGACTCCATCCAGATCCCGCGGCAGCTGGGGGAGGTGGCCTCCTTCGGGGGCAGCAACATCGAGCCCAGCGTCAGGAGCTGCTTTCAGTTTGTGAGTTCGTGTTTTGCTGCCTCTGAATTCTCCAGTTGGTGTTTTGTGTTGAGTTCACCTGTACTTCCGAGGAGGGTTGAAAACCTGGGATGAGGATTGGGGTACTGTGGGGCATGTGATGTAGTGGCCATTGGCAAATTAAACTGTTCTTTGACGAGGTGTATTTGAATTAGCTCAGAGAGCAGATAATTGTCATTGGGGCTTCTGTTGAAGCTGAACCTTGCCAACAGTGTAAGGCTTTGTTGTGACAGCTCCTGGCTTTACTCAACAGTAGATAACTGTTGATTGCTGCCATGTGGTTTATCTGAGTTTTGGGCATGTACATTCCAATGACAGCCAGGTGCCCCGGGGAGCAATAGGTAACTGCCTGCAGTGCTGTCTGGGGGCAAGGAGTGCTCAGTGAGCTCCTTCCACTCCTTGAATGGGTAATACCAGTGTTCTTCTAAAGGGTACTGAAAGAATTCCCTGTCCTTTCTGTTGAGGAACACACAGCAAACTGGAGGCTCTTTTTCAAACTTATAAGTTATTTAATCTGGGGAAGAAGAGAGTTAAGGGAATTATTCATCCTCATCATAACTAGCAGCAGAATGCACAAGATGAGGACAGCTGCTTAATGAAAAGGTAGAGGAGGGGAGGTAATGTATGGTCTGTGATTAACTCTAAATGCATCTTCTACATTACAATGGAAGAAAGCTCTTTCCCCATCTCCTCACTGTCCCTGAGGGATTTTTTTGTTTGCTTGGGGAAGGGGGGAGTTGTTTGCTTTTTTGCCTGCTGCTCAAGTTTCATTATGTAGTAGTTTCAGTTCTGTAGTAAGCAAAACACAGCAAGTGTTTTCAATGAATATTAATGCTTGGAAGTACACTGCTTGCACACAATGACTATGAAAAGAATCTAATTCTAAAATCACCACAAACTTCAGTTGTGATGGGACATTTACTTTCTGTATTTTTGACATTTCTTTTAACAGATTAATTCTACAGGATTTACATGTTACTGTTTCTGTCATTCATGTCTTGACCTTTTATAATTCTAATCTGTATTTGATGCCATTTCAGAAGGAGTGTTTTACAGGGCTATGTCCAGGGTGGATAACCCATGCTCATAAACTGTGCACAGTAATGTTGATAGCTGTGTTAGACCCTGCTCGTGCTTTCAAGCTTTGACTACCCTGTTGGGCTTTCAAGTGACACCAACACAAAATGATTATGCAGCAAATCCATGGTAAAAATTTTGTACAAATGACCTTGCTCAGAAATTAGGACTCACCAGATTCTGTTGTTTTCCCAAGTGAATGTCAACAGCACTTTAGAACACTGTTGGAAAACTGATAAGGCAAGTGACCTTAGAATCAGGCAAAACCATAGTTTTTTTTTAAAGAGGGCTGCCATTCTGTGTCTTTACACTTGGAATAAAATAATATAAAATCACAGTGATGAAAGACACCACACCCATTTTTTTAAAGTAGGAAGAAGGCTCTTGGAGATGGCCCTGTGCTGGTCTGGGAGTTGGACTCGGCGATTCTTGTGGGTTCCTTCCAACTCAGCTTATTCTGTGATTTTGGGATAACTGTTTATTTGAACAAAATGAGTTAGGAACGTTGTCAATGGAAATGAAGAGATGCCAGCAGGCTGAATGTTCTACCACATCCAGCTGCTGGCATTTCTAGGAACAGCCCGAGCACAGCTGGACACAACCTTTGGTATGCTCAGAACATCAGAAAGCCTGAGGTTTCCTTCTCTTACCTGCACTGAAAAATAGATTTGCTTCTTACCAGCAATAAAAGGAATGTCATCCTCTCTTTTTTCCTCTGGATGAAGCTTCATTTTTCATTTTAACTCTCAGAGTGCAAACCCAGAGCTGGTTTCCAACCTGGGCTGCAGCAGAACAGACAATCTAGGAGGGACAGAAGGGGGGAGGGAGGCTGAGATGAGGAGGGGAGATAGAGGAATAAGTGGGATGGAGTCCTAGGGAGAAGAGCAGAAATCCAAATGAGAGAAGGAGAAGGAATTAAGGAGTAGAAAATAAGGATGACTCTTAGGGAAAGACAGTATGAGCACCAGTAAGAATAATAGTGATGAAGGAAACAGTGTGGGTAGAATGAGGCATGAAAGAAAGGAGCAGCCAGGAATGGAGATGGGGAAAGAGATAAGAACTTTCCATGGGAAAGGGAGAAGGGGAACACTGGGACATCTTTTCCATGTAGGATGGTGGGCACCAGGATCCACAGGCGGGGTGACAAGCACGGAAGTGCTGGTGGGGGAGAACACAGAGTAGCCCAGTAAACAGAGAAGTTGGAAAAGCTGGACAATCAGGCAGTGCTGCTGCTCCCAGCAGCTTCCTTTTACTGGAGTGAGATAATTCCTTCTTGAAGAATATTGTGGGGGTTCATAGTTTACATTACTGCATGGAAACTAATTTAAGTCTTTGTACGCCCACCTTGAGGGATGTTTTTTCTTTAGTTTTGTTTTTTTTTCTTCCCTTTTTTCTTCCTTCTTTCTGGTGATGAAAAGCCAGCAATATAATTGCAGTCGTGTCAGAGTCACAACAATTGTGTGCTTCAGAAATGGTTCTCCCAGCTCCCTTAGGTTAGGTGCCCTGGCAACGGCCTTGTCTGTCTGCACAGCAGCAGCAAAAAGGGGATGTTTACTGTTCCCAGTGATAACAGGGGAAATCTCTCCTGCTTTTTGAAGAGTGAGTCCTTGGGAATGAGGTTTGGGCAGGGAGGAGCCCAGGCCTGCTGTTGGCAGCAGCCTTGCCTGCTGCACACCTCTGCTTCTGAGGAATGGGTCCCCTTCTCCTGAGGCTGCTGCTCCAGTGCTCCTGCTACTTCTCACTCCCCCAGCACTGACTTGTGCTTTCTGTAGTTTTCTTCATTTGCAGGAAGGTGCTGGGAAAAGTTGTTGGGAGGAAAAAGGTATCATGGGACTCATCTTTCCTATTTGGGGCAGGGTTGTGTAATTTCTGCTTTCAGATTTTAAAGAAAAAATACTTTCAAGTTTAGAGAGCAAAGAGCTTAATCCAGTGACCACTTGAAGACTGTATAGTTCTGCTTAAGCTCAGAATGCATCAAAGCAATCTATAGATCCATGAAAAATTGAGTGAATTCAGTGTTGCTGCAGTGTGAAAGGACTTCCCTTTTAGTTCTGCGATGAGTACATTTTTTAAGTAAACAGGATAGGGAAATGATATGGAGTGAAGGACACACAGTTTTAATCACAGTGGAAAATTATTAATATGCTTTCCTCATATAGTGCAAACAGGACCTAGGAATTCACATCACTGCCTTGGATGAGTTGCTGTGACATTGGGACTTTGAAGAAATGTGATGAGAGAGCAGAGTGCAGCTCAGATGAAAATGTCCCTTGCGTTTTCTCAGTCAAATGTTGCATAGTTGGTTCTTGGTTATAAAATGCTTTAAATGTGCTTTCTTTCAAGGATATACTTGAATTAGAGTACTTGGTGTTAAAAACTAGAACAGATGAAGCTAGGAAGTAGTAAAATATGTGCAGTTAACTCATGCATGTATTTTAAACCTTGTTTTGATGAGGCAAAGTATTTTAATATTCTATATTGTATAGTCTTCATTACTAGATTTGTACATGATCAACAATAAGGCAAGATCAGCCTGCTTTCTAAACCCATGGAAGTGTGTCCAAATCTGGTGCATTTATACTCGGGCAAATAAAATCCAAAATAGAGTTGTCAGTCCTTTTAGGTGGCGTTTGAGTGTTACAGATCCTGGGCGAGGACCCTGAAAGTGACTTTGGCCATAAATGCTGTGATTTGAATTGGTTGGACAGTTATTTCTTGAGGCATTGTTTATTGCTTTTATTTTTTGAGCAGTTAGGAAATACCATTACTGCATACAAATAACTATATATAGTTATATATACAAGTCTCTATGAAAATAACTTACAAGTGCAATGTTACTGTTGAGGGACTCGATCTCTTTTAAGAGATTCAGGCAGCCCTTGTTTCTATTCATAGGATATTTCTTCTGCTCCTGGCTCTGACAAGAGAGAGCTGGCCAAGGGGAACTAGCAAATCCTTCCTCAAGCTGCTGTGCTGTAAATGTCATAAAACAGCAATCCTGGTTTTATTTCAGCAGGATTTTGTGAACCTGTGCCTGACTTTGGAGGCAGTCTTGAAGAGTCCTACGAGTGAACTGCTTTCAAAAGCTATTTTTAAATGGTTTAGGAGTTGGGGATCAGAAGATGGTATTCAAGTGTGCATCATATAAAACTACACTAATTCACTTCTGGCTTCATGTTTGTTTTTTTTTATTATTCTTTGCCACAGCAGTAAAAACATTGAATGGTGTAGTCAATGCAATCAAGTGTAATGCAGGGGTGGAAGACAAGGGTGAACAGGGTTAGGTCTGGCTCTGGGGAGACAGGGTTCCCGTTACTGGCTGCTCTGCATTTTTAGACTTTAAAAAGTCGTGAGAATCCCATCCCTCAGTTTGGTTCGTCCAGAACAGTATTTGCTAATGTAGAGCATTCCACCCAGGCTGAAAAACAGCATTAAATTAAGAATGTTAATTTATTTCCGGTCAATTTCCTGCACTGCACATAAACAGAATATAGCTAATCAGGAATGTTATCAGAAATTTCTGCTGTATTATCTGACTCAGTCCAGAAGCATACCACATTGTTCATGTAAAATCCCAACTGTATTTTGTAGCATATTTCCTATTATGGACAAGACAAAGTTAATACAGCATAGGGTATTTTTTCAGCTAGTAGCTGGAGGAAGAGGGAGGGAAGAACAAAAAACTCATCTCCCAAGTATTGCATAAAGATGCTAGCACCACCCAACTTCCTATTTCCCCATTGTTTCTGCAAAATAAATAGTGAAAAACAGATGTCTGGAACATAATGAATTTGAATGTCCTCCATAACAAATTGTTACTTGTAAGCTGGAAAGGCCTTAATGAATTTTACTTTATGATTCACTCTGTTATTACCATAAAAATTGGGAAGTTGCACAGAAACGCGTTCAAGAGAAGAGCCATTAATATTCTTTACAGCTTGATCTTGTTGCTTCAGATATGAACTGTATGAATTCAGCCTTTTTCCCGTATGTAAAATCTTCAGCTGCTGCCTTACTGGATTTAGAGATTATTAAAAAAATTGTAATAGCAGCTCGGGAGACAGTCGAGAACTGTCTGTCCTATACTGTCTGACCCTGACCAGCTTTTCTCCACGTGGCTTTAAATCTTCATGTAATATAATTCAGAACCAGTTCTGATACATTTTAATGCACCTAATCTCTCTGAGCACAGGTTTTGTGCAGCCGCCATATGGAGCTCTGGGTAGGCAGCTATTGGGACTGCTGGCAATTGACAGTGACTGCAAAATTAAAATAGATCTAGGGTGTTACAGAAAGTCTTTCATTGCTGCAGCGTTTTCCCTGCAAATTTAAAGCAGCTACAAGTGGAGAGCAGCGCTTTGAGTGGCTCATTCTTATTCTGACTGCAGCTTGCACTGCAGCATTTCCGTATACCTCATGTTTTTCTATTAGCAATGGTATATTAAAGAGATCCTCTTAATTTTNTTTTTTGGGTAATAGGACCTCTGTATAGAAAGTGTAGTCTGCTATGCAGGGTAATGGTTTGCCAGTGTAGTTGCTGGCTGAAGCTGAATCCCTGAGTGAGTCACAGAAAGCCTCTCCCCTGCCCCTTTATTGCCCTGCCTTCCAGCTGAAAATATAGATGGTCATATTTTATAAACATGCCTTTCACTTCGAAGTTCCAGAATTAATTTAATTTGACTGAATTCACTGATGTACTGTGGCAGAAGGCAGTATTCGCTGTTCTGAACAAATCCTCTTGCCAGTGTTGACTGGACTTTGTTGTGCTTTTGATTTTCTCTTTTTATTTTGGGGGGCCTTCCTAAATTCTGCAGCGAGTTGAAAAAACAGAGACCTAGGGTTTAATGCAGAAGACTTCACAAGTGTGTATTCCATTTAGTATAATCCTTTCGTGAATATCAAATTGTGAAGGACTTTATCTCAATAATTGTAGATATGTTCTGATTCAATGATTTAGCCCAAGCATCCAAAAAAATATATTTTCAGCTATACTAGAAGTCCCTGTATATGGATCCCAGGTGTAGTCATAGGAGTCATTGGATGGTTTCCCAAATGAGTATCTTAAGAAGGAAGCTCTGACCAAGAATCATTTTTTCTAATGAACTGAAGTATTGCAACAGCATTTTAAGGCAGTGCATTATTCAGGGCACATTACAGGGTTTGTATTTCGCATCTTTTTTGTGCGTTTCTGTCTGGGAGACTGTATTTCTCGTAGCCTTCAAATATTGATCAGTTAATTTGTTTGTCAAGGTTATAAACAGTGTTAGATTTAAAAGAAAACAAAAAAAAAATAAAACTACAGGAATTGGCTTTCCCTATAGCTCTCTCTCCTGCAGATCAGTTGGAATATTTTATTCTCAAAATTCGTTGCTAGCATTTTTTGTGGAATAAGGTTTTAGCTAGGTTATACTAAACTCAAATTTCATGAGAAACTTGCAGAAGTAACTGAGAGCAAGCATAAAAATCCTCAGCACTCAATCCCCTATTCATCTTGGTCCATGTACATGATACATTAATACTTATTATTTATTTAAATGCCTCAAATAGGTTTGGAACCACAAAGGAAGACAGTCAGCCTTGTGAAGTTTAAAATATAAAAGACTGGCCCACTGAGAGCTGTATTTGAAAGCCTAGAGAAAAGGGAAAACAGAGAGTTTAGGTATATTCAGACCATAAATATGCTGTTGCTGTGGGTAGCATGGAAGGAAATGTCTCGAGGAATTGGAATTAGCATGTGGTGGTGCTTTAGAGAAACAGAGCACGACGTTATCCCTCTTCATCACTTGGGCTGTTCTCTGTGCAGACACATCCTGCCTTCTCCCACCCTCCCCACCAGAGCCCCTTGAGGTTTCCACCTGATCCATTGCCTGGCTTCCAGCACTGAAACCATCTCCCAGGTTCTCAGATAACCAGTTCTGTGCAGCTTTGTGACACCCTGTGCAACGGAGGGCTGCTTCCTGTGAACACTAACTCTGCCATTCCACTGGTTTCCTCTAAATCCCTTTGGATGCTCTTTGCCTTTGTTCTGCACTGTTCTTTGCAGTGTCCAGCCTGCTGGTGCAGTGTGACCTCTACCTATGCACAGAGATCGCTGCTGTCGCATTTCCTTGTGGTTTTTGTCTCTTTGCTTTCTTTTTCCATACTGTGGGTGCTTTGGGTAGGAATGATGTGTCATTTTTTCAGGGGTGCATAGTCCCTGGCACAATGGGATTTGGCTCTGTGACTGAGCTGCCTTGAAGTTGTCATGGAAGAGATACCTGAAATGTCACACTGGTTGGGCTGGGATGAGATGGGAAGGCAGCAGAGGAATGGGTTTGCTGGGAAGCATAGGCTCTTTCTGTTGGCAAAGAGATGAGTGTGGGATTTAATGGAATATGGGAATCGTATATTGTGGGACAAAACTGTATTGTGTTTTGCAGTCAGTGATGGGAAATTTAAGGAAGATCTGGTGAAAAGAGGGAGTTTGAGGCATTTAAGGAGAAAGAGGTTTTACATGTTCAACAACAGGCTTGAGAGAGATTTGAATGATTTCCTTATGTGTGCATTATGAAGAGAGGTCAGTGTGATAATGAAAGATGTTAAGGAGAAAGGAATTTTGATCAAAAGACATGCAATTTTTAGGGCTTGGATAACAGTTTTTAAAATAGGTGAGAAGCAGTGCTATGCAGGCTCAGATAAGAGAGACAGAGAATGTGAGAGCAGGCATCAAAGGTGATCCTGTAAGTGGATGATTTTCGCTGTGACAAAGTACATGGTAGTGCTGTCTATTGTAATAGAGAGAATAAGAGAAAGAGAGGTTTGAAATATTAATAATAGTTTTCAGTTCCTGACTTGAAGGCAGGATCCTGGGGTTTTTTTATTTTTATTTAATTTTTTTAAATGAATAGTTGGACTGGGGGAAAAGCTGAAGTATATTCATGGAAGTGATATGGAACTGACAGGAAGTGAACAGCTTGAACTGTTAATTAGCTGGTGAGTAGGCAGATCAGTTGTGCTCAGCCCATGTCATTTTTCCTTTGTGTTGCAGGCCAACAACAAACCAGAGATTGAAGCAGCCCTTTTCCTGGACTGGATGAGGCTGGAGCCACAGTCCATGGTGTGGCTGCCTGTCCTGCACAGAGTGGCTGCTGCTGAGACCGCCAAGCACCAAGCCAAGTGTAACATCTGTAAGGAGTGCCCCATTATTGGATTCAGGTACAGACTCTCTCCCTTTCAGCCATGTGTGCTCTTGCTTGGTGGATCAAGAGCTCTGCCTGATTCCAGGCAAATCAGAAGCTTCATTTTATAGGCTATAGGCATTTTGTTCTTGGAAAAAATAATTGTGATGGGGGCACGAGGGAGAGTGGCACCTAGACTGGGTACACTGCTGAGACTTGAAGAGGACAGTGGTCATCTCTCAGTTAAGATATGGCCTTTCCTTTGTGTCCCAGTCTTTCCATGCCTCAACAAAAGCATTGTTGGATTGCACAAGTAACAAACTTAACACAATTTGCCTTACACTCCGTGTGTCCTATGCACTTGCATTTTCTGAATTGCAATTCTAATGAATTGCTTTCTGTCATAGCATAAAGCAAGGAAGTGCCTTGAAAATTCTCAGGCGTGTAAAAGCTACGTGTGTGCTTTTCTCAGCAAAAGAATGTTGGTGGAACATTAACCTGGAGTGGGGGAAATGTTGCTGGTCTATTTAAACATCTGGATTGACACCGTGGTTACTATGGCAATGAATAAGTCACTGTGTTGTAAAATGGCTGTGTGTTGGTGTGCCTGTTGAGAAGCCACTTAAGGGCTAAGTAAATACTTTCAATTATGCCTAGACTTGTTTTATCACTTTGCTTCGCAATAGCTGCTTTGTATGGTTTCTGCCCCTTTTACACACTGTCTTCTCTTACCATTGGCATTTCTCCTTCTACGTTACCGTGTTGTTTACAAAGAGCTTTCTGTAATTTTGTTTCTAAAACCCAGATAGATAACAGCAGCAAGCAATGCTACACGAAAAAGCCATCATTTTGCTCTAACCTGGGAGCAGATGAATGTTGCTTTTATGTGTTTAGTGGGGCAGTGCTTTCTGCTACAGTTTCACAGGCAGTGGGAAATGGGGGAAATTATGAAGGTATTTATTGCTTTGTTTTGAACCTGAGGCTGTTTCTCTAATAGTCTAAGTTCTTTTCCTTTTGCTTTTTATTCCTCATGAATATCTTAACCGGGAAGTGATAAATATTACTGAGGAAGAGCTATGGATTGGATGTGAGTAATTCAACACATCCACAACGTCTAATTTTCACATTCCCAGATACAGTTTATGAACTACTGTATTGCTTACACAGTTTCGTATAAACCAGCCAAAGACAAGTAGGTGGAATTGAAAAGTGCAGTCCTTGGAAATATCAAAGGATGCCAAGTGAATGGTTAGTCTGTTGTAAGCACTGAGAACTCGGGAAGCAGACACTGGAGCTCTGTGTTTGTGTCTAATTTTACTTGACTATTCTCATCTGTCTCTTAAATTTATATAACAAATCTATTATCATGATAGTAGAATCTGTCTGTCACAGATTTTTTTCTCTGTCTTTGCAAGTCATTGACACCCTGTGTACACACTTGACAAAAAGATACTGTACTGGAAGGCTTTTAGAAAGCTAATACTGTGCACCCAGTTCATGTAAAACAATGTTCTTTTGAGGTCGTTGTGGCTGAGCTGCTTTGTGTATTTGGAACAAGACAACCCTTATGCCTCGGGCTCTTTCAACCACTTCAGCACAGCAGATACAACAGTTAGCTGCCTCATAGAGCTGATGAGATGAAATAATGGCCCAAAAGTGCATTTGGAGTTTTGCATGGATGGAATGCTCGACAGGAAAATTGTTTTTATAGAGGTGCTAGGAAGGACACGAGGGGGTTGCCAGTGTGACTTACTGAGAGAGCTTTACTTTCTTGAATTTTCCTTATGGAGGACATTCTGTTGTAGGAATCATGATGGAGAACAAAAGATCTGAAGTTAGTGTTATAGAAATAAAAAGTGTGGTAGTGTCCTTCATGTGTTAAAGGTGAGTGAATGTGTAGAAATCTTCACTGTTGCCCAATACAATAATTTTTTTTGAAGATTGAGATCTTTGACGAACATCTGAGGCAGCAGTACCTGTCCCTCAGGGCAGAGGAGCATTGCTGGGCATTCCACACCGTGTGACATCTCAGGAAGAGAATTTACTAACACAGCAAACTTGATGGGCTGATACAAAGCAGTCACATGAAGCTGTGAATTTTATTTTTTTTTATCCTCTTTCAGGTACAGAAGTTTAAAGCACTTNTGTTGCAAAAGGTCACAAAATGCACTATCCCATGGTGGAATACTGCACACCTGTAAGTAGCTGTTTTACTGACCCTTTCTGTTCCTCCTTATGTAGAAAGCAAAAAACTTTTTTTCCTACGTGCAACATAATGAAGTGTTAGGACTGCTTTTCTTCCCTCCCCCATAATTAAATCTCATTTTATATACTATACATGCCAGCAATTTTCTGTGCTTAGTCAAGGATACTCCAATGGTTTGAAGTAAACCGAAGTTCACTGTTTGCACAATTCAGTGTTGTAATGTATTGTTGTGTGCTAATGACTTGTTCCATGTTCAGTGCCATAGCTCACTTTAGGGATCCTCCTGGAAGCACATGATTTGTGCAAATACTCATTCATATCTTGGGTTCCAAGGTTTTCTCCAGATCAGTGTGTGATATTTTTTCCCCCTTTCCTCATGAAGTTGCTGCTTCAGTTGCTTTCCCCCACAACACTACGGTTGCATTTCTAAGTTCTTCACTATTTCCTGATACCTTTGTATTGTCTGATCACTTGATGATATAAAATGCCCGGAAGGTTCTCATGGTTGCAAGGTAGATTTCATTTCTGAAGGGGAGAAGCCAAGGTGTTCAGTACAGGGTGCTGCAGTGATGGTGTGATGAGGGTCTTCACCCTTCTTTCACGGCTCCCAAAAGGATTGGTTTTGCATAAATGTATTTTTCACACTTGACAGGTGGCAAAGGAAATTCTGCATTTCTCTCTCAGTGTATGCCTTTTTCTTTTTGGCCTCTCAGGACCAGTGCAAAGGGGCATAAATTAGAGGTGCTCTCAAGTTAAACTTCCACCACGTAGCAAGATTGAGCCTTCAGCTGCCTTTGCTATCGCATGTGTTGGTCTTGAAGCAGGGTACTCTGGTCAGCACTTCCTGGTGAGATAGGATTATTCCTAGTCTCTCATCTGCTAGTAGTCATAAATGGTGAAAATAAAGCATCAAAATGATACTTGGGCTAGCCTCATAAAATTATATGAACAGTCTTTAAATCTTCATCCAAGCAAAGAGGCATGGCCGAAATGAAGTAAAGACTCTCAGCTTTTCTTAGAGACCTAAAAAAAGAGAGAAAAAAATTTATGCTCCTAAAATATGATAGTAAAGCAGCCCAGAATTTTTGTTAGTTTTAACTTACAGATAGTTACTTGCATTATCTATCAGCTTTTACCTTTCAGTGGCAGTATTTCCTGGGAATCTCTGCAAGGGCAACAATGCACATTCGCTGGCTCTTTGTTGGTATTCGTTGGCTGTGGTTTTCAGTGCTGTCCCCCGGGGACTGAGGTTGCTGGAAGGGCGATTTGCCTGAACTGCTGCACAAGTCAGAGGGAATCTCTGCTGCTGCCTGGGCAGGTCTGAACAGACCTCTCCATTGCAGGCATTCCTAGAGCAGAATCTTGTGATCTGAGTCGTAAGCAGGAGGAGTGAGTGAGTGACTGACTCCCTGGGAGCCTTCTTTCCACCTGCAGCTGAACCCCTCCTTCCTGGATTGACTGTGGGTTTGCTTTGCACTTTGCCACTCTTATTCTTGCTAAGAAACAACACAGAAGATTTGTGAGTGGTGCACAGAGTGCACAAACCAGTATCTTCCAATTATTTTCTTGCACTTTTAGTGTGCTTTGAGGAAAGAGAAATAAAAAAGGAATATGAGGCACAGCCCCAGCCTGCAGCAGCAACTCATTGCAATGCTGTGTCCAGCAGGTTTGTGTTATCCCTGAAAATACGGATTACAAAGAGGTGAACATGGTGGTGAACAGGAAACCTGCCACCACGTCCAGCTTGCTGGATCAGAATAAAGAACCATTCACAGGCAGTGGATTTTTCCCTGAACTCCAGCAACCCGTGCTAATGTGCCGTGCCTGGCTGCACAAGCAACCAGCTGAATTAGAGGAGGATTAACTGGGGTGGAGGGGGAAGTGAATGTGACACACAGCAAAGCCCCACTCTTTTTTGTGTTGTCGCTATTACAAAAAATTTACTCAAGTTCTGGGGGACTGAACATCCACTAAAGCTATGTCTAGTTTGTAGTTGTTTTCTAAATGAATGAGAAAGAGTATGCAGGTGGCAGAGCATTTATCAGTCTTCCTCCACACTAATCTCTCACCTTAAAATGCATTTTGGCAGACACAAGACATGTGAAGCCTTCTTTGATAATATCTTTGCAATAATTCAGTGTGCACACTGAAGTGTTCTGATATTTTTATTCTCCCTCCCTCCTAGCATCAAGAAATTTTTTGAGCACTGCGGTCTTTAATTCTGCTATGGGGAGTTTTGAGAGCTCATGCTAAATACTTGAGGGATGTGATAATTTTCCCTCTCTTGCAAAAGGTTGAGTCAGAATAAGGGCAAGGCAGTTGCCTAGTTTTCATTTAGACAGGAAAATTGTAACAATTATTCCTGAAAGCAACACAGCTCCATTTATTGTTCAAAGAGATAGGACTTAAAGAGGTTTCAGGCAAAGCATAGAAGACAACTTACAGACTGAGATGTAAATGCAGGATGATTTTTATGTTAGGGTTTAATGAACAGGGACACGTGAATATAAAAAACACCTTGTTGGAAGGAGGTGTGTTGCACTGATAGACCTGTCTGCATCTAAGGTTTCCAGTTGGAGCTGAGGTCTAGGGAAGGGGGTTGGCAAGGCACTTTCTTAAACCAAACTGGGAAAAGTCAGCTGGTGGTAAGGCTATTCCTGTGTGAATAAAAAGAACTGTTTCTTATTAAATAGTTTAGTTTCGGAATAGTTTTGGAACATGCTCAACCCATGTGCCTATATGCTGCTTTGATTTAAGAGAGCTGGAATGCTGAAATTCCACTGATTCTTCCTCATAAACCAGTTCTGCTGGGAATTTTGGTCTGGATGATTTTACTCTAAAAATCATATGTAATAAAACATCTTTGGAGTAAGTCAGAATGTTTGGCTGAAAATAGCCTTGGTTTATCATCTTGTCCAAGTAATAATCACATTTTCTTTGCCTTTCTTGTGCTCCTTGAACATTTTTTAAATGGAATTTGGGTCGTATGAGAAGTGCCTGATGCTTTTAGATGTCACTGGAAGATATATTTTCTTCTTAGGATACTTGTGGTACCAGCTAGATTGGGATGTTTCTGTGCAAACACAGCATTTTGCAGTTGAGTGTCGTGGACAAGGTTCAGGGGAGGCGGGGGGGGGAACAGTCCCAGGAAGGCTGAAGCAAAGAATGTTTCATTGCTACTACCTGAAAACACTTAATCCAAATTACAGTCAAATGCAATAGAAAGTGTTCTCAACATCAATAATAGACAGGGCATTAATAAGTGGTTATAAATGGCACAGGTGAACAACTGGACAGAAAGTTGTGCTTAATCTATTTATACCAATATTAAATATTAAAAGTTTTTCTGTGTTTCCAGCTGATGTGCTCTGTGTGCTCTCTTGATGACAAGCTGGTTAAGAGCTCTCCTGGCAGGCACTGCAGATGGAATTCAGGAGAGGGAATTCCCTCCTCCGGGGGCATGGGCAGGGAGCCACCTCAATAAATCTTCTTACTGGAATCCTCTGGGTGGTCTGGGCACACGTCATCCCTCCCTTCTCCACATGTCTTTACTTACGATTGATTAATGAAGGGATACTTAATATTACCAAACATTATCTCAGTTCCTTGAAAATACAGATGCTGTTGTACTGGCTCATAGGTTCTGCCGTGTCACTTCCCTGCCAGTCATTGCTTACACTGAATTTTCCTGCCAGACAGACTGACCAAAAAGGGAACCAAATTCTTGCCAGCTTTACATGAAGCTCATAGGTGTCATAAATACAGGGATAATATTTGCCTTTTCTGTTAAAGCTTTTCAGTCTTTCTGCAGATATTTTTTCAGGGCCTGATTTATTTTTTTTACCTTTTAAAAATCTCCGTATCTGTGTTTGAGCAGCTCTGTGAAGATTGGCTTAACTGATAGGTTCCAGCACGTCCTTCCCCTCTGTGCAGAAGGCATAAAACTCAGTAAAGATGT
This sequence comes from Cyanoderma ruficeps, assembly GCA_008694505.1. Lineage (NCBI taxonomy): Eukaryota > Metazoa > Chordata > Aves > Passeriformes > Timaliidae > Cyanoderma > Cyanoderma ruficeps. The sequence goes on along the minus strand of VZDJ01007754.1, from coordinate 40,928,575 downwards.
CAGAAAGATTAACTTTTTCCTAATTTCTTTCCTTTAAATTAGATAGATTGGAGAAGCAATATTGTTATATGGGTCAGGAGGAACTTAATTTACTGTAAAAGATCAGTACTTCGGGGTCTAGTGTTTCTGCAAGGTTCAGAGAAGGGAGTGCAGCCTGACTGAAGTAATTGAAGTCTTGCATTAAAATTCATGAGAAAATTGCCTGATTCTTCATCAGGCTCTCAATAAGACTTGCATCTTCACAGCAGACATCCTTGAAACTCTTCCTGACTCTTTCTGGTCTTTTTAAATCTACGTTGTGTTCCTCTGCTGGTCTCTACAGTGGCAAGGGATGCCTGCTGCAGGCAGGGGAATAGAAAACTTCATGCAAATTGTTCTCTCCTTGGAGTATTGATCTTAAATGCCTGCTAGCTTCACACTGAACAGGTGCAGGAAGAAATAACTGATCTGAGAGCTTTCAGCAGCTCTCACCTGCTTTTTGTTTCCCTTTGATCAAAATATTAATGGCACAGAAGGCTGAGGAGGGAAATTGGAAAGAAAAGGTACCTAGAGACTTTTAAAGATTGACAAATCTGTGAGATGGAGATGCCAGACATGTGGTAAGAGTTGGGATCCAGACTGTGTATCACCCAGCTGGACACACGGACTGTGTCTTCCACTACAGGCATTTTTGTGCTGAACCAAGAGTAAGGCAGAGAGTCCCCCCACTGCCAGGTGAGGAAATGACAAATTATTGTCTAATTTTTGCTTGTCTTGAGATCACCTGAGGTGAGGCATGAGCCTGTCGAGGGGTTTTGAAACTTCTTTTCTTTCCCTCCTTCCTCCCCACTAGCAGTGTCTGTATAGTGCATTGTAAGGTGACTGTGATGGACAAATAAAATTTGCAGTTCGGGGCTCAAGCTGTTGGCAGCTCTGCTTGGTGTGATCACAGCTCTTCCAAGTGACCCAGCAAAGGAAGAGGCAACTGAAAATCAGTGACAACTTCATGAGAGATGATTTAATTGTGATTTGTGGCTTTCAGACAACTTCAGGAGAAGACGTCCGTGACTTTGCCAAGGTACTAAAAAACAAATTTCGAACAAAAAGATATTTTGCAAAGCACCCACGAATGGGCTACCTGCCTGTGCAGACTGTCTTGGAGGGAGACAACATGGAAACGTGAGTAGCTCTGGAGTATCTAAGTAGCAATTCATTTGGTACACTATTGGAGCTCCCCAGCTGGTGCCAACTCCTTTCACTTCCTAAATGCATAAAGCCTCTTTATGTCTTTCGTTGCTGTTTACCTCACCTGGCAGGAAAACACAAGCTGGGCTTCCAGTTGCCATTGCCTTTATCTGCTTTCACCTGTCCTTATACAAGAACTTCAGCTTCAGTTAGAAAAAAAAATACTCACAGTCTTACTGGCAGTCTTACAAACTTCTAAGTTTGATGCACAATTTGGAGGCTAATGAAACATTAATTCAATTTTTTCTTTTCTTCCAAACGGGCATCTTTCCTTGGTTTTATATATTTTTTAATTAGGCTGCGGGGTTTGTGACCTTCTTAGATGATTTCTTCTTTTTCTCAGCCTATAAATTTAATCTTACTAAATGACTTTGATGTCTTCTTGGGAAAAAAAAAGCAATAACGATGCACATGGAGAAATCAGTGACTTAACCCAGTTCCCTTCAGTTTTTTACATGTTTAATCGGTTTTTTAATGGCAATTGCATGCAGCTTGTTCTTGCTCTTCTTTCTCTTTCTCTTTTTAAATTTTAGATTTCAAGGTTTTTTTCTCACTTTTTGGTTGGTTGCTCTTCACAGCCATTCATGTTGGTCTGTTGGATTTCTGCTTTTTCGTTATTGTGTTTTTTTTTTTTTTAAACTTTCTGTAATTATTTTGCTGCTGAGTTTCTTCTGCCTTTCTCTTCACCTCCTCATTTTTTGTCTTGCAGTCCTGTTACTCTGATCAACTTCTGGCCAGTAGATTCTGCGTGAGTACTTTTGCTGAAGTGTGCTGCTGCTGCTACTGCTGCTGCGCTCCCTCACTTTTTTTTTTGTTTATTTCTTTGTTTAGTTTTACATGAGATCATTTCCTTCTTTCTTTATGATTATTTCCTTTGATGCACTCTCTGAAGGAATGTTTTGATCCCAAATGAGTAGAATGAGATAAATCCTGGAATTTCCAGCAGTCATGGATTTTGTACTGTGTACTCTGTTTGGAGTATGTATTTTTCATTGAATTAACAGGGGTTTCGTGCAGACCTACTAATGCTTATCAAAGTTTGTCATTTAAAAGCCTGTGTTTCTGAATAAGTGTCGATCCCTCTGAATGTATACTAAATGCTTTTTGAAAGACAGAGATTGAACTTGGTATGGATTTAATTCAGTTTCAGGAATGACAGTTTTGCAGATAAAGCTGTGATTTGGTTTTATGTGCAACTGTGCACACTCCAGTGCCCCAGTTAATCCAGAGCTCACTGGGTATTTTATTACAGTCTCCTAGATACATTCAGATTTGGGAAGGCAGGTTGAAATGGGGAAATGTTTACTGTATTTTTTCAGAGGTTAAAAAAGCAAGGATTTTCAGCTGTGGAATAGATTTTCATTCTTGCACCACTCCAGCACATGCATTGTCTTACTGTTGTAGTAATAGCCTCAGCATAAACTAAAGCTAGATATATATTTACCATTGTGGCATTTGCTACTTCTAGTGTTACACAGATGCTTCTAGAATAATGTTAAATAAGGATTAATTTTAATTCACATATTGATAACTAACGAGAAACTAATACATAGATTTTTTTATATTTCTATATGGCGAAATGTATATGACTTGCACCTCCATTGAACTTTTTGTAGAATAAACAAGAGTGAAATGTATACATTGGAATATTGATTTATAATTTTCATTGGCAGCACAAACCCTTGGGGAGCTAAGGGAAGTGCTCTACCTCTAGGAAATTTGAGCAACCAAGAAGCACATCTAATACTGCAAACCTCATATGGCTGAGAATTCACCCACAGAAAATGCCAGAAGTCTAGAGCCAGACTGAAATAGAGGGGCTTTGAGCTTGATGATGCACTTTTATACATGCAACTGTGGATCTAGATTCCTTATATTGCAGAAAAATTGCAAAGTTAAAGTAACATTCGAAGAAAGCTTGCATCATGTGGAATGCCATCGCTGTGTCTGACATAGTATGAAATTAAGCTGTCATAACATGGTTATTTCTAGTTACTTACAGTAATAACATTGTGGTGTGCCTGCACTGATAGCTCCACACCAAAGGTTTGCTGTTATATACTAGAGGGAGTTTAACTCATATATAATGCTTGAGAAAACTGGAGAAATACTGAGGAGCAGGATTTGTGCAGAGAGGTTGCACATTTTTACCCGATCAACTCAGGTGTCTTCCAGAGCATGATCCTTCCATCTCGTCTGACAAGGAAGCAGAAAAATAAGGAATTAATAGTGGCTGGAAAGAATTGCCCTTAATTTTGTTCTGCTAACTTTCTTTCTTTCCTTCATGCTATAGCACTTGACCTGCAATTCAAGTTGCTGAGCTACCCAGGTTTAAAGCTGTTTCTCGATTACAGGGTGATTCCAGCTTCAGCAGACAAACCAGTTATCATAAAACTTACCCATGTTTTCTACACTCACGCCTTTTTCTGGTGCTCTCATGCCAGTTTTCTGGTTGTGCTTGAAGTGCCTCAGAAAAGCATCACCTGGCAGCACTCAGCCATGCTAGTGCTGTTCTGACACATACATGGAACTGTTTATAAATAGATAATGGGCTTTTTGGTTGGAAGTTAATGGTTCTTACTGCTTGTTATCCAGTATTTTGCCCAGGTATGCTGCTTGCCGTTAAAGGGACATTAAAGGCATTAAAGGGAGAGTTCACAAGTTGTGAGAATTTGTATCTTTTTCACTTGAACTGTCATGATGCAACGATACAAATACAATTTACTTGTTTCTACACTTTCAGGAAGCATCAACTAAAATGCTGAACAGAGAAAAGTACCCTTACCCTACCAGCCAGGTCTCCAGGGGTGCAGGGAATTGCAGGAAGGTGGTGTTTGCCACCTGCTCACCGCTTGACTTGACTAGAATTCCCAGGCTGCTCCTGCAGACCCCAGCATGAACAAGGCAGCTGTGGAGCCCTTGTAAAAGGGATGGTTATCTTGGCTAAATATTGGCTGTGTCACTCAGCCTTCCTGCTGACTGAGCTGAGTAGGTGTGCTGAGTATGTGTGCTCAGAAAGGAAGGACCATGAGCTCTAACACAGGTGGTCACTAAGAGTATGTAAAATACAGCACAGTCATTCTCAAGTTTGCTCAGAAACTGGCAAAAGTACCTCTGGGCAGCTGAATTCAACACAAAGCAATGCTTATCAAGTAGGTTTGCTTTCTTAAGCAAACCTATAAAAAGCTGTTTGAGGTATATCTCCATTGCAGTATGTTCTGAAGCGGAGACAAAAAACCTGGAATTTTAGCCTTTTTCCCTGCTTGCAGCAACCAGAATCAGTTCCAACAAGTTGCACAGCATTGTGTAGTCTTTAAAAAAATACATGTTTTTATATATATTACACAACTTGGTTACTTCTGAAGTTGCAGCATAATTTCAAAGCAGCAAGGATATGTTCCTGCAGTCAGGCCTGTCTTTTTGCCATGCACTGCTGCAAAAAGAGACATCTCATTGCCCAGTTGGTCCCAAGCAAGTGCTGTCCCTTCTATGGTACTGGTACAAATACATGTGCAATGCCAGGGTGAGAGGCACTAAGAGAATGATCCAACTCAAAACTGAAACTAAAAACTTTTAACACAGATTTCCTAGTCTGTGCACAGTACTAGCATCAACATTTGTGTGTGTTGAAAGTAGACCTCCTCTTGGGTTGATGGTACCAGTTAAGACCAGTTTAACATCTCTGTTATGACAAAAAAATAGAAAAAATGAGGGTAACTTCAGTTTATCAGAAAACCATCGTTACCTTGCTCCATGATCCACTGCTCTAAAGAAATTGCATCCTTTTCCCCTCCCTTCTCTGCACGTTTTTACACAGAATGGAATATTGAGTCAGAGGAGCAATTGCTCATCCACTGAATCTCTGATGCACTGAAGAACTCTGAACTGAGTGTTTGTCCTCTGGTGTGTTGTAGTGATGCTTGAATATGTGATGAGTAAAAGTAGAGGCCAAAGCTCATTTCAAAGACAAAATGAGATTCTTTATACTTGGCCTATAATGTCTTTAAGAGGAAAAACTTTGCTGTTCTGTGAGAAGAGATATTAATGGTGACAGATTCTGTGTATCTGGCTCTATGAATGAGAAGGATTAGAAGGATCCTAATCTAAAGCCCTTTGGGGGCTGATTAGAAACCTGGAAGCCGAGAAGTCCTGTAGATTTACAGCAGGATCGTCAAACTCCTAGCATGGAAACAATTACAAACCACAAGATTATTACAGTTTTGGTTTATAACAAGTAAATACAAAACCTGTCAGCTTTTGCAATGCAATACAATCACTTTTGGGCAGTGCCAGCCTGAACCACAGCATCCAACAATTCCACATGGAATGAAACTCCTTCCTCAGTCAGGAGTTCCAGAAGGAGAGTTGGCAGAGATGGAATAAAGGGCAGTTGAAATTTAGCAAATGTATAAAATTGCCATACAGTTTGGGAAGCTGCATCACTTTTTGTTAGTCTGGCACCTCACAGTACATGTAGATTGGCTGAATACCACGTGGCAGCAAAGGGTGCTGTCCGAGCTGCATAGGCAACACAGTTTAATGTTAATGTTTTCCAGAGCTGAAGCTCTAAGAAACAATACTCTAACTGATGAGAAAAGCCCTATGAATTGTTTTCATCAACAGGAGACTGAAGAGGACCCCATGCCATCTGTCAGGCAGAAAACCCAACATAATTTAGTGTCCCCCTGTATAACACACTGAGCTGCCGTTGAGATTGCAACTCTTGAAAGACGTTAGGCAAAATCATCAGTGTCTGCAGTGTGTTATTAAAGGCTCATTTCAAACATGTTATGCTTGCTATATTTATTTCTAGCTGCTCGTGGAATAATTCTTTAAGGCTCTTTTAAGTGGGATGTGCTGGAAGCAGGCACTGGAGCAGAGTGGGAGGCAGAGGAGAGGTTCCCAGCAGGACTTTGGCAGCCTGTGCAGGGCTGCGTGTGAAGCAGAAATGTCAATGAAGGAGGCAGGTGTGAAGGGAAAAACCAGGGTGAAAGCTCTGGTTGAATAAATGGTTGAATAAATCCTTTGGAAAAGGCTTCTTTAGGAGTTGGCGTGAAGAGGAGTCGTGGCAGCAGATGGATTGCAAATGGTCAAAATCCCCAGTGTGGCACCACAAAACATTGCACTGATGACTTGAGGAGGCACACACAGCACCTGGAGTTCTAACTTGCTTTTTATCAAACATGGCATAAGACATAGAGATGTGAGGGTATAGGCATAGCTAAGTGTCTTTTTACTTTTAAAGGGGTATTGTTTGTGATTAATCAGTGTTTTCTGCCTTATAGGCCTGCCTCGTCCCCTCAGCTCTCACACGATGATACTCATTCACGCATTGAACATTATGCTAGCAGGTATGAGACCAGCTGGACATCAGGCAGATCTTTCTCTAAAATTACTTTAAAAAGAAAAAAAGAAGAGCTAGAGGCTACCTGAGCGGTTCTTAAAGAAACATAAAATTTGGGGTTTTGCTTTCCAGCCTCTGGATGCAAGAGCATCGTCTGTGGTTGCTGTTAACCAGCCCATCCTAACTTGCATGCCAGAGCACCTGCGTGGTCAGAATTGGTCTTTAGGTCCCTTGGGGTCCTCATTAAGCTGTGTACTCAGCTACTGATATTTTAATAGGACCTGTGGTGATAGGAGAAGAGGTAGTGTTTTAAACTAAAAGATGACAGATTCAGACTAGATGTAAGGAAGGAATTTTTGCAATGAGGATGATGAAGCAGTGGGAGCAGGTTGCCCAGACAGGTGGTAGTTGCCCCATCCCTGAAAATGTTTGAGGTCAGACTGGGCGGGGCTCTGAGCTTCCTGTTTGAGTGGAAGATGCCCCTGCTCGGTGCAGGGGGGTTGGACTGGAGACCTTTAAAAGCCCCTTCCAACCCCAACCCTTCTGTGATTCCACATAGGGTTTAGTTTTTAATATGGACCCTGATGTAATAGTAAAAATGAGAAGAGCAGAAACCTCCAAACTCTCATATGAATCTCAGGTGTCATTATAATGTTAATTCACTTCTTGAAATACCACAAGCAGGATTTTTTCTTGATTTGAAGGATTAAAATAGTGATATATCACTGCTTTAGTTCAATTCTCTGCTTTCATACTGCTCCTGGGAATCAACAAATGGATTAGTTGTGCAAATATGAAAATGTTTTTCCATCAAGCAAGTAAATTTGCAAGCGTTGAGGTAATGAAAGATAGTTATTCTGGCCTCTTTCTCTTCTCCAGTATCACTTGATCAGAAGAGGTGTTTCTGAATTATGCAGAACATTTTAGAAGGGGCTGAGTGTGAAAACTAATGAGAAATGACAGATTGTTACAGTTTTGACAATGACATTGCCAGGTACAAAGCAATTTGTGTAATCTCCTGGCATCTTAAAGCTTTTCTTTGATTTTGGAATTAATTAATCAAGAGAAGTTGGAATATAACCTCAGAGAAAGGGCTGAAAACTTAGAAGAGAGTTTAGCCAGGTCATGGTAACAAACAACCTTTTGTGATAGCTTAATGCAAAAACCTTTTGGTAATCAACAGCGAGTGTAAATTAATTTGAGTTTCAAATTCATCAAAAACATCACGCTCTTTAATTCTCTCCAGAATGTTAGAACAAACAAAGTTTTTGAAAAACATAGTTGGTTTTAATGAGTCTTGTTTGTTTTTCCACAGGCTAGCAGAAATGGAGAACACCAATGGTTCTTACCTAAATGACAGTATCTCACCTAATGAGAGCATGTAAGTAGGCTGTTTTCGTGGTTTTGACATGTATTTTCTTGGGAAGGTTAATAACTTGTAATGGAATTTTGTAGTGCTGAATTTGCATGGCCGTGTATCACATCTGGTTCAATTTAATGATGTGCTCATGTCCTTTCAATTTGTATCATAGTGTCTGGATTAGTGGCTTATAGCTTAATACCAAATTATACAACAAATGATTGATATCTTCAAAATTTAAACCACCAATTTCTTTCCAAAAATTACTGCTATGTCCAGCCAGTAATTTCCATATTCAAAATAAGGTCATTGTCTGATGAGTTCTAAGGACAAAGATACAAAAAGCCCCTTTCTATCTTAGTTCAAGCCTAATTATGGTTAAATTGCTGTAGGCTAGAAAATGTTGGTGTGGGAAAAGTGTCATACAAAACATCAGTGGGGCTAAACAGAAATCTTTGGTCTACAAATACCTGAGATACATTGCAAGTGTAAGCCAGGAGGGACTGACTGTTCATCACCATGAAATACTAGCAGTAGTAAACTGTAAGTTGGCCAGATCACTGACAAGCATTCATTTTATTACTTTAAATGTAGAGTTGTAAATAAAAGTTCTGATTTTTAAGAATTAGTTAAATCTGACATCTCACTGAAACCCTTTGTGGTTCTCCTCTGATAATATCCTTGCTGTTGTTTATTCTCTGAATAAAATGACATAGAACTAGCTGTGAGTGATGTTTCTGAAGACAGCACAGAAGCAGCTACATCATGGATGTGTTTGCAAATTTGGTCTTGGTTCATTAACTGTGTAGGAGAAGCCATAGCATAGATTCTGAATCAATCAGATATGAAAACTCCAACTTCTCTAAAAATGTTTTTATCTATTCTACATGATCTCCTCCTTATCCCAGTTTAAGGGATGGATTTTTTTGAAAATTCAGACAATTAAATTTGTAGCAGTCCTTTACAACACTGAATTCTGGCCAATTTTCATTTACTTAATTTGAGATTCCAAATGAATAGCGTTTTATGAGGTTGATTCTGAGCCTGTGAGCTCATGATGTTCTTGGATAGCAATAAAACCGTTTCTTTGTTTCAAAATAGTTTCTCTTTTGACTTGGTAGGATTGTTGCCTACCAGTTTTGAAAGAAAATATCCTGTAGAACCAAGTTCATTGTTTTAATATATTGGTAAAAGGGAAAAGTTAAAATGATGCCTCGAAACTAATGTAGGTGCAATGTCAGTATAGTTTCGTGCAATTAATGAAAAGTTTGTTTCCAGGTTGTAGTTAATGTTGTATTACTATGGACAGTAGTAATGCTCTAACAGATGGAATTTTGTGTTGTCCCACTGAAATATTTCAGTGTCCTGGTCACAGAAATCATGCACACACTGTATCTCTTGTATTACACTTTGGTCTCACTGTTCAGTTCATTTTTTTTCATCAACTGGACATTGCACTAGCGTGATTCAATTAATAAGTTGACTGTCCAGTTTATTGCTCAGTTTGTACTATCAAAATGAGAATAGAATTGTACATTTTGATTTTGGAAGAAATGTTACCCAGATAGATACAAATAGCAGCAAAATCAAAGCTTAACATGAATTCACAACCTAGTGAATTCACTACTTCAGTTTTCTTGTCAGATTGTGCTTAAGTATCATTTATTATTTTTGCAGGGTTTGGATTATTTGGCTAATCAGTACAGGTAGAGTGATAGATGGAAACAAGAAAGGCAGGAAATAAAATCACAACATATACATTTATATATCACAAAACATTTCATTATGTAGTGTCACTGCAATGATGTATAAAATATCTGTGCAGGCTGAAAATCACACAAAAAGAGTGTGGTTGTAAAGTGACATTTTACTGCAGTAGTTATGTCACTTGTTCACTCTTAATTCACTTAAGATCCATAAGAATATTTATAAATGCAAAGCAGTGGTTTAAAGGAAATCACAGTTGAAATGCTTCATGAAAAGTATAAATTTAGGAACTGGCAAGCCTCTCCTTTTGTGAAAAATTAATACTTCTCTTTTATGAACTAATGTTAATGTGCTCTACATTGCTTTGGCACTCCTGCAGTCATAAAATTGCATCATTAACATTTTCAGAACAAAATGAAAACAAGGAAAATTATAGTTTTTGAACAATAACAGCTGTTGAAAATATCTGTTAAATTCTGGTTTAGAAACATAACAGGAAAAAACCCTAGACTGACTAGTCTGAATTATCCTGTTCTATGAGATCTCCAGCAGCAGTGTCATTTTTATTGACCCTGTCTTATGGTGTCAAGAGAAACCTTTCATGGTTTCTCAGTGACTGCTGGTGTAAGCTGCATTGCTTAGGCTTGGATGCATCTCCTTAGCACCTAAACCACACCTAAAATAATCCATGTGTTCTGGGAGGTGATTGAGAATTGTATTTCCTTTTCTCTTCTAGAGATATTTCTGTTTCAGATGCCAGAGAGCTTCAGGGGCACTAGTAACAGAGAAAGAGATCATGTGTATTAAACAGAATATGTTTGTATTCTGACGGTGTACATCACTTCTAAATTTAAAAAAAAAGCCAAACATCCGAGTGGAAAATAACATCCTTTCATTATATTAGTTCAGGGTTTTTCCTTTGTTTACTTGGTTTAAAGTGTTATAGAGAAAAAAAAATATAAACAAAGCACACACTTATTATATAAGGAGAGTTTGTAGGTACAAAAATAAATGCATTGCCTTTTCTTGAGTGACCTTTCCACAATGCAGATCAGGCAGCAGAAGATTGCTTTTTTTTTTTTTTTTGCAAGCAAATTCCTAATTGAAGTCTGTCAAAAGAGGAGAGCTGAGGTTGTCAGCTGTTGCAAAACTTGGCTTTAAGTGTCTGAGAAGCTGAGAAGGAGGGAGGTGGTCTCTGCAGAGAAGGAAAATTACCAGAGACTCAGTGAAACAGGTCAGCAGATTTGCTTTAAGGTGCATTGCTCTGCTGTTGGTTGCAAAGAGTTCAGCAAATCTCTTTGTAAGAAATGAGAGACTGGGAGTGAATCATCTCCTTATATTCACTGTGAGGTTGAAAAGAAGGAAGGGAACAGCCTGTTTCATCCTCCTCTGTTTTGCAGCGATGATGAACACTTGTTAATCCAGCACTACTGCCAAAGTTTGAACCAGGAGTCCCCCCTGAGCCAGCCCCGAAGCCCTGCCCAGATCCTGATTTCTCTGGAGAGTGAGGAAAGAGGGGAACTGGAGAGAATCCTCGCAGACCTGGAGGAGGAAAACAGGTGGGTTATACCACCAGCTGCTGTACTCAAAGTAAAAAGTCTGCAAAATAATTGTACTGTACAGTTAGGTTGAATTCAGTTTGGTAAAATTTTTAGGAATAAAATGAGTTATAAGACTGCATTTCTTTCTGACAAATAAGACAAATATGACTAATTTCATGGTGGGTAAAAGTTGGGTCCTCTCTCCGTTCTCTTCGTTTGGTGTTGCTTGTTGCCATTTCTTTAGTCTTTCAATACAGAGTGTCATTTACCACTTCTAACTTCAAATTTGATTTAATTTATCTTCATTAATCACCATTAAAAAAACCCAACTGCATACTTGAAACATCTGCAGTCCTCTTGATACAGTACTCTGGAATCTTGTGCCATCAGCACAAAAATCAGGAGATCTTGACCCCGGAAGATTGGATTACAACTGTGGATTACCAAAACCAGATTGTCAGATATAAATCATTTAATTCTACCAAAAAAAAAGGGTTGGTTTGTCTTCTACAATCCAGCTTTTATAGTACAGTCTACTGGCATTTTCATGCTCTTTTTTTCCTTGATTCTGTAAGAGTTAGGTACTTCTGCTTACACTGAGGGTTTACTGCACTAATCATTTACCTGAGGCTTGTCAAGGAAATAATGCAAGAGTTGGCAGTCTCATAGATCTTCTCACCATGTATATCTTCTTTAGATGGTGCTAATCAATTACAGGGCTCCATCAGAGACTTTTTATCAGGAGGGTTTGAGAGAATGGAGGAGATTGTAGGCATCAAGAATGAGGAAGATATTTCACACAGAAAGCTGTAGTAAACAAAGCTCTTGCTCACTGAACAGCAGGGAGATTTTGTTTGAAACAAACCACACACTTCCTACTACATAGCACATAAAGCTCAAGCACTTTCTGTAGTGGAGAAAAATCAGTATTTTGAAATAAGACATCACACTTTGCATGCTCAGGACTGTAGCTGAGAAATATCTAGTAGCTAGTACAATACAGATTATGACATAGCTTCATTTTCAGGAGATGGGTGTTATTTTTTTAAACATTATGTAGTTAATCATGGAAGAAGGAAAAAAATGGTAATGCTTTTCTCTCTGTATACAAAATAAGCTGCCTAGCAGAAAGGGGGGTGACTTTTAAAGCAGACTAGTTTTAGATTAGAAAGGTAGTATATGAAAATTAGTATAGTCTGGAGCTAGATAGCTAAATAAGCTAAAGAACCCTTTGAGAGTTCATGCCTTAAATTTCAGCATGGCCTTTATTTAATTTAGCAGTTACTGTTGAGGGATGGCAAAAGATTTCTGGCAGGAATTACACCTTAAAAATACCTGGTTTGAAGTTTGCCAGTCCTGGATTAAACCAGAGCTGTAGTCTGTAAGGTTGTTTTTCTCATTTGTACTACTGGAGGCACAGTTATGGACCATGAGATGCCACCACAGGCAGCCTTGCCTTTTGTGGGTGCTCAACACAGCAGGCCCAGAGAGCTCTGTCTCACAGCGTGGAGGTCACACTGCTCTGATTTTCACTGATTATGACAAAATCATGACTTTTGTCTTTGCAAACTGCTATAAGTAACTTGTACGTAAAATGTAAGGTAGCTGCTGAAAAGTTATTGTAGCCCTGGTTGCTTGTCACAGCCAGATAACCATGATTTTATGGATGAAACACTGATTCCTGTTTAGAAAAACGAGCTCTTCAGACAGGATCAGTCAGGAGGCATTCATATAACTTAGCTACTTTTAAAAACAGTCCTGTCTCTTTAGATTTCTATTTCCTAGTCGTTCTCCCCCATCGAGTTTGCACAAACCTTTCTTGGCTGTTGCCAAAGGTAATCGGCAGCCTGACACCTAATTCTTTGTGTGAGCTTGGTTCCAGTGGGTGAACACATCTTCTTTCCCATGCATATCCTAAAACACCTTCCATGTAAACTTTAGTTACTGCCTGAGGATGGAGGCATCCCTCTGTCCCCAGGGTGCATCTCCCTGCTGCTGCTGAGCTGGGTGTGGTGCACGAGTCGCCCTTTCCTGCCGGTGTTGACACAACTGCTGTTGCACACAGTTGTGATAACTTCCGACAGCTCAGGTTTGGCTCTCTCTGCTGTGTCTTGTACACTTTTGCAATAAGAGTCAAGGCATGCAGTCCCCTCTCAGCAGCTCCCAGGAAAGCAGCCACAAGCAGCCACAAGTGATGCCTCAGTATCGAGTACCAAGAAGAAGCAGTGTTGTGATACTGGGAACACCTCATTGTCGTTTCTCTTTTTCTTCTGCTCTCCACGGTTTCCTGCTTTTCAAAAAGCCCTTTTTTCTTTTGCTTTGTCTCTTTTGAGCTGTTGATTGAATTCTGACCTTCATTTGGGTTTCAGCTGCAGTTCTGGCCTCCCAAATATTTTCATCTTGACTTGTTTTAAATGAAAAAGACTCTTTGAAATTGTAATTCTGAGGTTTTGCTTTTGGACAGTTTAAAAGCTCTGTTGCCTATTTTGAATTCTTCTGAAATGCATTCTCTACCTTACAAACTAACCTAGCTGTGACGTGGTTCTGGCTGGGGTTTTGTCAGTTCCAAGGACCTCTTGTTAGATATTCATTATTTATCTGCTAGGATTTTAAGACGTTGGTGCTTCTGTAGCTAGAAGTATGACTTCCTTAAATAATGTATGGCTAAGATTTGACTGCTAAATAATTTATATTTGTTAAAATGTGAGCATTTTAGTGAATATTTTCAATGGCTGAAAATGTTTTATTTGAGTTTTATGTCTTCAGGCTTATGCTGAGTTTTGCATCACATGGAATACTGTGATAAGACTATTTCTGTATTCAGCAGACAAAGAGCAATCTTGCTATTGAAGGCGTTATTACTGTATTGCGATATAAAAGAAAAATCCAATTATAAAACCCCCTCAAAACCTATTTCCTCAAGAGTGCATGTATTTCAGAGAGAGAGAAGACAAGTTTTTATTGTCCATCTAAAGCAATACATGACATAGGTTATGCAGTAGGATAGCTAATACTGACTAGGATGTACTGTAGTGGCATTAAATGGAAAGCATGTGGTTCCGCAGTGACAGAGTCAAAACTTTTTGCAAAGAATTAAAATACCTTCCTGCTATTCTAATGAGTCAGGAAAGTGGATGTTTCCTAATATTTTAGTTGAACTGAGGTCTTGGATGTAAGAAGGAGACTTCTGTCATGTTCTCTCCTCTTCCTCCCAGCTCTGAGCTGTCCTGTAACAAGAACTAAGTAAATGAGATCTCCAGCCAGAGCTATTTGCCATTCCTTTGCTTTTCCTGACTTGCAGTGGGAGTGCAGTGGGCTGTGTGCCACCAGACAAAGCACTGACACCCTGAATCTCAAAGCTGCCCTGTTTTGGTGTTCCTTCAAGTCTGAAGAATGATGAATGGGCTCCTCACATAACTTCCTTCTGTATAGTTGCCAACAGCAAGAAAGTGATGCATTTCTAAGCATGCTGTGGCTCCTTTTGGTATTTGTTTTGGCATTGAAGAAGGGGAACTAGATCTTGGGAGTGTGAAGCATCCTGAGTAAACACTGTCACTCTAGTGAGGGGTGGTTCAGTCATTCTAGTGAGGGGTGGTTCAGTTACCATCTTTGTCTGTTTCTTTAGACCACTGATTTTCTGCAGGGAGATGAGAAATAACATGTATTCACAAATTCTCAATTGCCTTTGAGAGGACTACTCAGCAAACAGAGTCCACTAGGATTTCTGTCACCAGACAATTAATGCTGCCAGTGATAGATGTGATTAATAATTCATGCACTCTTTACTACTCAGCTCTGTACAGTGGCATAAATCAAGGTTACACTGCATGCTTCCTATGTTACTTTTCTTCACAAATGCCTCAAAGAGTTGCTAGCATTGTAAATGGAATCTGTGGTATTTTTTGAATATTCTCTTACTGAAGAAGGGTTCATTTGCCCAGTGATGAGTACATGCAGCAGCATTGTTTGTTTGTTTGTGACAGCCAGGTGTCAAAGTCACCCAGCCTGAGCTGTGGTGGAGGCAGGTGAGGTTTCCATGTACTGCCTGTGCTTGCTCAGATGCATTCATTTAGAGGAGAGCATGTTTGTACCTCCCCTTTCTCTTATGTCCCATTTTATGGTGAAAGTGTCAGAGAGTGCCTCTCCTCAGAACCCTGAGGGGCGTGGGCAGTGCCTGGCTCACAGCAGCAGCCCTTTCACCACACAGCTTAAAACTGTTCCAGAGGGAGGAATAGGAGCCATTTATTCTCTCTTAGGATATTCTTACAGCAGTTTTCAAATTCTTTCCTTCTTTTTTAATTTTCAGCATTTTTCCATTATGTTAAAACACCTCTTCATTGCTGTATGTTTAGATCCCAGTTATGATATTATTGATTGTGTGCCCTGCACATCACTCTTCTGCCTCTGAAGCTACAATGAATCTCAGTTCTCTGGGTGGAGGACTGTGTAGCTGGACTGAAAAGGTGCAGCTGGAAAACTCAGTAATACAGGTGCACTGGGAAAACCCACATGCATCCTTCAAAATTACATTCCTTTGTTCCAAGAGTATTATAATATTTAATTACAGAACTCCCAAATCCAGACATACCTCTGGTTGGAAAATATGCAATATCTTTTACATTTTTTTTCTATAGGCTTTCAGAAAGATTTTTTAATTATTTTTTATCAGACATGAAAGGATTTTTATCTGAATTACTCCCTGGTCCTTACTTGTATTTCAATACCACCCTTACTGGAAGGACTTCTCTGTATTGATAGAGGGGATAATTGCAGATTTCTGTGTAGCAAGGTATCTGATTATGTTGTAAGTATGACCAAGTGCTTTTATTTAGTTTCCCTTAGGGTGATGTTTTATCTTTTGCTTTACAGCACTTCAAACTTTAGAGTCTGCTGTTGGTAGAGTGCGGCCTGTATTGTGCATCTGGGAAATTCCTCATGGGGTAGTGATCGCCACTATCTACAGACAGGCTTAATGATCATTTCTGTAGAAGCTTCAGTCAGCAATAACACCATGTGTAATGAGCATGTTGTCGTGTTCATTCCTATTCCCTTTTGTATTTTTATTAATTATTCACCAGTTTGTTCAGCTAGAAGTATCAGAAGACATTAAGTCAGGCGGAAGGCATGATTTACATGACAATATCTATTCCCAGTACAGATAGCCCTTTTTTTCTAGATTATTTTCATGAACTTGAAACTCTGTACTTTACTAAAACAAAAAACTTCATTGGAAAAAAAAAATTTCTCTATAGCTGTCCCTCTTTGTGTGGGTTTTAAGGAAAGAAATCTTGAATTCTGAAACAGCCTGAAGTTAAAAATTATTAGCCCTTGTTTTCTAAAATAATTTAAAATTTCTGCAGAGGAGGGATCGTGTAGATCAGACATCCCTTAGGGATTGTGTGGTTGGGGGTGCCACAGTCCCAGGTTAGCACATGTCCATCGTGCAGCCGCTGAGGAGCACAGGGACCTTTGAAGAACAGTCAGTGGCTTGTCTTTGTCCTTGGCATTGCTTTCTCAGCCGTGTGAAATGATCTGTCCTTCTTTAGTTCTCCTTCTGGTCACAATAATGTTCTTTCAGAAGTGGGTTTTTTGGGAGCTTTCTGAGGTGCTGTTAAGCTTCCAGACCAAACTGTCAGAGTGTGTTGTGGTTTGCAGGCAGAACTGGCAAAAGGTGTCTGTTCTCACAACCTCAAATAAGAGCAAGTTGGAAAAAGTAAAATCTGGGTCAGTGCTTGTGATGAGTAAGCAGTTTGCCAGAGTGTCGAGCCTTTTTTTTCCCGTCTGGGAAGCTGTAAAAGAACATCATAGCAACAAAATCCCAGTGCAGTTTGTTAGGCCTCCCTTGCCTATGAAGTTTCTGCTACAAGTTACTATTCTTGTGGTTTTGGACTGTTATCTTTAACAAGGTTTCAGTTTCTTACCTTCTGTACTTTCCCCGCTTGGTAGATTTTTTTTTTTCACGTGGAGCACTATAGATCATATTAATCTATGGAGTGTTTTACTGAAGTGAAATTGGAGTTTTATGGAATAAAAGAACAAGCTTAGCAGTGCCATAAAGTTACAGTAGACAGTTGCACTCTAGGCAGGACAAAGACAATGGAAATTATAGCCCCAAAAGTCAGTGCAATTCAATTTAACAGACTGGGTCACTAATTCTCTTCAGTTGGTAATTTTAGCCCTAGGCTGGAAATGCATTTGCAGATCGGAAGAGAGGGGAGTGATATGACCTGACTGACAGCCAAGTTCTGTTTTGCTCTGACTTTTTGTGTGGCTGCCTCTCTGAGGTTTCTCATCTGTAAAACAGATCGACCAGCCAGGTGGTACCTGCTTTAGTTTAGTGTTTGTGAGGTGCTGTGGTAACTCGGAGTCCTCCTTTAGCACTAATGACTCCTCAGGCGTAGCCGTGCGTGGAAGGGAACTGGCAGTCCCACTTCTGCTGGGGAGGATAAAGGGCAGGAGGCTGAGGGAGGGCTGAGCCCAGGACAGCCCATTCCTGGCTTTGGGAGGGTGTATGGAGCCTCCTGCATGAGGTGCCCTGGAAGGGAATCAGCTGTGAGTTCTGGTGATGCCAAGAGCCTTTAGGCAACTTGAATCACAGATCCATCTAACACCAGATCGTGGGGATCTGCAGGGCGTGAGCCCACGGGTGTGTGCGTTCAGGAGAGGGAAAGGCACTTGGTGCAGGTAAGCCCTGAGAAGTGAGACACATCACACCGCATGACAGGAGGGGGTCTGGTCACTGCCCTGTGCAGGGGCCATAAAGCTTTTGTCCCCTTGTCACTTGCCACCAGGAACCTGCAGGCAGAGTACGACCGGCTGAAGCAGCAGCACGAGCACAAGGGTCTGTCCCCACTGCCATCCCCGCCGGAGATGATGCCGGTCTCCCCGCAGAGCCCCCGCGACGCCGAGCTCATCGCAGAAGCCAAGCTGCTTCGCCAGCACAAGGGCCGCCTGGAAGCCAGGATGCAGATCCTGGAGGATCACAACAAACAGCTGGAATCGCAGCTGCACAGGCTGAGGCAGCTGCTGGAGCAGGTGAGCCCTCAGGCATTTCTTCTTGGTCTCTGGAGAGTAATTTTCCCAACAGGGTGTGAAGCGTTATCAATAGCAAGAACATACCAAGAAATCGTATCTGTAGAGGCGAGTCAGAGAAAAGTACAAAATTGTTTTTTACAGGCTGAAAATGAGAATGTGGGAATTGGGGTTCAGTGTTCTTATTTAGCCTTCTTCCTTGTTTTATTCAGAATTAAGATGCGTTGGTTGCATGGATGAATTTACTTAAAAACAGATTGAAAATTGTGTGTATTTGTGGAATAAATAAAAATTACAGAGATATAAAGTAGTGAGCTGTTAATAGCAGTGTCACTTTTTTCTTCAATTTCAGCCACAGGCGGATGCCAAGGTGAATGGTGCAACACTGTCATCTCCTTCTACCTCTTTGCAGAGGTCAGGCAGCAGTCAGCCAATGCTTCTTCGTGTAGTTGGCAGCCAGACTTCAGAAACCATGGGTAAGATTACAAAGCTCTGGTTGTCACAAAAAATAATTATGTCCCATTTTCCAGGAAAAATGTCCTTAAAGACAGAAAACCCTTTTCTGTTTAGTTCAAATGAAATGAAGTAGACATTTGCAGTGATCTTCAGTGTCATCTGGCTGTTTACACTTTTCATCTTCATCATGATTCAGGCTTTGCTTTTGATCATGATGCACCCAGTAGCTTGGATATTTTGATATTAAACACAAAGCTCAGCTAGGGCTTGACTTCCGAAAAGAAATGTTGCTGAAAAGCTGACTATTCTATTCAAACTGACTTTCAGTTATTAAGCATGACATGACTGATTTAAATGTACATAATATTAATTATGGCCAAGAGACTAAATGTATGATTAGTCATCCCCATGTTAAATGATGTGATCTCATTTTTAATGTGTTGTGGCTCAATCAGTAGGATGGAGCTGTCACTCACAGGCAGTGCTCATCTAGTGGCTTTCCTAAGTATCACATCGGATGTGACAATGATCATCAGAGTAGTGGAGTAAGGTTAAATAATAATATTCTGTAGCTGGAGGTTGGAATTATTATTTTGGTGCTTTTAGTAACTGCCGTGTGGCACTTTCCTAATTTCCTGTCTGTAACATAATTAGTAAGTATTTATTACCAAGTGGCAAGGATTTTCTGCTAGCAAAAAAGCAATCAAACTTTTCAGCATCTTTAAGCAAATGCACTTATATTACTTCAACAAGATGGTATTTCAAGTCTGATTATAATATTCAGCTTCATACAGAGAAATTTATTTTATGTGTATTAATGAGAGGCTTAAGTGAGAGCTTTTCACTGCTATTAGTGAAAGTGTCAATGGCAATGAGAAATCTAATGGGAGGGCACATTCTGCTGTGTCTAAATTGCTGTTGTACTGGAAAATGCAGCTTTTGGGGGGGCTTTTTCTTCCATTCCAAGTGTGAGCAATGATTTCAGCCTGTGACAGTATCAAACAAGGTGGGTTCTGTACAATCTGCAATAAAAAATGTGAAATGAAGAGTACCTCTAGGAATGCTGAAGTTGAAATCCTGGGGGTGAGAGTACAATCACAGATAACAGGAATTTATGGAAAAAGTAAAAATGGACCTTTCATTAATCATGTTACCAGTGGGGAAATATTTTTTTATGTATGCCATACACAGAGTAGAAAAAATGTATTAGTAGTGGTATAATTTGCATCAGCTTTCTGGAGAAATTTCATGAATTTCATCACATAAAATACATGAATTAAAATACAATTAAAAGAAAAGATAGGAAGACAGTGTTTCCCAGACATCTTATTAGAAGTCTTGTAGTTTTATATTTCATTCTTTAGTGGGACAAAATACAAAAATACACTTCTTTTCATTGGACTCAATATAAAATTATTCCCATTTACCTCACAAGACTGGAATTAATTGATTAATACCATAGAGTCATATAAGCTGCTAAAACTTTTTACAGCAAATATTTAGACATAACTTGAATTTATTTGATTGGTTCGATGGAGCCAATATGTGGGAGGACAGTGAGATGTTATCAGTAGGATCATACTGAGCCTCAGCAGAGCCACACTATTGGCAGCAGGGAGTGGAGCTTATAAAAAGAATTACTAACCAGGCTAACAAACCACAACTAATTCAGTTTGCCAAGTGTCCTTTCACACCAGAAAGCTTTGCTTGCTTGGCTCAGAGTTTTCTGAAGTGCAGCTTAAAATACTCTTGAATTGTGAAGGGAACCAGAGGGGTGCTGTAAATAATGCTTCCATGCAGCAACCATGTGCCCAGGAATGAGGGAGCCATAATTTTTGAGAAAATACCGAGGATATCTAGGTGTCTCAGGCAATGAGGCAAGGTAGTGGTAGTCTTTATATATGTTTTTCTCTTTAAAATTAGACCTTGGTTGTTTTTTTTTTACTTGAAAACCCACTCACTTATGTCCTTCTGCTTTCCCAAGGAGAGATTGCTGTGAAAGGTGTTCCACCAGCAGTGTTTTGGTAAAAGCAGTGACCCACTCAAGCCCAGATTTCCAAATAGAATTTATTCCTTGTTAACTTGGAGTACACCTGGGCAAGTGGAAAGGTTCTGCTTTTCTCCTCATGGAGTCCCGGTGGGAAAGCCCTTATCCTTGGCCTTTCTCCCCCAGCAGGGTAGCAGCAGAGGAGGATCTCTGAAGTGTATGAGGCAAGAGGCTGTTCTGAACTTTAATTTGTTCAGGTACCACCAGAGTAAATGAGACTCACTTAGCTCTCTAAACCTTTTGTAGAAACACAAATGGGGAAGGCACTTTTGGGTAGAGAGGAGACTGAGCTCTTTACTTCTGTGAATTTGCTTGGCTGATGTCTTATTTTGTCCTTTACAAGAAAATGCTCAGAAAAAAATCATCCAGATGAGGAAAAAAATTAAAATAATGTGTTTTAAATAAAAAATATATTTTTGAGGGTCAGCAGTTCAGCTTGTATCAGCACTTATGAGGGCATTTGGAAATTGGTACCTGTCTTCAGTTCTGGACCAGGAGAGCAGAACCACTGCCTTTTTGTTATGATCTTTTGGGCCAGGAGGCTTTCTTCAGGCTGATAAAATCCTTAGGCTGAGTAGAAGCAGTGAGATCTCTTCCTGAGTTTTCACCTTGACATTCAGCAAAGACTGCAAGGACATTGCTTTTGCTAAGACACCTCTGTCAGTGCAATGCCTGATGCGAAAGTAACTCATGGTGTGAGTTGATTTGTGTGAACCCAGCACCACTGGAAAGCTGAACAAACTGCAGGCAGCCTCAGCAACTATTTTTGGACCATTAATGGAATAAAAGAAGCTGATACAAAGACCATCATTTATATGAATTAAGTGCTTCTTGCAGACACTATCCCACTTTGTGTGCTGGAGTGGGAGAAATCACTCTTGGTCAGAAATAACTCTTGTTAAACTCCTGGCTTAAATATAGGCAGCCCTGAAATGCTCCTTTCATATCCCTTTTTCCAGGTTTTTCACTAGCATGGAGCACCTCAATGTTTAAAGAATGTAAATGTTAACAGAAACTCAGACAGTTTCCTACTCAAATAGGGCAAGACATGTTAGAATAAAGGGTCATTAAGTCATTTTCAAAAGAAGTATGTAACTCAGTTATTGCAGCAGGCAAAATTGCTTTTCTGTTTTAATAGAGATAAAAGGTATCTAGTAAAAAAGGAGAATCTCATTCAAAGTATATCCTTTAGGTGTATTTTTTTTTCCAGATGCTTTATTTATATTGGAGGCTAGGATCTGCATTAAAAACAGCATATGCATTTTAGTTATATGAAATAGTGAGAAAAAAATCCAGTAAAAATAAAATGTATTGAATTTCCCATTAAGCTGCTGCCCTATAATCAGGTTATAGAAATTATTCAGTGGGAGAAATGTATTTCGCTTTATTAAACTGCTGCTAAACCCTTTTACAGTACAATTGAGTGTTCTTGGAGTGCCAATCTGATGCAATTAAACTGTCAGAAATATTAATACTGATGCAGATGAGAATCTGGGTTTCTACTGATTTGCACAGCTAGGCAAAGCAGTGCCAACATGAACCCAGCACTATTAGAAAGCTGCTCAACAGCAGCACTCACAACAGCAATTTCTTTTTCCATTAATAGAACAAGAGAAGCTGAAATGACGAGTGTCATTTATGGAACTCGATGTTCCTAGCAGACATTTTACCCTACTTTTACCAGAGTCGATTATTTCTCAAATCCCTTTCTACCAATTAAAATAGTGTTAATAGTCTCCACTTCCTCATTTAATTTCCCTTGGATCCTTATAAAGAAAGAGAACAGTAACAGTCAACAAAATTCACCTTTGAAATTTTTATTGTACACTAAGCAGCAAATGTGTCTGAGTGAACAGCCTTAGCTTTGAGGAGGATACAATGGGGCAATACAAAGTGTTAGCACAGGCTCTCATGCCGTGGTGTGGATTTGCCTTGCAGGTGAGGATGAGCTGCTCAGCCCTCCCCAGGACACAAGCACAGGTTTGGAGGAAGTGATGGAGCAGCTCAACAACTCCTTCCCCAGCTCCAGAGGTGAGCAATGCTGTGGCAGATGAGAGGGAAGAAGATAAAAGTGTTTTCTGTTCCTTGATGTTTTCAGGGGGTTGTGTTTTGGCATCAGGCGTTTTGCTGCTCTTTGTTTTCATTTTAACCATAGCTGTAGAGAAACTTGTCTTGTTTGTGTGGAGCAGCTGTTCCTTCTTACCTTAAGCTAACTCCACATGTAGCCCTTGCTAGATATGTGGATGAAACAATGTCTTTGTGAGACTCTTTCTTCCCCAAGCATTTTCTTTGCTTCCCTTTGGCCATGTTGCTTTTTTCACAGCTTGCCTTCTTTTTGGTTGATCCTCTTGATCATTTATTTTTTTAATACATGTCTTAGCACATTTTCCTTCTGTCCCTATCCTTCTCCAAGGCTGTGGTTTGAAATACTATTAGAGTTCTAAGTCAAAGTTCTCAACCATGTAGCCCTCAGGTTCAGAGGCATGGAGAAAAAACAAGTGGGGTGCTCGTTTGTGCAGCATAGGCTGCACTTGTTCATACAGCCACAGCCTTTCTTTCATTGTTTCCGTTTCTCTCATTCCTGTTGTTGGCTAAAAATAGACATTTGGATTACCAGATTTATTTCTCCAACCTTTTTTTCATTTAAGTTCTTTTGTGAGCCCAGAAGAAAATACTCTGCTACCAAGAAAAGTGGCTGAGATTCCTAGCAGGAGATGGGAAGTTTGGGATATTGGCTGTTGCTGTGAAAAGAGGCTCAGCCATGAACCTCTTGGCAAGAGAAAACCCTGGTATTGCCAGCCTGATAAGTGGATTTCAGGGGGCATAGACTTCCTGGAGGGCCCTTGCAGAAGTTTCACACATCACCCAGGGGTTCTTCATTAGGAGAGAAATGTTCTAACCCTTGGACTAAACTTTCCATGGAGTCAGGTTTTCTCCATCCTTTGCTTTCAAAGCAAGTTCAGCTCTCACCAGAAACCATCTGTGAGCAGCGGGATAAAAGTCAATATAAACTGTATAAAATCTCATGCTATAGATCAAAAGGTGGAATAATTTAGAAAGATACCATTGAATAAAGTCTAATACAATAAATTATCAACTGCACTCAGCTCCACCTCAACATGATGTAAAAAAGTCATATGTCCAGCCCTTGTTTTTAATTGCTATGAGAGACAACAGATGAAAAGTCTCTCTAATATTGCTATGTAGATTAAAATGGACTTATTTTTAAAGTTGCTCTGTACAAGGTTACAACAGACTGTGTTTTCTTATTAGTGACCATCACTAGTGTAAATATGTACATAGATCTTGCATAGTCACGTCTGTCCAGATGTAGGTATCCCATGTGTAAAAATATTCAGCAAATGTGATATCTAATTTGTATTTATAGGTGATGACACTGGCAGTGTTTCTTTTTAAAAACAAGCTTAGTTTTCCATGAAATAGGAGCAATTTGTGAAACAAAACTTAATGAGATATTTGAAATTGAGTGGTTCATTTCCTGTGCAGAATAAATAGGTAGAGGTCAGTCTGTTAGACGTCACCTTCTGCTCACTGAGGATAGAAAATGGTTTTTTCGTCTTATTAGTGAAAAACACAAAGCTTCATGAAACAAACTGAGAGAACATAAAATTTGGTAGGAAAAAAGTGAAATGGATAAGATCAGATAGTATTTTAATTTTGTAAATTAAGCTGTAGCTTCAAATTTTCATTCTCATGATGCAGAATGTGATCATTTAGCTAGAGAGAAAGAATATATTCCCTTATTTTGTCTCTTCATTCAGTAACTGTGTTGAAAACATAGTAGATGAGCACCAGCAGCCACAAAAGGTATTGCAGCTTATGTAGTTCCCTGTCTGACTGGCAGCCATGGAGAACAAAAATACTCCCTAGCTGGATGGAGGGCTGTGAGTGAGGAGGGGGCACAGCCCAGCAGAGCCAAGCCTGCCATGGGACTTTGCTCTCAGGTCTTGGCAAAGGCACTGCCAGGCTGAGCCAGAATCTGCCTCTTCCCCTCTCTTGGGCTACACAGGAGGATTAGTTCAGCTGGGAGAGAAACTTGTTCAGTTTTTCGGGAATTGTACCAGGTTTTGGCTAAAGAGATTAGGACTTCAATTATGTTTCTCTGTTCTGCATATATCTTTTGATGTGTTTGCATGAATGCCAGGTTAGTGTAATTCCTTTTGGCTGAGGTGTGGGAATGGTCAGGCTCTCTGTAAGAAATAGTTTGTCCTACAGCCAGTGCAAATGGATTTCCATTCATTGGTTGATAGAGGCTGCTGAGAGCTCATGTAAACTTCTGTTACTGAAGTTTTCTTTTACTCTCAATTTAATAATTCAGTTATATTCAACTGATACCTGCATACACAGAGTTTCCATCCAACATCTGATGTGCTGCAGCCCCATGTAGACTTTCAGTGTGACATGCAAGATGCTGTGGCCAGTCAGATTCCACAGGCATCAGGGATTTCTGATTTCAAATTTTCAAGACTGCAGGAAGAAGAAAAGGAAGCAGAGTTGATTGGTCTCCACAAACTACTGAATCAGGAGCCTTTTTGCTGCTGAGAGGTGTCATCTGTATCTCAGATTTCTAATTTTTAACAGAAGATCAAAGTGCAGTTGCAGAAGAGTGAAAGCAGTTTGGCAAAGCAGCCTGAGAAAAGGGCATAATGTTAAAGACTCAGGCATGGTGAAAGGGAAATTTTGGTTTTTCCAGTTCAAGTTGGATTGAATCTCAGGTTATTGGTGTGAACACCTACCTCGAGTAGGTCAGGAAACAAAAGAATAAACCCAAACAAGCAATAGCACGTATCTATAAACAATAGTGTTTTGTTATATTGATTCTTATTAAGTAGAACTAAAAAATTGTCAGATACCAGAAATGCAGTCGTCCCAGTCTGCCATTCAGAAATAGATTGTGATACAGGAGCTGATGGAGCTGGGTTTGTTTACCCTGGAGAACAGGAGGCTCAGGGGAGACCTTATCACTCTACAAGTACCTGAAAGGAGGTTGAAGCAAAGTGAGGATTGGTCTGTTCTCCCAAGTGTCAAGCAGTAGAACAAGGTGAAATGGCATTAAGTTGTGCCAGGAGAGGTTTAAATTAGATATTAGGGAAAATTTCTTCAGGAAAAGGGTTGTTTAGCATTGGAACAGGCTGCCCAGGGACAAGTTGAATCAACAACCATAGATGGATTTAAAAGACATGTAGATGTAGTACCTGGGGACTTGGTTTGGGGAGGGGGCTTGGCAGTGCTGGGTTAACAGGTCGACTGAATGGTCTTATAAGTCCTTTCCAACCTTAATGATTTTATGAAATAATGTTTTCTTTCTGGCCTGTAAAAATAAGCATGTTAAATTTCAAGCTAAATATCAGCATGTCACAGCATAGGGAGTGGCAAGCCTTCTGAATCAGGGACATAATTCTGGGTGTACTATTGCCATTAGAATAACAGCTTGGAGGAGTTCAGAACAGTATGGCAAAAGCAAATTGGATTATGAAGGCTTTGGTTGTGAGAAAAGTTCAGAGCTGAACAAGCTGTGAAGAGAGAGGACAATTTCTGTGCTTGGGTGCACAGATGTGTAGTTGAGCATCACAGACACATTTAGCCCAAATATTGTCAAAAGGACTTGAAGAGTAAGACTTGCTCAGATTGGGAAATAGTTTACTAAAGCGAGTAACTGGCTCTTACTTTGGAGTCCTGAAACAAAGAAATAAAAAGCAAAGGTAATTGTCACTCACATGGAGATAGATTCCTTAAGATTATATTTTTCAAGCTTTTGCTGCACAAAGTTGTTTTTAAAAAGGCACGAAGACTTCATAGCATCATTTTGAATGTATTTTAGGGAAGCAAGTGCAAAACAGATTGTATCATAGACCTGTACAAGCAGACCTCAGATGCAACAACTTATGTACCTTATACCTTTTATAGGGCTTTTCATTTGTTTGTTTCTTCAGTTAACCTTTTGGCAGTTCTTGGCATTTCCTAAGGAGAACAGGACTCTCCTGCTCTTTGCACAGCTGGCTGTTGGTGCCAAAAGCTGTTTCATTTCTGGAGAGAGAAATTCTGCTGAATACCTGATGATTGCTGTCCTTAAGGAATTTTTCTTTCCTTTTAATCTAAAAGGTTTCCCATCCACTCCTCTTTTACTTTGCTGCTCCCAGCAAATTCACAACTGCTGCAGCTGCTTCAAACAGCTGCTGTGCTAACTCAAAACAGATGTCAAAGCCAGAGGTCTGACATTTAGTGGAAATCTCCCATTAAATGCCACCTCAGTGGTTTATTTGACCCTGCTCAATAATGGGCCACAGAGGAAAACATTTTCACGCCGTATTTGTGCCCAAACTACTAAATCTACAGGGAATTGGTTCACAGTTAGAAAGTAAGATTGGCAGGCCAGTATTTTCAAAGCCAAATTCATCTCTCCTGCAGCACTGAGGACGAACAAGTTGCACCACTTCAGGTGGCTCTCCTGGTGGACCAGGCTGAGTTTTGCACTTATGGGTTCATAGCACATGCTTTCTGTGAATGAAGCTCAGAGAGGCATTTAGGGACAGAAGTTCTTGAACTAACTGAAGCTGGTGAGAGAGCTTTACAGATTTGAAATGCTGGGCCCCTGCTGGGGGATAATGAAGAAGTGGGAGCCAAAACTGGTTAGAAATGAGACCATGATGGCTTAAAAGAGCTCAGAGGCCATGACATGATGAGACTGGTCCTCACAATTTTGCATGGTATTGTTTAACAGTTGTGGTGTGGTGCAGTGAAATTACAAGACCCCACAGCAATGAATGAATGGCAGTAAGAATAGCACCCTATTTTAGGAGTTTTATTTTTATCTGAGTCACATTAAAACACACCAGTCACATTTTCTCCTCTCACTTGTGCATCAGCCAGGCTCTGTCATGAATGGGACTCTAAGGGGAACTAGCAACTTCTGACCCTGCAAATAATGGAGTTTCTCTTATTCTGACCGCAAAATGTCTCATGGTGCAGACTTTTCTTTTCACATTTTACTGAGTCAGTGAAAGAGTACCCTGGAGTTACTGTTCTGTGGAGTATTCTGGAAATAGTCTTCCCTTTGAGATAGCCTGGCCTGTACTGGATTGTGTCACCCTCTCTGTGCTGTGGTGCTGCATCCCACCACAGTGAGCCCAGGGTGGACTAGGTCTTCTGTGTTTTATTAAAGCCCAGTTCTGATGTAAACTGAGAATATAGTAATAAATTCTATAAAAAATTAACAGATTTTTTTCTGTTGTTTTGAGGAAAAAGGCTCTTTGCAGCCCCAGACATCCCTTTTGTGCAGCCTGTCCCTTTCCTGAGCTCAGTGAGAGGGGCAGTGCAGTGGTTGCTTTGTGCTCTCTGGTTTGACCTGGATCTGCAGAGACTCCTGCATGAAATTTTTGGTGGTACCTCTGCTTTCAGCTTCGATGTGCTCACTTGTTGTGTACCTTTGCTTGTGATGCAATGCCATGTAGCTTTCCAAAAAAAAAAAAAAGGAAAACTCTTGTATTTTGTAAGGACAGGAAATGTTGATTTGAGCAGAAATACTAGATAATTAGGCACCCATGGATTGCGTATCAGTATTTTGATGTCTTACAGAACACAAATTTTCAGAACTGCAGCAGTATAGACAATCTTCTTCCTCTGCAATTTATGCCAAACCATACTCCTTGCCTTAAAACTTAGAAACAGGCATTCATTCATATGCAAAGAAGAAAATAACGTAAAATCCATTAAACCCTTTTTAATCTTCTTCCAGAAGAAATTAGCTGTTGCTGTAGTAGCGTGGATCTTCGCTGCATTTAACAAATTCTAGGGCTGATTACTCACCACAGACTGTCCTCACCAGCTGTTTTGTGTGGTGCTGAGCCATCCCAGTTACCTTTAAATGCATTCATTTTCAAGCAGAACCCAGTCTGTCTCATGTAGATTTAATTTAAACACTGTGTAGCTGCAGTAGTAGGTGTTTGTGCAGACAGGAAAGCGTTTCTTAAGACCTCCAGTGTTTTGCTTGTAGGCAGTTCCTTTTCTCTGCTTCACCCAAGCTAAACTGTGGACCCAAGCTAATCTCCTGCTGGGTCCCATTCTTGCCCAAGGACTCTTTCAAACCAAGCTGCAGTTTCTGGGATCCTTAAGCTGACCTAAACCCTGAGGCTCTTCCTCAGAAAATGACCAAAGTATGCAATAGGTTTTGTATCTCCCTTTGCAAGGATTTTCTGTTACGTGATTGATATTGGTGAGATGTTCTCATCTCCCCTTTTGGAAAGCATTTTTTATGGAATTCGTGACTCCTGATAAAGGTGCCAGGGGAGGTCTCAGGCTGTGTAGACACACATGTAAGAGCTGGAAGGTTAGGCAGGCCTGTGAGGTGGAGTCCTTAGAAGTGAAGTGACACCTCTCCTGGCCATCAGGCCCTGGTACCTCTGTGCTGCACCAGCACATGTGGTACACACATCACTGGAGTAAAGGTTTCATTTAGGAGCAGAGTAAAAAGCCATATGCAGAGAATGTTGTTACTGAACCTATTGCTGTCATTTTTAATAGGAAGTGTGTAGCTGGGGAGAGGGAGAGGGGCAGGAAAGAACTAAAATTTTCTCTTTTCATTAAATGGTAACCTCTGTTGTCCAGGCCTTTCCATTGCCTGGAATTTGTGGGAGCTATGGCTCAGACCTGTGCTGGTCAGTGATGCCATTCCTTCCTCTGCCCTATCCTCCTCTCCTGTACTGCCTCTGCTCAGCCTTGCTGTGCTGTTGGTCCTTGTTCTGCAACTTGTAAAATACCTATAAAGTTGTTTACTGCCTCTGTTCCCTTCTCCTGCAGGCTGCTGTAGAGCAAAACTCGCCAGCAATTAGGTTACTGTTATGCTGACTGGTGTGTTCTCCCAAATGTGTCTGTCTCTCTCCCCAGTGCCCCACACATCATTTCAAATTGCATCATTTACAGCAGCTCTGGGGCAAAGATCATCCTACAGCATCTGCTGCAGTGACTTTTTCACTAGGACTGCAAGCCTGACCATGGCAGAGCTGCCAGTAGTGTGACAGTGGGACACTGCTTCTGGAGACAGAGAGACTGTTGTGGCTGTGTTGTGGAAAGGTGGACAAAGGAGTGTTTCTGCTGTTGATTAACACCTGGCTTTCCTTTTCTAAAAACAAATAGGCTATGAGAAGTGTTGGAGAAGAATCAGCATGATCAAAGTATGGCTTCTGTGAAGGCTTGTTAGGAACATCTTTGCAGCTAAACCCATTATTGACTCCATTTTGGCAGTACTTGAACATTATGAGATACTTTCTCTTTTCTCCCTTTTTTACTTGAACTTTTTTTGTCTGTTTCTCCCTCCACCCCCTGAGTTTTACCATGCTTGCAGGTCGGCATGTTGCAAACATATTTTGCAATATATTTATCCTGAATGTGAGCATGTTGTATTCCAGTGTACTTCTGTAGGTGTGAAATATGTGTGTACACACAGGTATGTGTATCAATGCATAACTCAGAGTATGTAGGCCACAATACAATGTAAAGTGTCTGGGTAAATTAATTTGATGTTGGGGGAAGGTGTTTTTACCACTTACACTGATTGGCAGAAATACTCAAATCTACTAATTAGGGTGCTCAGAACGTGAGTTCAGATCATGTCTGCAGTCCTTATACTCCACTGACAGGTGTGTAAGTTGCTGTTAGTAGTTTTCTCAACTGTTTTTGAGAGGTTAAACCAAGCCACAAGTTACAGAAATGTTGTTGACTAAATCAGCTCAGAATCATCAGTGGATTTCAATGCACTTCGGGTCTTTGTTTAAGCAGAAATGCATTCTTTTAATGTTAAATTTCTAAATGGAAAGTGTCTTTTATAGTATAAATGATATATGTTCATATGTGGTTTTGTTTTCCTTTCTTTCTGATATTTATTCCACTTCCTCCCTCTGTTCCTAAAGGAAGAAATGCCCCTGGAAAGCCAGTGAGAGAGGTTAGTGAGACGCAGGCTCACTGCCATGGCTTCTGTTTGTCACAGCTTGCTTTCTGTGCCCAGCATGTGTGTGACACAGCACGGGGCTGCTTGGGTTTGGTGAAGGGTGGGGGTGGTTTTATTTTGCTTTGGGTTTTGTTTGGTTTTGCTGAGTGCATTCCCCACGTGTGCTGTGACAGTGGTGTACCTCTCAACTTTCTGCTCAGGGATCTGCATTTTCTTACGCACTCCCACAGGTGGAAAATCAGGAATGGGGAGGAGAAAATAATACATTGAAATTAAGCCTCTTAATGATAAATGTTGTCAGTAAATATGCTGCAGTCACTGACTTATATTCTCTTGCTCTTGTGTGTAAGCACAACAGGGAGACTGGGGTCTCTTGCTGTTCTGCTTACAAACTCACAGCTGTATTTACGTATATGTGCCATTATATATACCATATATACCAACCATCATCTCCAGTGATTAAATAGTTTTTTTTAATATTTCTTTAGAAATATGAGAGTTGAGAGGTATAAGAGATTCAGGGTGTTTTAATTTCCTGATGTACAGTTGCAGAATGAAGAATGCTACTAACATTCACCAGCTCCACAGTGTTGTGTTCAGCGATGCAAATGGGCCGTGGTTTTCACTGTGCACCTCGGACATGGTTGGTTTGATGCAAAATAGGTTTTGGAATTTGTGTGTCGCTGTTCATTAATGGAGGGAAGAGTTTTGCTCTGTGTTGTCACAGCTCCTTTGAAAGCATTTCCAGAGAGCCTTGATTTTTCCTCTGTGAAGCTGCTCTTCACTCGCCAGCCAGATGCAGCGTTTGAAAGATGAATTTCTAGTGAAAATTATTATTAAAGATAAAATATTCAGAGACTGCCTGAGTGCAGTGGCAGTAGCTGTGAAATGACCTTTTCTGCACAGAAGACGTTTGGTGTGGATGAGGCAGGAATTGAAGGGTAACCTGCTTTGCAAATTGAAGGGTAAACTGGTTTGCTGGTACTCAGGGAGGGGCTCATGGAAACATAAGGCACTGGGGTTCTTGGCAGAGTTGCTGTGAGCCCCCAGTCACTGACAGAGTACCCTGGAAAACCAGGATTTGTCCTGGTGTGGTGCCTTGAAACACAGAGGTTCTCTGCTTTGGCCAGGGCAGCTTCAGCTCCTTCAAGGTATGAGATCTTTGGTGCAGATAAAATCTGTCCTTGAATGGCAGGTCCTCTTACAGGGAGCAAAAAGGGTGCTTGAGATGGCATCAGCAAACTGTACCAATCCAGAAATTTTATAGAAAATGCTTCACATTCAGCCCTGTTTGTTCTCGCCTCATATACTCTGAGAACTGTTCTCCCATTCAAAAGAACAGGTCATTGATTTCCACTATCCTCATTCATATTTATGCATATTACTCAAAAAAAAAGCTTCTTCTGCAGAGGACATACTCGATACAAATAATTAACAAAAAAAAAATTAAAATTGGCATATTCTACCTGATCTGATTCCACCAGTTTAACCCTAAAAAATTGACTTCAGTGAAGTACTCTCCTCTCTCTGGCTGAGTTTGTGCTCTCTAGTGGTTCCAGGGGGACCTTGGTAACTTGGAGAGCTGAATAGAAAATGCAATTGTCCACCTGCTTATGAAGGATATGAGCTATGGTAAAGAAGAGCTTCTGCCTTAGGTGTGAGTCTTTATGTGCAAAGACAGATCCTGTGTTTTAAAACCCACCTGGCCAGGTTTTGATTCCATTACTCACATTTGTTATTGTCTTTGTGTGTAATCCCATGGATTTTGTGGCATTACTCAATATGAATAAGGGTATCAAAACCCAAGTCGCCAACAGGAAGGATTTTTCTTTTGTCAGGAAAGAGTTAGCAATCCCTTCTGCTAGGAAAGGCCCTGCATTGTGTTGGGATTTCTCAATTTACTTTCCATCCACTCTGTCAAGTCTGAATGTTCCACATTTATTTCTCTGACAAGCTGTAGTATAAGATTGGTATTCTGTTACTGTGCCCACACCCATGGGCCTTGATTCCATTAGAGTCTCTAAAGCAAATTCAGCAGATGTGAAACATCGTTCTCTGTGTGACCAGAAGTGAGGTAGTCAGTGTCTGCAGAAATAAGTGTCTTCTGCTTTCCAAGCAAATGGCAGCAGTGGATTTTATAAGTTGAAGTTAATACTGTCCATGTCCATTTTGAGCTTTATTGCTGCATTTCAAAGTGTCTACTAGGTTTTTTTCTTACACAACAGCGTTTTTCAACCTTTCAGTGCCTCAAGCATGGATAAGACTTTCTCAGCTTTAAAGTTAAAAAAAAAGAAGAATGGAATTAATGCCTTCTTTGATAGCATTACTTTAGACATATGAATAATAATGGAAAGTTCTGATTTTTATTTTTCTAAGTGCTTCTAGGACACTACTTCTCTCATTTGCTTCTTAATTAAAAATGTCAATGTCCTACATTTCAGTACTAGAGAGGGCAAGTGAGCAGCATTCCATGGCAGCAGCAGAGCCCTGTGGAAGCAGTGAACTTGAGCACTAATTTAGGTTCAGACATGACAGAAGGGGGTGCACTCATTGCACATGCAGTACCAGGAAATCATCCTGTCTCTTGTTCTCAGCTCTTTGCAGTCTCAGTTGACCTGGCTGTTACTCCCATGTCCAAAAGAGGCAAAAATCCTGCTTGGCAGTGCAGTGACACCCAGCTGAGGGTGTGCCAGCTGTGTGGCTGGAGCACAGCCACCACCTGCTCCTCTGGGCCGTCCTGCCATCCCAGGGCTGTCCCAGAGCCCTGGTCCCCCTCCTGCTGCATTCACAGCCCAGCTGTCAGCACAAACTGCAGTCAGCAGGGCTTTGTGGTCATGCCCTGAGCTCTAACCTCAGATGGCTCCAGAGAAGACACGAGTGTTCAGTCTTTATGCAGAGGAAATTAAGACCTGTGCTGGAGGGGGAGTGTGGATGTTGTGGGGGAGAGGGAGCTGTATCTCCTTAATCACTGCAGCACTCATCTGTGCAGCTCTTGAGGAGGAAGATCGGATTCGAAGCATGGTTATTTCAAAAATACTGTATCAATTAACGGAGAAAGAAAAAAAAAAGTACTATTGGACATTTCTGTAATTTTTAGGTATCAAAAAGTGCCTATGGATTTGTGGATCCATAAGGACTTCTAATTGCCTGGACAGCGTAACAGTTTATACCTACTGTGGCACACGTCTGAAAGGGGTTTTGTGTGTTTTGAAGTTATTCTTTCTAGACCTAGCCCTTTTTTGACAGAACAAAATAGTATTTATTTCTGAGGATGCAGTTGAGCAGTCTGGGTTGCTCTAAGCCTACGGAAGGGTGGTCAGTCTTCCTGGGAATGAGCGGTGTTGAAATCCTGAAGAGCCCTGGAGTTTTCTAGGAACGGCAGATCACAACAAATCTGAATATGAGCCCAGAGGCAGCCTCTCACAGCTGGCTACCCAGTCACAGGTCTGGTTGTACCATAGGGGTGTATTCCCATGAAGTCATGGAGTTTCAGTCAGTTTCAGGTGAGTAGAGCAGCTCAGTGCTTCCCTTTGCACAAGCATCTCCCGTATGTCCTTGATTTCACATGGCTTCATCAGATTTTCACTCGTGATGGTGTAAGTTGCTGGATTGATCTCACTCTGCATGATACCAGTGACAGAGATTATCCCTTACAGCTAAAATAAATGTGGTAGGATGGATTTACTTTAAAATAAACTATGTTTTGACCAGAACTTGGCAGGAATCTTTCATACGCAGTTACTTGTCATGCTGATGAGGAAATTACAAGGTTTCACTTCAGATGAATAGGATGGCTATGCATTTATGATGTATGGATGAAATTGCTGATTGATGCATCTGTTTCTTTGCACATTAGTGCAGTTAGCAAACTGTCACCAGATACCAGAACCAAGTATTTTTTTGTATTTCTAACTGGCAAGCTGTGCCATAGCACAGCTCGCTGTCCAATGAGCAGCTTCTCATTCTTGTTTAAGTTCAGCCTAGTTTTGTATCATCAATGCTAATTAAAAAAACCGAACTCTAACAACTTCAAAAAACTGAGTATTTGAATGCAGAGGGTGGTAGTAGTTCCCCAGAAGAAAAAGGCTCCTGAGGTTGTTCAGCCTGGAGAAGAGGAGGCTTCAGGGGGGCCTTCCAGTACCTTAAGGGGGCTTATAAATGGGAGGGAGAGGGACTTTTATGTGGGCAGACAGTGACAGGACAAGGGACAGTGGTTTTAAACTGAAAAGGAGCAAGTTTAGACCAGATGCTTGAAAGCAATTCTTAACTGAGGGTGGTGAGACAGTGTCACAGGTTGCCCAGAGTTGTGGATGCCCCAGCCCTGGAAGTGTTTGAGGCTAGGTTGGATGGGGTCCTGAGCAGTCAGGTCGAGTGAGTGGCATCCCTGCCCATGGCAGGGAGTTAGAACTAGATGGTTCCTAAGATCCCTTCCAACCCAAACCATTCTATGCTTCTCTGAATAGTTCTAAGGTGATTTTTTTTTTCTATTCCATAAAAGCTGCTGACCCAAGATCACTGCAGGCTCTTATTTGCTGTGGAAATGTCAGCAGTCCATGACTGCCACAATACACGAGCACTGGGAAGAGGATGATGAGTCTGATTTTCCCCGAGGGAAGGTTCATTGCTGTTGCAGTTGTGTCAGGAGGGGAAGGCACCGTGTAGGTGTGCAATGGTCAGTCAGGCTCCAGCACGTTACAGGTAGGGACTGCATGAAAGGTGCATCCTGGATGCCCTGCTCCTGTCCTTCCCTCATTTGGGTGCTCCTTCCTCAAGGACCATGCTGAGGACTCTGCATCCCGACTACTGCAAAGCATTTCTGAGAACCAGAGTTGTGGGCAGATGGCATTGCACTTCCCGTGTTTTTCCAGAAAAAATATTCTGTCACAAGTGCTCCCAGAGAGTAAATCAAAGCCCCTCAGGCCAGGGTGACATATAATTTTATTGAGTAATCCTTCACTTCTTATAAATGTTCAGTTGGCACTCTGCACTGTGGAGACTTCTTGAGTTGGAGGTCGTGTACACTTCTTTGCATCTAAATAAATCTTTCTTCAGCGATTATTTTCTAACTCCTCTTTTAACTCATTTATGTGTTTGGCCTCAACATCAGCCTGTGGCGATGAGTTCAGTAATACAATTATGTGCTGTGTGGAGTATAATTTCCTTCTGCTTGCTTTAAGACCTTCTGTCTGCTCATTCCTCCTTGCCCTTGCAAGAAATCTTGAACACTCAGTCCTTGGTTTGGATGTTCATCTTGTAGGGTGCCTAGATCTTGGTCATGCTCCCTCTTCAGTGATATTTTTTCAGGAGGGAGACTCCAGATAAGATTCAGCTGTTTAAACCATGATGTCTCTGTCATTTGAGGTGCCAGAGGGTATCTGAGACAGTCCTAGAGGTCTGAAAATCTCACACAGGACTTGCAAGAGAGAGAAACTTTCCTAAACAGCAGTGGGAGACCAGACAAGGCATGCCAGGGGCAAAAATGGCAATTTTTGGCAATTTGGTCTCCCCATCTTTGAGTTTATTTGGTCTCTAATTGTGATGAAGCCATTTCTTACCACCCATCACCATTTGCTGCACTGGTGCCATGAGTGTGGGAAGTTCCATGTTTCATCTCCAGAAGTGTACTGTGTATTTATTCATCATATCTGTTAAACAGTTTGTGGTTATACCATCTTAGGACTTCAGAGTGGTTATGAGGGAGAGGAAATGCACAAGTGAACCCCTGCATAGTAGTTAGGTGATAATTGTGGCATCTTTGTGCTGGACTGCTGTCCAAAAAGAAAAGAACATTTTAAAAATGATTGAATGAATTGAGCTGCTTAGTTTGGTCATCGTTCTATCTGTCTTTGCAGGTGTCCTGCTGAGACATCTTGGCTTTAATGATTTAGTTAATTACTGGTGATCTGTTTGTTTCTCTTTTTCTCCTTGGTAAAACACTGGCTATTCAAACACTTGAAGCATCAGTCAGAAACTCTTCTGTGATGTCAGTGGACTTAATTGTTGCTTTTGGTGAACATTGTTAATGATGGAGCTTCATCACCATGGGGGGTGATGGCTTATTTGCAGGGTGGTTTGCCATAGCCATTGAAGCCAGTATTGCTGTTAAAGTGTTGCACAAACCTGGCAGCTTTTGCAGATGACAACCTGTTGGACTCATCCAGGAGACCTTTGGAAGTCTCCTCTGGGGATGGCGGCGAGCGGCACACGGAGAATGACGGATCTGTGAAGTTTCCCTATGCACAGGCTGCCACATCCTCCTCGTTAATTTCCTCTTTGACTTTTCTTTTTCAGGCCACAATGTAGGGAGCCTTTTCCACATGGCAGACGACTTGGGAAGAGCGATGGAAACCTTAGTGACCGTGATGACCGATGACAAGGTGTTAGAATAGCAAGATGTGTTTTACAACTTCAGGCGTTCCGCATGGTTTTTATAATATTCATACTACAAAGAGGATTAGACTGTAAGAGTTTACAAGAAAACAAATCTATATTTTTGTGAAGGGTAGTGGTACTATACTGTAGATTTCAGTAGTTTCCTAAGTCTGTTACTGTTTTGTTAACAATGGCAGGTTTTACACGTCTATGCAATTGTACAAAAATTATAAGAGAACTACATGTAAAATCTTGATAGCTAAATAACTTGCCATTTCTTTATATGGAACGCATTTCGGGTTGTTTAAAAAAAATTTATAACAGTTATAATGAAAGATTGTAAACTAAAGTGTGCTTTATAAAAATAATTGTTTATAGAAACCCCCTTTAAAAAAACCACAAAAAAATATACTGAGGCAGTGCATTTGTTTAGTTTCATTTCAGCTCTGTAACAGCATCAAAGAGATTCATGTCCTGTGTTCTTTTACTTGCCTATCAAAAAAAGAAAAAAAAAAAAAGAATTCCTGCAGTGACACCAGAATGGCCACCTTACATATCTCATTGGTTTTGTCTGACTAGGGCTGGCTTAGAAAAAATAACCAAAAAAACCTGAACTTCCAATGAAGGTAGTTACATTTTATCTTTCCAATAAAATTAAGAATTACATGACTTACTGTCCTGGTTTCGGACAGCAACTAGCAATTACACAGCTAGTTTGCAATAATTAAATGAAAGAGCACATTACATGACAGAGCCTGCAAAGAAAAAGAAATCAATTAAAAAAGAAAAAACTCAGAAGAAAGAATGAAAGGAAAGAAGTTAACAACCATCCTGTGTGCCAGTGTTTCCTCTGCTGACTAAATTCCTGGATACTTTTGGTAAAGGAACATAGACTTTGCCTTACTGGTTGAACCCTGGGGCTCGATGGCTCAGCAGCGCTGGGGACAGCTCTCCCCCATTGTCACCTTTGCTGCAGAGGAGAGGAGAGAAGGGAGACACTGCCCCCAGCCCTGTGGGGTGGGCTCCTGACCCCAAGCACAAGTAGGGTGCCCACAGAGCTCTGTCCAGCTCCCAGAGCTGAGAATGAGCACGGAGCTCCTCGAGCTTTCCACTGTCGGTGTCTCATCCTGCTGCAGCAGCCGGTCCCAAGGAGCTGAGGTGCTGCAAAGCCACCTTTGGGAAAGGCTGTGGAAGAGTTACTGCTGTTCTAGCCTGGAATGGTGATCAGGTGAAGGTAGTCACACTGCTCCATGAATATTTATCACCAAAACAAAGGCCCTGGTCCTTTCTCCTTCCCCTTTTCTCTGTACAAGTAACCCCTGCACAATTAACAATAACGTGAGAAAGAGAGGAGCTGATACAGAAACAGATTAGCCAGCTTGACTGCAGCTCTGTGAGACAGAGGTTTGGGTATGAGGTGCTGTCAGCAAAAGCTTTACCACTTCATTTTCTTAACCAGCTTTTAATTTTACCATAAAATACATAGAAACACAACCATCTGACTTTATATTGCAAGAGTAAAAAAAATCTGTTACCTCTTCTTGTATGAAGTGTAATTAAACTTGGGAAAGATTTTATTTTGAATGCTAGTTAACATTGAACATGGCTAGTCATGCTATTTCTACCTCACTTTGGTTTTGTGGTGTTCCTGACAATTACGTATGACAATGTTACATCATCACCACGTGTCCATTGTGTGACCAGGTCTCATTGTTTAAGTAATAACAACGTTAATCATTTACTAAAAAAAAGTACAATCCCCCCCAAACCTCTGCTTTCCTAATAAAGAGCTTTCTAACACTTGAGTACAGTAGGAACCCTCACTGTTTCTCATGGCCTTTTTTATCAGAGGGTTTAAAATGAGATTTGAGAAAGAGATGGGTTTCTTCTTTTCCCCCTCCCTTATACATTAGACCTTCTCTTCAGAAAAAATTATGGAGGAAAAACAGATTGCACGATTGTTTTTATCAGGGTTTTGTTTTGTTTGTTTTACTTTCTAGATCTTAGTTTTGGAGTGAGTCTGTCAAAAAGTATTTAAAAAGTTGAAAGCTTTATTGCTGCTTTTTTAAGCATAATTTGGGAATTATTTCATATTCGTTATAATGACAAAGTATTAAACTGTAAAACATAATCAGTGTAGTTGAATACATAAATACCATATGGCATGTTATTTCATCGTTACTCAGTACTGGTTTATTACTTGGATATCATAATATATTGTGTTTTAACACCAACACTGTAACATTTACTAATTATTTTTATAAACTTCTGTTTTACTGCATTTTTTCACAACATACCAAATTTCACCAAATATATGCCTTACTATTGTATTATATACTGCTTTACTGTGTATATCAATAAAGCACGCAATTATGTTATATAAAAGGTGCAGGAGTTTTTTGTGGAGGTCCAGCACTCACCCAGCACATCTCCCCAGCAGCCCTGGCCATACTGCACTGCCCAGACCCCCTGCTGGCATCACCTCAGTGCTCAGCTCTCCCTGCTTTGGGGGTTTCTCCCCTGCTGAAGTGTGAACATCCTGTACTCCCCAAGCTTTTGGGGGTTTGCCAGCCCCACACTTCCTGCCTCATCCCTGACAGGACATTCAGGCCAGATTGATTCGGTCCAACACTTGATAGTCTCTTTGCCACCAGGAATAATGGTAGGAAAACCTTCTCTGGGACTTTGGGAAGTGTGTGTTCCCATCAGAGAGGCTGATCACACATCTCCCTGATCTAGGAAATGTGTAGGCTTTGATACCCAGACTCCACTCAGCTGTATCACGATGCTGCCTTTGAGCTACCTTTTGGTGGTAGAAATAATGTGGTGGAAAATAATGAAATTCAAAGGCAAAAACATCATATGTTTGCCATGATTTCAATGGTACAGTGAAGGAGAAGGTGGGAATTTTTTCATTTCATTCACTTGAGGAAATAAATATACATCCCACATCTACTCTCCCAGACTGGAGTTACTCTGGATTCACTCCTACATAAGTCAATCAGCGTATGTCTTGCTGTGCTGAAGTCTTCCCTGAAAACTCCACAATCCACAAAGCAGAGCAGCCCCCTGTGATGACTCTGTTGAATTCAATTAAGCAAGAGGGAGGATATCTCCACTCCTTTCCCCCACACCTGTGACCCCATGATTTACAACTCCTAACATCCCATCAATAAAACCTGGTGTTCCTGAGTCACTCTTAGGAATGTTTTCCTTACGTATGTAAGCAAAATATCCTTATTTTAAGGACTGGTCAGTGTGTTTCCTTTGCCCTCTGGGCAGAGGGGAAAATTAGTAATGTTTGATTTTGTCTGCCTTGATGACGTGCNAGTTGGAGGTTCCCTTCTCAACAAGGCCACATATCTCCCCTTCTCCCCACGTATCGGACACAGCTCAGGGCAGTACCTGCTGGTCACCTGCTGCACAGCCCCTGATGGCCCCTGCTCAGCCAGGGAGTGCTGCCCAGCGCAGCCCTGGGCTTGCTGCTGCCCTTTGGGAGCCCAGCACACCCTGCCAGGCCCACGGGGCTGTGTGGGCAGCTCTGCTCTGCTGCACTGACGGGGCAGGAGAAACCAGGGAGGGGGGCAGCTAAGCCGAGTGGGAAAAACACCCGTGTCTTTTCAGCTAGGGTGGGGAAAAAGAGGGAAAGCAACGGTGTGCAGGATGCATGACAGGTCTGCAGCTGCCAGTGTGTGTGGTTCACTCTGTGGTGGTGCCTGCAGCAGAGCATCCCCGGCCTTGCTGGGCTGGGTACACATAGCAGGTGCAGTGCCTGCAGTGCTGCACGAAGCACAAATGCTTCCAAACCCACCCACATACAACCAGCAATAGCTGCCTGCACTCCTTGCCCAGAGGCAGCTTCCGAGCTCCTGTGATGCTCCATACAGTCACTTCTGTCCCTGGGTGCCCTGCAGTAAAGGACAGCTACCAGCTTTGTGCAGGGTGGGGCTGAAGTTCTGACACCCTGCATGGATGGGATCCCTCCCCTGCAAAGGTGAGGAGCAGCAGGACCCACCCAGGGCCCAGCCCCAGCCCAGTGGGCACTTCCCTGGCTGTGACCCATTTTGGCTGCCTCTGGGCACATGTGTGCAGTCAGGCTGAAAACCAATAAATCTTCCTCTTCTTGACTCAGGCTCACCAGGAATTTGTTTCGGCTCTGAGCAAGCATATCAACTTGCTAAAAAGTGCCATAAATCTGTGCAAGAAAAATGGGCCTGCTGAGACCAACCAAGGTGCAACATTTCCATACATGAACCCCATAAGCTGATAATGCTGCTCACCAGCTGAGGAATATGACTGCAGCAAATAAGTAGTAGCTCATATTGCCAAAAACTTGGTATAAAATCACCTGTGGTTAAAGGAGGGATGAGAGTTAAGGAAATATTGGAGCTATAGAAGTGAACTGTGGGACTCCACAAATACAAGGTGCTCTTTCATCCTATTGCCTAAACCCCCTACTGCTTGCCAACCCAAGGCTCATGTTAGTCAGCTTGGCAATTGTTTGCCCAATGCAAAGACTTTGTTTTGTTGTTATTATCTGAGCTTTACAATGGATATGCCATTTATTTAATAGCTGGAACATGCTTGTAAAAAGCTGAGTCCAAGCAAGTTGTCCCTATTTGCTGACAAAAGCAACCCACTGCTTGTAAGGATTTCCTCTTTCTCACTCTCACGCTGCTCTATGCACACGTGCACAAGTACAGGGAGAGAAAAAACAACAGTACAGTATTTTATTGTCTTCCTTGCTGAATGGAAGAGGCTTTTTCTCAAAAAAATCATCTCCAGGAATAACAGCATGCTCACACCAACCTATTGTTATGTCTAAATTTACAGCAAGTATTAGGGAAAAAAGTGATAATTATATATATATATTTCTAATACAGTAAACCAAGAAATTCTGTTAATTCACTCAGCATTCCTTTATTTATTTCCTTCACACATGCTCTACTTGATGACCCAAGCCAACAACATGCAGTGCCATTTTGGAGCTATAATCTCTTTCAGACTATCAACAACAATGCTGAATAAGATGAGAGTCTTTAAGAACATATAATTATATGTATAAATATATAATATTATATATAATTATATAATTATATAAGGTCAAGGGTAAGTTTAGTAGATCCATCAGTTAGACCTCCATGAGGCTGTAGAAGATTCCTTGGTCCCTGGCACACGTGATCTTCTCACTTCTTCCTGCCTGTGATCCCTGAAACTCCTGCCAGCATCTCTCATCTCCCAGCTACTGCAGCCACTGCCACCACTCTGCTGCGTGTAAGGAAGAGAGCCATGTCCCTGCTCCCCCCCAGAGCCCTGCTCTCACCTCAGCAAGGCAAAAGCTCCTTCTCTTCACACCTGGAGGCAGCCAGCAAACAGCTGAGAGGCTGACCTGTGAGGCAGCGAGGTCCAGCTGGGACCACAACAGTCAAGGACCACACCTGGGCGACACCAGATCAGGCCTCGCATGGTCATTCAGGGGACAAAAGAGGCAGAGTGGAACCCCAGAGTGTTTGGAGGAACAAAACTCAGGTGTTGCATACATAGAGAGATTTACACAAAGGTGTGTTTATACACTGGTGGTGTTGCAACACAGTGTGAGGCTAGACCTATTTCAGACCAGGTAACATGCCCCAAAGTAGGACTAAAACTGTTCAATTAAAGCTGTTCAAACTCCTTGCTGTTCAGTTTGCACTAACGATGCCCTTCCTGATGGCCTCGGGTGGGTTAGTACATGATCAAAAGTATTATCATGAGAGGATTTTTGCTTCTGCATCAGGGTAATTTTTAGTTGTGCCTCATTCACCAGACAAATGGGTTTATTCTAACACTGATGTAGGAGATGCTTCTTTTTGCACACAAGATTAATGGCAGTTGCCAATATAATTCCCTGCTGCATCCCACAGTGAATGTTTAGATAAAGGCTGCAACCAGCTGCAGATGATAAGACATGAAACTACTGGGGTTTTTCCTACCAACCACAAATATGTGATTAGAAATTAGAAAATATTAGGTATGCTAGAATAAATGCCAGATACATGAATACCTAGCAGTATGCACACAGACAGAGAGAGGCATGAAACACAAGACTTCCTTGTGTGTGTGTACATTCATGAAGGCACACACATCCCCAGACCTGCTCACACAAGCCCTTTGCTCTGCTGAGTCTGTGAAACATTCAATTTTAAAAAAAAATGAACCGGAATCAGTTGTGTCAAAATAGATAAAGCATGACAATGAGCATTAATTCAGCTTTATGTCAAGTTATAACAGCCTGTGTTTTGCAGCAGCAGAGCAGTATTTTATGAAACAGTTGCTGAAGTTCCTTCAGGAATTTTGGTTCTTAAGGAAGTGGCTGTAAGCACATTGGCTCAATCTAACTTCTGTTTTTGTTATTCCTCTGAAACACCTGGCAGAGCTGGCATGGCCTTCCAGCCTTGGCAGAAGATAATAAAAGGCATCAAGCCTATAACTTAGCTTCTTTCATCTTTTCTTCCTCCCCCCCCTCTTTTTTTTAACCTCACTGATAAGCTCAAAGCCTTTCTTCAGCAAGACCTTGCAGGCAGACAAACGCCTTTCAATGACTTACCATGCATTTGTTTTTTTCTACCTGTTTTTGTCAGCTTCCTCTTCTACATTAAGAAAAAGTATAAGTCAAAACAGTACATGAAGGGAAAAGACAATTTGCATCTCTAGGTCTTTTAGCTGCAGGTACTCACATGATGCCCCAGAGTTTCCTATTTTCACACTGCAAAGTTGCAGTACTGTAGGCTTTTACTGGGGGCTGTGAACATGGGAGTCTCTACTCCCCCCACATTTCTCCAGTATATAAGGATTCTTTAAAAATGTTCCAATCCTTTCGATACTCTATGTCTCCCAACAAAAATATGTTGACTTTTACTTTGCAGTCACCACCCATTTTTTGCTTCTGATGTCTTGCCTGGCTGCCCACAGTCCCCTGCTGTGCTGGGACAGCTGGAGGCAGCCCTGGCTGTACCGTCACCATCAGGAACTTCCCTCTCCTGCCCAGGCTGCCTGTCTCTATTCCCAGCCTCACTTCCATCCCCATCCCACCCTCTCCTCACAGGCAGCAGAATGGAATGGTGTCCCACAGCACCAACCCCATGTCCCACCAGTCTCCACCCCTTGGTAACAAGGATGTCCCATTCCCACCCCACTCTGGCACAGGCTCCTGCCAAAATTCCCCATGACTGAAGCCACCCAGAGCTCCCCATCAGGCGGCCAACACTGCAGGGCTGTGCTTGCCACAGCCTCATTACCCCCTCTCCCCTCATGTTTTTAACAAACCCCATGAACAACATCTCACCACATCACAAACCTGATCCAGGGATCCCTTCCAGTGCAATTCATTTGCTTAACACTCCGTGTTGCCTTTCCTCCTGCTGAGGTTTTTATTCCCCTCCACTAATTTCCCTACTGAGTCC
Source organism: Cyanoderma ruficeps (assembly GCA_008694505.1). Lineage (NCBI taxonomy): Eukaryota > Metazoa > Chordata > Aves > Passeriformes > Timaliidae > Cyanoderma > Cyanoderma ruficeps. The sequence continues at coordinate 40,884,086 of VZDJ01007754.1, read as the reverse complement.
CATTTTTTCGTGCTTCATTAACATTTTCCTTTGTGCCACTTCTAATACATAGCTTTACTTACAGAGCAGGCTCTGCCCCTCCAGCCCCATCTCCCATTCCTGCTGGGCTCTCCGTGAATTTAGGAACATGTAGGCATGGGGTCCCATTCCTCCTTCATAACCCTGGGCTTGATTTTCTGTGTTATCTTACTCTCTATCTTACTCTCTCTAACACTGAAGACTTTCAGTGAGAGATTCCTTCTTTTTTTAATGTACTGATGCAGGTGATTACAATCTCTGTGGGAAGGTATACTGGTTCTCTTTTGATGGTATAGGTGGGTTTTTTCCTTGTTTTGTATCTTTGAGGAATTTGGGGTATTTTCTTGGTTTTGGTTGGGTTTTTTTTAAGGACGGGTGTGGAGGCTCAGGAGTTTATCCCTCAGGTAGCTGTCCCTCAACCCTGGAAGGACAGAGGCAAATGGGGAAAGATAACCTTTTAGATCATGGTGAGGAAAACTTTCCTTCCATGGACCTTTGCAGACACACATTAATATTTCTTAGGTTTAAGTTAAGTTTCTGCTGCCCTGTTCAGCCCTGTTCACCACACACGCAATCCTCCTAGAATGTTCTCCCTTCTCTTGAACCCCATTGGGTTAAATTTGCGACAGTGTTACACCCCTGTAACCCATTAGTCCCCTTAGTTTATATTTAACCCTTTGCATCACTTTTTCCTGTCCCTATTTGACCCTGACACTCAGACCCGCTCTAGTCATCTCGTTTATAACCCTGTGCCCTTGGGCCCCTCCTCGGTCTCGTCCCTGGGTTTTATTGGAGGCTGGTGCATCCCTGAGTCTCTATCCTGCATCCCTGGACCCCTTCGCTATTCCTGCCTGTGCTCCTGAATAAACAGCTTTCGGATCCTCAAAGGAGAAGCCGATCCCTCTCGCTCAGTGTCCTCTATGCCGTAGCAGCGTGCCTGGGGCTCAGGAACACCGGGCGCTCTCTAGGACCCAGACATCTCTGTCACGTCGCCACAGACGGGGTTGTCACCTCGCTTGCTCCTGGAATTTGTGTTGGCCCCCGTGAGCAATGAGGCTGCACAACCCCCCCGTGAACCGTGACTGCCAAAGGACTCTGCTGCCAAAGGGGGCTGCAAACTGCACGGCTCGTGTCCTCTGAAGGCAATTCACTCAAGTGGCCCGTTTTATTTTTATTTTTAAATATATAAACACACAAAGTCGTTATCCACAGTGCTTGTGGATACCTGCACCTCGCAGAACAGCTTACTGCAGATCTAGAAGCCAAACCTGAAGTAAGTTACTGAGGAAATCGGGCACTAAATGTGTTTTCCTCCTTACCTACACCCAGCCCTCAGCTCCGAGGGGCTTAGGGAGGTGTGATCCCCAGCAGGAAAAGCCCGTGGTGACAATCCCAGCTGGATAAATGTCAGGCATCAGCAGGTCTCACGTCCTCAGGGTGCTGGGGATGGCAGTGGCTGTTGCTACGGGCACCGGAGCAGGGAATGATAATAATGCCAAGGCAGACTGAGGGAGAAAGGGCAACACAGGATATCTCCATTTCACTTTGAATATGGCTCCAAATTAACTGCAGTGAGTAATTACCTGTGAAAAAGTAATCGTGATGGTTTCCTAGTTTAGAGGAAAACTCCTTTAGCAACGGGCTGCAAGAGACACGTCTGATTTCTCCTGCCATAAAAGGGCATTTTTTGCTTTTGTGTGAGAAAAGAAAACACAGCCATGAAGTAGCTCACATCAGTTATTGCTAAGGCAGCTGTTTCATTATTGCATGCACTGCTGGGTATTGTATTTTCCAGACTGTTGACTGTTGAGCTCAGGTGGCCTTCCCACCCATTCCCCCCAACCCCAATGGAAGGGTTCCATTTCCATGGGAAAAGTAACATTTTCTCAGCTCCTGTGCACAGAGTTTTTCTCCAGCTAGGCTCTGTGTATGATCCCAGAACTTTGATCCTTGCCTAGTACCTGCAGAATAACTTTGCTGACTTCCATCCGTTTTATACAAATTATTTGAACTTTTTCCTTTTGCCCTCAGTCACAAAGCACTAAACTACCAAGGAGAGCCAGCTGAGTGTGGCACAGCCTTCCAGCATCCCACAGAAGGAGCAGAGCATTGGGATGCCTGTTGAGGCTGGGTTTTCATTAACAGAGGCACTCACTGCCCCACAGCTTCCTGGCTGCCCAGGCCGGGTGATAGCATTGCTGGTTGGGATCTTGCCTTTAGTTCCCTTTCCTACAGCTTCCTTCTGCCTGGGAGTCACCACTGTGACCTGGCTGCAGCTGCTACTCCCAGTGAGGGCTTCAGCCCTCAGGAACATATGCACCTGAACTTTGGTAGGATCAGGGCTGGTCAGAGCCACTTTCTTCTTCCTCACCCTCTTCACACTGATCTATTTAAGAAAAGAACAGCACAGAAGTGAGTCATCCCAAAAGACCCTGTGGACCAGGGGAGCTTCAGTGGAAAGGCCCTCACTTCCCCCGTCTTTCCCATGCCACATTCCAGAGCCAAGACTTTCCATGTGCCTAGATGACTTCTGCCCGTCGCTACAAATTTAAAGGATAGTCTGTGTGAAATAATGGGGAAATCTTTAGTCTCTGTCCATTCTGAGGCTTCTGGCATTGAGAAACCTTGCCCCTTCCTTCTGGGGCAGTAGTTTTAACCTAAGTTAATGATGCCACCTAAATTTGGCATTTCCAAAGTCTGGGCACCTCTTAGTCTCACCTGTGACAAGAAAGCTGTTGAAGTTAATACTCCTGATCTTACTCCTTTCCCTTTTTCTCTCCCCCTCCCTTTTGCCTCCTCTGCCTTCACTGTGGAGCTGTGGGAACAGTGGCCCTGAGCTGGCAGCAGCAGCATCACTCACACCCCTGACCCCAGACTGGCTTATTGGTGCTGTCACAACAAGTGTTGTGCAACACCAAATCAGCTCAGCTCCATAAAATTTCTTCTGTGAGACAGGAAGTGCCACGGTGACCAAGCTGTGCCTGTGCCAGGTCACAAACAATGGCCCCAGAGCACACAGGCAGACACAGGCCCCAGTGCAGAGCAGAGCAGTGGTGTCTGTATGTCTGTCCTGGTGTCCTGCAGCTCCCATTTGCCATCCCACGTGGCTCTGCTGAGCACTTTAATGGATGTCTGGGTATAACCAGCACCGGGGGCAGTGCCCAGTGCTGTGAACTGGATGGTCATTTAAAAAGCACTAAGATCTAGAGACACAGAGCTGCGTGCATTTTGTGGTGTCATTACTGCATAAGAAACTGAGAAATCCTGCGAGTTGGATCCATTATATGCAGCACGTTATCCTGTGACATGGAGAGGAGACATGGGATCATTCCCAAAATATCCTTCCCCACTGATAAATTGCAGCAAGCAGGGTGGGAGCTGCGCAGCGTGAAGGATAACCTACTTAGGAGGAACACGTGCATGATGCTATTGGAAATATTGATGCAGTCACAGCCCTCATGACGGCTTTGAGGAAGGGGTTATATCAAATCACAATCTGCAGAAGCTCAAGGGAAACAGCAGCCTCAAAGCAAAGCCACCCCACACTTCCCCCAGGCTGGGCTTTTCTCTCAGCACCAGGATATTTGCTCCCTGCAGTCTCTGTCCTCCCATGAAGTGTGAATATAAGCACAGGAAAAAGAAAATAGGTGAAAACCATTGTGTTCCAGTGGGTGCTGAGGGGTGTGCCTCTGTGCCAGCACGTTTTTAACTTAGGGAAGGCCCCTGCAGAGGTGCCTCCAAATTATCAGACACACCTCAGGGAGACAGCACAGAAGGGCTGGGGCCACTTCTTGAGAGGGATGAGAATTTGGGAGTCCCTGGAGCCAGATCAGGCATTTGCACAGAGGAATCCAAATCCATTCTTCCCGACGGTGGAAGTGGGGGATAAGGAGGATGCACAGGGGAAGCAAAGTGGCAAGAGGGCAACTCATTGGTTGAGGTGTTTTGGTTTACACGCGGCTCCAGATGTTTCAGCAGATAATGTCAAAGTGGCACGGGCTGTGGGGCACCTTGTTCAGCAGTGTACTTGCAGCAGAGGCTTCTTTAAGGCAGAAATAGTTTAATTTATGAAAGGCTCACATGGAGCTTTCCTGGCTGAGGCGGGGGCACAAGGCAACTGATGTTTTCCAAGGCAGTCATCCATTAACAGGCGATTTCCCCATCCTTCCCTGAACTCTCCAGCCCTCTGCTAAGCTCTGGTGCACATCATTTCTGTAAGCACAAACCAGCATTTTAATTTTAAGCACTTGACAGTGTCATGGGTTTCACTTCAGTTGTTCTTACATGCGGCAAGACCCCAGGTTTTCTGCTGCACTCCAGTAAAGGCAGCAAATAGCAACACAAGGAGCAAATTACTTGGAGCTTGACATTTCTCCTGTAATCTAAAGGAAAGAAAGAGANAAGGAGAGAAGCTCTAAAACTGTAGGAGCTAACTAAATAACCATAAAATATTTCTGCTCCCCCCCAGTTAATATTTAATATGATGTGTAGGTAAGATGCTGTACCAGTCTGAAGTGTGAGTCCCTGACTGAGCACACTAAATGCAACTGTACATGACTAACTGCAGCCATACATGACAATCAAACCTGCCTGCACACGGGGAATATTCTCTTCAGTCACAGCTAAGCAAACAACAAATCTTTTTCTCTCCTGCAGCCAGCCCCAGCGCCTTTGCTACCCTTTGGTGATTGCACTGCAGTCTGCAAAGCAGCTGGGGGCACAGATGTGCCTGCAAGCAGCAGGGGTTATATAGAAATATCTATATCTAATCAAACTTTTATTAACCCATGGCCTTCCAGCTCAAAAAAGGCACGGTCAAAGCAGCCACGATTTGTAACGGCTTCAGCCTCCTGACTGAGTGGAAAATCATTTGCAAATGACTTCTGATTTTCTGTGAAGGGTTTCATTATGTGCCAGCATTTGCCAGGGGCCCCTGGGCAGCTCTGAGGGCTTCTCATGGTTTGCTAACCTGAGGGGATGCCCAGGGGTGACACTGGGAGGGGGTGTCCAGAGTTGTGCAGCACCTTCCCTACCCATACATGGACCCCTCCAGCAGGGGAGGAGAGTGTCTCTCACAGAGAGGTGACACGAGGAGGCTTCAGCTGGGAAGTCCTCGATTGGGGTTGTTTGTGTGGCTTTTTGCTCCATTTCAGCTCAGTGAGGTGCCCAGCCATGGGGAGGGCAGCCCCTGACACCTGGCAGCCTGTGACACCCTCACACCAGCTTGTAATGGGAGTGTCCTCTGGGCTTATTGCTCCTGCTGCCAGCCTGGAGTGCTGGATCCGACATCCCAGTGGGGAAAACAGATCTAGTGAAGCCTTTTCTTTTTTAAACAAGCAAGCAACAAGGAATTCTTTGCCCCAAATATTAGCCAGCTGTGCAAAAACCCTGAGACTCTCAGATTTCCCAAAAGTTTCTGTCCTTTATCCTTTAGTAATTCCCATAGGATTCCCTAAATCTGCCCCAACTGTACCAACTCATTTGCAAACTATGCCTGGTTCACCCCATCCCAGCCCATTCCCACCTGCTCCAGGGACTGCTTCTCATTCATCCCTCAGCTCCTCCTCTGTGTCCTGGGAGCTCTGGGGCGGTCCTCACTCCAGACTTTTTTCACCTCTGCCAGCACAACAAGGTGTCATCAGGGTGCCAAAGGGAGGGCAGGAGCCTCCTCAGCCTCTCCTGAGGGGCATGGCACAGCAGCTCTGCTGCCAAAGGAATGGTGAATTCCCTGGAGACACCAGGGACAGGAGTACACATGAGCCACCATGGCCATGACAGTACAGGATGAAGGAGCTGGGGATCAAAAGGACCACAGGAAGGTTTATTCCAGTGGGGCAGAGGTGGAGGGAAGGGCCAAGCACCTGGAGGCAGGAAGACATTCTCAGCCATCCTGCTCAAAGCAGCAACAAGAGTCTTGTCTGTGAGGCAGCAAAACTGGGATGAAGGGGCGAGAGAGAAAATGAAAGCTTAATTCAATTTCAGCCCTGCGTAGAGGTGAGCTTGTGGCAGCCTGTGGCACACTGTTCCCTCACAAGTGGTGGCTCAGAGGAGCAGAAATCTTTCTGCTACTGTCCTCACTTCAGCTACAGCCTGGCACTCCCAGTCACGGCTGCTGCTGCCCTTTGTACCATGCTCCTCCTGGCTGCCTGCCTTTCCCAGAAGGCTTTTACCCTGTTCTCCCTCTCTGAGTGCCTTATCCCCCCTACATTTTGTCAGCAAGTCTTCTGTTTCTCTGTCTTTGTAAATGTTCTGGGGGCTCTGCCCCCTTCTCTGCTGCCTCCTGCTGTCCCCACAGGCATTCCACTGGCACACACCATACCTGGAGAACAGGAATCCACCCCCCAGCCCTGCCGGCCCTCAGCCACTCTGTCCCCAACACCTACAGCTGCCAATCCCATGGGAAAGCAGCTCCTGTTCTGCTTTCCACCCCAGAAACTCAATACAGTGAGACCTGCCCTGGTGACTCAGTGCAGGGTGATGAGGCACCACTGGCACAGCAGGAAGGGACAGTGGGAAGTGGGACTCTCCTGGCTGCTGGCTGGCATTGGCCTTGGGCTTTGAGGGCAGCACAAGCTCCCACTGGCTCACGGGCCCTGGTGCAGCCCATGCACCACCCAAATTCCCCAGCAAGTGGTCCCTCTGGACACACAGAGGGTTGGATGAGCTGGTTACAGCTCAAAAAGGGAAGGGGCAGAAATGCCAGCCAGCTTTTGCCTTCTTCAGGCAGGCAGAGCACAGGTTGCTGGTGCACAGCAGGGGGATGTATCAAACACAAACGTTGTTACATTACCGCTGGGGGAAGGTAAGCACAAACAATCAGATGTCCTTTCCTATTTTCTGTGTCTCCCTCTGCGACGCTGATAGAGGGACTCCAAATGTTTCCAAGCAGGCAGTGCCTATCTGCAGCAGGCAGACAATTTCCAAATGTATTAGCGGCACAGAGTCAATAGAGAAATAGCAGTCCAGCATATCATCCAATTTTCAAATGTAAATAACTAGACCACTGTTAATTTGAAGGACTACAGCAGGGAATAAAACGAGCCCTGGAAAACACACAGAGCAATGACCGCTGATCGTAATCCATTTCCTTCAGGAGTGCCTGTTGTTTCTCCCTGCTGGCTGCTGTGCTGCAGGGCAGAGGAAAACCAGTGGTCCTGCATGTGAGGAGGGGGATGAGCCCCAGCCAGCCCCACCAGGAGGCAGGGAGGGCAGGCGGCTCCCAGGGGTGCAGCCAGGCACGGAGCACCCTGCACAGAATGCAGCCCTGCCTCCCCTCTCCTGCTCGGGCACAGCTGGCAGGGAGAGGACACTGAGGAGGGGCACTGGTACTGGGTCACCAGCAGCAAGTTCTGGCTGCTCTCTGGAGACCCTGTTCCTGCTCTCCTCTGGCCTCAAGAGCAGCAGCAGTAGTGCCTCAATGCCCCATCTCAAAACCAGCACTGAAAAGGCATTCTCTGGCAGAGTAAGGCATGAGATGAAGCATCTGCCTCCCTCCACAGCGACTGTGAGGAGACAGGAAAGAGCTAGAAACCTTGAGGGGATTTTGGGAGGGAGGGAGAGGAGGGAGAGGAAAGATGCTTTTAGCAAAAAGCCTCTTTGGGTTTGCCAGTGTAACTGAGAGTAAAATTGTCCCCTTGTCTACACCACTACTATACCACACTACTATTGAAGGAAGGCCCCTTAAATCCTGTCTCTGGGGGCACATGCTGGCTAACAGAGAGCCCCCAGTGGAGGGAATGTGCTGCAAGTGCAGCCAAAATGCAGCGGCGGGGCGGCTGGGGAAGCTGTCCTTGCCCTTGCTGGAATGCTGGGGGACAAGAAAATGGCTCTGACACAAAAAGAGGCAGAGACAAAATCGGTCTGTTCAAAGGACGAGACCAATCAGGCAGATGGTGTCTTGTGTGAATCTGCTGGTCTCCATTGAACACAGCAGGAAGGGACAGGTTTAGCTCAGTCCAGTGAGTTCAGCCCAGGGCTCCCTGTCCTACTTTGTGCTTTCCTCACTCCCTTTCTGAACCACCAGTGAACATTTGTATGGTGCCCACAACAGGGGTGCACTGGAGGTGCTAAACTTAAGGTAGCTAGATTGGAAAGGCCACCATCTCACCTCTCACCAGTAATAGGAAAACACCCCGAAAATAAAAGATGAACGTTTGCCTCAAATCCCAACACTCCCCAAGGCTCAGTGGAGAGTGGAGAGGGTGGGATATTGCTGGGGAGGAGGTGCTGGTTTGGCAGGCCAGTGACAATGCCAGGAAGGCTGGCTGAGACCCTCCCAACATGAACCTCTGCAGCTGGGCTGTTGGAAAGGCTGGGTTTGCTTTTCTGCAAGAGCTGTGTCACAGCAGGTTACACAGAGCAAGGGAGGCCCCAGGGCTCACAGGGAAATGCAGAAGGCTGCAGTGGTGAGGCAACCTGTGGTGTGACAGCAGTGATGTAGCCAAGGTGATTCGTGCATGTGAGTGGATCAAGATTTGCAATCTCTCTCATTACAGCAGCTGATCTAATTGGAAAAAACAGAGAATTCAGGCACACTGGACTTTTAGACTTGCTTGCCTAAAAGCTAGTCTATGCCTGTTGCCATTGTTTGTTTTTTCCCCCTACCCAAGAAAAACATAGAGGAGACAAGAAGTGAAACATGAGACAGAAATAATGGCTGGCCAGAGATTCCCCATTAGCCCAGTGCTCGTGTGGAAGGGAGGTCTCATGTGTTTATGGGGAGCTTGATGCTGAGCCCTCCTCCAGCCACTCCAGGACCCTTCAGCAGCCTGAGCTGCTGCAGTGGTGCAAAACCATCATAAAGATGCAGGTCTGACACAGAATGGCAGGAAAGCTGTGGAGGGGGATGGACCCCAGCCTCACTTGACCCTGAGTGTGCTCACTCACTCACTTTTTTCTTAAGAGAAAAAAAAAAATGAAACTACACAAAATGACAGAAAACGACACGAAACAAAGCAAAACAAAACAAAAAGAAGAGCTGTGCCCAGAACTGGAAACAGTAAAGACACTGCTTTTCCCCCAGATTTTAATCTCCCATCTAGATCAGCCGGCGTTTGGCCCCGTGCGGCTCGGCGTGAGTCACGATGCTCTTTGCTGAGGGCCAGCCAAGACTGGCTGCTTCGTACAGTGCTGCACTACCTTGCAGCTACTGATTCACTGCAGTAGAAATGATAGATTGTTTTACAGGAGGAAGAGAAAGGAGAAAAAAAAAAATTATGAAAGCCACCGGTACTTAAAACAGTGGATGTGCTCCACCTACCGTCCATCGACAACGGAGTGAGCCGGGATAAAAGGTGGTTTCCTCACTGAGAGTTTCGTGCTGCCGTCTTCTCGACTTTTACATTTGGAGGGGAGCCAGGGGAAAGAAGAAAGGAAAAATTGATGTGAAGAAGAAAGGAGAGCGAGAGAACATGAGGGCTACATGGCAGGAGAAAAATAAGTAAAAGAAGACAGAACACTTTCTATTTAAAAGAGATGCTTCAAGAATATGTGAGCTTGCAGCAAGCTTGGCCATGTAAAGTCATTTTGATTTATTTCAAAGCTCCCAAAGCAGGACAGTTCTGTGAATGTTACGTCCTATTTCTGATTGATGACAATGGAGTTTATACCTCAGACAACCACAGTCAGATTCCCTGTGGCTGCTGCCACCTTCATCTCCAGGGTTTTGGGGCTGGGCAGGGCAGATGGACAAACTTACCAAAGCTCCCACCTCCGCCTGTGTCCTCTGCACCCCCTCTCCCAATAACCAGAGCTGCTCCCACTGCCACTGCAATGTGGAATGGACAGACATGAGCCTCTTGCTCTTGGGCTCTTATTGACAACTAAACCTTGCTTCCATTAATCTCCTTCCCTAGTCCAGGAGTCCTTTCCCTTCAGGTCAGTGAAGCCTGTGAGCAGCTGTTGTCTACACAGGAAGTATTTCACCTCATGGGATGTCTGACAATGTCTCCTGTGAAAGAGAGGAGGCAGGAACTCAAAGCAAACTGAAGGTTACATGTTCAGGAGCACTCAGTGTCAGTGTCACCATGACAGCTTAAAAGTAGATATGTAAACACTTAAGTGTCATTAAGCTGATTGAAAAGCCAATTCTCAGTATGATCTTCTGGGGATTTCTTCAATGTGAGAGCTGGGTCTAGTGTTTTATCACACCCAGGGAGGAACTGCTGCTCAGACAGGGACAGGGAGGCAAGACTCTCCTTGTGCCTCCATTAGCCAAAGGATATGTGCACAGGACACAGTCAGAGGAGGAGAGAAAAAATAAACTACAAACATCACTCAAAATCCAAAAGGAAAAAAGTATTTGCAAAATAGGACTTATGCAATGCTATGAGGTGTAGAAGGGATAATTTACTCAGTGCTTGTTTTCTCATAAGAAAAGAACCGAAACACACTGAACCTTTAGAAGGTCTGTCCTGGAGAAGAATACTTTTGTGTGTCATATCCTCGTATATATGTACATACATAAATATACTGATGCCCTCACACAGGGGTCAGAGATCACTTCTGCCAAGATCTATTTTTTAAAGTGTTTAAGCACATGGCTGCGATACACATGGTCAGGTATCCCTGCCCTTACACTGTCCAGTTGCACATTCCCTCTGCTATAGTGTCATACTAATGAGAATATATGTCCTGGGCTTTCTCTTTCTCTGCCCAAACAACTTTGAGCACGGCTGGAGTGAGGACAGGTCTGTCTATATCCAAGAGTATAGACCTGTCTGAAGCTGTGCAGATCCCTGCTGTCCTTGGAAGCCTTGTGCAAAGCAATTGCCCAAGACAGTGCAGTGTGTTTGTGACAGAGCAGTAACTAACCATAGGTTAATGCAATAACACTATCATTTAATATCTCACAGGACATCATTTGAGTTTATTTCAGACCTGTCCTGCATACAGATATTACCAGTGGGTTGTAATTTGTCTGTGCCTTTGTCTGCAGCTGCTCCTCTCTATTATTCTGGAAAATATTGCAGAAATTCATAAAAACCATGGAAGAGTGGTAGGCTTATGAAGTGTGCTTCTGTTGCCATTTCTTTGTCCTCATTATTAATCCACTCTACTTTTTCATCATTCTGTATCAGGTCCGTCTCCTACTGAAAAGAAGATGCTTCCTTTTTCACTTTGCAGTGATATGAACCTTTAATTCAACCCTGTCTGCTGGCTTTGACAGACAGCACTAATTTGTAATCAGATTGAGGCTACGACACTGTTCAAGTGCACACAAAATGGGAAGGATTCAGGAGAAAGATGGAGAAGGGAAGAGGGGAAGAGAGAGAGAAAGGGAAAGACTGTATGTGCAAAGTCGCTGTTTCTGATGTGATATTCAGCTCCACGCACAAAGGAACACAGAGGGGCCCAGAGAAAGAGACTTGCCTGGGAAGACACTGCTTCCAGCCAGAAAACTCCTCTGCTATACCTCAGCCTATTGCAAAAAAGGAGGCAGGGAGGAGAAAGAGATGACAAGGTCAGCCAGGGAATGACAGGAGAGGTACTGGGGACCAAGGGCACAGCAGAGGGCAGAGAGACGATGGAGAGGCAAGTGACGAAGCAAGGGAGGGATGTAAGACAATAAGCTAGGGGAAAGAATGAAAATGTCAAGGCAAAGAAAAGGTACGGGAAGAAAAGAGCAAGGATAGCACAGAGAGAGCAAGAGAAGGTGTCCTGACACCTTGTGGCACACCTGTGACAAGCAGGCAGGCAGGAGCAAGTGGCCGGAGTGACTCACTGTGCCTGACCGAGTGCCTGTGGGGCCAGGAGCTACTGAAAATGAAGCTGCCATGCTCCAAATTCATCTTTCCCCTGTAATCTGTAAGGGCCCGAGTAAAATTAGATACAGCATCTGTTTTTCCTCTGGCACACTGTTTAGTTATAGCCATCCTTTCTTTCTTTATGGAGACCCGGGATAACGCCATTCCCTGCCCTCCCCTAGGAGTCAGGCAGGTAGGAAGCCCAATAGGTGACTATCCCCACCATTTCCAACAAGCCTTTTACTTCAGAGGGATTATTCCAAGTGCATTGAGCTTTATTTTCTCCTCACTTTATTGAAGGTGCAAACTCTGGTGGCCTTTCTGCGTGACCAATCTCCAGGGCTCCAGCATATCTATTTTCTTTCCATTCCTTTGAGGGGAAATACCTCCCTGTTCTCCCACACAAGTGGAATGGCTGATTACATGTGAGTTACTACACCCAGCAACCATAAAATTGTAATCCAAAGGCACAGACATTGAGTATTATGAACTATTCATGAATCTTTATCAAGGTTTTGGTCCAAAATTGTGATCTTATTTGTCACTTAAAAGGACCTAAGCAGAAATAGAATTCAAAGCTATTGATTGCAAACACTTTTATCTACAAAGCCAATACAAAACACTGAGAATCAGCGGCCTCACTTGTGTTACAGCTTCTTCTCTTTTTATTCCTTCGTGAAGAGGTTTCCCCAGGGATTACACCTTTATGGTCCAGAACTATGTTTTCCAGGCGAGCTGATTTGAGGTTTGACAGTCTGTATCAAGGTCTTCCTCCAGTTTAGACAGCACGGGCAGAGCTTTGAGGCTGTCAGCATCAGCCCAGCTCCGCTCCCATCACACCAGCAGATGTCCAGAGGGGACAGAGCCATGGCACTGCTCAGGGTCTGTGCAGTCCAGAGCCATGAGGGGCTGCTGAGTGTCCTGGGTCCAGCTGAGTGTGCCAGTGGACATGCATGTACAGACACATGCACAAGCCCTCAGGGCACCTCCAGGCCCTGCACTCTGCCCAGTCCTTGGCTTGACCCTCATGGTCCCTCCATGAGGCAGATCCCCTGGTCTCTCCCTGGCTCCCAGACCACTCAATTTACTCTCTGGACAGTCCAGCCTGATGCCCACAGGTGGCACAGGCTGACACACACACACCTACACACGCCCCTCTGGGTCCCACTCCAGCTGCTGCCACTGAGACTCACACACACACAAATAGGCAGAAATGGTTTTTAATGAGAAAACAAGGACAGACAGCACTGGCCAGGCGCAGAGCAGGGCCAGATAAACTCAGTGACCAGCAACTTATGTACACAACCACCCTCTTTTAACCTTTATTCCTTATGTTTTCCATGCTCATTCCTCCCAAAAATGTCTTGATCCCTCTCCTTTCTCATTTCGGGTTCCTTCCCCACACTGAAACATCCTATAAGTCACACATAGTCCCAAGATGCTCTACCCTACACCCCATAAAGCCCCACCCCCATGCAGGCCGTGATGGGGGGCAAGTCAAAGGTGTCCAAGTGCCTTTTGCTGACCCCATTACAAATAAAGTACCCCCTAGCCATGGGGCTGGTCACCCCAGTGTCAGTTCTGGGAGGGGCAGGAGCAGGGTCATGTCCCCCTGCCCCCACCCTTGTGCCCCTGTTCCCCTTCCACGCATGAGAACACTGGTCCTTCCAGAACTACCTCACTGTTGTCCTTCATTCTACATAACACTGCCCAGTTGCTCTGAAGTTCATATGAGATTTTGGATATGTAATAAGGAATAAACATAATGGTGCTCTAATGGAAGGGGGGGTGATGAGGTGAAGTGCCACCACCTTCAGCAGCTGCCATCACCTGCCACCAGCATGCCCTGCAGGCAGGCACACACACATACCTGGGATGAGGGCAAGTACAGATTTCTAAAGCAAAAGAGAAGGGATGAAAGGGGTTTGAGAAGAGAATATAAGGCAGAGACAAGCTGGGAGGTAGGCTGGCCTCGATCTGCTGCATGCAAAAAGGAGGCAGAGGACGAGGACAGGGCAGAGAAAAGACGGTGAAACACTACAGGAGCAGAACAAATCTTCTGACAAGGAGAACAGCGTGGTCTGCAAGGCTAATTTTTCATCTGCAAGTACATGGATACATGCAGCGAAGGAGAATGTGGAAAATAAGAAAATGGAAAAAGAAATACATTTTAAACGAGCTGGTGCATTCAAATGTGAAAATGAGCCAGTGCAGAACTGAGAGGACCCGTGTCAAATAATCTGATTACACCAAAGTAAATTTTCCAGGATTTCAGAGACAGTCAGAACTGTACTTTAAGAGGCGTAACTTATGAAAACCTCAGCGTGACTATGCTTTGTGGAGTGTGAAGTGAAAAGTAACCTTTTTCTTGTAAGTCATTGTCTTGGTTGCAGCCAGGACGGTAATATTTGTAGCAGGCAGGAGGGACATGGCTAGGACCCCAGAGGTTATTCTGTACCACCTCATGTAATTGCAGGGACCAGGGGAAGGGAATCTCTTCTGGGAAGGAGGGGCTCCTGCTGGTAGAGTAAGTGTGATGGAGGCAGCTGTCAGGTAACATCAGTTCTGAGCAATCACATGTGAATCATTTCTCTATCTTGTGCACTTTGTTATTAATATTGCTCCTGTTATTGTTCTCTTCTTTAACCCATTGCTGCTTTCATTAAATTGTTCTTACCTCAACCTGTGATTTCCACCATTTGTGCCTCCAATTCTCTCCAGCCAGCCGCAAAAGGAGGAGGGGAACTGAGGGAGCAGCACACAGCTTGGAGAATCACAATGGAAACACTAAATTTGCAAGTACCATTCTTAAACCACAACAGTTGTGTAGGTGGAACATTTTCTGCAGGAGATACAATATTGTATCCAGAAATTTGCTAGAAATAGCTGTAGAAATGCTCAGGGCCCTGCAGCCAGAAGCTGTGCCACTGATGAGCAGGACAAGTTACCTTCCCCTGGCTCAGCTCCTCTTTCAAAGCAGTGACTGGTACAGGAAGGAGGCAGGTGGCTGGGAGGCCCCGTGGGCCAGCCTGTGCCCTGCCTACCTCTCTGCCACAGCACCATCACCAAGGCACTGAGATAATTTTAATTACCAGCATGAAATACTTGCATGAGAATCCTGTAACTGTGGAGTCACAGGATGTTTGGGTGAGAAATGACCTTCAAATAGCAGCTAGTCCCAACCCCTCTGCCATGGGCAGGGATATCTTCAATCCCATGTCGTTGCTCAAAGCCTCATCCAACCTGGCCTCGAACACTTCTGGGGATGGGCCATTGCTCTTTGTGCTCTGAAACTTCACTTGGCTACCCGCTTTAATCCTTGGCAGCTATTAAAATGAAGAGCTGGTAAATAACAGTTCTCTGCACTTCATAGCCTGGGTTCCAGTATTTAGGCTTTTCAATCAGTAACATGAATTTTTTAGCTCTTTGCTTTTATTTTCATTCTTCCAGCTGCACTCTTGAAAATAATTCTCTCTCATCCTTCAGATCTCACTAAAAAAAGGAGGGAAGCTCAACTAACGACTGAGTAATTTTCATAACAAACAGACTTTGAGAGGAAAAAATAAAAGCATGATAGACTAGGAGATGATACTCCTGCTGAGAGAGAATTTAAGAGACCTATTAAAGAAATGCTAACAGTTTTGTTACAAGAATACTACATTTTTAGGATTGACATTAAGAAGAGAAGTAGAAGCTGAAGGATCTGTACTAGAAATTTAGAGAAGTGAGTGCAAAAGAGCTTACATTCATAGAGGTATCATTAATTAAAAGACTGATTTGTGTTAATTTCACCCCTGGAAGTACAGAAAAAATACAAAAATTAGATGCTAGTATTTATAGGCTGCAAAAAGTGTCTGTGACTAGGTAAAACTGTCTGAAGCCAGTAAGATTACTCCGAAAGCTAATGGAAGGATAATTTTATTTTTTTTTTAAAGTAAGCAAAGAACTGCATTGCAATTCATCCTTAAAAACACTTTAGGAAATGCTATTGTAATGGTTTCAATTCCCACATTTCATTTCTCCTGGTGAGCTGTTTGGAGCCACAGCCCCACTCAGCATGATTTAAAGCCTCTCTTTGCACCGTATGTACACAGCTCTGCCTGTGCCTGGGTCTTGGCACCACCTCCTCCACAAGCCTGTCCCCAGCTGGAGCTGCACTCACTGTTTCTCTAATCCAGACATTTACCTGCTTTTTCTGGCACCTTTGGAGATTTTCCAGTGGCTTTAGGTCGGGTTTTTTTTGACTGGCTTTGTCATAAAACCTGTTGTTAGGGCTTGCCCTGGCATCAGCCCATCGGTTTATCTGCAGTCTGAAACAAGCATTGTCTTTTTGTCTTTGGCAATTGCCACCTCGATGGCCCGACACAATTGACTCCTTCAGGTGCTTCTTGGAGCTCTAGAAATCACCCATGTATTTTGCCTCAGTACTATCCCCGAAGTAAGTCCAGAGCTCTTGAAAACGAATGAAAGATTTTGAGAAGGATCATGGTCACTACCTTCATGGTTCCACCCGTGCAGGTACAGAAATGCCCCTGGTAAGAGAGTAAAACTAAGAGAGGCAGATGAGGTGACACTGGAAGGGTGTTAAGAGGTCTGGAGGGATAAAACATCTTATGGAAGAAATGAAGTTTAGAATTAAATTGGAGAGACTTTTGAAATAAAAATGGTGCTTGAGGAGAGGTTAGGCCTTACTGGAGAAGCTTTCTGAGGTGAGCATATAGCAGAATAATTAGGATCAAGTGAAGGGGAACATAATGAGATTGGATGGTGAGAAGTGCCATTTCATTGCTGTGACTGAAGGAGTTAGTGTTACAGGAGGCTTTTGGCTATGGAAAAACCAATCTCATAGATAAATTACGCCCTCCTCCCCAGCACAGAGACGTGCTAATATGATTTTGTGGTTCAATAGCACTCTCGTATGGGCTGTAAAGCAATTGGTTCATAAATTACAGAAAATCACAAATTAAGAAAATGCAGTTCACAAATGTTTTTCAGCACCCTCTGAAGACAGGCGTCACTGGGGCTTCTTTTGGCTGTTATGTCCTCAAGTATCCAGAGCAGCCACCACCTCCACTGCCCCAACAGCACTTCTTTTTCCCATCCAAAAATGTTGAAAAGGCTTCTTGGGGCAGCCATTGAGGATTTCAGGGCATCTGAGGACCCACCTGGGGCAGTGGCTCTGCCCTGAGACCCCACAGACCCCAAGACAGAGTCCACATACTGTGCACTGGAGGTGCATTGATTCCTGTGTGCCAAGCATCAGGCTGGGCTCTGTGTGCTGAGCAGCATTTCAGGAAGCTCAGTAAAGCCTTGGGTGTGCAGAACACACTGGATTTTACTGTGCATGCACTGCATAAGTATATACACAGAAGTTTTCCAGGATTTCCCCATGGAAAAGATGGAAATCCTCCTGCTGAAAGTAATTTTTCTTGCACAAGTCGTTCAGGTCTGGTTTTCTGTATATTAATTACATTTTAAGTGCATTTGCTGAAGCCTTGTTTCGCTGGGCTTACTAAGTTATTGCCAGGAAGATGCTTGTTACAGGCAATGGAATGTAAAAATTATTGGACTCCAGAATATGGTTCTGTTCATTTTTACTCTGTGTATTGGCTAGATAATACAAAACCCCAGGGTTTAAGCAATTGCAGAGCTAATGTTTCTCAGGAATAGCACAATCTCTTTGTGAAACTGCTGCAGAAATGGAACTGCATTGTTTGCCTTTGCCACTTAATTTAGTACCTCCAGAACACAGACACCATCTTCTGATTTGCCTTGTGTGCTTAGCTGATCCCCACGTGGGATGGTGCTCACATGGTGACTGGGAGCAGATCCTTAGCCCCTGCCAGAGCTGCAATGACACAAGTGCTGTGGTCCAGGCCACCCCCTGCCACCTGCTCTGCACTCTCTGCTTAACACCCAGCCATGAGAAAATGGTGCTGCTGGAGAAGGTTGGAGGTACAGAGCTCCTTTTCAGGCCTTGCCCACATCAGCTTATGAAACACAGGCAGAAATATGTGCAGCCTTCTTAATGGGACGTGTCATGTAAAGACTAACAGTGGCTAATTGCATTTTCTAGTATTTTATTGATGTATGTCAGATGTAGAGACAGAGATTGGTACCATGCATTTGCTTGGAGAAAAATAATACATGGCACTAAAGCAACATCAGAATCAGTGCATTTGCACTTCCCAGTTCCAGTTGCACTTCCCAGTTTCCACAACTCAAGCTCACCGTTTCCTTCCACCATCAGAACATAAGAGACACATGGTGTCTGCAGCAATGATTTGCTACACACCCCACAGAGGACAGGGGGCACAGCAGCTGTTTCCAGGTTCCCAGTTATGTTGGTTTAAGATCCAACAAGCTGAACCCAAAAAGGAAAAACCATGTTCATCCTGCCACACATTTCTACATCTCTCTGTAACCTGTTACCGATGTACTTATATATTTTGGTGATGCCTGGTGGCTCTCAGTGTTTCTTAAGCAAGAGCAGACAGTGCCATTTTTCTACTGGCAGATAATTGTAAGATAACTGTAATTAAGACCTAATGCTAACATGGCAAGTAATACTGGAGAAGGACTTCGCTGCAGACTGCTCCCTGGAAAATCTTGCTCAAGAGAGGAAAAAAATTATCACAGGTTCAGACACACAAGAGGCAAACATTTACCTCATAATGATACCAGTTTGGTTTTTGTATCTCCTTCAGCCTTTGCTTTCTGTTGGTATCTCTGATTGGGACCAAATGCCACTTACCCAAATTTGCAGAATGCTGCTCTGCTGACCTGTACGTTGTAATGTCACCACCTGTCCATTTGCATTGCCCTTGTTAAACTTCTAAAATGGTAATTTAATAGAAGAAGGTGATATGAATCATCAAGGAATGATTTGAATTATCATCTGTAGATAATTCATTATGCACACATTTCTTGTGAGATCCTTAAATCAGCAGGGTTTCTTAATCAGAGACTTTAAAATTTTGTCTGTAACAGCTAGAGACTTGACCCATAAATCAGCAGCCAGGCCAACAGGTCCAATTCATGCTTCACATATTTTTCCCTGTGAGAAAGAGACACTTAATTACCACCAAGGTCACAGAAAAGGGGGAAAACCCTGTAACACAGAGTTGGTTTTGACAGCTCCAGTGCTGGCAGCATTTTCTGAAAGCAGAGTGATTTGCAGAAGACGAAAGCATGGCCAGCAACACTGCTGCAGCACTGCCACACTGACAGGGTGCTCCAAACGAGTGCTGGTGCCATCAGAGTTAGCACAATTCATCTTCCCCTGTCAGAGGGAGATAACATTTGCTCAAGAGAGACAGTCACACACTTTGTCCAATTTTATTAGCAAAAATAATTAGTGATTCTGATACAGCCTCCTTTTCTATTCTTCAGTGAAGAAAGCACATGGTTTGCACCCTTCCCTTTGTGGGAGAGAAAGTGTTTGTGCAATTTACAGGAGGGATCAGGTCATGGCTTGACCTGGCACCCAGCTGTGGTGCAGGGTCTGGGCAGAGATCTGCAGGAACATGCTGCACCCACCCAGCACTGCTGATGAGGAGAGAGGGAAGCATGGGGAGGCCTCAGCAAGACCCATAACCCTTCTTAAAATTGATTCCCAAAGGAGTGAAGCCATCACCAGCAGGTCCATACACCTCTCTCAGAGATGTCTTCTGCCTCATTGAGACAGACAGGCCATGTAAAGTGGTACCAGGACTGGCACAGCCGGAAGAAAAAGTGTTGAGCACAGCTCTCTAAAGTACATTAGCCTATCTTATGATTTCATTCTCTTATTTTCATGAAATGGCATTGATTTAGCAAGCGTATAAGCCCCTGAAAATTTGAAAAGGAAGTCTAGGTTTATAAATCCACACTTATCCTGCCAAGTAAATGCCCCTAATCTCAGAAGTGCCAAGTTGCTGCCAGATTCCTCTGAGGTGAACAGCACTGAATATCTGGTCCCTCTGAAAGCCAGGTGATAAATTTCAGAGTTTTGCAAACTCTGGGCCAAGGGTTTTGCTAATCAATAGTCATTGTTCACATATAATGACCTGTCTAAGAGCAGCTGGTCTGGATGATGGATGCTTGTCTGATCCTGAAACATGTTTATTGGATTGGATTCAGCAAATCAAAACCAACTAATTAGTTCTATTAATACTTATTTGAACTAGATTGAGGAGTTTGGGCAGGGTTCTTGTCACTTGCTTTTCTGTTTTTTCATTCTGGCAGTGCAGGTCATAAAGTTCATTAGGGTTGAGAAGCACACAAATTCTGGTCCAGCTTTTGTTAACCAGTGCCTGGGTAAAGCAAACCCTCAAGGAGAGAGAGGGGAATCAGCTTTGCACTCCAGGAAAAGGGGATTTCTGGGATTTCTATGAAGAGTGATCCCACTGAGATATCTTGGCAGCCACTTTATGCACTATCTCTATGTCCAAAATTTTCAAGAGTTCAGCAGATTTGGTGCTCTTGAACTGGAGGAGATGGTATCTCCTTTTATGCTTTGTACAATAAAGAAAACACTTTTGTTTTTCCACAAGTAACAATTATTATTACTTGTATTTATAAGAATCATAAAATAAGCTCAGCTTGAAAATACAGCTGGCTTTTAAGCATGATTAGTTAAATACATTTTTGCTGATGGCAAAGCTGTCTTTAAAACATTTGAGCTGTAGCACGTGTGTAAAATCAGTCTTTCCGTGTAACTAAGTCCTCTTATCTACAACTTGGGGGTCCATTACAGGTGATTTTCCAAGGTACCCTTGGATAATGGATTATTTATCATAGAAAGGGTGCAGCAGAGAAAAGGAGACTGCAAACTGGCTGCACTCCAGCACCAGAATGAAACAGCACCGTGTTGCTATTTTAGCTTTTTCTTGGTTGCTATATGGTAATTTGATTGTGTTATTTTACTCCAGCATGCGATTCTGTCTATTCTTCCCAAACTCTAACATGGTAGACATAAAGAGGTGAGAGATTTATTTTAGGACTCGGTTTTGAAGATGATGTATCTGGCAAATGAGTATATTCTTGGCCAGAAAGCAGCAATCACGTCAGCAGGTAAGATTCATCTCACTGTCAGATGATGGAGAGGAGATGTTTGATGTTTTGTAACACAGGGACAAGTGGCTCCAGCATTCAGAGTGACAGAAGAAGGCATAAAGTTGCCAAGTTATCTTCCTTACTGCTCTGGCTGCGGTCAGCAAGAAGCTGCCTGTCCAGAAGTGAGGGTTTGAAAGATTACATACAGCACTGCAAACTGATGATGCCTGAATCTGAGCTCTTCCAGCTGAAGTAGCTACTTCGTACCAGCAAAGATACATTTCTTGAAAAGACACTGCTGTATTTACTTTCCTTAGCTGGAAGACAATGTCAAATGAGCCATGGAGTGTCTTGCATTAGGTTAAGCAATAAAACATTTTTCTCCTCAAGTATTATCATAGAATCATAGAATCATAGAATCATAGAATCATAGAATCATAGAATCATAGAATCATAGAATCATAGAATGGCTTGCATTGGAAGGGACCTTAAAGATTATCTAATTCCAACCTGGTTGCTCAAAGCCCCATCCAACCTGGCCCTGAACACTTCCAGGGATGGGTCATTCACATTATGTTGATTAAAGTAGTGATTTCTAGGTATGTTTAAAAGGTAGAGCCAGGTTGGGTTTGTTTGTTTATGTTATTACTACGGATATGTGTTTCCCTTCAGGCCAGATGCTGGAAGTAAGGACAGCACTCTCTAACCTGGAAACTGCGGCACAAGAGCAGCATTAAAGCCACAAAGCCCCAGCGTGAGACGGGCTTTGCCTGAAGCGGTGGCGCGTCCCTCACCCAGCCCTCGCTAGGGAGGAGGGTGATAATCGGCCGCTTGTCTGCTACAGGGAACATTTTCCATGCTTCTCTTCCTCTGGCCTTTTGCAGTGATTCCGTACATTTTTCGGTCCTGGCGCCTGTGAACACTTCCCCTAAACGCCGCAGGGGCATCTGCGAGCCCCGGGCACCCGGGCTCAGCAAGTTACAAACTCCAGTAGCTTTGCTTATTCCGACTTGTTTCAGGCTGTCGGCAGTCCCAAAGAGGTGTAATGATAAGCAGACTGCAAAGTCAGCTATTTTTTTAGGTAGCTTTTCAAACTAGCATTTGAAGGAAAAGCAACACGAAATGCAATTTTAAGGGTAGAAATCAGACGCTTTTCTGATTGCTTATCTGAACCAGAGGACTGTGACATGAACAGTCTCGGGCACGTTTGACCAAGCTCGGGAGCAGGAATGGGACTGTGTGACTGATTCCAAGAGAGAGGGATTCCCTCTCCCCTGCTGCCTTGTGTAAACCTGGAATTACTCCTTCTGCTCGCTAAAGAACTGCCTTTCTGGAGCAAATAGCATTTGTCATTACCAGGAAGGGATGCTGACACTCCTTTTTCTTAAGGCCGGCATCATTCATGTATGTGCAGTCGGGCTATCAGACCGAGCAGGCAAGCTACCTTACAGAACTAGAATCAGCACATTTGACTCAATAACATTTTTTATCATTAAATAAATAAGCCTGCTAAAAATTCCCACTTCAGCCATCAGCAAAATATTTTACCTACTAACAAACAACCACATCCCACTGCTGTGCAGCATTCAGAAAGCATTAAGTCGGGCTATTAGAATTCATTAAATTGACTCAAAAAGCACAATGGGCATATTATCACATAGGCACACGCGCTTACACACGTACATTGTTCTCTGTCCAGGGAACACTCCCTGTCACCTTTCTCAGCAGTCACGCACACCAGGAGCTCCTTTGATTTTAATGAACTCAAGATTTTCCTGTAACGACCCGTCTCCAGGGCCCTGAGAAAACAAACACTCCGGAACGCGGCTCATTTGGCTGCATTGTCACAACTTGTATCGGCTATTTCAGGCTCCTACAATACGCACTTAATAGCGTTGGAGAGCCTCGCCGCTATGTCGTGCACAGATCAAAAGAAGTTCTTCCCACAAGTTTCGAGGCTTAGTCCTGCTGGTAATAACATCAATGATGAAATTGCAATTGTATTAGATGCCAGCAACAGCAGGCACCTCGGATCTCATCCAGGGGAGTACTGAGCTGCTGCAGCCCTCAGTAAATCCAAGGAGAATAGTTCAGCAAAAGCACATCTTATTTATTATCAATATATTTACCAGGTAGTCCAATTAAACTTGACAGCCTGTTTATAGAGGCTTTCTGCCCAATAGCAGCTGTACAGGTATCAGCCAACCAACTGTAACACAGCAGCAAACTGAGCAAAAGACGCTGGTGCTGGTCCCTTCATCATTTGAGCTGTACATTGCTCACAAACATTGATACGAGTCAAATAAAGGTCATAGCACATCTATATCTAGCTTTAGGTGAAAGAACACCACAGCCTTTTAATGCTGACAATGCTTCCCAAAATTTATTGTGACCTTCCAGAACCTGAAAATATTCTGCACCATTATCATCTCAGGGTCAGCACACATTCATTATTCATTAGAAAAAGAAACTGCTGGGGTGACAGAAATCTGGTGGTATAGATTAGCTGCTGAGATTTTTGATTTCCCAAATCATCTAACAGGAAAGCAGCCAGAGGAGAGCAGAGAGATTTGGCAATTATCTTGTCTGAGTTAGTTATGCCTCAGCTTGCAGTACATATGTGGCCATGGGTACTTCAATAATCAGTAAACTCCCATTTGATCTATTCCCTCTTCCCCAGCACCTTGTCTTTAAGATCATGACCTGATCAGACAAGCTCCTCTGTCTCATCCCCTTGGATCGTTCATTACTTCACTTAAACCATAAATCCTGATGCCCCTTTAACACCAGAAAGTCCCCTGATGGGGTTTGTACCTGGCAAGGTGCTGAGTGTCTCTGGTACCATGCTCAGAGAATGAAGAAACCAGGTTCCCCTCATGGAGGGTACTCCACACCTTGCAGAGGTGTGACCCAAAGAGTGGCAGTTTCAAACTGCTCCTCTCCAATCTGTTTTTTTTTGTGCCTTTGCCCAGTAAACAGTACTATGTTCCTCTTTCCATCACTTTCCTTTGTGTCATTTCCCCAGCATGTTTTATGCCTAGCCATTTGATTTTTAAAGTCAGTAACTCACCAATTACAGTGTCTCCTCAGTAAGGCTTAGATCTTGCCTCCTTTGTTATTTCACCAAAGCTGGGGCTTCTGGCAATGAATGTTAATTATACCAAAGGCGGTGGTTCATATTAACCTAAAATGTCCTTAGCTGCTTGACTGGGAGGTGGGGCTGTTTTTACTGTACATTTAGAAAACATGCTTATGCTAAGACTATTTAAATGAAGCAGATCCTGATGTGAAACAAATATAGAAGGTTCCAGGCTGAATCAGAGTGATCAGGGACTGTGCTGCTTCTGGAATGGCACAAAACCACATCTGGAATGTCCTGTTCGGTGTTTTTTCTTGTAATTTTTATTGTATTACTCTGAGTTCTTTTTAGTTCATGCCTTTGCACTGGAGAATTAGTTAAATGCATCTCTCACTAGAGCTTTTTGATTGCAAGCCCAATAAAGCCTATCTGCTTATTTGTTTATACAAACCACATTATGGATAATAAACATAACAAGGGTGTACAGTGGGTATAAGCAGTTAAATCACATTGCTGGAAAGGTGCACTGAGAGATACAGAAAAGAGAGGAGTAAGAAGAGTGTAGCAGCATATTTTAAGAGAGGTAGCATGTAGCTAGGAAATTAATGAACTCCAATTGTATTCCATTTTCTTTACTTTCTGTGCTATATATTTTCTTGTTTAGGTCATTGCATGGTTCATTCTGCATCACTGTTTTTTAATTATTTGAGTGCCTCTTCAAAACACTTTTTCAGTAGATTTGCTTTCTGGAATAATTACTTAGCTGTCTGTCAGTGTTCATGAATTCTGATGTTACTTTGTCTTGGAACCAGTAAAATACACAAAGAATTTATACTGCTGGAATAAGCCGGTTAAGGGGGGAAAAAAGTAACCTTTTGATGCATTTTACTTCAACATAGAAATGAGTTCTTGAATATAAAACTAAGTTTAACTCATAAAAACTGCTGAATGAAGTTTCATTAGAACTGAGTTCATTGTAAGCATAGTTTTAAGAGCATTCTCCTTTTCCAGACTCAATTTCAAGAAGTCTCTGGATGCAATTTACACAGCTCAGCCCTGTAATCAATCCCTCAGTAGGAACCAGGAACTGCAGGTGAAAGCCTTAAAATGCTGCATGGGGCCTAATCTCAGTGCCTTGGAGGCAGACAGTGAAGGATGGACCTCACCAGGTCTCAAACATGGAGTGGCCTCTCCTGCTTTCCCAAAGGAAAGCCTGAATCTCCTCCTGCTGTCTCTGACCCACTCAGGTGCCTGGCCACAAGTGGCAGGTGACAGGCACTGTCACTGCTTCCCATGCCAGCAGCATGGTCCTGCTGGGTGAAATGGACCCTGGTGAAATACATTGAGCCATCCCCTGCAACACCATTTGCTTGCAGCTGGATTTTCAAATACGCTCAGGAAAGGCCAGTAAGCAAAGTAAATGCCTAACTAACTGAGTGATGCCTAACAAATACACGAGCCGCTTGCACATATTTTAAGATAAGAGACTAATGAATCAGGTATCTGAAGTCCATGAGAGGGCTGACAAACAGGAGCACACTAGTGTTGTGTGGTGCAGAAACAGCCTGGGACTTCCCAGATGGGGAACTCCAGGCAGAGCAGCTGTCCCTAGCCAACAGCACACCCTGCACAGGGCTGACATACACAGAAAGCCTCAGCCTGTCTGACAGGACACCGAGCTGCTGGATCCCAAATGTGCCATTTGAGCACCACCTCCTATATCCTGCTTATGAAGAGGTTTCTCCAGCAGAAAGCCAAGCTCTGTGCCCAAGGCTAAACAAAATGGACTTGAGCTGTAAAGAGCTGGGATGAGACAAACCAGAGGAATTGGGTGAAACCAGTAGTGAGCAACCCCCATCCTGCAGTGCCAGTACTGGGTCAGGGTCCCGTGACTACCCCGAAGGGTTACTGCTGCCACTGCTATGCCAGCACCCACTGATGTGAGTCCAGCCACTGGGAGAGAGGCAAGTCCTGGAAGAGGATACCAAGGTGACCTGCCCTTGGAAAAATGGAATTTAATGGAATTTTGGCTCAAAAGTGCAGATCAAACTTACCTGAGCCAATGACCAGCTTTTTCTGGTGGTCCTTTGATGATTTATGAATTCAAAATAACAAACAAAGGAGCCAATGAACATTCTGGACGTGGTTTTGACTTTACCCACACTATTTTTTATCCCAGCATATTTCTAACTCATATTATATTTAAAGCTGTTTAGTGTTACATTCATTATACCATCTTTCATTAGAATTTCTCTCTTGGGTATGAAGAGATAATCCACATGAATATTTTTTCCCATTATGGGCCACATTATTAAGTCCATTATTGTATTTTAATTGACATTATTATAGCACATTAAGTACTTTGACATGGGTTAGAGATAGTTTGTTAATAACACTATTACTAAAATACTAAAAGCTGTGTTTCTATTCTGGTTGATGTCGAAGCTTTCAAAATTGTACTCATTCTGTCACGTAACTTGGGAACACAAATCTGGCATTATCCTACTGTCTTTTATAGTGCTTCTAACTTCCCTAATAATCTGCTGTTTCAACAATGCCCCTATATATCACTGAACCAGTGGTGACACAGAGCAATATATCACATCTGGTTACAGTCATTGCCTGTGTCAAAGTTTTACCCTATCTAAAAAGTCTGAATGACTTCAGCTTTGCTATTTACATGAATAATGATAGAATAACTGTCAGGATATTTTTAGACTTTACTCTTGGCAAATTTTGGGGCTTACTTACAGTCTGTTGTGTTTTTTCTAGTATTTGTTTCAGATGCCTTTGTGTCTCCTACATCCTCAGCAGAACTGCAAACACTTCTATCATCACCAAATCCTTTCCAGCAACACCCTGCATGATTTAACAGACTGAATTTGTCAGCTACACTATCTCTGTTTCTATTCATCATGGACAAACTTGCAATTTTCTGTGCCATGTTCCAGGTTAAACAGAATTAAATAGCAAAAAGCACAGGCACCTTCCTTAAAAAAAAAAAAACAACAAAAAACAAACCACCCCCTCCAAAAAAAAAAGATACACACAAAAAAACCCCTAAGGAAGCTGGTTTACAGTGAGACACAGTAAATGGGGAGCTTCTGATTAATATGTGGGCTGAGCTTTCTTCCAGGGGAAGACCCCACTTCAAAAGATTTTGAAGAAACATCAAGTAAAAAATTCCCATTCATCTAAAGCAAAAAGAGGTAACCAATTAAGCTTGTATTCAATACTTATGCTTGAGTGTCAAGCAGAGATTATATCTTTATTATTTGATACCATAAGACATCCCTGGGCATTGCACTTGAGCAGGAAGGCTTTTAAAACATGCCAATGGCCTCTGGGACAATTCTGGCCCTGGGTAACTCATACTCTCCATACTCCATGTCCTCATGACACATCTTGCATGTGACTACCCTGTTTGGGAGGCCAAGATAGCCCAACAGTGGGGGTGTAAACTTTTCTGTCAAAGAACTTTGGTTCTCAACACACTAAATTTACTCACAGAGATGTAGCCAGCTAGTCCTGTTGAAACGATGGTCATTTGTGCCCATCACTCTTTTAATGTGTTCTGCAGAAGCTCAGAGACAGCCTATTTTCCAGCCAGAATGTGGAAAGACCATTCCCATCAGCTTCAGTGAGAGATGAATCAGGTCTTGGAGGCAGAAAGCTATGGACACATAAAGCAATGAGGAAAACCATTTTTTTTTTTCTCTGTGAGACTACCAATCCAAGAGGGCAGCAGCCACTGTGACTACTGATGCCAGTGCTGTCTGGGCTGGCTTGATTGCTTGGGGTTTTTTTAACAAAAATAAAACTGACTGAAAACAACTCTCAAAAATCTTTTTTGGCAATATGGTGTACAGTAGTCTACAGCCTACAACTGCATTGATGTAACCCATAGGCATTTATGGCAAGCAAGAAGCAGTCTTTCCTTCTTTACCCAGGTTTCATATTTTTATGTGTGGAGGACAACTCCTTCTGACTTCTGAATAAACTCTGCATTTTTTATGCAGGTATTTTGCTAATCCAGCTGTTTCCACTTCTTTGCAGAGAAATTTTTTTTTGGATCATCATGATGACCTTCCCAACACCTTCAGAGCTCCTTTTTCCTGTATTGCAGCACTGGACTCCAAAAGCTTCTCGGTTTTAATTCTTGTTCTGCTAGAGGGGTCTTCTTTATATCAGGAGGTCAATTAATACTCCAATGCTCCATTTCCCCCCAAACATCAAGGGATATTGTGGTAATAATTGGAAAATTTTGACAGAGCTCTCATTAGCAGCAACTTCATTAAAATGTTATTTAAAAAAAAAAAAAA
>VZDJ01007754.1:40757151-40855621 GCA_008694505.1 Cyanoderma ruficeps | reverse complement strand
TCCCCTCCCCTCCCCTCCCCTCCCCTCCGTGCTCTGCTGACTTCCAAAAAACCTTTTGTTCGATCCCAGGAAGCACCTGCTACATTGGTGTAACTAAGTAATTGGATTCTCTCTTTTATTTTTTTTCCAGTGAACGATATTTACATCTATACAGTCCCCAGTCCCTGTTGCAATATGCATCTCCCCTCTGCTCCATTCCTTTATCCAGTGAGGGTGAGAAACTATCATACACCCCTTCCAGGACTTATGGGACAGCTGCTGTGCTGGGAAAGACACATGTGAAGCACAGGGATCTCTGTTTCTTCAGCAGCAGCACAACATCAAATTCTCAATGGATCTAACACAGGACACAGGAGCCAGAGGGACAGATTGCAAATGTCCCCAACAGCATGCACTGACTGCAAAACAGACTCAGCAGTTGCAGAAAGCTGAAAGGAATTGAGGAAGGAATTGAAATCAGAAGAACTAGGCTTTTTCTAGTCTTTCCCTTCTACTTGAGTAGTGCTATGTATAACAATCGTACACAGCAAGTTCCTGAGCAGAAATTAAAATGGCTGATGGAATCCTTGTCACGTCTACGATGATCTTTAATACCCAAATTAATAGCTGGGAAGCATATCTTGGTAGACAGATACTTAAAAGCTGTCTCTCCCCAAAGAGGCATCCTGCCTCCTCTATGAGCTAATCCATTCCTGCTAATGGATTTGGCAAATGAGTCTTTGTTTGCACCCCAAAAGGGCACTTTCATGGTCCTTCTAAAGACCCTGAAACTTGGTGCAGCTTGCACATACTCACTTGCATTCCAATTTTTTGGGACTAAAGTCCCCACATCAGACACACAGTGTGAAAAGAGGCTGGATTAAGGCAACATGGGACAAGGAAAATGTTAAACCCAAACTGCTGCTTGTGTTGCTTTTGTTTGTGTGTTTCCTAAGGATCACAGATTTTTTTTAAAAATTTGTTAATAATGCATCTGATTTTGTGGAACTCTGATGCATTTATACACCTAATGTGATTTGGGGGGTTCCATTCCAGCATGCCTGAAGATGCAATGCAACATCCTCTCACTTCCACCATTCAAGGACTGCAATATTGGTGTATGACCCCATCAGCTTCAGGTTCATCATCCTCTTGAGAAAAGCAAAGGGCAATTCTATCACAAAACAAGAGGGTCACTGTGTGGAGCAGCGTGGGGTTGACTCACCCCAAGCAGTTCAGTGAAAGCTTTTAGGAGATGGCTGAGAGGTGGACAAGAGAAGGCTCCAGAGAAACCTCATAGCAGCTTTCCAGTACTTGAAAGACCTTATAAAAAAGATGGAGAGTGACTTTTTACATGGGTATGTAGTGATAGGACAAGGGGGAATGGTTGTAAACTAGAGGAGAGATTTAGATTAGATGTTAGGAAGAAATTCTTTACTCATAAGGTAGTGAAAGACTGGAACTTTTAAGGTAGCCCAGAAAAGCTGTGGATACCCTATCCCTGGAGGTGCTTAAGGCCAGGCTGGATGGGCATGGATCAGCAACCTGGTGAGTAGAAGGTGCCCCTGCCCATGGCAGGCACTTTGGAACTGGATGATCTTTCAGGTCCCTTCCAACTCAAACCATCTGATGATTCTGTAATTCTCTGATTTTCTTTTCTCTCCCCCACTCACTTATTTATTATTCTCCCTCTTTCTGTGTTAGTGGGTCAGACAGCCCTTCCAGAATGGCCCACGAGTGTGACTGAGTGAAGGAGGAACAAGGAGCTGCAGTTGCACCAACGGCAGCCCCACTATTGCCCCCTTTTCACACTCAGTACAGCACTGTTCTAATTGAAAAAGGGGACCTGAATGGGTCTGGTGACCTGCTCAGAGCCTGCTTTTAAAAGTTAGGGAGTGCTGACTCAAGGCTCCCAGCTATTTTCTCATTTCCTGGGTTTTGACTGTGGCAGGTCTGTGCTTCTCAGGAGCTTGGGTTTTACCACCTCAGACTTTTAGGTACAGCGCCGTAACAGAAGTCAGTGTAACAGCCAAGTAACAAGAGGCACAAATATTATTTTCAGGCTTTGCAATCAGTTACTAGATTTTGCTTCTGATAGCCAGTCAACAGGGGTACTGTTTTGAGCATTTTAAAGTGCCAACCATACCCCTTGCTGAGCAGCTTCTTCTTCTTCAGCATTGGACATACATTGGGGCATCTAGACAAAATCTCTGCTTTTTCTGCACAGCAGGAGAATACATTGGACTGTGAGGTGGTAGAATTTTAGAATTTGATGAATGCAGAACGGAGAAAGTACCTTAGATATTATATTTTAATGTGTTTAAAAGTAATTTTAACCTGTCAGTGTACATAGAAGCAGCAGGAATAAATGCTAACATTTCTGATTTCTGTGCTGATCAGTTTTTCTGTGCATCAGCAGACAAGCTTCCCAGGCATCTGATCATCTGATCAGGATGGGTCTCTATTAACCCTCCTGTTTATAAAGGGATCCTCCTTTCTTGACTTTCTGTTCTCTTCCCATGCAGAAATTCATTTAGAAGGCAAAATGGCCAGAATGTCCTTTTACTATAACTGAATATGGACTTTCTTCAGGCTACTTTCTTCAAAACTTCCTTAAAATCCTCTTATTCAGAGGAACCAATTTCTGAGGTCATGTTGCCCTGACTTGTTTTGCTGTCCTGACCCAGCTAAAGGGAGGATAAAATGAATTCCAGTATATTTATGACACCTGTAGTAAAGCCTGCAGAACAACAACAACAAAAAATCTGATAAATATACCATTCCAGCTTCTTGCTATATTCAAATATGTAATGACAGCTGAAAGATATTCTCTGACTGCATCTGCACTGAGCCTCTTGGCAGCTGGGGGTGGGCAGCACCAATGGGAAGCAGCACCCAAGCACATGCACCAGGACAGACTCAGTTCCCGATCACGTGTCACCCTAACAGAGCAATGAAAGACAGAAGCTCTAATCAGCTGGATTGGTATGTCTAGGCAGTCTTTTGAGGGATGCCAGAGGCTGATGATGAGATCAGACATCACCAATATCTGCACAGATGCCTCCAATATCTGACAATACAGGCTCTGAAGGCATCGCTTCGGGACATCAGCATGAATGCATCTTGTGGTTAAGCAGGAAAATATAACGAGATGTTGAAGCAGCTCTTTTCCTGCAGATATGCAGCAGCTTGCCTCAGAGTAATCACTTCTCAAAATCAACTGGTGATAGGAATTATTACATTTAGCTTTTGCTTTGTTTAAACCTTATCCTGGGAAAGACTAAGAGGATTTGGATAAAAACCTCAACCTAATTAATCTCTTAGGTTTTATGTTTCCTTAATTTGACTTTATTTTTAGTGTATTTTACAAATGAGATTCTTTTATCTAGGAAAGCCAGGATTACATTATTTTGCTATCCCAGTTTGCATGAAGTGCCAAGGCTGGATGAGGCAGTCCCCAGGTCTGTAATGCCATTCAGTTGTAGCAGGTTGTACAGTATTCACCCTGAAGCACATACTACTCATCGTATTTTACTATAAAGTATCACACTTGGAATTGCCCAGAAGAGAGCACTTCTGACTTTAAAAAGGGGCTCTATAACTGTTCTCTCTGCCTTGACTGTTTGCTGAATGGGTTTTTTTCTTTCACACATGGTGAAGACAATGTTTAGCAGCTGAAGTAACTCACCATGCACCACATTTGGATGTAATATTCACTAAATCCTGAGGTGAACAAATTCCCAGGTAAGAATAGAACATTTCACAAACACCTACATACACAAGGGTACTGATACTTTTCCAAAGATCTAAAACCAAGCCAGGATATAACAGGAGGGCACCAAAACCATGGCAAAATGATTAAAATACAGCAGCAAGAGCACATGGCCCTGCTGACATCTGTTTCTGTGCTTGTGA
This sequence comes from Cyanoderma ruficeps, assembly GCA_008694505.1. Taxonomy (NCBI): domain Eukaryota; kingdom Metazoa; phylum Chordata; class Aves; order Passeriformes; family Timaliidae; genus Cyanoderma; species Cyanoderma ruficeps. Next base: position 40,851,727 of record VZDJ01007754.1, on the reverse strand, counting down.
CTGGTAATGCCTGTGGACATGTGGCTGCCTCACCTCCAGCATGTTCATTAGCACATGCACATTCACATGTCTCATAAAATTTTATCCTATTTAGTACAAATTGTCCTTCTGTTCCCTTGTACTCTTGTGGGCACAGACACATCACCACAGAGCTGGCAAGAGGCAGGTCCAGAGCCATTTCTCTGCTGCTGGTGGGCAACAGGCAGAAAAAATTGTAACATACTGAAGGAATAACAACAGGTACATGCACCATCACGCTTTCTAGTAGCAAGAAACCACTTGTTTTTCAGTTCATTTTCTAGTTGCTTACAGCAAACACAGCATCAGATGCACCCGTTTCTCCTCTGCTGCTATTTGCAGCAATGGAAGCCTTCAGGTGCTCTGCACAACCTTGCACTCATCTTGATCAAGGGTTTGCTCTCACCATAGAGGGCCCATCACTAGCTCATTCAAAACAAGTTGTCTCAGACTTTAATTAATTTAATTGAATATATTTTATATTTTACTGCCTCCTGTGATTCTTCAATCAAAAGACAGTTTTCTGCTTTCTGAGGTGGTGCATACCTTCAAAACTAGTATTTGGGAAAAAACCCACAACACTTTCAGATGGTTGCATTGTGTTTTACTGAAAATAATTGAGACATGTTTCAGTCATTCAAAACTGATTTTCTGCTGAACCAGTTCTGCATTATGTATCTGTGCATACACTGTCACAAGAACACCAGCCATCATCTGACACTGCTTTCATTAAGAAGTTTGAAAAGCTGCCCTTTTTTCTCTCTGCTTTAAAGAGAACTCAGATGAGCAGAACCCAAGCAGTAAATCTCAAAAAAGGGTTTTGTCTAAAATATCACAGTAACCTCCATGCTAACAACCAATACCTGATGGAGGTAGTTAATTCCCAGATGAGCCCAAATCAATAAATCAAGGATGAGACTTGTGAGCATCAACAGCCTCCTTCCCCCAGTGGCTGCAGCACAGGAGGGGGGCATGAGGAGGGTTCTGAGCAGGGCTGGTCTGGAATATGCTTCCTGAATTTCATCCTTATCTATGCCTCTCACTGCAGCAGGAACACTCATGGCACCAACCAACTGAAACAGAAAGCACAGAGACAACGGAGTCTTTCCCAAAGCAATAGGTCTGCACCCTCCCTCACCAGCCTGTGGCTACAGAAATTGTGGGAACTGTGACAATGTTTTTTCAGAAATGCTTTTCTACAGAGCCAGCACTACAAAAACCCATGCATGATACTCAGCTTTCCACAAACCTTGCATTGATTTCAATGGCACAGGTTCAGCAAAGGGCCTATGTATGCCCTTAATTTTGGCCTCTTCTATGCCCTGGTAAAACAAATGGAGAAAGAATATTTCTGCTCCACAGAAATCAAACCTTTGCTAACCTCACTCTGCAGATGACTGTGTTTGTGGGCAGTTTGATTGGCCAGAGTTTGAACACAAGGAAAGCACAGAGCATTTTCAGCTGGAGCCAGCAGCTGAACAACACAGGGATAGATGATGGGGTCCTGAATAATGTATGCTGAAAGAAGAATGGAGGTGAAATATTGGATGCTCAGCACTTATTTAAATTTAAAAAATCGTATTAAAAAGCAGGAAAAGAATGTGGAAAGGATATAGAGAAAATTTGAGTCCACATTTTTATGTCCCCATAAATGGGAACATTTCTTAAGTAATTTATACTGATGTTTAAGACTAAAACTCCTTGACATTACTTCAAACAAGCAGGCAGGCTAATCAAACTGACAACAGGAGCTATAGCAGCAGTTTGCTAGGAAAAAACCCACTCATTATAGCTCTTTGTAGAAACAGAATCCAGTTATATGAACTTAATACAGGGAGAAAACCTTTAAAAAGAAACCATTTTAATCTGAAAAGCAACCGTGTCACATAAATCCCACTTCTAAATGACTCTAAGTGCCCTTCTGTCAAGATTTATAATTTTCAAGGATTTTTAGTACTATTAGATTTGTTCTTCATCCAGACAAGATCCCCTTCATGAGAGGGCAGAAGCAGAAATCAGCCAAAGATCTTGCTGGTTTAAAAGGACAGCAGTTTTGATAAGGTTCAGTACAATTCCAATTGACACTGGTTTTCTGACAAGGGTCCTGTACATGAGCACTGTGAGCAGGGGTGGCTCAGCACCAGGACTGAAATGTTTCCATCCACCTGACTCACACCCACTGATCTGAGCATTACTTTGCTGGCTCCCCTTCTGCAGCTGTGTGACGACACACTAATTGGGGGAGGTATAACATCAAAATATATGAGCTGCACATCAAATCTTGATGCTTAAATCACCAAAATAATGGTCTCCTTTTCAAGCAGAGACACAAAGTCCTGCTGAACCACTGCAGTATTGGAGGAGATAAGAGCGTGGCAGAGCTTCCATCCTTTTCCACACAGTAGCTCTGCAGTTGGTCCACTCAGATCCTTTGAGATTAAGAAGGAACTTGCGGAAAGAAAATTGAGGGGGGGGTTGCAGTCACTTAGATTTAATTTGACTTTTAGTACACAACACTAGAATGTTAAGATTATAGACTTTGCTTTTTTTTTTTTTTTTTCTAAAATTCAAGGAAGTTGCCGTGGTTTCACATTTTTTCGTCTTCAGCCAGGCTCTTCACTGTGAGACAAGAAGTTGACTTGACTCTGTGAATTGAAAGGCTGGAATTTCTCTAAGTAAGTGCATGTCTCACCAGCTGCAAAAGCAGTGAAGCCCATGGCAGCCCCCTGAGGGCATGGCAGGACTGACAGCAGCCCTCCCAGCAGTACAAGGAGGTGCAGCACTGAACTCACAGGTGACTCTGCTGTGACACACACAGCTGTCCAAGCACCTGAACTGTTGACATTGATGGGGGAACCTGTGAATAAAAATACTTGGCAATTACGAATTTTGTGAATTTAAGCCCTGTTTACTCAACTTGTCCTTAAATCAAGTTTCAGATTGGAAAACGTGCCAAATACGGTTACTTTGGTCATTTAACACGTTGTGACTTAAGAATATTGAAAAATCCCCAAGGCACATGTCATGTCAATTAGGTGCTTTCAATAGTTGGATACTTCTGAATAATAAATTCAGTTACAACCTCTGTGTGTGTTTTGAAAATAGGATGACATGAGGCCATATTGATGCTCATTTTATCTGAGGATATACACTTAGTGTGAGAAAAAGAACATTTTCCTGCAAGAAAGTCCAGCCATACCCATTTCTTGCACATGCTTGAAGGAACTGGAAGTCTCTTAGAAAGATTAAGTGGTTTGTGGTAAACTCTTGTTCAAAACTCTAAGGAAGAAAAGACAGACGTTGTGAATTATAACATATCCTCTTTCTAATTTGAATTAACCTATGTTCCCTTATTTTTTTTAGTTTCTGCCTTTTTTTTTTCCTTTCACTGAAAAGTAATAGGAAAATCAAAGGACCAGACTTTAATAAACTTATGATGATTTGTTATTTATACTAAATAAATATATTAATATTTGTTGAAATTGTTTTCTCTGCAGATAAATGAGTCCCAACAACTGTATTCTTGGCTCAGGACAGAACACAAACTCTTTACACATGTTTACACAGTGAAAAGATGAAAATTCTCCTACTTTGTTTCCCAATATTTGACAATTTTGAAGGCATGAATATAATACTTTAAGCACTGGATTCACAGACTAAGTAAACAAAGCATAGGGGAAATCTTGACTCCCTTACAGTTGTTGTGTTATAACCCCTCCTGACTGACCTGATCACTCTTTGTCACAACCTTATATTTAATTATGAGCCAAATAATTACTTTGCACTAAGCATTGCATAAACTTCTTATTAATCAATTTAGGGCATTAGAAGCAATTCCTGTTGAATCCCTATTTATCAAAGTTTCCATAAATAAAAAGCGGGACACTTTAAAACACTGGCTGAAATTAAGGAAGCCTGGAGGCAGTGCTGCTCTGCAGCTGTCCCTGCAGCCCTGCTGGTTTATGCCAGCTCTGAGGTGTCCCCTGGTGGTTGTAACAGCAGCAGGACCAGCCACTAACTGGCCAAATCTTTCCTGAGAGATCAGATCAAATGCCCCAAAATGCAGAAAATGGATCAGTTTAGATGTAGGTAAAACGTGAGAGATTGTAATTAAACAACAACAAAACTGAAAAAGCCTTTATATGATGAAATTCTTTTTCTTTCTTTGTTGCATGGGGAGTTTCACATGCCTGTGGGTTTTCTGTGTCATATAACACATCCTTTGCTATGTCAGGGACCTAGTGTGATAACCTCCTCTTTTTCTGAGCCACATTACACCTGCTTTGGTTGTATTCTGCTTCATTATAGGAAGTACTGGCAAATACTCTGTGCCCTGCAACGTTTAGGTGTTTGCAGGACAATACAGACCCCATACACGTTACACAATGAACAGCCCCTGGAATAGTTTGCAAGGGTCGTGGTGCTCCCTTCTGAATCTGCATTCCTCAAAATATTTCCTTGCAGAAGCTAAACTTTATGATCTTGCCCTTTGGCACATCCTGTGCAAAGCTATGGCTATTCAAACATACACTTTTTACTGCACTATTGATGCTCAAAACAGTAAGAACAAACATAATATGACCTGTAGTACAGCAGAGGAATTGCAGGTCAGAGATGTGAAGCCCAATCTCACTGATACTTATTACAGAGAAAATCTCTGTAGCGTAAACATTTTCTGGGTTAAAAGCAGAGATGGAATATGAACAGAAAGACAGAATAAATCAGCACCTTAGGAATACTCGGCAACGTGACCCTTGTTCTGTTTATTCTGTTGATACTTGGTTCCTCACCTCTAACTGTAAATATGTATCTGAGGCTTGAGGGGATAGTAGGGTATAAAGATTTGATTTGAGCTCACATGGTATGGCATGCCAAGAGAAATACAGCACTCAGGTCATCCATCTCAAATTAGGGCTGATAAAGCTTATGTACTTTCTCTGAGGCTTATTTGGTGCTGTCATGTCAGTGCTAGTGGAGAACCATGTAGCATCAAGTGCCTACATCACACTGCCATGATTCTGCCTCTGTTTCAGATGTTTTGGGTACTACTGCCCTGGAAGCCACAAGAAGGATGCACCAAATCAAAATGCATGGAGTTATTAGCGTTTTGAAGTTATTATTGAAGTAAATTTTTTATCTCTCTCCTTAAAAACTAATTTATTTTTCTTTTTTGTCCCAGGCCATGTTGTCCCAATCATGCAAAACACCAAAGAGGGTCTCCAATAAAGGAAATCTCAGTGGTGGAAAGCAAAATATATGCAGTGGTGCTTTACTACATCATTGTAGTGGCACTGGGGCAGACTGACATTGAGTCAACCTTACCTCAGCCCACCTGCAAACCTGCCCTGCTGCTGTTCAGAGATTCCTGACCAGGAGCAAGGAGTCTGGGGAGGCCACAGGCAGCAGTGTCCCTCTGACACTGGATATTCAGTTAATCATTTACTATCCTTAAAGGGATAGAAACAGAGTTTTTTGAAGCATGAGAACATACTGACTTTAACAGCTACACAGACATTTTTAAAATTAGAAATAAAAGTTATATATTACATAGAGAAACTGAAAGTATCTCTAGTAGTTGTACTTGAAACCTTGTGCATTTTAAAACTTTTTTTAATAGCGACAGACTGAATATTGATTTTCTAAATGTGGGGAAAGAAAGCGATATGAGAGAAAGAGAAAAAAATGTAAAATCAGTAATGAAAATAGGCTGCTTCAATGTGCTGAGTCCTTGAAAATTAGAGTTAATCCCAGGGAAAAGGAGTCACAGGTAAAGGGCAGGTGCATAAATCATTAGCACATTAATCTATGCAATAACTTCATATTTACTGTAGCTGTCTGAAGAAGCTGAATTTATTCTCCTTCTGCTCACAGAATAACAACAGTTTTGGCCAGAGGTCTTTCTAATCAGTTATCTGCATTTGGTTTGACTTATTTTTCCAGGAATATGCTCCCTGATACAAAATGGCCAGCTCCATTTCTCCTCCATTTTTAATACATTTTTTCAAAGGAAACTTGTCTCTGTGAAAAGATCACCCAGCAGGGATCCAAAATGACAAATACTACTGAGTTGTCAGGTTTACCACCCTCCTTTGGCATTTCCTATTTCATTCTCCCCCAGCTGTTTTCCCTAGTGGTGTAATGAATAGGCCAATTGATTTTGGTTTTAGTACAAGTTTCTTGCAACTGCTGTTTTTAGGTATGGTCACTGAAACCCAAGGTCATCATTGGGCCTAGCAGTCCTTCCTCTAGCTAATGTTGCCATACTTAAATGTCTTTTTCAGATGCATTTAGTAAGCATTTATATCAAAAATTTCAAGACTCGAGGTTTCCTTTGAGTTGTCCTTATTGTTGACTTTAAGCTTAAGTCACTGTGTTCCAGCTGTTTCAGGGAATTAAGAGAAAGTGTTGGTTGTAAAAAAAAAAATTAGGCATGACAGAGAGGGTCATGCTGGTATAAACAGCATGTCCTGATCACTGTCAGGAAAATCTACCCACTCAAGTGTTGTAAGTGGTGAGCATTAAAAAAGCAGAGTTTGTTTATAGTTGATAAAGACTCATTAGGGTGTTGACTGAATTTTCCAAGCATGATTTAAACATTTCTGAACAGTCCATGGCAGCAACTAATTAAACTTTTAAGAAGTAGAAGAAGGGAAGAAGGAAAGATGAAAAACAGAGGTAGAGAAGAAAGAACTGGGTCACCACCAGGGTTCCAGGGCTGTCTCTGGTCCAGTTCCTTCAGAAGGTGAGCACACACAGCCTCGTCAGTTGTGCTATTTGCAGCATATGCTTGTTTTGTTATTCTTGAACCTGGAAGGGGGTTGGGAGCTGGTGTGGTTTAAATACCCCTCCCTGTCAGAGATGTAAATGCAATCCTGTCTCAAACTTGTTTTTAGAGTTAGTTACCAAGATAAGGAAGTTGGTCCCCCAAAAATGCTATCTTGCCTCTACAAGAACCTCTTCTCTAACCCCAGTTTGTCTCATTGGTATGGGAGCATTCCCTTTCTCTTCTACAAAGTGTTTGAGACATTAATTCCTTCATGTTTCCATTAATTCTTTCATGTTTTCAGTCTCTCACAAATAGCACATCCATGATGACCCAGTATGCCTAATTTCACTTGCCACCATGCAGCTGAGAACTCCTGAGTCTCAGTCTACTCTCAGATTTTCTTTTATTGAAGAGAAACTACTTCTCACAAGGAGTCAGAAACATCAAATAAACCTGAAAGGAAAATAAAGCACAGAAGAGAGTTGGGGAACATACAGACTGCATAAATGCTTTATTACATCTTGCCTTGTATTCCACTTTAATTCATTGGAAACTGCGCTACAGCTTCAAGGTGTCAGGGAAAAGGGAACAAACTCTGCAACTACATGTATGATTCCTCTTAAAAGGAAGAATTCTTGTTCCAGAAGCTGATCCAGCATACTGATGTGGTCCAGCAGGATAAGGCAGCCAGAAAGCACTGGCAGCTTACAAAGGTTTTCAGAGTTTGGCACTCTGGTTTCTGTCAAGTGATTGCTAACATTAGGGGTGAGCACACATGAAGCTCTTCAGAGGTGCACAGCACAAAAAGCATTGGCAGCACCTTTTCACAGAAAAACACAGACAGGACATTAGGACTGGGGAATTCCCGTCTTGTCTTGATCAGGAAATCCAGACTGTAGTCTCACTGACTGCTCTCTGCCCTCAGTGGCTTCTCACCTGTGAAACTGAGGCAATACTGCCTTCTGTCAATGTGCTTTCCACGTGAAACTGCTGTGAAAGAGCAAGTGAATATCATTTATTGCTACTCACGGTTGATATGCCTAAATCGGGGAACCTAAGAAATGAATACATGGATGTATGGCCAAGGAGAAATCTAAACTGTGTCCTCTTTGGACCTCCACTCAGGAATGGGGCTTGGGAGATGTGGCCAAAACCACTTGTGCTATAGTTTCGGAAGAGTTTGTGTAGCAGTTGGCCTCAGCCTTAATCCCTGATAATTAAGTGAGACATTTTTCAGAACTGAATTTCTATAAATGAGTGGAACTTCTCCAAGAGTACTAGTCCATCTCCAAATGCTCAGAATTGGATACATGGTAGAAATGCAAGTTGTGTTTACTTTCCACTGCTAATGTACACAAATCAGAAGCTCAAAGTAAAAAGGCTTCCCCATGTTAGGCTTTTTCCTTAATCTTGTTCTGAAAGAACAGATACATGAATGATTTTACACACCTCTACCGAAAGTGTCTGAAAAATGCCATTGCATGTCACCATTCCTGTCAGAAGTACCCAGGTAGCAGAGGACGGATGATTTATGTGATGCTGCACTGTACTGACACAGATTGCAAAGTGCGTAGTACAAACATCATTTTAACAAAGGACATTAAAACTGTCTTCTAATACAGTTTTCAGGTGACACCACGTATAAGACAGCTGAACAGAAAAAAAAAAGAATCAAAAAAAGGTAAAGCAAAGACAGGTAACAGGATAAATTCTTTTTTTACTTAGTGTCTTTACATTTAGTAATTCGAGACCTATGTGCTTCTTAAAACACAGTATAAAAATCTATAAAAGCAGCTAAAGCAGTCATTCAAACTCTGTTTTCATGTTTGCAGCACACAGCTAGTGCTGAGGGTCACTGCAGGCATACAGCCACTCCCACTGAGAGGTGGATTTGGTTAATGAGACCTCAAACCACTGGACTATCCACTGATTCTAATGCTTTTCAGTTCATGACTCCTTTCACTAAAATGAACTTTCTGAAGATAGGGTGAGGATAATCTTTTCCAAGATCTGACATTTACTTTTCTCCTCTTCCAATACACTGAAGTAATCTCTCAGTGGAGATCACAACAATACACGACTGGATAACCCAGCACTTCCTGCTGCCTCCTTCATTTTCTAATTTGTTTTTGCACACACCTGAACTCAAAAAGGTCACCTCATGAGCACTGCACACTTCTTTTGCTCTTCAGAGCTAGGCAGGTTTGGAGCACTGAGCACAGGTTGAAAATGGGCAAATGCAAGCTGCACTGTATCTCTGACAATACTGCTGCATGGGACGTCTGGGCACTTGTCCCCTCTGATGTCACCAGAGCCCCTCAGTGACAGCTCATGCAGTCACCTGGGTCTCTGCAATGGAACTCAGGTGGAAGTGACATAGAAACAGAGTTTACAACCTTTGGAAGAAGGGACAGCTCCTTGGGAAGACTATACAGCCTTTGTGGTGCTGGGCAGAGAGGAAATCAGAAGGGCCAATGTCTGACTGGAAGTTAATTTGGCCAGTTCCCTAAAAAGGCAATAAAACCCATTTCCATAACTACATTAGCAACAAAAGGAGGACTCAGGAGAATCTTCAGTCTTTACTGGATGGGGGGAAAGTGACACTGACAAAGGAGGAGGAGGAGAAAGGCAGTGAGGTACTTAATGTAAGGCCTTCTACAGCACCCTGATCTCCTCCCAGGACAAGATGACCTACTCAGCAGATGAGAGAAAGGCTGAGAGTCTCAATTCCCTGGAGTTTAGTCAAGTCTTTAACACCATTTCTAACAGCAACCTCCTGGAGAAGCTGACTGCTCATGGTGTGCTCTTTGCTGGTTAAAAAATGGGCTGTGGGGTTGGGCACAGAATGTGTTGGAGAACAGTCACATCCAGCTGCCAGACAGACACCAGAGGTGTTCCCCAGGGCTCAGCATTGAGGCTGTTTTATGAGGAGTGACTGAGGGAGTGTGAGGAGTTTAATCTGGAGAAGAACAAGCTCAGGGGTGATCTCCCTGCTCTTTACATCTTGCTGAGGAGGGGAGGTGGAGAGGGGGGTGCTGATCTCTTTTCCCTGGGACCCAGGGACAGGATACATGGGAACACTCCACGTGTTCCTCTCTGCAGCTCCATCCTCATCATACTTGTCCCCTGCTCTGGCACGGGGTCCCTTCCAAGGGCTGTAGTACTCCAGGATAAACCTGCTGCCACAGGGGCACTGTGTGGCCTACACCTTCTCCAGGAAATGTCCATGTGTCCATGTGTCCCTATTGTGGTGCCAGGAGCACCTCATCTTCTTCCTCCTCCTGCTCCTCCTACTCATCCCACTCTCAGGCTGCTGTTGGCAGGGCTGTTCCTCACACTTCTTTCCTCCCTCCTCCTTCCCCATGCAGCATCTTCCCTCTTGTCACACAGGCCTTCCCTGCAGCTCCATGGCTGCCAGGCCTGAATGCCTGGGCCAAAGACACAGCTCTGCCTGTGCCAAGAGTGACTTCTCAGGGCTCTGGGAGACACAGGCAATGCTTACACTGTGGGAGGGGAGTGCAGGGAGAAAAGCAGGACGTCTGTGTGCACAAGGCTGTGTCCCAGCATCCATCAAACTGTGTGCAGAGGTGGCTGAGGCTCCAGCTGTGGGTGGAGATCTGATGGTCAGAAAGAAGTGATACAATGGCTTCTGCAAGCCTTTGGGCATTGCAGTTTATGGGACCACCCTCCTAAAAGGAACAGCCTGAAAAGAAACATGAGATCCCCATGATGGAACTGCTGATTCCAGCAGCACCTGCTGGAGCATATCCAGAGAAGGGCAACAAGGCTGGTGAAGGGTCTAGAACACAAGTCCTGTGAGGAGCGGCTGAGGGAGCTGTGGATGTACAGCCTGGAGAAAAGGAGGCTCAGGAGAGACCTTATCATACTCTACAACTCCTCAAAAGGAGGGTGTAGCCAGGTGGGGGTTGGTCTCCTCTCCCAGGCAACCAGCAACAGGACAAGAGGACATATTCCTAGGAGGCACCAGGGGAGGTTTAGGCTGGACATTAGGAAAAGGTTCTTCGCACAAAGAGCCATTGGACACATTGGAGTGGGCTGCCCAGAGAGGTGGTGGAGTCACCATCCCTGGAAGTGTTTAAGAAAATACTGGATATGGCACTTAGTGCTGTGGTCTAGTCGAGAAGATAGTGTTAGGTTAGACAATTTTTGGCTTTGACTTCTACTCTGTCAACCAGGAGTTAATTCTCTGCTGAGTCTCGAGGACCAATAACAAATGGACAAATTAGAACAAAATGTGGCTGGAGAGGGGGGTGTGTAGAGATAGGGCAGCATTTTTCTCTGAGGCCACAAAAGGAAGGAAAGCAGCTGAATTATTACTGTTATTGAGGGAGGTCCAGAAATAGTTAGAGGAAGAAAAGGAGAAAAAACAAAAATTGGAAGAAAAGATAGAGATGATGCTGAGGCTGCTAATCTCCCAGCACTGTCTAGATCAGAAAACTAATTACATCTCCTGAAGGAAACGGAAAGGGAAATACAGGGAGTGATGCCTGTGATAAGGAACTAGGGGAAAATGATCCTTTATCTCTTTCAAATCCCCCCTGCCACATGTGTGAAGGCAGATCCACTACAAAACCTTGGGGTGGATGGGGACACCACAACCAGAAAATTACCCAATTTGACCCAGTTCAGGTGGCTGATTTGCAAGAGCCCTAAGTCAGGCAGGACTGAAATCCAGCAAATGGAGTCCTATCAATGCAGACATCATAATGGCCCATACATTCAGATTCCAGTTGGTTCCTGTCAACAATAAAATTTCTAACAGATATGGGAGAACAACACTCAATGCACCAGGATGCTGAGAACTTGGATGTATGACGCAGATGGCAGAGAGTTAAAATCAGCAGAGTAAATGGAGCAAATGTTACCTGCTGAACTGCAAACTTAGGGCTCCTGGGTGAGAGCAGATGTTTGCCACCCACTTTGCAATTTAAGATGACAATGAAAACACTCTGGGTTTCAGTGTTCTGGGCCATGGAACCTGGCACCTGCTGGACAGCAGCGTGTGGTCCTTCGGTTCGACGTTAACCCTGACACGAAAAGAAATCCAGAGGCTGCAGTGCACTTGCTCCATGGGGTGCCTTTACTCCCTGGTTCAAGCATTGCTGATGTTCCACAGTGCTGGATTTTGTTGTGGTGCAAAACAGAATTCCTAAACCTGATCTGGTCCTACTAGCAGTTGCAGTACCAACACTGCAAACCTAAGAGCCACAATAAAAACAGCCAAGTGCTGGGGCGTTGATGGGGTGATCCCTGACTGCAATACAAACTGTAAATTGCCTTGTCTCTGAGAATTCCGTGCTAAACCTGAGATGACAGACAGAAGCAGTCACTAGAGGGAGACGGTGCAATTTCATAGAACAACAACTCCAGAAAACTTTTCAGCTGGAAAATTAATAAAAAGCCAGAAAATCTGTGCCTGTGGGTCTCACGGGTTAATTTGCTGGCATTACCTTGCCTAGTGAACTCAGAACTACAGGATCAATAGCAATATTTGCCCATGTTGGAAGAAGATAATGGATATTATGGAAAAAAAAAGAACTAGCCTGGCCATTTTTCTGTCATAAACAGTATTCACTTTTTAAATGCTTCTTCTGAGAAGCTAAGAGAAAAGACTGTCATAGTCTTCGTACCTGTGTACCCATTGCATGACAAGAAACTCTTCCACCTCAAGTGATAATTGCTTTTATTTTCCATTTTTAGCCTCTGAATGAATTACTGTTCATTTAACCATAAAGAAATTAAAGGTTCTGGTATACCTTTTATACTTACTTTTATAACCCCTAGTGACTTCTGATCTATGAAGTACTTAGTGATGTACAAATTTATTTGAAAGTGACAGACAAGCTTCTTTTTCTTCAGGAACAAAACTTTGGGACCTACGAGGAATTAAGGAAACATGATGAGGCACTGATAGAAATACATTTGTTATGTATTTGATTTAAAATACATTCGATTTTAAGTTTTAAGGTTGAAGCAGGAAAGTTTACAAATTCCCAAATTGCAGTCGTTCCTGTTCTTCATTCTCAATTCTTCCCTGTAGTTCTCTGTTTCATCCCTTTCCCCATTCTTCTTTGCCTTATGTTTTCTGCGTCAGGATAACTGATGACCTAAAGTTTAGCCTTGTGCATATGTCCAGTTACAAACTGATCAGATGAGTCTAATGAAAGATGCTAAGAGAGGGGCAGTACAAATGATGACCATTTCACAAACAGCTTCACTAAGACTAAGACTTGGATAAAGCAAATTGCTGGCTGGATTCTTTGCCAAGAGTTCCTGGGTCAGTGAAGTCAAGAAGTTCAGCAGTAATGAGGAAATGCTGACAAAACACTGAGTGGGGATTGGCAGTAAAATGCTACTCCCTGATAGGGACTGTAAAAGGATTGAAGATACATTTGCCTCCAGCACCTCCTCACACTTCTCAAAGGTTTTTTCAATACAGAAAATTCCTGTTAGTTTAGCTGTGCTGAGTTCACAATATCCTTCCATGAGAGAATTGTTTATGCTAATCTAATCACTGTTATTCATTTACAGCAGTGTTTACACCAGGGGCTACCTAGCATGGCTATTTCAGTTTTTATGAAAATAATAACCAATATGACACAAACCTGATTTTAGATGGACTAAGAAGTGTGCAAAATCAGCACTGGATGCAAAAGGTGCTAGTCCAATATAAGACATTTGTAAGATGCTTTACTAATATCTATGATGAGTGCCATTTATGGAACAAATGCTGTCGCCCAAGGCCTGCTTTCTATTATTCTTTCAGACCCTTTTGAGAAAAAACTAAAGCATAATCAGCTTTAAACTATTTTGTGTTCTAAGTCTTCAGGGGAAATAATAATTCTACATGCTTCTCCTTCTGCCACTCATGACAGCACTGAAAACATCATCCTAGCTAGTTCTGCTTGCAGCCTCCAAGGGCTGCCAAGTGTGACAAAGAATATTTGTTGTTTTATTTTACTAAAATCACGTGTTTACTTTTATTGTTAAAACTCAAAGAAAAAACCCTTATCCTCTCTTCAATCCTTTCATCTTCTTAAATCTTATCCAAATGACAAAGGTAGTTACATAAATTACAGATAGTGAAAAGTGGTGTATTCATTTACTCAGGGCTGAAAATGAAGGGAATGAATATTCAGAGCAGTGTAAGATGTACCACTGTGTGAGAAAAAAACACATTAAAAACACATCAGCAAACTGAGTTAACTGTTTATTGGCAGGATCTTTAAACTGCATCTGGCTTTTATGAGAAATAATGTCACTTGTACCTAGTTGTCACTGATGTCAGCAATTAGATGGAAGAGAGAACTGCCAGCTCCTGCCTTTTACCAGAGGCAAAATCCCACACAGAGCAGTCTCCCTCCTAAATTCACAGGATCTGGACAGATTCTGTAAGAATGAACATTTCCTGTGGAAACACAGTTTCTGCTGAACTGGGTTTCGATGCACTTCTGCCTCAACCCCAAGCATTACACATTCTCAGTATATTTCTAAAAATTCAAAGAAAAAGCACAATTCAGAAACCCTACAGTTGGCATGCCTTAGCGGTTTTTTTCCCGAAGTTCTTGCCCCATGTCAGAATATTCTGCATTTTTCTTACTTTGGGAGATCACTGTGGTACTGTCTTGGATGGAGAGGTGAATTCACCTGCCTGATCCAACCCAGAGCATGAAAGCTCTATGATGATGGATTTGATTTTTGAAAGAAACAAGGTCAGCTAAGCCACGAGTGAGTGGTACATTCCTGAGGCAGATTGGAAGCCCTCTGCAAAGCAGACCTTTCTTGTCACCAAGGAAGGATCTCTTGCTTTTTTCTCCTTGAGCTTTGATTTGTGGTTTTGCTTGAGGGAAGAAGTGAAGAGCAGGCTGCTTGAATAACTTCAACTAACTGGTTTCCATGTCTTTAGGGCTGCCAGAACAGGCTTCTGTGGCATTTCCAGGACTCCGCCTGTACATGCTCCACACCAAAAATTCTTCAGGTGGGAAAGCAGATCAGATTTGGGTGAAATTTGGAAGAAGTTCCTAAGCAGATGAACTAGCTGCTAGCTGTCCACATCAGTGTGCAATCCATAGATTATTACAGACAGTGGGCTCTGCTCCTGTTTCCACCCCTTTAAAACCCCTCTCCTCATGAGTGCTTCTTTGGCACAGTAGTAAAATTTTACTCACAGAAGTACTTTCAACGTTTATTTCACGGTAATAATATTGGATTTACTTACTTTCTGACAATCACTTCAGGTCCTTCAAAATACTGTTAATAACTCAGATAAGTAGCAAGAATTTATTTTAAAGCATCATTTATTTATATTCACTTGCTACTCCCAACTTAATTCAAGGTATCATCTACAGATAAAAACTATTGCCACTAATTTCATACCTTCTGTATGACACAGTGGACATGTGGAGAGATCATTAGGCTGACAGTCTCCGTATCCCATGTTAATTCTAGCTTTTTATTGTTTCCAAATGCCATTCATTTATTACTGTGGATACAATTT
The DNA here is from genome assembly GCA_008694505.1 of Cyanoderma ruficeps. Classification (NCBI taxonomy): domain Eukaryota; kingdom Metazoa; phylum Chordata; class Aves; order Passeriformes; family Timaliidae; genus Cyanoderma; species Cyanoderma ruficeps. The sequence goes on along the minus strand of VZDJ01007754.1, from coordinate 40,836,425 downwards.
CCAAAAATGCATGAGTGTTGGAAATCCCTAGATTGTTGTAAATTAGGGAATAATCTTTTTTGTTTTCCAACAGTGTTAATCTGAGTGTCACTACAAACCTGTATATCCCTGTTGCAAACTGCAACATATTTTTCTCATTGTTTGAAGGCATTTGTCCAAAATTCCATGCTAGCAAACACTAACTTATTAAAAAAACTAGTCTGGTTTTCTTCTACCACAATGTTTTGTTCAGTCATTGTAATGACTATTCATATCCTTGCCCTAATTATCATTATACTAACACGGCCTCATATCCTCACTGCTAATGCTCCAACTACCACATGCAGAACAGCTGCTCTCACTAACAGGTAGTTACACTGCTTTGTTGGAAATTGTTGTGCTCAGAACTGCACTAGATCACTTCAAAGCTATTAAAATAAGGCATCAATCTAGCTTTTACCAGAAGTGCTTCTGAAATGTTTCTTTTTCTTTTTCTAAATTGTTTCTTTTCTCTTCTGGTTCCTCCTGAGTGTGAAATTAAAAGCAATGAAACAGCATTTGTGGCCTGTTCTGCAAGTTTCTGCTGCCCTCTGATGGGTGCAATGATAGAGCAGCTTTGGGAGCGCACTGATTTTACTGTGTTGAGCTTGTTCAACATGAGGGATTTAAGCCCCTCTTTCTGCTCCTCAAGTGAATACTAAGCAAATACAAGCGAATACATGAGTTGCTGTTTATGCCCTCTCTTTCTCAGGTGGTCATTTGTATTTGTGTGAAGGAAATGAAAAGAAAATGTAGCTACTTGTTTTTTTAAGATAAGAAAAAATAAGGGATTTTAGACTTCAGTTTTGGCACGGTTCTTACTCATACTTCAGCTTAAGTGTGTGGTCTATCTGAAATCAGTCTTAAACACGATGCACCAAGAGATTAAACACTGTATGCTTGCTCTCCATCACAGAGCAATTTACCAGTTTCAAGCTGTCCTTATTAGCTTTGAAGCCTCCCAAAAACACTCTTTTTGCCACACCTTGTCAGATGGATCTTTCTCCTGCTTTAAAGTCCTTGCTCCTCCTAACTGCATGTGTGGTAGGAGCCAAACTCCTGTCTGCAACACGAGCCTTGCACCAAGCGCTGATCCACTGAAGGCATCCACTCCTGCCCAAACATTTCCCTCTCCCTGAAAGGGCCAAGAACTCCGCTCATGCCCCCTCCCACACCATATTTGTAGTTACTGTGGTAAAAACCCGCATTTTGTTTTCAAAAGGTACAGCCCTTATGCCTCATCCTTGACCAAGTCACGTATGTAAACTCTGTCGTGAAGAGACTGGGTGCCAAAACGAAAAAAAAAGCTGTAACACTAATGACAAATTTCATAAGCATCAGCAAGGACAACAGTACATTAAACATGATCTTAATTTGTGACATGCCTTTGAAGCCATGCTACATGCTGAGAATGCTGACACCATATATGTGGCATGTTCTATGCCCTCATCTGCACTGCTCTGCATACAACATGAACAGGCAATCTCACTCAGAACNTTATATATATATATATATATACACACTCATGTCACTGATGGAAATTATCAGGGTAAGAAAGTTTAGAACAGCAAGATGTTTTCCTTGGAAATAAATAAAGCAAATTTCCATGGTTTATTTTTCATGCATTTTCATTCTCTTGAAGGACTTCTAATAAAGGTTTCCAGTGAAATCTCCTGTTTACTCTCGTGTCATGGATACACTTGACAAAATGCAGTCAAAACTTCTCTCTGTGACTCATTACTGTAGTCAGGCCTTGGTTCTAATTATGACAGGTAAAGTACTTGCTTTTAGCCTATTTGGATTTCTGTTAAAGCCATTGGCAAGGATGCTATTTATTTAATTAACTTTCTGGACACCATTTTTAAGTGGAATTACTCCAATCTGGACAAAGGCTTTACCTATAGAATGCACTAAAATATTATTTCTGTCTGATAACTTTTCTTCATCTCAGTCAGCTTTAGCCTGTAATCTTTATATAGTTGTTTACTGTGTTGCAATTTTGCTTTCTTTTTGCTTTTTAAATTCCATTGCTATGCTTGGGATGTGTTGAAGGCTTCAAAGTAAAATGGTCTGGCCTCTAATGAACTTCTTTCAAACTGGATGGATATGTAAAGAGAAGATAGGATACAATGAGAGCCAGACAGTTATTAATAAAAGTTGGGTTAGTTTTTTTTATTTCCACCCCTGAAAAACAGAATCTAATCAAGAATATTTGTATAGCCCCAGAAACCCTGTATGTTGCCCACACTTTGACCACAAAAAAAAAATCACCATGTTCACAGAAACAGGAAAAATAAAAACAGGATGAAGGCTTTTTGATTTGTGGTTATAAACCTTACACTATAAAGAGGTAAATGAAAACTGAAGTGAGGTATTTTCTATATAGAAAGAAGATGAGATGGTGCCAGATGTGGAAAGATTCTAGTGGTGAAGACTCCAGGTTTAACACCAAAAGGGCCAACTAAAAGCAACATTTTCGGTACTTCTAGAAAACTTTATAAATCAAAATCATACAAACCAGGTGAAAGATTCTTAATAGCCTTCTGAAAATGAAGCAGCTACTGAAGGACACTGTAACACAAACACAACCCTCTTTAAAAAGGCCTGGGGTGGAGCTAGGAAATTATAGACCAGTTTGACCTTGGTGGTAAGCAAGATCCTAAAGATATTAATAAGAGATGAGATCACAAGGAACACAGACTGGGCAAAGTGATTAATGGACATAATCTACTTGGATTTCAAAAAAGTATTTGACATAAAACTGTAAAGTAGATTAATGTACAATGGTAGCAAGCATAACATATAGAAGGTGTCATCCTTGAGCGACTAACGAGCAGCACAGGTACACCCTATATCTACTCATACTATCTGCACTCTTAGAGGAAGTTTAATAAAATGTCATCCAATTAACATATAGACTGCAGACTGAGGCCAATTTGTTGTCCTAAGGCTGCTGGTCTCTTAAAGTTACAGGAGACACATTTTCCTCTCAGTTTCACATTGAAGTCCCCCACAGTGGGTGCTCAGGGCTATATATATTCTGTGCTAGGTATCACAGTTTCCTGTCAAACTAAATTATTTTGATTTGTTGGTATTAGTTTGGGTTTACAGCAGTGGGGATGAGATAAATATTTAGCCCTTCTTCCGCAGCACTGAGTTCTTTGATGGACAGTTTTAGGAACCTGATTTGGTATCCTTTATTTATATCAACATATATCCTGGGCAAACACAAGAAAGCTGTTCTACTAAAATGAATAAAAAAAACTAGCACTGAAGGCATTAAAGGTGTGCTTTGGGCCTGGTTGTCTGAAAGTCAATTGCACCAACTACAAGAGAGAAATTGGCTTTTGTAGCTTCTTTACTGCTGATCCCTTGTAATACCAAAAGGAAGTTCCAACCATTTACAAGCTGACATATGTAAAAAGTGAATCCACTGGGACACCTTTGGAAACCCTGTCACCATCAACAGCTCAGGCTAATACCAGCAACTGCTGTGATAGTTGTCCAGAACAGTCATTCCTTTTCCAAAGTGTAAAGTTGAAATGGCAAGATAAAGTTGCTGCTTACACTTGTGTTGTTGCTTCAGCCGGTTATATTTATCCCATTACTACTGGAGAGCTTGGCAGGTCGCTGAAGCATCGTGATGAACCAAAGTTAATGATAGCAGGGAAGCCAGCTCTGTTCCAGACTTGTCATGTGGATGTGATGCCATGTGCAGCAGACTGCAGTATCAATGAAAGGATGAGAAAGGAGTCAGCTGATCACTACAGATTCAGTCCCTGAAAACCACCCCACACCCACAGTCTGAGCCTCCATAGGGAAAGAGGCATTGCCACTGTGTACTTCTGGAACAGGAGGGACTGCCAGCAGGAACTGGCTCAGAAGGGTGTGTGTCAAAGTGGTGACGGATCTCTAAGTTCAGCTGGGTAACAGAATGAAATCTGACTCAAATCTGCTGACAGCCATTTGTGTGCAAGTCACAGTGCCATCCAGGTGCATTCTCTTGGAAGTTTGTGTTATTTTGGTGGTGGTGATGTTGCATCAGAACATGTTCTGAACTTGGTCTTGGACTCTGTCACAAGTATTATCACCACTTAAAAGTAAAAAAATTCCAATAACTCTCTCTACATCATAGACCTCACACAACTCTGTCTCTGATTTCGCAAAGTTGCACAACCTGGGTTGGGAAATGAAGGCTTCAGCTATTCACATCTACCTTTTTACTAACGATGCTCACCTTTTTGGATTTCTACCAGGTGAGAATTTCACACATCCCTTGCCAAAAGGAGGAGAAAGCCACATAAACAATGTATTCAATCTGCTTCCTGTCCATGCCACAGACTTCTTATACAACTCATTATAGGGTGCCCTAGGGTGTACAATCCATGGCACCCTTTCTTGTGAACAAAATGCACTGTAAAAAAGAACCTAATATTCTTTTCTTTATTATGTCTTTAGCCTTCATCAGAATAGTCACGAACTGTTATAAATTAAAAGAAGGGAATCTAGTTGCCAAGAGACTTTTGGAGATGGCAAATAAAACACCCCAATCTTTGCTCTCTGCAAACATTAAAAATGTCCAAGAGAAGTGTCTCTCTATACTGGAGGCTGGTATTTCAGTCTATTCACTGGAAGCCTGGCTAGTTTCTTGTCTACTGTTCCTCTCAATCCTCCTCAGCATCTCCTTCATTGATTCTTTAAGTTTAGGTCATTCTGANTAAAAAAAAAAAAAAAAAAAAAAAAAGTGTGCATACCAACTAATGCGACAAAGGAAAAAATGTAATTACGATACTTAAGAAGGATCCAATTGCTTCACTACATGATCTAATGAAAGAGGAAAACCAAATTCACAGATTTTTTTAAAGCAGAGACAAAATGACCACTGGACAAAGAAATGGCACAACATTTATCCACTATGACACTATGATACATCCAAATACAGAAAAATCAAATAAAGCCAGAAGGAATAAGGTTTACTGAAATGATTAACGAGTATCAAAGGCCTGGGGAATGCAGGAGCTGGGACAGAATATAAGACATTTCTGGAGAGTAATGGCCGGAACAATTTGTTTTCCCATGCACAAAGAGACTTTTCTTCTTGTTGGGCAACACAGTTCATCATAAAGAGTTATCAAAAATACAATCAAGTGTGATTTTTGACCCCATGACAAAAGCATTGCACATTAGTGCCAAGCTCTGCTAAGTTTAATCTTTCTTACATGGATTCTGACTGAATTTGACACAGTTATGACTTTTGACCCTTGAGCTTTGTGGCCTAGAGCAAGCAGACCCAATCCAGCCCAGAATTCAGACAGCACAGCAACAACATGAAAATACTTCTGTCCACCTTATTGTCTGCTGGAGACTCGTGCCAGGCTAAATACAGAACATGGTCCATTGTTCTATATGATCTGAATTAGAATTGTTACCAAACTGACAATCGCTTTGGAAATACATTCTTATTAAGAGTATTTCTGTTAAAACATTTAGACAGCTGTGATCGCGAGGCTGGGAGTGTCCCAACTTCAGGGACAGAAAGATAAGGCCACCAGCAGCAGTTCAAGGGAATAAACTCTTTATTACAAAATCTGACTCCATTTATATATGTCTGTACAAAGGTCAAGAGATTGGCTACACAGGTCGCCACCTCTCTAACCTGGATGGTGGACATCACCATCAATCATTTCTTCTCTCAGAGGAGAATGATGTAAATATCTATTTTTACACACTTGTTTGCATTCCACTCTGTGGGCACCCACAGCACAAAGACAGAAGGCAGAAAATTCAGGGTGACAGACAGCAACAATGTAGATAGGTTAGCATATGAAATATGTCTCATCTGCATTCACCAACAATTTTATCAGAAAAAGGGTGCTAATCTCTAAACAGCTTACTCATAAAACATTTTATTACATGAAAATTATCAAATTGCATCTTCTGATGTAACATGTTAGAATACAGTCGTTACTTAGAAGTCAGTTCTGCGGAGCCAAACCTGCACAGTTTCAGATTCATGCAGCACCCTGGCCATAAAACTACCGCAGCTTACCAGATGCAGTGAGAGGCTGGGCTTTTTCAGAGAACACACAGAAGCCTGTGATGAGGAGAACAGGGATGTCAATATCCTGAGCCTCCTGTAAAGCTGTGGAAAAAGATACACATGGCTAACAGATCCCTCCATCTTCACGGATGCTTGCCTCCATTTGCTACGAAGTAATGACCATGGAATTGCTCCCATTTGGTGTGCTGTCTATAAATTGAGGGCTGTGTTGCTGCACTGGAGGGCTACTGGAGTAGCCCTAAGGATACGGTGCTTTCTAAGTCCTATAAAGGATTTCAGTGAGCAAGGGGTACTCCAAGCCGTGAGTCTGCCTGAATCTGTCTGTTCAGACTTGTGACTCATTGAGCATCTCACAAAATAAAGGAAGCCGAGGGAAGGCGGTACCAACCAGGCACACAAATTAAATTGTTACAAAGATATGTGTTGAACAACTTCAGATAAAATGAATCACATTGCTATGAGAAATTATGGGCTGTACAATTACAGAGACTGAAGATACTTTTAATTACCCAGTGTTAATTATCTACCTAAAATACTTTGGGAAGGATGAATAGGAGATCCATTAGGAAGTACATATCTGCTGTTTATTGTTTAGGAAGCAATTGCTGTATATGAGCTAAACTGTCTGCTGTAAATGAACACTTGGAGAACAAAAAAAAGGTGTTTTGTATTTTGGAAAGCAAATGTCTCAAAAAAACCTATTTAATTGTACTGACAAAATCACAATCAAGAAAAAAATTAAACTTCCTCAGAATTTCTAAGCCAATTTCAGGATTTGGTGACATGTATTACAAATGCTCTGATGGAACTAATGCAGGTACTTTCACCCTATTTAAGGAAAAACCATCCTGTGTATTCTTTTTTGCCACCATTGAATGGCTATGAAATTTTTCTATTCCAACCCCATACCCACTTTGATCCTGCTCTTCTCTCTTCCCTTGGTTTCAGGGGTATTAGCCTGGATAGTAAAATCTAGACAAGACTCTCAGCTTACAATGACAACTGAGAGGGCTGAAATGGAAATACAAATTGACAGTACAAGTTTCTCTGATGTCTGTGGCTCGCGTAATTAACAACCAAAACTCATGCCGCAAGGAAAATCTGCACATGGTCATAATTCACTGAGAAGAAAGCCCAGGAAAAAATTACTTTTAGGAGGAAAGGTATTGCATGCTTAAATCTCTTTCAACTGAGTACGTCTTTCTCTTAATTCTTTTCTCAGATATTAAGGGTCTGAGTCTGTGCACGTTAAATCAATGAAAAATCTTCCACCTGCATTAGGTTTAAATGGGCTCCTTAAAAATCTAAACAGAAAACAAGCTGTGATGGGTTTAAGAGCTAATTTCTATACACAATGTAATTTTTCTATAGTTACTTGAAAAATAATCAGTGGTGGTTCCATTTGAATACTGTCCTATGTAGGAGAAGGGAATACAGGTGACCTTGCCCCTAATAAGTAACAGCTGTACTAATTACCCAATACAGCCTCGCCCCTGATGAGTCACAGCTATATCCAATGAGATAAGTGTGATGAAAGAAAGTGGGTTAGGTGGTGAGGGGGGATCATGAAGGAGGAAAAACACTGAGGAAGGAGAGGATGGGGGGGATCATGAAGGAGGAAAAACACTGAGGAAGGAGAGGATCATGAAGCAGAAGGATCCTGGGGAAAGAGAATCACTGCTGTGAGGTCAGTCTGGGTCAGTAGTTAGAGCCTGGTGTTGGAACCTGGAGCCACAGTCTAGCTGGGTAAAAGCCTGCAGTCAGAGTTTAGCAGGAAATAACCAGCAGTCAGAGGCTGCAAGGGAAACCTACAGTAGGAGCTTGCTGCAGCCAGAGTCAGTGAATGGTTGGAATCAAGATGGCAGAGCCGTAAAGAGGAATAAACCTGGACCCTTTTCATGCTGTGATAAACAAGAAGTCTGTGTCTTGGTTTGTTTCTGCCCTCTACCAAGAGGGCTGCTGCAACAGTCCTAAAACCTGCCTCATCCTTACCCAAAACCAACCAGCAACTGACAGAGCTTTTGCAAGTCCTTGCAAGCTTATTGACTTCGGCAACGTTTTTATGTGAGTGAAGCTGCAGTGCTGACAGAATTCAATAGCACAAACTCACTCCTGGAACTGCACCAGCTCCCTCTATGTACACCTTGGCAGACACATCTTCTGGCTGAAAGACTGCAGTGAGATAGGAAATAGAAGCGGTGAAGCTCAGCCTCCCCTGTGCTGATGGGTTCCAGAAGATTTATGGCATTGCTCAGAAAGGCGCAGGGCCAGGCGTCCTGCAAACCCTCGCTCCGGCGATACTCGTGGAGTTTTGTCTACACTTCGGGTCTGGCTGCCTTCCCATGCAAACCATGCACGAAGATTAGCTTCTGTGCCAAAGGAAGCACAGATAATTTTGCCTTGACTCGAATGTTAACAAGTAGCAGACCCTGTGTGAGTGAGGTTTGAAAGGCAATTTTTAAAAGCAGAAGCAGCTGTTCCTTTAAACTTCACTGTACTTTCCAATTACTGGAAAACTGAATGGCTTTCACTTGAAGCCACATGCAACACAGCCTGGTAACTTTGGGTAACAGTTTTCGAGTGGAATGCTTCAATTCAAGGATGAGTAACACCATTCCACCTATTATATTGCTGAAGGCACATTTTCAAAGGCATATGCAGACTTTGAAACAAAACATTGCCTTGGGGACAAGACAGACAAAAAAGTAAGTTTTTAAACCTCCAATGGTAGTGGCTGTCAGCTGCTGTCCAATGTGAAAAAAGTCAAGAACATGCTTTGTGTTTTACTGCAATAAAGGATTTTGTGGCAACATAAACTAGAAATACACAGTTACATATCTTTGGAAATGAGCAGCTCCCTTGTTTCACGTATAATTGGAAGCGTTTGTTAAGAAAACAATTCTTGCAGATGCTGAAAAATGTGATTTTTCAAAGTCACACTATTATTAGTGAAAATTGAAATACCCTGATTTGTTTACTGCTTCACTTAGTACCTTGATATTTTTTGACTGAAATATGGAGTATTTACTTTCTCTTCTCCATTAATTTCATTGTAATAATGAAGATTTTAATTCTTTTTAACCTGCATTCACTGTGTTTACTATTGTGCTTGCACAGATTTGACACAAAGGAAAATACATTGCTTGGAAAAGATCTTCAGTTTCTGTGGTGGAAAGCTGCATGGCATATTAAAGGCTTATTTAAAAGGTGTTCGTTCCCTGAGATACACCTCTCTGAAAGCAAACATTCATATTGTTTTCTTTCTTTTATTTTTTCTGGTTGATTTTTTTTCCTTTACCCCCTGTGAACTTTGTCTATCTTTTCAAACTAGTGGCTTGAAGAAAACCCATCCAGATTTTGTCTGGTCATATAACTCAGGAGAATTGCTGGAATTTTCTGTCCTTTTTTTGCTTGCTCTTATTTCTGCAGTACCTGACAGAAGGTTAATCAGAACTCGTTTTCATGCTCTGATAATCTGTGTAGAAAAAAAAATACAAAAAGCTTAACTGTGAGAGCCTTGATTATACAGAACAAATGTATCTTAAGCTCTGCATGTTAGAATAGCTGCCCAATTTTATAAAATTTAAGTAATCCACATAAAACCAGCAGAAGGAAGTTCTTCCTTGTCTTCAGAAAATTTACTTCTATTCATTAAGGAAAAAAATGGTGGAATGAATTTCAGGAGTGTATATTTTCAAAGAGAGCAGAAGGTGTTGAATCTTTATTATTCGTGTCTCAGGGAAAACCTTTCCATAGACCATCTGGAATTTCTTAAAAAGGAAACATTAATCTAATTCCACCTGATGACAGCAGGATTTGTTTTCTGTTTTCATATGCTTTATATTAGGTCCTGTAACTGGAAAAAGCCAAGGGTCTTTGGATCAAAAGAGAATCAGAGTATTTGATACTGTGTGGCTTAACACTTTAATGGATTTAAAGTTACTATCGAGGAATGCATGACAGGTATCAAAAGGACCTCAGCAAAAAGACAGGTGTAATAAGATTTTTTTTTTTATCAGTTGTCTTCCCATTCCAGTTTAATTAAGGTATACCACACCACAAGTGTTGGAAGCACCTGCTACCACTGATCCCAGCATCACACAGAAAGAAGGGCCAGTGCTTTTCAGCAGGCTGGAGACAAGAGAAGCCCCTTGCTTATACACTAGTGCTGTCAGCAAGCAATCTAACAGCTCAAACCCCACATATGACCTGGAGTCACGCTGGAAACAGACGCTGTTTGTCCCCAGCTCTCTGGGGGAGATGTCTGCGAGTGACTCTGTAAAATCCCCTTGCTGCAAACACCAGTCCACGGTGTCCCAGCTGCAAAATCACTGAGATCAGGTTGTGCACAGTCCTTGTGCACCACCAACACCGCCTTGTGCTCTGCCCCGACCTTCCATTATCATTACACCTGTAAAACACTCACAATATGGCCCAGGCTGCTGGGAGTTCAAGACTTTCCTGATTGTTGTCCTGGGAAGAGAGTTTGGAACCTGAAGTCACAGATACCTTCAGAGTTAGGGGTTAGTTTCTCAAAAATCAAGGGGAACTGTTTCAATAAAGTCTTGCAGCACAAGCTGTGCTTTAAAAAACTTCTTGGCCTCAATTCTCCCTGAAGTACCAGTGTTCTTCAACCACCCTAGTCTTCCTCCAAGAGTGGTGCTGCTGAGTTATAGAACTGCTCTGGCAGTAGGCTGTTCTGCAGTACTGCAAGATGTCATAAACTGCAAATCAACAGTCAAGACACTTTTAAATATTTAATTATAGGGCTCTACCTTAAAGCTTCCTTTTCAAGGTCCAAGAAGTTACAAGCTTTGCCCAGTGATTTGAGACAAAATTCTCCATTACTATTTAGGAACACATGCAGGTCATAAATTACCTTAATCTCTGGCTACTAACCCAGTCTGTACTATGATACCACTGCAGCCTCTCTGCAGATGCCTCTGCCACAAGTCTGGTTCTGGTGTTGTAGGAACACTCACATTAACTTTCATCCAGCTAGAAACAGGAGAAATATAGACTCAGCAGCACACACTTCATCACTGACTCTACAAACCTGCAGAAAAGCCTACATATATGTGTATATATAAAAATATATATTTAAACATATATATATAATTTTATATATATATATGAAGAAGTTTGTGAACCCTCAATAGAACCTACAGTGCTATATTAATATGATTGTCAAACTGCATGCTAGCTGGATTAAACTTGGTGTGGTCATGCCCCATCACTTACTGAGTAAAGATACTGCAAGTGCTGACTCAATAGACTGATGCTGAAAGTGTTTTCCACACAACTTACACTCTTACTGCCAGCCCAAAAGATTTCAGCATGGCTGAAACAAAACTTGCTAAAGCAGGCTGTAAAATACAATCAAAATAATCACAGAATGAAATCTGTTGTATTTTATATAATAAATAGGAACCTTGCCCAGACCTCATGTAAGTAGTTGGTTTTCACTCATATCCCACAGCAGGGTTGCACCTTTGTGTGGTATTACAGAGCGTGGTTTGAAAATCATGTTCTATTACACTTGTGCATCTTTCCAGGAATATAACAACAGAGACTAAAGGGAAGTATTTGCTTCACAGTCAAAACACACAGTTCCTTCCCTCTGGAACAAGTCACAGGGCTGTAACACCCCTTGTATCTCTCTTGCCCAACAAATGAGTAGAAAAGCAAGAAAGAGTGTACAGAAAAAAAGAAAAAAAGAAAACTATTCGATCCTTAGGCAGTAACGGTTTCTATACACTGCACAGAACTCTCCTGCATTCCCATAAGGATCAGTATTTCGTTTCTACAGACTGGGTTTGTCTGGCCCATCATTCTGACTGCTTTCACTAGCAACCGTATCTGAAGTGATGCGGTGATCTGCTATCTGCCCAGCTCTGAGCAAGGGCTGGGCCACTGACTGTATGTGATGATGAGTTTGGACAGGCAGTCAGTACAACTCAAAAGCACTATCTCCTTTTCAAATGTCACACTTCAGTGAAAAATCTGGGAACTGGAAAAAACACCCTGATACTATTACATCTGATTACAGGAACTGAGGCAGAAATGTTACTCTCATCCTGAGGGAACTGCAAACCCCCAAATCATCCTAAGTTAAGGAACGCACACAGAATCATCTATTATGGCAATTTACAAATGTGTCTTTTTTATTCTGAAGGATTTAAAAATCCTTAAAAGCAATTTTACAAGTCAGACTCCCCTGTCTAGGTGCATCTCTGTAACACATAAATGGCACAATGGACTCAAAGCAGGGGTATTGTGTGCCCTGCAGAAGGACAGCCACACCTAGGATAAAAACGGAAGCTCATTTTGCAGAGTACAGTAGTCCCACACAATAGCACTGGCACTGAAGGAGCAAATGACGTCGTTCATTTAAATTTCTGTTACCACAGGGGAACCCTAGGTATTCAGAAACTACATCTGACCAGAGCACCAAAATTAACAGCGATGAAAAACACTCCCAAGGGAATCAATTACATTTATATTTACCATCCAAAAGAGAAACACAAGTCTTCATGTCACTTCAGGAAAAAAAAAATTCACAAATTCCATCTGAATCATTATTAAAGCCTTTGAACAGTAACAACAAAAATGCACACTCATAAAAGACATACACAAAGGATGTCTTTTCACTTTCCTCACACTACAGATCCCATTCAAACACTGAGAAAACACTTATGCCCCAATCCCTTGTATGTTATGACTGATTTAATTCATCAGTCTTTCAGCACCAACTTAACAGCTCTAGTGACAGCTATGCCAGGACTGCAGCTGTTAAGGAGCTTCTGCAAAGGAACACTTGATATTTTCATAAGTTTTTAAGCATGCTTTTGAAGAATCTATTCTTCAAAAAGTCTAGTTTTCCAAGCCACAGACTAATCTGTAAAGCAGAAAACTTAATTATGGAAATTGCAAAATAAAAGTGATGACTGCAAGCCAATAAAGAGGTGAGGGGTGGCACCCTGGGGGTGCAGCTCTGTGGCTTTTCCCAGTGTCTGCCTTGTACTCCAGATCAGAAAAAAGAGCATTGCCAAAGGGCAGCAGAGTTCTGTCCCTGCCTGCTGGAGTCACTCACAGAACTTCGGAGTACAAAGGCATACCTTGGAAATGTTCTGGTACAAAAAGAGATGTGACCACAGTGTTGTATGTTTGAAGTGGAGAATAAGAGGGAAAAGGGAATAGTGGGGGATAATGCCTTATCCTTTCCAGGACACACATGCACACGTAAACATGCACCAACAGGCTCCCCAAACTGTGCCAGGTGACCCTTCTGAGGGTCTAAAAATACGCTGTTATTTAGATCTGCATTTCATAGGGCAGCAAAAGATTCCACATTAGGATAAAACAATAACATTTTTGACTGTTCTTGGGAATATTTTTCATTTTCTCAGAGGTTTATTTTGACTTCTCAGCTTCACTATTGCTGTGTTTACCAACAAGTTCCAAGATATCTTCATTTGACCTCAACTTCTTGATCCATATCCCTGTTAAAATAAACATTTTCTACTGCTACCTCAGTGACATTGCTGACACCAATTTGAAATGAAAAAATAACCAGAGTATCTAGCAGAGTCAAAACAGCTTTACAACAGCTTTGCAAACAGCTTTACCAGAAGGAGAAGTACAAAGGACGATGCATAATTCCAAAAAGTTTTGATTAAATTTGGAATCTAGTAGATGAATTGTGCCCTAGAAATTGTTTTTAGGGCAGAGAATTCACCTTTAGGTGAGGAAAGGCCAAGGATACATTCCTTAAATGTAATGAGACACAGTGAAGTGAGGCAGACAAAACCCAGCAGCACAGGACTTGCTAAAGAATATGCAGGCAGAATTAAAATTATCATAGGAAATTATCCTTGACTGTGAGCTCCAGTTCCTTCGGCTTCCACCTAAATAATCCTGCTTAGACCCTGAATTCTGCAATTTCTTGGACAACAAAATACCACGAGGTCAGCAGGATCTGACACAAAGTACAACCACACACCTACAGATGACTGCTCAAGATTTCATCCCAAGGTAATTTTCTTCCATAAGGAAAATAGTATGAAAAAAATGGTACCCTCTCACTCTAGGCATACATTCCTGTTTCTTTTTTCATGATACATGAAGTATTTTAGGACCAAAAAATATAACTTATTATCATGACTAAGACTCTGACAAATGGATGCATTCCATTCCCACGCAGTGGGAGTGTATTCCCCTTTAGGCATCACCAAATAAACTTGTTTGGTGCATTTCAGTGACAAAACACCACCCATGGTGTCACAGGGGGAAAGAACACAGTCTGACTTCCTAGATTCAAGACTCAGTTTACTGCGCTTACATTGGAAAATTATGCTTTTGATTTGTAAATGGAACTAAGTGAGTATAGGAACTATTCAGACAGAAAACCTATGGAAAGGTCATTTTACCAAGATGCTTTTCTGACTGTAGTTCCTGGGCACAAACATGCTTAAAATTGCTTTCTTCCAAAATAGGAAAATGGGTCTCTTGGATTGTTGCTCATAAAGAGAAAAGGGGAGCAGAAATAACTACATTTTTGTTCTGCTTAAAAATTAATGTAGCATGGAATTTAAATCCAAACCTGAGGCCTTTCAAAGATGGGAAGTAGTAACCGCCATAAGCATGAAATAGGAAAAAAAAATCACACAGAACCCAGGGGCATTTTTCATCCAGAAGTTATTACAAGATTGGGTTTAACAATGAATTCCATTTGACTTCGAGTTAACTGTCTGAGCTGCAAGTACTGAGGTCTAGCTTCCAAATTCATTGCATATGTTGCATTTTTTAAAACACATTAAAAAATGGTGATTTATTTCAGTCTTGATGCTCTGGTTCCCACACGGCTGTCTAAGAACAGCCCTGATTACTCAGTGCCAGCTCTCCTTGTTTCCAGCTGCTAAATCCCATTAGAAGCAGCTAAAAATGCATTAAGCGCTTTCCTAACATTACTTTTCCATATAATCAATTTTTGTAGTTGTCATATGGCTAAGAGACAGAAAAGCTGGATCAGCAATAAAATTAACTGCCCTCAGAGATGTGTTCAGCAAAGTTAGAACATATACAATATTTGATTTCTGGGGTAATCAGGCACCTAATACCCATAAGGATTTTTTTCTTAAATTCTTGAGCACAGCCCTGGCTGTGCTGTGATTAATTGTGAAGTTTCAAGACTGATTAATTTCCCAGTCTCACAATCCTGCTCTCAAGACTACAACTAGCTAAGGGTAGATGAAAAATTCTGAGTATCTGCAATTTCTGTTGGAACACTCCTGCTTTGAAAGTGGGATAAAAGTCAGGCAATTGCTGGATTATAGTCCTCCATTATTCCATTGCAGGGAATTGCAGAGGAAAAGCATCACTTTCAAACAAAAATAAAGCACTGGTTGCTTCCAAAGTGAAATGGAGCCACGGAGCCCACTTGTATGAAGTTACAGTGGTTTGCCAGGACACACTGGAGCTTTAGTACAAGGAGTTTACAGAGAGGGAGTGACAAAGTGACTCAGATGTTGATTTGAAAAATCTGGAACTGACAGTGACAGGGTGAACTAAGACAGTAGCTGGACAACACAAAAAATGCTGAAGAAGCCAGTGCCAGCACGTGTAAACCAGAGCACAGAGACTGTCATGTGCACTACCAAGGGCTGTTTCTTACATTTTAAGTGAGACTAGACACAGCTATGGGAGCTATTCATTGGCATTAGCAGCACACACTTATATTTGGAAATTACGGATTTTTGCTGAGGAATATGCACTTCACCATCTTGATAACAGTTCCAATCAGAGGGTAAGAATCAATCTCTTTTAGATGAAAGTATTGTTGCACAGAGATCCTGTTTACTTCCAGTTTTGCATCTTTCCTCTCCAGAAATGTTAGTCAGGCTTGGCGTGTTTCCGATGTAGGGATCAGAATACAGGAATTCCTTAATTAACTTCACACAACCTCTGACACAGGAGCCGAGGCCTCTGCACATGGAAGATGACGTGGAGAGTCAGTAATGGCAATACAAGGCACACGTCCCTCCTGCACTTCCGATTCCCTACCAGAGAGAGACAGAAGGTGGTTACAGAGCTCTGCATCTGCTCTCATCGGGATCAGTGCAACGCTGTTTCTGTGGCTCTGAAACTGTGGTAAGTAAAAAAGAAAAAAAAAACTACAAAAGACAGATGCTGTCTAAAAAAAGAAAAATACCTAAACACACACACACAAATCCTGAAAAACACAAATCATGGTCTTTATGATTTGGGAAAAGCTGCTTTAGACCAGTTTACTCTGGCACACAAACCGAATGTAATCTCAAGACCCAGTCTGTGGATGAAAAATCAGTGTACACCCACTAAACCATCTGCAAGTCTCTGCCTCAACAGGAAGATTTCAGCCTCCATAGATGTCAAATAAAAGTTCACATTGGATCAATCCATATTAATCATAACAGCCCCAAGTCTGTCCTGCAAGCAGAGGGACACAAAAATATTACGTGGACTGGCACGGGACGATGACACATTTGGGTAAGAGCACAGCACACCAGCGTTTTTCTGCTTATAGCCATCCTGTGCTATGTAAGAACACTCACTGGAACAGATCGTCCAGAGAGGGCACGGAGTCCCCCTCACTGGAGACATTCCAGCACCGTCTGGATGCAGTCCCGTGCCATGTACACTGGGATGGCCCTGCATGAGCAAAAAGGCTGGGCCAGATGACCCACTGCGGTCCAACCTGACACATTCTGTGATTCAGTGAACTGTGCCGTAGCCACTGTGTCCACGCACCTTATCGCTGCTGCCAATATTCAGAAAATAACACCTCAGTCCCAGTCACTGCCCAACCACGCTCAGGCTTCTCTAAAGGGGGGAACTCGGGACGAGGGTGTCCAACCACCTCTAGCACGCAGCACCGTCTCCTGCCCCGCCTCCGGGGAAGTTCCCCCGCGGTGAAGAGGCGGAGGAGGGACAGGAGAGAACCCCCAGCCCAGATCCCCCTCACAACGCCATGGCCCCGCCCCTCGGACCTGGCCCCGCCCCCTAGAGCCGCCCCCGCCCCCGTCACGCCTTTCCCCGCTCGTTGCCGCGCGCCTTCGCGCCGCCGCTTTCCCCCCCGCCGCTGCTTCCGCCAAGTCTCGCGAGAGCCGTGCGGTCCAGCGCGCGCGGGCCGCGCCATGTCGGATGCCGTTGGGCGCAGCCGGGGCCCCGCCCCGCCCGGCGGCCCCAGCGCCCCGCACTGAGCCCGGAAGCGCTTCCCGGCCGCGCTCTGCCCCGGGACCCCGTCCCTGTTTCGGGACCCTCTCCCTGCTCCAGCCTCCGCTCCCCGCGCCCGCCGGGGCACACGCCTCTCCTTCTCCCCTTCCTCCGGAGGAGCGGGGGGGCCCCCGCAGCGGGGCCCGAGGCAGAGCCGGGGCGGCGGGAATGCAGCCGCCGGAGCCGCAGCCGCAGCCGGAGCCGAGCCCCCAGCGCAGCACGGTGAGGGGGGGCGGTGGTCAGGGAGAGGTGCGAGGGGTGAATCTGGGGGCGGGCAGGGCCACCCCGCTGCCGAGGGTCAGTGAGGGAGGCTCGGGTGACACCTCCTGGTCCCCCATCCCGCCGGGCTGTGGGTGTCCCCCCCTCCCCCTGTGGGAGCGGGCTGTAGCCGTCCCGGGGGACGCGGACGGGCTGCCCCAGCGAACAGGGGGTGTCCTGCCCTGCGTGGGCCCGGGTGTGGTGGCAGGAGGCGGCTCGTGTTGATCCTGGCTCCTGTTTTGCTGCCGCACTCCCACGCACCGAGCAGGGAAAACTTCGGTCTTTGTTTTTAGAGCCCTTTGCGGAGTGAGGCGGGCGGACTGCCCGGGGATCCCGTGCGGGTGTTCCCTCGGCAGAGGCTGTGGTGTCTGCCGGGCCACTGATGCTGCTCTTGGTGCGTAAAAATAAATTAAATAATAAAAAGCAAATGGATTCACAGGTGAACGCTGCCACTGCCCCTTGGACGTGACTGCAGCGCGATGCTGCTGCTGCTGCTGTGCCTTGGCTCTAGAAATAGAAGGCCCCCAAAGGTAGCAAGGCCTTGGCTATGCTCTGTCCTGAATCTTGGCTTCAGGTCGGGTTTGAGATCTTATCGACTGCTTGTATTGGCTGTGAGGAAGATTAACTCGAGTTTCATTTTCGTTGTTTTTTGAAATGTAAGTGGATATGGTGGATGGATGTAGCTCTTATACTGTTCAGTGTTAGTGTAGGACTGTGCAGTCGCTGTGCTTTTCCCCTTGTTCAAACGTAACTTGTAACATGATATTATTGGCCGTTGTTTCCCTGGCTTTGGCAAGGAGAAAACAAGGAGAGGAAAGACAATTGCTTAGATGGGTTGGGAGTATGTGTACTTCAGGGTTTGGTAGCGATTCCCTGTGTCCAAAAAAAGGGAATGGCTCAGATATGCCACACTTGGAAAGTGGTGGAAAAACTTAAAGTAAGACACTGTTCAGGTAAACATGCATGAAGTTGTCATGAAAGGGCTTAGTGCTAACGCTTTGAAGATGCTGTTCTTCAATTCTAAATAAATATTGAGAGTGGTCAGGTCAACCTGTCCAGCTGATGTGTCAATATGTGTTTGTTATTTTTAGTGCTGGTGTTTACTGTGACAAAATTGAGTAGTATTTCTTTACGGGCTTATGTTCTGTAGCAGGACCACCTGATCACTAATGTTTCCAGAGGACTTAGTAGAACAGAACTCTTAAAACTTACAGGTAAAGCTTGTATGGTCAAAGCCCAGTCACTGTTAATTTTGTTTTCTCAATCTGCGAGAAAAGCAATGCTTTCTTCGGCCCCTCCTTAAATATATTTGCAGTTAACATATTTCATGTAAAAAGAAGAAATGTTAAATTCATTTCCTCTTTGTAGAGAGAGAGGAACAGCATTCTTAAAAATAAAGTATTTCACAATATTTGTTAAAGCTTGCACTTTGTCCTGCCTTGTGAATGGTGTCTGTTGACTGCAGCAATGTGAAGAGTGCTGTAACAACCGGTATTAAAATACATATAGCTGTCTCAGTTTGTCCATAAAATTACCAACATACCACATTTTGCATACATTAGTAAAGAATAATAAAATCAGGATTTAAGCCTGCCTTTAATCTTTTGGTTTAAACGCAGGCAGCTGGATAATTGTGATGTATTCTTATTATAAAATTATACTTCTATTATGTATTTTTTTCATCTTGGATTATAACCTTTACAGATAATGCTTGCAGGTAAATATGATAAGGATATTGTGAGATCTGTGTCCATTCTTGTTTCCTGAATCTCACTGAGGCATCTTTTTCTTTCCATGACTTTTCATGTTGAGGAAGACTAGATAAGTTGAAGAGGTATTGTGAAAACATATCTGACTTTCAACCAGCTTTGGTGATGTCTGTGCTGGTCTCTGTTGAGTCGCAGAGTAAAAGGTAATCCTAATGGAAAAAGACTCCTTTGAAGCATCCAGGAGGATACATTGATGTGCTTCCTTGGGTTATCCAGCTGTAACTCTCCTCTGTCCCCTCTCAAGAATTATGTAGGGCTTAAATGAAGTTTTTGGTTGTGCTGGTCTGTAGAGGCTTTCTCCTGACTTCAAACCTGTGATGGTTTATTTTGTATGTGTTTGTAAACAGCATAAGTAGCCTCAAAGTATGACCTGAAAAAGTGTTCTTGGTTAGGGCAGGAGTTCCATGAGTATGTACTGCAGTACATAATAAATAGGAAACTTAAGATGTTTTATTGAATTACTTTTCAAAGCTCTGTGTCTTCAACTGGAATGATTTTCAAATCCCTACTTCCTCAGTTTTCAGCTTCAGTGTTTCAGCAAAATCACCAACACAAGCAAAAGCCTTTGATTTACTTTTTTTTTTGACACCAAAGGTATTTTAGTGACGATGGAGTCATTGAGTAAGTGATCAAATCTAGTAAATTTTGGGTAACGTCAAGTCTGTCCTGTGTGCTTAGTCATCCAGCTCAACTATGCCGTGACACATCGTGCTCTGGGAGCATCTCTGATGCTGCTGTTCCCCTGCTCTGGGCTGAAGTAGGTGCAGTGCCTGTGTGTGCTCACTGAAGTGCAAGTGAAGTGTAACTAAAGGTGTTTGCAGTGGAAGTTCTTTTTCTTACATGGTATGGTTAAAAGGCAGGTGACAAATGGACTGTGAAACTGAGATGGTTCATACAAAGCCTGAAACATTATCATAAGCTTGTGGACTACTTTTGTCTGCAAGGTACATGGTAGAAGTATCTGTAACTTGTGGTTTTGCAATATCTTTTCCTGTTCCCTGTTATTGTCTTTACTCAAACAGAAAAATAAAGCCAAACTGAAAAATTTTGGGGGTGCCTAGTGCAGTAAACTGATATTAGGGATTTACTTTCAAACCTCTGGCAAAGTTTTCTATTATTGTATTGTATTTTTTTTTCCAAGTTGGAACTCTTGGTTTTCTATACAATACAGATTTTCTCTAGGCTTATTTGTCTATGGGCATAGTAGAGTAAAATACTGTCCAAAGGGCAATATTGACTTGTTTCTGTGAGAGATTGAGAACCCTTCTGCAGAAGTTGAATGTGTGGTGATGTCATGGTGCCAGTTCTCACCTGTGAAGCTCTCACCGTAAATTGCAAGATGAGTTTTGAAATACTTGTTTAGACTCGTGTGTGCAAATGTTGAAGGTGTTGCTTGAAAACGCAGCTAGAATAGGTTCCTGTAGTCTGCCAAACCTTCAAGTGTCAGTCAAAGTTGTCCTTTGAAAGGCTTTCAAACTGTGATTGTGCTCATTATACTTAAGCAAAATGCTCTCTCCAGCTCCAGACAAAGGGTGATAGTGTAGGTGGTTCGGTGGTGCTGAATATCTGTGCTGGGTGTCTCCTGTTCTCTGAGGGGGGTGATGGGGCAGCAACTTCTGTGCCGTGTCAGTCAGTGTTGCTGTTGGTATCCAGGAGACTCATGTGCACATCTTCGAGAGAAAAACGTCACTGAGGTGTTTTCATGGACTTGAGAAGCTGAAATACGTGTCACACAATTCAGTATATAATGTGAGACAGTGCCACCGTATTGCTGATACAGTTCAAGTTGTGTAGTGAGTCCTTTTTGTTTGGCATTTTTCTTGTTTTTTTTTCTTTTTGAAGATTAATTGTATCAGGTAGATCACAATGTCTGTCTCAGCTTAATGTCAGAGTGGAAGTAACATGTCAATATTCTTACACCCCATTGATTACTATGGTAAAAGTTTCTCCCTTTTCAAGAGTTGTTTTAAAATGGCCAGCGTAGCACTACCGTGCAAAAATGAAAAATGCCATCTCTGTTGAGGTTATATACAGCTTTGTGATTTTAAGAAGCATTAGTTCTTCATTTCCTGGTGAGATTTGTTTTATTAAGGGCCTGAATGCAAAGTAGTGGTATTTTAAAAGCATTGAATTACCAGGTTTTGTCCTAATATGGCTTTATTAAAAGGAAAATTACTGCTCTTTTCAGAGAGTTGTTCAAAGCAGGGGGCTTTGTAAGCAAATAGCAAAGTCACAAAGAAAGAGAGAGAGGGGTCATTGTGCTGTGCTGGTGTTGAGCAGCCTGGCTGTCACAGCTCAGGTACAGATGTTTTCCTACCTGCATGTGGCCTTCCTGTTGGATCATTAAGAGCGTTTTCTGGAAAACACCTTTCAGCAGATTCTGTTCAGTCTTGTTCCACGCTCATAATAAAATACTTTTCTTTCAAATGGAATTGCATATCCACTAAAGTGTACATTAATTTGCAAAGTGGGTCAATTTCTGTGAAATCATGGTTGATCTAGGGACAAACAGAGTTTTTAGAAAAGAAAACCCCTTGCTACTATCAGTATTTGTCTTGGATATTGTGGCAGGAAAGAAACTTGTACTATTTAATAAACTGTATTCAGTGTTGGCTATTTCTTACAGATTTGGTAAAAAGGACCACAGCGGTGCTGGTATTTTAATGTTGCTACAGCTTTCAGCTTAAGCATTTTTCCATTTCTGGGTTATATTCTGAGGTGATTTGCCCCCAAGTCTCATCTGTTTGAACAGCTCTTCCTGGTTTACAGTGGCACAGCTGCATTAGAAAATGGCTGGCAAAAAGGCTTGGTTTGTTCTATGTGTGTTTTTTGTCACGTTGGTCTAAATCCTCAAGTGTAATTCTTTGTCTTCAGTTGGGAGTTTGTGTACTTTGGCTTGACTCAAGATGTGGGCATTTTTTCCTAGCACTTGAAAGAGTTACAGATTTGTTTTGTTTCACTTTGGGCATAGGATCAATAATAGTTTATGAATAGGAGATGGTTGGTCTTTGTTGGTTTTTTGGTTGTTTTTTTTTTTAACCTAGATGTTGTTCAAGTTATGGAAGAAATTTGCTTTCATGTGGATGTTCTCGAAGATCAGCTTGCAGAAGTAGTAAGCCAGGTACTAGGCTGTTGCAGAGCATTGCATTAAAGTGAATCTGCCTTTTTTTCTTGAAATTCTTATATTTATCTTGAAGGAATAGTAATTCTCACCATAATCCTGCTAATGTTGGATCAGAAATGATGTGTCTAGATAAGACAAAGTGTTAATTCATTACAATTTCTCTGTTGCCTCCTATTTCCTCCAAAAAATACAAATATGCTAAATTTCTACTAGTAGGCATTGCATCAAATATCATCGTCTCACTTCTGACTTGAATGTGTTAAAAACTTTTAAGTTATTTTCTGGATACTCTTCTAAAGAGTCACTTCATGTTCTTTCCTGGTAGAAATCAAGTTTTAGTGGCTGGGTGATCAGGACATTTGCAAATGTGACTTCAGTAATTGCTGAGTGTTTTAGCTGAATTTGGAACATTACATGAAATTATATTTTAAAACTTTTTTCAGTGCTTTTGTACATTAGCATGGATTTTTTTCAACTCACTAGTAAGTTTCAAATGGACAGCACAGGGGAACAGCTATTTGAGTCTTTTATCTACGCTTTGTTTCCTGCTGTTTGGGCAGCATCATGAAAATGTGGTTATAAAAGTTTGCATGCTGTCCCAACTTCATGAGCATCAATGTGTTCTACAGGTGTTTCACAACAAATCTCATTGTTGGACTGAATGCTTCATGCATTGTAAGAACTTTCTGAATAATTGCTCAGGAATATGTTTGCAGTTTTGTCCTTTGTCCTGCTCTAACACTGAAGCTGTTACTCTTTGATATGTGCTGGTTTCAGTAGCAGGCAGTGACAGTGAGAATTATCCCAGTTCACATCCAGCTTCCTTCTGTGTTGGTTTGAGTTCATTGGCACTTTCTGCAACATTTTTAATTACTGTTTTCTTGGAATATCCCGTTTAAAGGAAGAGAGATCAGACGGGGAAGAGAGAGTTTGTACCACATCTGTTGCAGCTGAATTAAGTTTATAAATGGCAGAATGTAGGTTCTCTTAAATGAAAGCTGCCTCTTTGCTTTTGAAGCCCAGCCTGTAGATGCAGTAAATGCTTCTTTTGCTTTAAAGAAAGTTCCAAGTCAAGCAAATGTTCTACCTGCCAATCCTTTTCAAGATTTGGGAGTTGAGGTAAATGAGGCTGAAGGTAGCCTTAGGCCTACGAGAGACCTGAGTAAAATCAGCTGTTTTGGTCTGTCTTTAGAAATTATGATCTACTCTATTAAAAAAGAGAGAGGAAAAGAGTCAAAAAA
Source organism: Cyanoderma ruficeps (assembly GCA_008694505.1). NCBI lineage: Eukaryota > Metazoa > Chordata > Aves > Passeriformes > Timaliidae > Cyanoderma > Cyanoderma ruficeps. The sequence goes on along the minus strand of VZDJ01007754.1, from coordinate 40,812,701 downwards.
TCACGTAAGTGTTGAAATAAAGTTCCTTCATCTAGGAATAAGGGGTCTGTTTGAGGGAGATGGCTTCTGTAGATGACAGCTTGAAGATTTCCAAAGAGAAGAAAGAAACTTCTCAGCAGCTCTGTACAGCAGGTCTTGATGCTCTTGGTTCCATCGGGTGAGTGACATCTTCCTATAGTAATGTGGACACTGAGGCATCTTCAGTGCTCTCTGTAGTTGTTACTCATGGAGGCACTAGTACCAACAACACAGACATTTCTGGTGCTGTGATAAACAGTACTTCTATTTCTGGAGGAACACCCAGTCACTTGAAAGCTGCTTTTCCTTAACCGAGACATTTTACTGTAAAAGTTGTAGCAAAAATTTCTGACACTTCTCCTAAGAGCATATGTTATCCAAGATGTGATCAGGGCATGGAGGCTTGTGCTGTTTGGTTCTGATCTGTACCACTCAGTTCTTGGGTTCGGATTTCAGCAATCCCAGTGCGGTTTGTTCTCATGTCCATCTGTTATTGAGAGGTTGAAACACAGCGGTAGTGGACTGGTGTCTCCAGTCTGATGGAGGATTCCTGTCCTGGAAAAACAGAGGAGATGGAAGAAGAGCTTCTACTTCTCTTACTTTTTTAAGAAATCCATATCTTCTGAAAGATTCTGCTCACTCTCCTGGTGGTTGGATGAGGTGGAGAAAATTTCTTACTGCCAGTCCTGGGCTAAGCTGTGGTCAGTGTGGAGTTGCAGTTCATGGACTTGATGGCTCAGAGAACTAGCTGGAGAGGGATTGGTGTTGGGGAGCTGACAAGGAAGGATCAAAAGAAATTTGACTCTCTTCTGTGAATTGAGTTTTAGAAAGACCCCCACAAAACCAAGCAGTTTTTGTGCTTTCCCCCCCACCACTGAATCCTGTTAAAATCTATACCACAGACCATTGTTTTGTCCAGCTTCCTGTAAAGAAGTTTAAAGAATGAGACTCTTAAATGTCTCTTGTTTTTTGAAAGTTTTGAAAGGTAAAGCTTTTGTGAGCTCTAGAAGAAGAGGAAAAAAAAGAATAGGTTTAAGTGTTAGAATTTCTATGATTCAGGGGAGAAGAAAGTAGTTGTGACATTGACATTTTGATATGTTTTGTTCTTATGCCTTGATTATGTGCTAGAACACAGATTCCAGAAAGAACAGATGTGTCTTATGGGAGAAGTTGTGTCCTCGTGACAGTAACAAATTTCTGCTTTGGGGCTACTCTGAGTAACTTCTCTTGAGCATAATCCTTGGAGTACTCTATCCACTTGACAGTTCCTGAAATATTTGAGTTTAAGCTTTGCCAGTAGCCGTACTTAGTCAGCCTTGGAGTGTGGACTATAGATATTTTGAACTAGTTCCTAAGTGCTGCTTTTTGAACTTTTTTGCCACTGTTGGTTGTAGTGCCATCAGTAAAAATGGTTGACTGCCACATGCTTATGTAAGCTGCACTCATTTTTTAAATGAAACTATTTATGCACAGTCTGTTTAGTCTGTTCAGAAAATGAACACTCTACATACTTAAGGGGAATGCATTTAGACTTGCTTAGGGCTTTCTTTTGTCTGCTTTTCTGAGTTTGGTTTGGTTTTGTTTTTTACACTATAGTTGGTTTTATGGGGGATGAGGGTGGTGTTTGTTTTCTTTTCCCAGCAAGTATATGGTATACTTAGACTTGTAGGGCAAGTTATTTCGGTGTAGAATAGAATTGACGAGTTATGTAAGCATGTTACATAATCATAAAATAATCTTAATTTTTATTAAACTACAATAAAAGTCAAGCAAGGAGAAAAACTTGGTGTTTGGGGTTATTTGTTCAGTACTACTAATGATCCCATATTCTATACTATGAGCATCTTAGTTGTTTGGTTACCTCATAGTACAGTGTTGCAGAATGCCACTAGGAAACTATCCAGTAGACAAATACTCTACCAAAAAATTGGAATTTTTTTGATATTCAGAAAGTTGGTGATGATTTGAATAATGCATTCTTAAAAAGCAGTTAATAGCTGTATTGCATTTGTAGTAAGCAGTATTTAATTTGGGTTCCTTTAATGGTTAATGATTTTGCTAGCTATGAAAAAAGACTGCTTAAACATTAAATGAGTTTACTAAGGTGCAAACCTCAAGGTTGAATTATAATAGGGTTTTATTACACATATATTCAAGTACATCAAATTTGTGTTGGTTTTCTTAAATACTCAAAGATAAGTAACTTCTGAGTATGTTACTGAGATTGTAAGTCTTTCTGCAGAATAACTTTTCAGGAGGGGTCTGGAAGGATTGTAAACTTGTCTTTAGATGTGTTTTAATTGTCATAGGATACTGGATTAAACTCATATCAGTTCTATGTATCTCAAAATACTAACATTTTTCAATTGCAATATTAGTATTTTGTATAGTTTGCCCTGACTTTTGGATTATTTTCTCTATTCTGTGATTCGTATTGGCTTATCCCTGAAATTTATAACTAATCTGGTTTGATGGCCTTGTTTTTCCTGTGGTCAAGGCTAAGAACTTTACCCAGTTCTTCCAAATCAAAAAGAAGATGAAGATTCAGGAAGGCAGGTTTTCATGAAGTTGAGAACAATCAATTCTCCAAGGTTTAGGTTTCTGAATTGCTTGAATATAGATCATCTGGATATCAAGGAGATTCTGATTTTTCTATCATTTGATGTGGAAAATAAGGCTTCTAGAAATGTTACATGTTTTACTTCAGTATCTCAATCACTGCGTGAAGTGATACATTGGTTGCAACCAGAACTGTTGGTTGCATAGTTCCTTGCAACTATGAGGTTCCTGTAACAGGAAAACTGCTAAATGGAGTCAAAGAGCTAAGCCTTGGACTGTGACTTGGGCTGCTTTCTTAAGGGAAAAGTCTAATTTCTAATAGGCTTTTGTGCCTTACCTGGAGGGAGAGGCTGCTCTGAGGTCTTCATGGTCAGATCTCATCCTGACACTTGGTCTAACACTTCTTTCTCTCTCACCCTGGCTGCCTGTTCTGTCTCCAAGTTCTGTGTCTGTCTGTGACACAAGGTATGGTGGGGTTTTGAGGGGAATCGGGGAGCTGATCCAGTTTGGGTGAGTATTTAGTGCTTTAAATCACAGTTTAGCTTTGGTGATGTCTGTGTTGCCATTTGGTCTCTAGATTTGTGGTGGTGTGTTGGGAGGAGCAAGCATTGAAAGCAAAGGAGAAGCAAATTCTTCCTTCAGAATTATTGTGTTTTTACTGGTTTCAAGTGATTATGAAACAGTCAGATGATACTTCCTGTGTGACAATTTCTCTTGTGGAAGCACCCAGAGTATGCTTGGAGAGCACTTTATGATAATATACTTCCCTAGACAAAGATTTCCCCCCACCACCACCCCAACTTAGTTCCTGAAGTTAAAGGGGTTTTGTGCCTAATACTCACTTGTTTAATTTTTTTAATGTTTTTTTTCAGAGTTCAACAGCAGTATCAAAACCACCTCTCTTTTGTTGAGATTGCTGTTTCCTTAGTGTTTTGTGATGTGACACTGTATGCTGGACAAAAAAGATATGATGGATTTGGATGTTCAGCACTGCTTTTCCCTTGTAACTGCATTTTTGTGTCTCTGGATAGAAGGGAATTAGGTTGCAGCCCTATGTTCCCAGTTGAAGTTTGTAGGACGCTTGGTATTTGAGTGTAGTATGTTCGTAATTTTTGGTGTGTTTTTTTCCTTCTGTTAATTATTTTGCACTTTTGATGCTTTAAATTTTTTTCTTTTTTTTTTCCATTTTGTTTTGTTTCTGGAAGTAACATTCCACTGCTAAGTTGTCTTTCACTGACTCCCACACCAGTCTAGGATATGTTTATTACATAGTCTTCATTAGAGATGTATTTGTTTTATGCTGTTAATTTAAAAGCTGCTTTTAAAATGTAAAATACATTTGGCAGTTCCATTTTATTTAGGTAAAAGCAGTTGTGTGAAAAATTTTGTAAATTAGGGACACATACTTTTGATTTCTAGTAATGAGATTTCCTTTAAATATTCTTTTTCTTATTTAAAAATAATAATTTGAATTTTTAAGTCATTTTTTGTAATAAATTATGCAGATTGAGACTTTTTAATAGAATTTCATCATGCTGATATGATTCTTTCTTGATGTCATTGAAAGTTTACATAGTGAATAATAAGTAGAAAGTCAGTCCTACAGTGTTTGAACCTGTGGCTTTATTGTGTGCCTGTTTGAGGTTTTTTATGTGTAGTTGCTATTTATTCTGGGCTGGATTCAGCTGAATTGAGCGTGTATAACCACAGAAGGAATGTCTTTACCCTTACACATACTTGGAAATGTGTTATTATAAAGGCAGTCTCTCATTAGGCTGTTTTGTCCATGGACTGTGTGCAGCTCATTAACTTTTCAAATATGCAGAAAGTTGCTCTTCTCATCAAAGTGAATGGTTGGATGTGGAAATCTGACAAATAAAGTAATAGAGATTGTGTATTTGAGGAAGTATGTACAGAGTTGAGTGTGCATTATCTCCTACAAGTGTTTAAATTTGTGTGAAATTTACTTTTAATCCTTTTGAAAATTAGACAAAATATGTAATGAGATATTTGAATGAAGAGTAACTCCACAGGTTAAACTGTGCAGACAGTAATGGAGGATTGGTGGGTGTGGAGTGTCCAGAGCCTTGTGTATTCCCTGACTGGAGTTCAGTAACTTCTTGGCAGCAGAAGGTGGCTAGAACAGTAAGGTTGGATGAGATGGTTTTGTAATGTAAATCAGCTAATTGGGGGTTCTTTTGATTGTGGTTCTCAGGTAAATATGTTTTAAAAAGCAAAACAAAACAAAAATTCATCATTTTTCAGCCAATAAACCCCCCAAACTTTAAGTAGTACTGAGTTTGGTTCACCATAATGGAAAACTGGTGGTGTGAAATAGGCGTGAAAATAAGCATCAATTCTTTTTGTATTGTCTGGGTTTTTTAAAACATTCATTACCTTTGTTTTTTTAAAGCTGATGCTGAATCAAGGAACAGGCTTCTCAGAGGTATCTAATTACTTAATTTGCATATTTCTCCAGCAGTTGGAAGGAACAGAGAATCTGCATATGATTTATAGTCAAACTTAACAGGTTTGTTATGGTATTGCTCAGCTGATGTGGCCATTCACGCACTGAATGTGTAGCATTGCTTTCCCGTCCTGTGGGGGAGGAATGACACAGAGCAAAACAGAATAAGGCTTGTGCTTAAACAGCACTAAAATGTCAAAGGTTTTCATCTCCCTCCCTCTCCCCCCTCTCCTTTAAAAGCAGAGAGAACCCAAAGCTTACTCTTGAGTCTGGGTTATGTAAATGCTTAGAGCTGAGTTTGTTTGCAGTAATGTTGTGAGAATTCTGAAGGAGTCATTGGGCTGTTTGGTGAAGCAGAGGGTGTGACTACTTGTGCTATGATTTTGGAATTGAGGCATCAGATTACAATGTTAGTTTAATGTATTTTTGCTTTCAACTGGTTAGGGTCTTTTTTTTATCATTCAGAAACGTACAAATGTCTCACTTTGTGCTCCTTCATCCAGGGCAGGCATTATGTGTCACTTAGGTGTCTGAGAGGAATACTCTGGTGGCCCTTGTGCTTGGCTGGCCAGAGGGGAGACAGCAAGTTATTTTAAATTTCAGATTTTTCTACTGTCTAACCTCCCGTTGTATATAAGAGTGCATTGGATTTGTGGGAAGATAGGACTTTGATTTTTTTCCTTATTTTTTCCCTCTGTGTTTTCTGTACATGGTGCTCCTCTAAGACTCAAGGGAGTTAAACAAGAAGACTGGTTTGAAAAGGTTGAAATTCGTAGTTACTGATTGAAGAGCTGGACATGCTCCACATTGTTACTTCGTACAAACCATATGGACACTCCCACTTGTTAACAGTAAAGAAACTGGGAGATTTTTTAAAGAACTAAATACCACATCTCTTCCTTTGCTGCAGTATCTAAGCAAAGGAAACCACTGTGATATATCAGGTGAAAGAAAGACTTGTGTCATTGAAGTGCGTCTGAGACACTCAGATTGTTGGGTGGGTGTCAGTTCCAATCTTGGATTCTGATGGAGGTGAGGAGCCCTGAGCACAGCACAAATACCAGAGCAAGCTCAGTGTAGCGTAGGGAATGTTTCAGCAGTTCTTTAGCTACTGCTTTACTGAGTTATTCACAAAACTCCATAGATCCTAAAAGGAGGGGGAAATCTATTAAAACAAAGGAGGACCTGGATTTTGGAGACTGCACCTGCCTTGAGCTGCTGGCCAGCATCTTTTTGTTTTTGAGAAGTGAAATAATACAAACCTCTTTAAGAGTAGAATGAGTAACTATTTTAGGTTGAAGCTGCCTTTGAGCCCTGGTGGTTTTTTCTTCTTCTTCTAAAGCAGGATTATGAGGATAGCTTCCTAAAAGGGAAATGAAATCAGTGCAGTTTATCCTACCAACCTTAATGGAGTACAGTAAGGCAGATCAGTGTGGAAATGATTTGGCTTTAGAGAGATGCTGATTGCTTAAAGTGTTTAACTTGCATGTGTAACTTATGTTTGGAAGGATATTTGTCATGTAGAATAAAAATAAAGTATTGTAAAAATACCTTGAAATGATACCTTTGAAATTATGAATAGGGACTTTGGGGTGAAATGCCTTGAAAAGTCAAATACTACTTATTCCTGAAAGTTCCAGAAAGCATGCCTCATTCATTTTGCCTCATACTCAGATTTATGCAGTTTTTTTTCAGAATCTCTCTACCTGATGAAAGTGACATTTACTTGCAACTTCACCATCAGCCAGCCATGCAGTGTCAGCTGTGGAAGGACTGCCTAGTAGTCAAGGACCTCTTTCCCTGTACTTTGTATACCACAAGGCTGGTTGTGTAAAGCCACAGGCTTGTTCAACGTGTTGCTTGCAGTCACAGGCTCTGGGAAAGAGCACCCAGCCCCATCATCACAAAACTGGTCTTTTTATGCTCAGCTGTTTGTAAAAAGTTACACATGCTCCAGCCAGGAATTGCGTTAATCTCATCACTTGGATTTGAAATTTTCTGGCCTGGTGTCAGACCAACAAAAATAAACAAATGTTATGACTGATGACCTGAATACTGCCAAGCTGCCTGTGCAGGCAGTCATTGAGTTGAGTAACTAAAGTGTCCGGACTGCAAACACAGATTTGGTTACCCTACCAAAGTCATCACGTACAGTCTTGGAGAGAGAGCTGATGTGTCTGTTTTAGGAGGAGTTTGTGGTTTTATTTAACTATAGCTGACCTACAAGTGATTATATTTCATTATTAATCTTCCAATATAATTTTAGAAAAATAAGAAAGCTAGAATAAATGTTAGAAAAAAATCAGTTTAAAATTGTGCCCAGAGTATACAGAAGAGCATGAAAGTTATTTGACAGTATGAAGACTGCTGCATTGTTAGAATATTCTAGCTATAAGTGTTATTTTTTCAAATGTACAGACTTTGGATACTACACTGAATTGGGAACAGAAGAATTTATCAAGTAGCTATTGGATTTTTAATTTGGGAGAAGCAATAAATAAAGAAATAGAAATAAAAAAATATATTAACAAACATATACACAGACACACACGCGTAAATCTAGTGAAGAAGTGTCACTGCCCATGGCAGTGGGTTTGGATTTAGGTAATCTTTAAAATCCCTTCTGACTCTAAGAAGCCATTCTGTGACCCTAAGCAGAAATTAATTTTGTTCATGAAAAGGTTTAGTGTAGGTGGCTACAGTTTTTCTGCTGTTATCTGTAGTTTCTCAGGGGTTGAGAAAAAAACCCACCTGGTTTGGAGCTCTCTCAAGGAAGAGGATACTCTACAGCTCTCATCAAGTAAAGATACTGGATAATCTTCAAGGCCTTTGAAGCTGTACAAGAATTTTGGCCGGAATGCATCAGTGCATTTTAGGACTAACAATTGTATTCACGTTCTGGTCTTTCCATCATCTCTTTTGGCTTATCCCATTTCTGGCCCAAGATGATGGAACAAGTGAATCTGAAATAATATTGAGACTTCCTTATAGAGATTTGCTGTTCAAGCAATTCCACAGACAGGACAGCTACAGCTTTATCTGAGTGTTGATTGTTTAAACATTACCTTAGGTACCATTAATGTGAGGTTACATTCCTTCTTCCTTCAACAGATGCAACAGATGGAAAACTTGTGGAAGGAGGGGAAACTCACAGCTNTTTTTTTTTTTTTTTTTGGTATTGCATTAGTATTTTTTTAATAGAGAATGTAAAGTCAGTGTAGAAATAAAACATTTCAAACTGTCTGCATTGTGTAGTATCTAAGGCACATGTCCCCATAAAGTCCTTCTGGAGCTAAGATGGGATAAAATAATGTTAATAGAATATGATTGTAGTCTCATATTGCAGAAACAACAATCTAATTTTAAAGCATTCTTCCCTCTCTGCCCGCAAAAGCAAAAAAAAATGTAAAAAGCATAATCTAGGGTGTATATGGCGTCTGTATCTATACATACATAGTTCATACACATAGATGTCTGTATATATTTATGTTGTTAACAGATAATTTTTTATTTTAAGATGCCTCCTGCTTTGCCCAAGGATATTGGGCACAGCACTTCCCTGACTATGGCAAATGGTCAAGTCCCTGTACGTGTACAGGTGTGATCGTGGATAATCTCAATGTTATGTCAATATGTTATATTGCAATAACCATAAATAACATTAATATAACGTGGTGTGTAACCTCTTTATGTGACTGTCTTGCAACACTCCCGTGAGCAGATATTCATGCTGAGACTTGTCAGAAGATACCACAGAATCAGCAAGGTCCATGTTAGGTTTCCTTATGTTAACAGATTCTTCTGGGATGATGGAAAAGACAGGCACGCTGTGCAACTTGTTCATCATATTTTATAGCAGTTATTCATGCCAAAGAAATTTGCATATTCAAGCCACCAAAGTTTAATTCAAAACTTTAAAAATGGAAGTAGATGCTTTCTGCTGTAGTATGGTTCATGAGTGTGGTTTTTCTGTACTCTTGTTCTGTACTGACTCCTGTCTGTTCCTTCTCTATCATCTTTCTCCCTTTTTGTTTCTTACTTTTTGTTCCTGTTTGTATGTTCTTGTTTGCTTCCCTCCTCTGTTTCATGTGTGAAGAGTTGTATTCTCCATCAATTTGTGTTTGATGGGGATCCTGAAAGGTGGTTCTTTCATCCCCTCACTCCAGTTATTTCCAATCTAGGGTTTTTCTTCTAGTTTCAGATGGCCAAAGTGAGGAGAGGCTGGTGGTCATCATGCCAAAGAGTGTTGAATGTTGTGCTTCCCAGTATCATTTTCTCCTTTCTCATCTTTCCATGTTGGGTGTAGAAATGTAGGGAATAAAGTGTATAGGCAGTCTGCAATTGATGTTGCTTTTTGCAAAATTGTCACTTATATGGGCTGCTAATAAACTCACACAGGTCACTTAACTTGAAACTAATGGTAATTACAGTCTCCTCTGTCTGCAGGAAAAGGAATACTTCTACTTTATGGTGTAAATATACTTTGTGATCGTTTTCTGAATGATGCAGAAAAATGTGAATGTTTAAGACAAGGTGTGTTACAGAAATTGTCTGCATTCTGTAAAGCTTTTCCATATATGCAGTTGTCAATAAAGTAGAAATCTCTGATTCAGTGTATTGAATATAGAGTATTTTCAAGGTTTGTCATAGAAAAACTCATCAGAGACTTAACAGAGAAACTACTGGTCTGTTTATTTTAAACTGTTGTTTGCAACACTACTATGGCAAGCCATCACAGAAGTCCTACATGTATTTCAGAAGCAGGAGACCTGAAATTTAAACAGTTGATTTAAAACTTTTGTCCTTTTCTTTCTGCCATGATAATTGCTTAATTCTAATATTTCAAGTTTTAATTCAAATAGACAAAATTTTCTTTGGAAGCATAAGTGATTAGATTCTATTTTTCAAATGTTATGTTATTATAACTCATTGTATTGCTGATTCACAGCGTGATTAAGTGAATTTAAATTTTGTAGTTATTGCACAGCTTCAGCTCTGAGAGAATTTTTTTGTAAAATTGTTTTCTGAGCCACCCAAGTAAAAAACTGGTTAAAACTTCAAATAGTGCAGTGGTGTGCCTTTCATAGAAATATCTGCAGGCTCAGACAAATCAGGGTGATAGTGTTGCTTTTACTCTGCATTGGGGCCTCTTTCAGATTTATTGATAGAAATTTGTTTGTTTGGAGTAGTAATTTTTAATAGGGAGAAGCCCAAGTCAAAGTGAAAAGGTAAAGAAAAGTGAGGAACACATTTAGGCTAATTTTGTGACCAGCCATTGAAATATGTAACAGCTGATTTATGAGTATTGGTGATGCTGAAATTTTACAAGTTCAGTGTGAGTAATCCAGATTTGGTGGGTTGGTTGTGTGTTTTTTTAAAAAATTATGACTTCTGTCTTGAGACTTTTTGCAACTTCTGGCTTTAGTGAGCTCTCGCTGATGTGTACTGCAAAAGTTCTTGCAGTGTTTCATTTTGTAGAAGTGTCTTGTGGACAGACTTGTGTTTTAACTGTTGTAAATGTATCTTAGGAACAAAGCCTGCTCTGAATGTTTTACAAGTGAATTCAGTACGTAGCAATGAATTTGTCGTGTAGCAATAGGAGTTAATGCTGAGAATCACCTTGTGTAGGAGCCGTCAAACTTCTCAGGCTGGAACAACATTGAATTCCTGTTGTGCTGGTCAGGATTCAGACTGGTGCTGTGCAGATAACTCACTGTCCATAGCAAGATTTGGACACATTGCTTCTTTGAGAAGTGTTAATCTCAGACTTCTGAGAAGGAAGCTGACTTTCTCAAACTGGTAGTGTATGAAATGATAGTCCAGTACTTTTGCACTTTGTTAGCTCAGTTTCTCTCCTGTATAAACCTCATCTTCTAGTAGTTGCTAAACTTGGAAATATGGGTAGCAGACTGTACTTAAAAATGAAGAAAAAACTGAAGTTTATGATCCATGGATTTACAGTAGACCTTCTTGAGTGCTTTATAGTATATACTCAGTTTCACATTTTCTTGTATCCTTTCTGGCTCATTTTGATTTTGCAGAATAGGATATCAGTACCAAAAACTTTTTGCATCATCATAAAACTGCTTTTATCAGGGCCAACACAGAACTTGATGAATTAGGAAATCTGAGAGTGTACTGTTCCCTGCAGGATTTTTCCCAGCCACAGTCTCATTTCACAAATGTTCAGTCAGAAATCATAGATCATATGTCCTTGTAAGAAAGGCAGTTCACTGTTCTCGTATCTTTGGGTGCAATCATGATACTTGTGGTAACCTCAGGATTCTCTGTGAGCTGTGCAAACTCACTTGTGTTTCTAACTTGTAGTTGTGCCTGGTGTTCTGCAGAGCCCCTCTGGAAGCTGGTATTTGTGACATAGTAGCATCATTCCTGAACTATCCCCCTGCCTTGGAAACTTTCTCTTTTGTAACTTTGCTCTGTGGTGAGAGCTGCTTCTACTTGCTCAGTGAGAGAACCATCAGTTCCTTCAAAGTATTTACTACTATGTGATGTGGCCTCTCAGTGTACTAGAGACTTAGAAGAAGGATTAGGAGAGACTTTGTAACCAGGTCTGTCATGACAGCATGAGGGGCAATGATTTTATTAGGTTCAGATTGGACATAAGGCAGAAATTTCTGCTGAAAGTGATGAAGCACTGGAAGTGCTCAGACAAGTGATGTCCCATCGTTAGCAGTGTTCTGAGTCACACTGGACAGGGCTTGGAGCAGCCTGGTCTAGTGCCCCCTCAGCAGGGCTTTGGAACTGGGGTGACCTTTGATGGTCTCATCCCAACCAGACCATGCTGTGAGTTACGTAGTAGAGGAATTACTGGCCAAGAACCTCTTTGCTGCTTGCTAAAAGGAGTATCATTGTTCCAGTTAAGTGGTCTTCTCATTATCATCCAGTTTTTACTATTTCCCAGTGTAATGTAGGTATTAAAAGTAAATTCTACTTTGTGGAGATTTGACTTGCATATGGGATAGGGATGAGTTTTAGCCCTTTTGCTTCCAAAGCAATGGAATAAATAATGTCTCTATAGAAATGTTTAGTTTGAAGAGACTGGTTTTAGATCCCTCGTTGCAAGGACATTGATGTGCTGAAACATGTCCAGAGAAAGGCAATGGAGATGGTGAAGGGTCTGGAGCACAATCCTCCTAAGGAGCAGCTGTGGGAGCCGGGTTTAGCTGGAGAGAAGGAGGCCTCAGGGGTGACCTTATTGCTCGCTTCACCTGCCTGTAAGGAGGTTGTGGCTGGGTGGGGATCTGTCTCTTCTCCCAGATAAGTAGAGGTAGAACAAAGGGAGCTGACCTTAAGCTGTGCCAGGGGAGGTTCCAGTTGAGTAACAGGAAAAATTTCTTTCCTGAGAGAGTGGTTAAACATGGGAACAGGATACCCAGAGAAGAGTGGAGTCACCATTCCTGGAAGTGTGCAGAAAATGGGTAGACTTGGTGATATGGTTTAGTGGGTGTAATGGTATTCAGAGGTTACACTTGATGATCTTGGAAATCTTTTCCAACTGTAATGATTCTATGATGTAGATGGAAGAGAGAAAACAGTAAATGAGTAACACTAAACTAGTTTATTTTGATGTTGATGGCCCATAAGGATTCGGAATGTAATTAAAGGGAGGAAAGCAAAGTAAATACTACAGCACACAAAACACGTGCCTAAGAGGGAATAGTTACTGATAATGATTCTTTGAATTTTTGTAACAGTCTGTGTAATTAACATGCTTGCACACAGGTTACAGATGAAACCTTTTTATGCTTGAGTCATGTTTTTAGGCAGTGTCACTGTTCTGCCGAAAATGGGTTTCCTCTGTCCAGGTTTCTGTTACTTCAGAGTTATATATTGCTTTTGTATGATAAAGACACACCGCACTGTAGTGCAATATCAATCATTTAGAGTCTGTGGAAAGAGTTTCAAACATGGATAAAACTGATCAACTACTTAAGTTTAAGCTACTGGGAAAAAAAAACCCAAACAAGTGAATGAATGGTTTTGTTGCTCTACACTCCTTTTTCATCCATCCGAGATGATAGTATTCTAATCATGCTGACTGTAATGATTTACGTTCCATTTCAGTACTCTGAGCTGTTCTAGGCCATCACATGACACATCTGGGTAACTGCTGTATGGATAAATGGGCAGGGATATGGACTTGTCAGGAGAGCTTGTGTAACTTTACTGTAAGAGATCAATTGGTCAACAGTGATAGGTTGTCAGCTTTATTTTTAGTTTCATTCTGCTCTTTTTATATATTATCCCTCTTTTTTGTCCTTCACATTGCCTTCCAACCATCCAGGTTGGAATCTTGATCTTTTACGCAAGTGAATGACTGTTCATCAGAAGACAGCTTGTTAAACCATGAAGCTGTGGTTTTACTGGCATAGCCATTCAGAGAAGTGGTGGCAGCATGCTGAGCTCAGCTTTACATGTTGACTGCTTTAATTTTGCTTTGTTGAACTTTATAAGTCTGTCTGAACTGACAAAATGTCTTTTAAGTTCTGTTTTGTCTTTCCTACTGTGTGACGCAATACAGTCCCAAAGCTGTGGGATGTATCACCCTATAAATAAAGAAAAATTCTGTTGACAAATAGGCATTCTGATTTCTGAGTTGGGAAAGTTGTGCCTAGCTGTATATAATCCTAAAAATTATTTTAGCTGGACAGTTGCAGGAAGAATAATCCTTGGGTTTTCTCATATACCATGTTTATACAGTGAGTGTGTGACTGAAGATGGTTGTGAGGAAAAACTGCTCTTGGCACTGTTACAACACTTTAGTTTCTTGTATTTCTGCGATTTTAAGGTCTTCTGGCTAGCAAGTCTATGTGAAGGTGTCACATTTTATGGTAACATTTTATGGTAATAAAATCATTTGCCTGCCTTTGCTGCAAGAGCAATCCAGTGTTTTAGCTGGATTGATGTGGTTGATATTTGCGGGATGAGTTAATTGTTTTTGCTTATTTGAATGGTTAAATAAATGCAAACTTAGTGTACAAATCTGTTGTCTTTCTTTTCATTACTGGAATTAATAGATTGTGATGATTTTTAATTACAGCCAGTGTAATTTTCTACTACAGGCAGGCACCTTTGAATTTAAGGTAACAGTGGTTCTAGAGCCTGCTCAAGGATTAGAGGTGGGATTACATGATTGCATCTGCAGCCGGGTCATATGCTGGGCATGTTTACAAGGCTATCATTGATGCCTATTAAATAACAGGTATGTGTGGGATGGGATATTACAAACCACGTTTTTGTATAGTTAATCCTTTGTGTGAGGCAACTCAGTTTGAATTTTTATCTTAAAATGTCATGGTTCTGTACAAGCTGATTTACAGAAATGTTGCTCTACAACATCTTTTCTGCTGTGTTTGCAGTCACTGTAGGAAGTACCACAATAATTATATACCTTAACATCTACTTGAGTACTGAAATACAGAAGTGAAATTGGGATGTGATGATGCAGTAATGGCTGAAATAATATTTATTTGTTAAAACAACAGTAGTAGCTAAAACCCCAAAGATACTAATACTCAGTCTAATAAAGTGCTTTCTAAATATGTTGTCTGAGCTAGTTATTCTCTTGTCTTCTCATGTGTTCCTGTTGGCAAGCAGTATATGGACAGTATCTTGGCCTCTGGAAACATTTAACCAATGCGTCAGCGGAGATGTAGGGAGTGTAATCATTCTGGTGATAAAGAGCTGCTGCCTATGATCAGTTGGTCTGTCATAGTTTTCAGGAAGAGATTATGTAGAGGGTAGTGTTAGTATTCCTTGGACAGTGAGCAAGTGATGGGGAGTTTGACGTGTGGTTTCAGTTCTGCCCTGGTATCTGGTGGTACCTTCAGGGCTCAGCTGACAGACAGTGCCACAGCATGGTCTCTGTGTAACTCCAGTATTGACAGCACTTGGTAAAATCCCCATCCTAATTTAGTGCTGTTTATACAAGAACAACTTTTGCTTTTCTTACAAATCTGCTTCAGGTGAAAGTGTCTTCTTGTTACAGCTTTAACAGATCAGATGACTGAGGTGTGCTGAAAAGGAGGGAGGTGCTGTGGTGTTCTTGGTCCTGTATCCCTATCCCTTTTTTACCTTTTCATCTTCCTTTACGCAGTGGTGTGATGTTCAGTGGGTATGCATTGTGCAGAGAAAGCTTGTTAAACTAGTGAAGAGTGTTTGGTTTGGTTTTTAAATTGTTTTAGCAGGTCGAGTTAGTACAGTTGAGTTGACTGAGGGTGGGAAGAAAGGTGGAGAAAGCTGTTCAGTTTTCCGTGAATTGTAACTACAGAGGAGACTGCGAGGGAGGTGAAGGGTCTGGAGGAGCAGCTGAGGGCAGACCTCCCTGCAGTTACAACTTCCACATGAGGGGAAGAGCTGGGGCAGGCACTGATCTCTGCTCTGTGACCAATGACAGGACCCGAGGGGATGGCCTGAAGTGCGTGAGGAGAGGTTTAGGTTGGGTATCAGGAAAAGGTTCTTCACTGTGAGAGTGGTGGGTACTCTGGAGCAGGCTCCCCAGAGAAGTGGTCTCAGCACAAAGCCTGATAGAGTTCAAGAAGTGTTTGGACAACCCTCTCAGGCATGGTGTGATTCTGGGGGCTGTCTTGTGCAGACAAGGAGCTGGACTTTGATATTCTTTGTGGGTCGTTCCTGACTCCAGTATATTTATGATTCTGTAAACTGTATTTTATTATTATGTTCTCTCTCTTGATTATTTCCTCTTTCACTTCAATGCCCAACTATTGTTGTAAAGCTCTTAACAATTAAATTTAAATTATTAAGGCCTAAGAAACTGTCTTCCAGGTAGCCTGTTTTCTGGAAATTCACTCAGGAATTAATTGTTCCATACATAGTAATTGTATAAGTGCACATCAGTATGTAATTTATGCATTTCCGGATAGTATTTCTTGATTTCGTATTTATTGGCATAATTTAGTTTCAGCTGGATCTTATTCCTGGCAATTTAGGTGTCTTCATTTTAATTGGTTTAGTGTTTCAAAAATGATGGTAGCAGAATAGATTTCCTTCTTTACATGTTTGAACAGACTTTCGGGAGGATCAAGACTGTAGTAGTTCTGCTTTTTTATTTTTTCTTTCAGAAAAGAGGCATCAGTTGATTGTTTGCTTTGTTTGAACTGTTGGTTGTTTTCTTAACTTGTAATATGCACAAATGGCTTAAGGAAAAGATTAAGTGTAAAGATACCGTTTTCATTTGTATATAATTTGGGCATGTAAAAGGTGTGAGAAATCAAATTATTGTGTTTCTTTAGGACTCGAGTCATGGTTTGCATAATCCCTGAGATTCACTGAGTGGCTCTTGAGGCATGCTCTGTGTGTTAATTCTGTGACAATATGCTGTGGTTTTGCCATTAGAACTGCCATGTATGTTAATTCTGTGACAATATGCTGTGGTTTTGCCATTAGAACTGCCATGTATTTAGCACTGTTAATTTATTCCATCTTCATGAGATACTTTTCATCTGGAGTTTGGGTACCCTCAACTCCTTCCTGCTAGCTACAGATGAAGCATCTTGTTTTCATTTTGATTTTGGGTTGGTGTTTGATGCGTTGAACTTTCAGTAATTACAAGGCTGGTCATGCAAGGCACCTCAGTGTGTCCCTAAGCCTGTGAATGCTGTGAAGAAAGTCTTTGAAGGATTGCTTTCCTAGCCTGTTGTGGCTCAGCAGGAGTTCTTGTCTAAGCATCTCAGCTGTGTAGCCTTTGCTGTAAGCCCTTGGCTCTCTGAATAACTCGCTTCTCTGCCTGCCTTGTGCTGTGGAGCAACATGGGAAGTGGG
Organism: Cyanoderma ruficeps; assembly: GCA_008694505.1. NCBI lineage: Eukaryota > Metazoa > Chordata > Aves > Passeriformes > Timaliidae > Cyanoderma > Cyanoderma ruficeps. The sequence continues at coordinate 40,795,856 of VZDJ01007754.1, read as the reverse complement.
TATTGTATTCCAGCCAGTTTGTGCCTGCTTAGAGTGGAAAATGTGCAGTCGGTCGTAGTCAGGTCAAGTAGAATAAGCTGAACAAAATGCTGGACAATAGGTAGGGCTAAAGGCTGGGCTTGTACATATTGACACTAGTAAATTTTGTGGTATTGGCTGGGGGGAAAAAAACCCAACAAATTTCCACAATAGCTTAGCTATGTAGTCCAAGGACTTCAGAATGATTGTGTGTTTGGTCACTCTTCCCAACAATTATTTTGGGTTTTTTACAGACTTTGTAAGGCTATTTGTGTAATTTTAAAGGCTGGAAGCTTCAACTCCTCAAAATAAAAATGAAACTTTGTTACCCACTGTGTTTAGAAGTCTGATAAAATTCATAGTTGGCCAGTAACTTCAGTTGCTTTGTTGTACTTCTACTCAGCACACATATTTGGGAAATGTTAGAAAACAAAAAATTAACCTCTGTTATTTTAAAACTGTAGTAGAAAAACATTGAATATATTGATATATTGAATGTATGGATCTTCAATCCACGTTACATTTACACAGTTGCCCATGTTACATTTAAACTTTCATTTGAAGAGAGAAGTGATGCAAAGGCTCTTGTCCATGCAGTTGAAAGTCATAAAATTATTAACTTCTGTTTCAGATGCCACCATTTGTTATTCCACAGGGGTTTTAACTGCCATTTATTCTGGTAGAATTCTCCTTCATTACTGGATTTTAGCCTTTGCCTCCTGGGATAAGGAGAGTTGTCTAGAAACACATAGAGCTTGATTGGTGTCAGGTTTTCTTTGAGTATTCTTGTGATGCTCTACCTTTCAGAGTATGGTGTTTGTTCATCATTTAAAAAAAATTAGTTTATAAAAGATCCCCTTTTGTGAGTGTGGGAATAGGAATTTTCTGGTGGAAGTGGAGGAAGTTCCATTTCCTTTTTTAAAAAAGCACTGCAGTGGACAGAAATTAATTGTGATGTACAATATAAGTTTATTGCCGTATTTCTTAACAACAAGATAATTCACGTATCTCACTGTTCTTTAGACTTGTCTCATTTATCTTGAAACAGTGTGTGATGTGGCAGGTGTCACACTGGGTACTGGAATATATGAGATGGGACAGAGAGGATCCTTTCTGTTGAAATAACAAATGAGAAGCTGACTGGAATACCTGTGTCATGTGCCACCCACAGTTGCACTGAGGTCAAGATAAGCATTGATTTTAACTTGGGACTTTGGGTAGCTAATATATTATTAAACACCAGCTCTGCTTGTATCTTGAGTTTCATTTCCATTTTGAACACAGCAGTGCATTCTCTGCAGTTAGAGGATTTCACTGAGCAGCATTGTTGGAAAGGCTTTGAAGCTTAGCAGTGATAGATGTGTGACAGGGGCTGTGTCATGCACCACCTCATGCAAAGTTTTTGTGAATCTTTACTTAGACATCAACTGCCTTTTGGTTACTGCTGTGATCATGAGCCACAAGTGCAAAAAGTGTTTGTTGACTCAGACTGTATTTGCCTTCCAGTACTCCTTGGGTATTGAAGTTCAGATAGAATCTTTTTGTTGTTGAATACAAGAATTTTGAAATGGAAAGAGGTTTGGGGTTTTGTTTGATTTGGTTTTTGTCACTCATCATGTCAGTATGAATGTAACAGGTAGTTTACAAAAATCTTACCTAGATGCTTATCTAATCCTGAAAAGAGCTCTTTAAATTCTTTTTAATTCTTATTCAGTTTCACAAAAATTGCTTCTGACTTCTTGGATTTGTAGTGATGTAAAGACAAAAGAGTTTGAACCCTATTAACAGAGGAGTATTTTTTGGATAATTATTCTATTTAGTTTTCCAGCCTATTATTTCTAGCATATTGTAAATAAGACATCTGTACTTGGTGATAACTTCACTTTTCTGCAGACTGTTCAGAACTTCACTGTGAGTAAATATATAACAGTTCTGTTTTATGCAGACCACACTAATTAAAGTCACACATGGTGCCACAGTGGGGCTGAGTAAAGACGTGAACTAGCACATTCCAGTGCAATGCCATATAGACATACCTGTTAAGTGTTTTAATATTACCATTTGAGACATGGTTGTTCCCACTCTTATGTTTAAGCTATTGTCTCTCTTGGTAGTTAAAATGCATTATGGCAGTTTTTCCACACAAGCAGTTTGGGAAGGATGAAAAGTTGTGATGGCTTAAAAGGTTATGTTTTCTTTCTTACAGAAAATGCCAGAAGCCTCAGAAGACCACAATCACTGGAAGGCCTGTTGACTTCCGTTCTCTGGTAACCTGGAACATCGTCCATCTGGCATGGCGCAGGGCAGCCAGCAGCTTGACGTGCAGGTACTCCACGATCTCCGGCAGCGTTTCCCTGAGATACCTGAAGGGGTGGTATCTCAGTGCATGCTTCAGGTATGGTGAGGAGTCTCTGTATTTTATTTTGGCATGAACTATGAGTTGAGTATGAAAACCCTTTTTAGTAGTACATGTGGAGGATAGAATTTTTGTTCTGGTTATATTTTAAAAGCTTGGATGACTCCACTACTTGCATTTCTATATTGTCTTTTAGGTACAAAGATTTTGTCATTCTTCACTTAGGTTTGTAGAGGGTATTTTGCACTGATGTTTTTTCGTTGTCTGTGTGGCCTGTGACTGTATGCATATGGGTAATAAAGAAAGTGGCTAATGGGATGTTAATTGATGATGGCTACATGAATAACATACATATAGTGGAGGAAGTTTTAGTAAACAGTCACTCATCTTTCCAAAATAAGGAGCTGAACTTAACTAGCAATTTGACAGTTTTCCCTCTTTATGGTCTCTTTTCCCCATGGCTCTCCAGAGGTTTAGTTATACTTCTCTGTTTCTAGGTCAGGTGAGGGTTCTCCCTGCACTCCCTTTCCATTTCATCCTTCTGCCTTTATCTAAAATCAGAAATTGGAAGTGATAATGAGTTATCACATGTAATAAGTAGTGGTCATCTGGGAATACCTTCAGTTAATGGAAAGATTCAGGAATGGAATAGAAACATGCAAAATCTGGTTTGGCCTTGTGTGGCCATGGCTGAAGTTGCAAAGTTGTACTTGGATCCTGCCTCTCCCTGGCAGATGAGTAGGTTTACTTAGAATAGGAGTTGTAATTTTTGCATTTTGTCTTTTAAACCATATAAATAAAAATTAATTGCTTTCAGACAAATGTAAAGCAGGGGAAGTCCTTCAATTTAAAGCTTTACTTATTGTGATGATCATATCTTCTGTACTGTTAAGTACACGATCTTTTTGATGAACTGTGTTTGTCATAGGCATTTCTAAAATGATAAAATTAAAGAATCCCTAATGCTGCAGAAGCATATGGTGTTCTGTATCTATAATATGGCATTCTGGATGGCTAGTTAACTTTGCACAGCAAATACTTGTTATGTTTTTAAGTATAGATTTTGTTTCCAAACCCACTTTAAATATAAAGATGTGTGAGCTGGTTTCCAATAACCATTTGCAATAAATGCTCTAGATTTAAATCAGTTTGGAGTTTTAGACCTGTCAAAAATTAAAAGTCCTTTGAAATGACAGATATATTCCATACCCTGATAAAATCAGATCAGAGCCTGTCCTATATACGTTCTCTTTACCTGCATCCTGGCCAAGTGACCTAAGGAAGCTGGAGGCTCTGTTCATCAAGTTCTGTTTTCTAAACAAGTGGCTAACGGTAGTGATTCGCTTTTTTGAGATTGCTATCTTGGCATTGTGGTGCTGATTGTTATTGTAAGGTCTGGCTCCCACATATTCTGGTCTTAAATTTTTAGTGATGTCTGGATATTCCCAGTGACCACTGATGTCTAGAATAAGAACTCAGCAGGAAGAGAGGTTGTCAGGGAGAACCTATTTAAGTGCTGGACTCTTCTGTCATGTTTAGTAGTAACTCTTCATATGAGAAGATACAGGATATTTGAGTTCATCTGATAGTGAAATTTTATGAAATTTTGGGAAAATCATCTTCACTCTGGTGTTAAGACTGACTAGGTATCACTCCATGAGAAAAGAAATGTAACATGACTTTTCAGCCAGTGGCTGCTGAAAATTTACAATACAATTAACTCGTTTGGAAAAGCTATCATTTGTGTTGTTCTTTTAACAGACTACATTAAGCTAAAATGGGTAGAGAGGGAAAGAAGGGAAAAGGAATTCCCCGTTATATTTCTCATTTGATTCATAGTTTATTTTCTTTATAGTTTCAACTGCCAGCACCACAGAGCAAATCAAACATTTAAAGGGGTTGTTTGGTTTCTCAATGATGTATGAATAAATTTTTTTAGCCTTAAGCTTGAAATTCTTAAAGACAGTTTAAATTTGGTTGGAATTGTAATGTTCTTTATAGAATCCCCAGTACTTCTTCAAGCAATGTTTTGACTTCATTGTCAAGGTATTAATTACTGTTCTGCCAATAAAAGCTGGTTTAAAATGTTGGGGTTTTAAACTTCCAGGTGAAGAGAGATAGGTAAACAGTAAACTGAAAGTGAAAACAGTAAACACTCAGATAAACATGAAATGTTACCTGCATTTTTGTTTTGCCTTTCCAGAGTTTCCAATTTTGATCTAGTTTAATTTGATTTGTGTTGTTACTAGAAGTAGTTGATTGTACAGACTTGTTCCTTGAAGAACATGCAGAGAGTTGTAACCATTGCTTTCCTAAAATTGGACTTGTTTTTTTTTATGTCCTGGTGTAACTAGTGTTACCAGAGCATTTTCCAGATGAAATGTGAGCTATGTATTACTTGCATACCATGTAGCAAGTATCATGTTTATTTCACAATACCTGTGTATGAAATGTTACCCCTGGTTGTGTCCAGGCTGGTTGGGGCCTCAGCTGAATGTTGAACATGGAGTGGTGGCTCTTTCCTGTGCCCTATGACAGTAATAGGTGTCTGTTCTTGCTCCTAGAACAACAACAACCTCGATGCCTGTTGTCGAGCCCTTGCACAGGAGAGCAGCAAGTACCTGTACATGGAGTACCACAGCCCTGATGACAGCAGAATGAATAGAAATAGCCTTTTGCACATTAATCTGGGTATTCATCCTCATACCAGCTATCATGCAGGGGATGGAGCTCAACTTAATGGTGGTCGTACACTGGTACACAGCTCAAGCGATGGACACATTGACCCGCAGCGCACGGCAGGTAAACAGCTCATTTGCTTAGTTCAAGAACCACATTCTGCTCCCGCCGTTGTGGCAGCTTCTCCTAGTTACAATCCATTTTTCATGAATGACCAGAATAGAAATGCAGCTACTCCTCCTCCACAGCCACCTCCACAGCCATCTTCCATACAACCAGGAATGAACACGTCTGCTATGCAAGGCCCTCCCACGTATATGCACATACCTCGGTACAGTACAAATCCCATTACTGTTACAGTATCACAAAACCTCCCCTCTGGACAGAGCGTACCCAGAGCTCTACAAATTCTTCCACAGATTCCAAGCAATCTTTATGGGACTCCTGGCTCTATTTATATTAGGCAAACATCTCAAAGTTCTTCAGGACGACAGACTCCTCAGAATACACAGTGGCATTCATCGCCACAGGGCCCAGTTCCACATTATACTCCTCGTCCTCTACCTGTGTATCCTCATCAACAGAACTACCAACCTTCTCAGTATTCTCCAAAACAGCCCCAGATCCCTCAGTCGGCTTTTCGATCACCACCGGCATCCCAGTGTCCCTCTCCCTTCGGCTCTCCTCAACACCAAGTTCAACCTCCACAGCTGAGTCACCAGAGTTCACATGTTTTCATGCCTCCTAGTCCTTCTACTGTCCCGCCCCATGCGTATCAGCAAGCATCCCAGACTTTTCAAAAGCAAGGTGGTCACTCTGTATCTTACCTTCCTCCTTTTGCTGGACCTAGTTTATCCAAAGGTTCCATGAATAAAATAGAAATTACAGTTGAGCCACCACAAAGACCTGGGACTGCAATGAACAGAAGCCCTTCACCGATAAGTAATCAACCATCTCAACGAAACCAGCACCCGCTGTATACAGCCACTACTCCTCCTTCAAGCTCTCCATCCAGAGGTATGTCGGGACAACCCAAACCTCCATTTAGTGTTAATCCAGTATATATTACCTACACTCAACCAACTGGACCTGCAGGTGCACCAACACAGTCTCCTCGGGTAATGGTATCTCAGCCAAACCCAACCATTTTTAAAATCACAGTAGGTCGAGCACCGACTGAGAATCTTTTAAATTTAGTGGACCAAGAAGAGCGTTCTGCAGCACCAGAACCTATTCAGCCTATTTCTGTAATCCCAGGATCTGGAGGAGAAAAAGGAAGCCATAAGTATCAGAGAAGTTCTAGTTCTGGATCAGACGACTATGCTTACACTCAAGGTAAATGTTTCACCCTGCAAATTGTGGTGGTGTAAAATGCATTTTCAGCTTGATTTTGCTACTTACTGAGAATTTTTGAACCTGTACAGAGAAATAATAGAAACTATGTCAAAACTGACCGCTTTTTCTGATTTTTTTTTCTAAATACTGCCAAATTTCAGTCTAATACATAAAGAATTTGTAGAATTTCTAAGGTCTTAATATTGCTGTCCTTTTGACATTAGGGGAGTTTCTTAAAACACTGCCGTTACCAATGATAAGTAGTTTGTTCATATACCGTGTGTCAGTTTTGTCAATTCTGCATTGAGGAACTGGGTCATAAATTCAAATGTAGATTTTTATAATATTTTGTATTTGTTCCATATTCAAGTGTTTTAGAACACCTGAAACACTGGCTTCTGCATGAGTTAGATTGAAGAATGTTAAGTGAAAAAAGGAGGGAGAGAGATAAGAATGCAGCTGAAAAACTTTGTCAGTACAAATATTTTTTTAAAGGTAATAAAATAATTATTTTGAACAACCTCGCTTCTTCCACTTAGAGTTTTCGAAGCGGAAGAAGAGATTGGCAGACCAATTTTAGGATGTGTGTTCTGCTGCATAGGTTTTTATGCCATTTATATATGGCATAAAAACATAGTTTTAATGCCATATATAAATGAAGAATTCGGTCATTCAGTAATTCTTACTTCACTTACTGCCTTTTGAGCTCTTCTAACTCATCAACAAAGCTGTTTTGTACCTCATAGACCCAATTAGAAACTCTGTAGACCCAATTCTTTAGTAGAAATGAATGCCAGTAGGTCTTGTGCTTTGTTTGGTTTGGTTACTATTACAGCTTCAGTAAAGTCATTTATGTGAGAAAAATACAAAGCTGTGAAAAACATGTTCTGAAATGTAAAACCTAGTTTTGCCTTTTTGCCTTGCACCAGATTTGTGTCTCTGAAGAGCAAACCAAATGAAATTAATTAGTATATGCTTTTTGGGGTGTTTGCATTATGGCAATACCTGCCAGAGCTTTTTTTTTTTTTTTTTTATTGCTGCACTCTGAACTCTTGATAGAAATAAATTGTAGAAGAATAAACATTCTTTACTACCACAAAGGAGTCATAGAAAAGAGTATATTTAACAGCTTAATTTAGGGAACAAGGTTATTTAATTTTCGCTGGAATGTGACGCATTGTAAAAAGTGTTACCAGAAATCCATTCTGGTGTCTGTACTGTGCTTCTTTGTAATATGAGTCATATTTGATGAGTTGTACTAGAGTATAACGTGAAGCTCTGAAATGTAGTCGTGCCACGTTAAGTTGAAGGAATCACACAAAGGCAGGGTTTGGTAACAATAGTGGAAAATCATTCAGTGTGGTATCTGTACTTTTTTTCTTAATTCTGCTTGCATGACTTATGCTACTTGAAAAAGTAGAGCACAGTTCTGGTGCCTGTAGTGTAAAAACACCTGCTGTTATTCTTGGCTAGGCTTTGTGGTGTTTATTCTTTGGCCATGAATTGGTGAATCCGTACAAAATCCAAATTACAGTGCTACATTTTTGTGTAGAATGCTGATATCTGCTTCTAACAGGTTGGGCATTTCGTCCGCTTTTACAGTAAGTTGTCATGTTGTTACTTATTTTTCTAATTCCTTTTAGCTCATATGTTAATATTCTTGGGTATTATGTGCTTTTCTTTTGCCATTGTTGGATGAGATGAGGAAAAGGGCAAGTTCTGGTTGGGGCTTTTCATGAAGTAGCATTTTGCAGGTTCTACAGCATCCTTATTTTGAACAGTTTGCTGGAACATTGTTATATGAGCAGCATGTTTGGATACCCACATCAAATGTCTTATTTTTCTCTGTCCTAGCAGACTTCAATCAGGTAAAACCAGCCCGATCAGAAAGGATTAAGCATCACACTGACGTGGCCAGCTTTGCATCTTGATGAAATACTGAGAAATGCTCTTCTTTAGGAAAATGAATATTATCTTCTAGCTAGTCAAAACTCTTTTATTTGATTCTCTGAAAGCCTGAGATCAGCTTGTGACTGAGAATCATAAATTTCAGTACCATGATGAAAATGAGGGGGTGACTTAACAGCAGAGAGAGGTTGCAGAAATCTGTCACAAAAGGAGTCTGAAGCACCTGAGCTGACTCAACTTGTTATTTTCTGGATTGTCTAGTTCATTTTGTTGAAGCTCTATAGTTTTATGTCAGAACCTTGAAAAACTTATAGTATTGAGGATTACAATATTCCCTGAAAAGCTAAGACTACTTAAAAGTTACACCACAGTTCGTAAAAGCAGTGAAAAAAACCAATTTGGGTCGGACATTTGGCTAATGTCTCAAGGCTGGTGTGTCAGCTGCTGTTGAGCAGCATGTGTGAAGTGTGTGTTACCTTCTGATCTTACCTTTGGTATTATTTTTTTTTTGTCAGTAGAGTATTAGTATAACTAGGCTGCTGTTTCGTCCTGAGAAGCTGTCTCCTTGTACAGGTGCCTTTGTATTTTTGAGACGAGAAAGACCAAATGCAAAAAAAGAAGCTTTGACCAAAATGGTAATAACAACTTCAAGTTACTGTACAAAATGTGTTTTTATTCTGGAAGAACTTTGTTGTAAATTGTAGTTCATTTGGCATGAAAGCATCTTCACACTGATATTTGGCTGCATGTCTACGATCACCTTTTTTTTTTCCAGAAAGGTCACTCATGAATCTTAGGCATAAGTTAAGAATTCAGTGTTCCAGGTTTTTATGTGCTAGTAACTATTTCTTCTGTGTAAAACATCAGCCTTGCTGTTACATCAACGAGCAAGGATGGAGAGATTAGTGAAGGAACTGAAGCTTGAGAAAGAAGAGCTTGAACGCCTGAAGACTGAAGTCAATGGTATGGAGCATGATCTGATGCAGAGGCGGCTTCGGAGAGTCAGCTGTACAACTGCAATTCCAACAGTAAGCAATTTGTTAGTATTTTAATTCAACATACACATTTCTTTTTTGTGTACTGTTCAAAAGATACCTCTGAGTATAAAATCTTCAGTCTTTGGAGGCACTTCATTTTAAGTACTTGACTCGTCATAAGCTAATTCTTGTATTTTATGAAATGGATATGTGTCCAGTTTTCTTAGCGTTCCCAACAAAATTTCAGAAAGTTCTTTGCATGTGCTTTTGTGGACCGTAGAACTGAATATGCTTGGTTTCCTAACAACCAAGAGAAGTATGTCCAAGCCTATTCAGTAAGCCTTGGTTATATAGAGCTTCATGTTTGTATAGGAAGGTTTAACTTTTGTTTTTAAAAAGCTGTTTTATTGTTTGAATAGTTGTTTCTCATAGACACTGTTTCTCATTTGGTATGTGCAGGGTGTGCCAAATAACTTTTCAGTGGCAGTGTTGCCTGAAATAGTTGGAACTCTCCTATTTTCCTTGTTCATTCTTCTTATCTGTGTGACTTCCACCTGCAAGTGACTCTAGCCCAAACATGTGTGTGGCTCTGATAAGGGAATTTATCTGTCTGAAAAATAGCTTCCACTGTGTGCAGTTGTTAAGCAAATCATCTCAGACTTGCTGGCTGTACTGACACAAACAATGCACCCAGGTGTAGGCTGGAAGGCACAGAAGGGCTGTTGACTGCTTAGCTACTATGGCTGTTCTATGTCTCACCTCTTTCAGGGCAGCTTTTGGCAAAGATGTACCTGGGAGAAGTGCAGAGGCACTGAGTGTGCCAGGGTGAGGTTAGGAAAGCCAGAGATCAACTGGAGCTGAATCTGGCACAGGATTTCAAAGACCAAAAGAAAGGCTTCTGTTACTACCCAGGTGACAGCAGGAAGACCACCACTGAAGGTGTGGGCTCAGCAAGTTGCGGGGGGGATATGGTTATGTAGGACATAGAAAAGGCTTTTGAGATACTGAATGAACTTCTTGGTTCAATCTTTATAGTCCTTCAGGAGTCTCAGCTCCCAGAGACCCTGGGAAAAGTGTGAAACAAGGAAGATACACCTTTAGTGGAAGAGAATGAGGTCAGGGAATGCTTAGGCAAAGCAGGCACACCTGAGATCATAATCCTGGATGAGTGCACCTGTGAGTGCTGAGGGAGCTGGCAGGTGTCATTGCAAGGCCACTCCAGATAATCTTTGGTTGATTAATGGTGTTTGGGAAAGTTCCCAAAGACTAGAGGAGAGCAAATATCACTGCTGTCTTCAAGAAGGGGAGGACCCAGGGAACTACAGGCTGGTCAGCCTCACCTTGATCCTTGGGAAGGTGATTGGGCAGCTAATGCTGCTCACCATTTTCAGGCACATGAAGGACAAGAACATGGTCAGCAGTAGTCACATAGATTCACCAAGGGGAAGCCAAGCTTGACCAATTCGGTAAAATTCTAGGATGCAAAGTCTCCTGGTAACCTAGACAGTGGTTATTGTCTGTCTAGATTTTGGCAAGACTTCCAGCATTGTCTCCTGTAAGATCTTCATGGAGAAGCTGGTGAAAGTATGGGGTGGATGAGCATTTGGGTTCATTGAAAACTGGACAAACAGCCAGGCCAAGAGTGTGGCGATTAGTCACACAAAATCTGGTTGGAGGCTTGGCAGAGGAGTTGGACCAGATGACCTCCAGAGGTTATGTGCGACCTTGAATATTCTGTGATTTTGTTACTGTGATGCTGGAATGTATCCTGGGATAAAATGTGTTAGTGATAGATGCTGTTAGCGTTAGGAAAGCTTTGCATTCCAGTAACTTAGGGGTTTCTTAATGATATGCAAATATGCACACTTAAATAACTGATTATGCTGTTAAGAATAATTACTGTCTTTCATCATTGAATGATTTAAATATGCTGGGCTAGAAGGTTTGGCTTCTTGGAGCTCCTTGGGTTGATGCAAATAAATAAACTTTTGACCTCATTCAGTTATAATCAAGTAATAGTTAATATGAGCTGCAGTTTGTATTCTATTTTTTATTATCCTGATGCAAACTCAGAAAGCAAGTCATCCATTTATACAGAATTTAGTAATGTGTGGGTTTATAAACTTCAGCTCAGCTATGTCATCTTACTAATGAATTTTAATATTAAGTAACTTGTCTGTTTTCCTCCTCACGTGCCGGTAAAAGAATGTTTTTTGAGGGCAAATGGGTTAAGGGTGGTGGGCCAGACAACTGGGCTTCTTTCAGTGCCTTATGTATACTCAGTTTTTAATAAAACTGTTAACAAAGATAAGGCAATGTTATTTCTATTTCAAATAAGATGCTGACTTTCACACAATTACTATTTTGGGATGTTTCTTTCTAGCCTGAGGAAATGACAAGATTGAGAAGCCTCAACAGACAACTCCAGATAAATGTTGACTGTACACTGAAAGAAGTCGATCTCCTTCAATCTAGAGGTATTGAATTGATACTTTTTGAAAAATACCATTTGGATATGGTCACAAATGTTAATCTACTGGGGGTTTGGACCAGTCTGCAGAGGGCTATGGACAAGTTGGATCAATGGGATGAGGTCAGTTTTATGAGGTTCAACAAGGCCAAGTGCCAGGTCCTCCCCTTGTGTCACAACAACCCCAGGCAGAGCTGCAGGCTGGGGGAGGAATAGCTGGAAAGGTGCCCAGAGGAAAAGGAGCTGGGGATGCTGGTCAACAGCAGCTGAACATGAGCCAGGTGTGCCCAGGGGGCCATGAAGGCCAATGGCACCTGGCCTGGATCAGCAATAGTGTGGCAGCAGGACCAGGGCAGGGATTGTCCCCCTGTACTGGGCACTGGTGAGGCCACACCTCAAATCCTGTGCCCAGTTTTGGGCCTCTCGCTGCAAGAAAGGCATTGAGGGGCTGGAGCGAGCCCAGAGAAGGGCAGCAGAGCTGGGGAAGGGTCTGGAGCACAGGTCTCATGAGGAGCAGCTGGGGGTGTTTGGTCTGGAGAAAAGGAGGCTCAGGGGGGCCTTAGTGCTCTTTTCAGTAATGTAAAAGGAGGCCGTGGCGAGGTGGAGTCTCTTCTCCCAGGTAACAAGTGACAGGTGAGAGGAAACAGCCTTAGGCTGCACCAGGGCAGGTTTAGGTTGGATATGAGGGAAAATGTCTTCAGGGCAAGAGTTGTCAAATGTTGGAACTGGCTGCCTGGGGAAGTGGTGGAGTTGCCATTCCTGGAGGTATTTAAAGAACCTGTAGATGCGGCACCTGGGGACATGGGTTAGTGATTGACTTGGCAGTACTGGGGTAGTGGTTGGACTCCATGACCTTTGAGGCCTTTTCCAACCTAAATGATCCTATGGTTCTAATATGGCATGTGCTTAAATATGAGTATTTGGAGTTTACTTAAATTTTTTGCTTTTTGCTGACAAAGACTTTGGCAAACTAATACAGAACTGAACAATGGGTTGCAATCAAGAGGCTGGCAAACAGAAATTTACTAGGGTTTTCAAAAGCCTTTTTTGCAACAGAAACTTGTCTTAAATAGAATCAAACAGATTAGGATATGCACAGTCCTTTTTTATCAAGGAAGTATCCTGTAGGAAGACATTCATTTCACATGTTTTCACAGCCATACAAAATGTTGAGCTGGAGTTAATTTTTCAATATGGGATTGCTCTGCTAAAAATTACTGTGATTGACAGAAAAGTAAAAATATGTGACAAAACTTGTGAAAAAGCTAAGATATAATGTCATAATAAAAAGATGTGTAAAATAAAAAGCCTTTGGATGTTCATATCACTGGCATAGGCGTTTAAATAACCTTCAAGTTACACTTCCTTTTCTTTCCTGACAGGAAACTTTGATCCGAAAGCCACATGTAACTTCTATGATAACATAGAGCCTGGTCCTGTTGTGCCACCAAAGCCATATAAAAAAGGTAGGTCAACAAACAGGCATCATCACCAAATCTGCACTGAGTGAGGTGCTTTTTCTTTTTTAAACAATCCCTGTGGTTACAGGAAGCAGCTCTACTTATTTAACTTTTCTCTATAATTCAAACTGGAAAATTTTTCTATAAGTGCAATAGTCCTGGCTACAACTTGTTTTCCTCAGGCAGATTGTTGCAAATGCATGTTCTGTTAATACCACCTTGATTATAAATAGTTATTCCCTATGACAAAAAAGAGCTGAAATAGACAATGTGGGATACTATGCTCTGATATGGAAAAAAACAGCAATCTTTTCCCTGAAAATGTTATGTATGATAAGTTCTATAATATTGTCTCCTCTTGCTGTAACTAGCATGTTCTGCAGGTGTTAGTGGAAAAACAGTAGTCATACAGTCTCCCTGACACTCCAAAATTTGCAAATGAGTTCTGGTTGCTGATAACACTCCACAAAAGTTTCTGTAGGTGAACTTTGAATTCATATTAGGAAATTTCCCCCCTCTGTTGAAGCAATTTGTTGACCCCTCAATGTAATAAAATCATTACTGTGTGGAAACTTGAAAGAGGGGGCCTAGAGCTGCCGCCTGTGGCTCAAAGAAAAGATAACACTGGGCGGAGTTCCCTGCATTAGGTGGTAGTGTTCAGGAAAGCAGGAGCATCAGGTGAGCTGTGGTGTGCAGGCAGCTGCCTGGGATCACCTTAAATTGTAGTGAGCGTGCAGTTGGTTAAGGAATTGTTAACTTTGTGGTGCTTTAAAGCATTCTCTTAATTACACTACCATATTTGATGTATTATTTTAAAGCAAAAAAATGTGCAAAACTCACGTGAGATAAGTTATTTTATTTGGCAGTTAGGAAGATAGTGCCTTGTAAGGATTTGTACAACCAGCTTCCAGGTTTTGTCTGCCAGCTTATTAGAGATCAGCTGTAGGGTTGCTGTACTGTATTCAGAGCTTGAATTTTTACATGTAGACATCAATTTTTTTTTCTTGAATAATAAATATTGTTTAATATTGAGCTGTTGAAAGCGTGGGCAGGCAGACGGGTGTGGGCAGACAAGGGCGTGCTCTGTGCTGCCATCTGGCCAGTCAATGGAACGCAGTGAGTGCCCACACCACTTGGTTTAGGAGGAATTTGTCGAGGTCAAGCACTGCTGTGACTGTGCAGCTTTGACTGTGACTGGGCTGGAGGTTTGCATGCAAGCAAAGAGGTTGCTTTTATTTCCTTTGTTTTTCTCCGAAGACTTAAGTACTGTTTGCACTAAGGTTGTCATCAGCATCTGCTGCATTTCTTAGCAGGTGGAGCAGCAACTGCAAATGACTTTGTGTGCAGTTACAAATTGCAGGCCTTTGTTAGACATAAGCTCACAGATGTTTAGCAGTTGGGTATCCTAGCCATGCCTTCTAGGTGTTGTGTTCCCACATCCTGGGAGTATTCCTTATTTATAGTAGATAACCTGGGGTGTTGAAGTGGTGTCAGGAGACATGGAAAACTGAGTGTTTCTGTGGGTTAAGGCCTGATGTGTAATTTGCATACATACTGATTTTATGAATGAAAACAGACTTAAATGCTGCTTCACATACCTATATCCCTGCCTCAAAGGTATGAGGAAGAATTGTCTTGGTTTGAAATAGGCCTGTCATTTTATTTTTAGATTGTATTCTTTTCCAGCCTGAATAAATGCTAGGAAAATATATCTTTTGTCACTGTTTGAAGCAGCTAAGTTAGAAGTAGTTTTCTTCTTCAGGTAAACCAGTGTTATTGTAGTTTAAAATTTGGAAATAGATTGCTGTGTGTAAACCTTAATAGGATGGTGCTGCAGTGCCAGTAACAATCTTGTATGTTTTAAGCTATTAAACCTTCAGCAATATCTATGACCTGACAGTGGTGAGTGCTCTTCTTGGTTTTAAGGTGTTACAGTTAAGTGACTTTTTACAAAAGTGAAATACTTTAAATATTCAGATTTCACAAACTGAACTAAAGTGCTTTAGGAAAAGGTTTCCATGTTCATTTTAAGATACTATTCAGTTAGGTGACCTTCCAGTAGTGTGGTCTTGACTGTTAATCCTTCTCTTCTGAAATAAAATGTTTTCTTTTGGCTTTTCTTCAGAGCATCAAAACAGCTCCAAACAGACTCCACGAACTCAGCCAAGAGATGAAGACTTTGAAGGGGCCCCATGGAATTGTGGTAGCTGCACCTTTCTAAATCACCCAGCACTAAATCGCTGTGAACAGTGTGAAATGCCACGATACACCTGAAATTCAGGAAGGGGTTGCACTGGGTTGAACACAGGCTCTCAAGCCAACAGCTGTAAGAGAAGGAAACATGGGGAACCTTTCAGTCCATCTGCCCGGCCTTTGCCAGTCAACAATCTTCATATTGCAAGGGGTGGGAGTAATGTGTTAGGATGTTTCTGCTTCTGCTGCACTGGAAAATAAATAAATTAAAGGTTTAAGTTCCTTCCTATTGCAGTGAGCAAAGCAGAAAATGAAACCTGAAAATGTAAAAGGATTGATTTTGAGAAGAATGTATGCGGGAAAGCAAATAACTACTGGTGTTTATTCCTGTGGTTATAGTTACTGCTTAGTGGCTCTAAGAAAACCAACCCAAAACTATTGTTTTTTAAAAGAGAATTATAGGACTCTTAGTAATGGTGTGAAGTGTTACACTTAACCAGAAAACTGAAGAGCCAGAGCTGACTTAACCTGGCCACAGCTAGCTGGAAAACAAAGGCTCCCTGTGCTTCTAGATTGTAAGCTACTGAAAAAGAAGACAGGTAAATGCAATGATAAATTTTGCAATGTATAAAAAAAAACAAGGAGAAGGGTATTTGTAATTGCTGCTTTTTTTCAGGGTAACTTATGTCTACAAAAAAATTGCTGTTTGAAATAGTGACCCGAGGTGACTAAATGAGGAATGTGTGAGTGTTACAGAGAGTGTAATCAGAGGTAATTTTTTACAATCCCGTTTGCTTGTACAGTGCTCACCTGGCTGTGTCAACACTGGTAATAAACCGAGAATGAATTCTACCGCGTTGCGGATGAAAATCCTGCTGCATGCTTTCATTGGGCCGTCGTGTTTCCAAGCTCAAAGGATGCTTTTCTGTACAACCTTCTGAGCCTGTGCTGTGCAGCAGCACAGTGACATATGCCAAACACAGGCTGCTCCAAATCCCGTTTGGAAGAGTTGGGCTCAGCCATGGTTGTGTTTGAGAAGAGTTTGTACCCAGTTCCTTAGGCCTTCTCAGCTTCCAATTTGTGAAGAATTCATGGTGTTTACAGCACAGAAGGTACTTTGTGCCCCAGATCAAAATTAGCTGAAAGATAATTAATCAGCTCTTCAGTAAAAGTTTATTTGCACATTATTAATAAACCAGCCTGTACAAAATAGCAGATGCCAGATCCTGAAGAATTACACACTGCATTCTTTCTATTTTGGTCAGGAAATATTTGTCATAGGTTAAAGAACACAAGACTTGCAATTGAAAATCCTACTGGTACTTCTCTGCCTATGATACACTGTACTCTAAAGGTGATGTTCCATCTGTCTGAATGCTTCAGGCTGCGGGAATAAAGCACTCGATACTTTGAGATCGAACTTGGGTTTGGGCAGCTGAATGATTCTGTGACACAACTGTGTGACTGAGTAGGGTGTTCTGTGTACTGGTCAGAGGCTGGTACAGTGCATTTGAGTTTTTATGGTGTAACTTCATCACAATTCAGAGATGCAGCCAAGCACTTCAGCTGAATTATGGTAATTGACAGGGTAAAGCAAAATTTGCTATTAACTTTACCATGAGAGTTTTAAACTACTTCATTTTAAGCCGTTCTTAGCTCATGGCAGCCACATCCATATTGTCAATTACCACAGTTCTCTTGATGTGTGATAACATGCTAAGCTGTGGTAGAACAATCATATGTCTGAATCCTTATTTAAAATAAAGCAGCATTTGCAAGGGGTGGGTAGAGATAAACTCATCTTGACTGCATTGCTCAATCTGGTGTCTTCTCTCCCCATGGTTTGTAAAGACAACAGTAAGAACTGAACTGCTGATCTTAGATGAGGAACCACTATTTTATCTGGCATTTTTCAATATATTCTTGCACTAACTAAATCTTCAGGATGATTTTAAATAAGCTAAGAGATCTCCAGCAATCAGTGTGCACCACTGATGAGTAAAACGAAGTCAAAGGCATCAGAGATAGTTTTCCTTCCTAGTGATTTACACTGCTGTGGGGAGAGCTCATCACATGTGGAAGGGGGTAGGAAAGCTACTGTCAATTACTGTCAGCTGAAATTAAAAGGCAGATATTAATTTTTTGCACGTCAGTGGACAGTTTGACAAAACCGAGAACTAGAAAACAGATGAGCAGAAGCATTGCTGTTATAGCTGTATAATGAATTACTCCAAACAATACCAGTGACTTCATGGCTTTTCTATTCTGATGCCTTTGCCATTGTGTTTTTTCAATTTTCTGCTCCTTTGTACTTCTGGTGAAGTTCTAGAAGCATTTGTTTTTGCTGGAATTACAAAAAAAATAGCAACTGAAGTGACGATCAGCAAATGAGAGTAGGGGTGTTGTGCAAAAATAGTTGTGCCATTTTCAGGCAGAATAGATTCTTTTGAAGGAGGAGGTGCAAATATGCATTCAGCCCAAAAATGCCCTGAACTGCAATAACCATACATGGAGACTTCCAAATCTTAGTCCCAGCTTCACCAGAGGAAGAGAAGGAAGGCTGCCACCACAGCAAGGTACTTATTGGAAGAGTGAGTGAGCGCCGTTAAATTGAAATATAAGTCCTTTGTACCAATGATTTTACTCAGTTTTTTTCAATTACTCTCATTAGTTGCTTGTACAAACAAACAAAAAAACCCACCACTTGTGTTGTATTCTTTTACTTGTAAATGCCCATACTCAAACATTAATAGCAAAGACTCGACATGGTGCTTGAATATTTCTAGTTTGTTAGAATGTAATTGTATTTTGAATATTGGAAGATCCATTTTCCTTCTGAAAGCAGGTGATACCATTCAAACCCCAACTGAATTGTAGATTATACCAAAAAAGATTGGTTTATGGAATATTTATTGAATGCACATAAAAAACCCTAATGTCAGCTGGCATACAAAATGCACTGTATTGTATAAAACGTGTGTGTGTGTGTGTGAGAATGTTGGGATGTTGATGCTGTTGAGTTAATGCACTACTTGTGTTTTGTTTTTTCCTTAATGACTGAGCTTTCCCTCAATCATGCTACTACTAGATTGGTAGAGTTTGTAACTGACTTGGACATTCAGTTATTCAAAATGATCTCACTGTTCATTGAAATTTTATAAAGCTTATTTTATATTTACTGTGCTATTAAGATGAATTCCCTTTAATTATAGGATACTACTGTAGTTCTTAAAAAGTTTATTTAGAGTGGGGCTTGTGGAAAATTATTCAGAACATAGTAAACCAAAAGAAATCCTGAACTTTGGATCTACTTTTAATTTGATGTAATTATTAGTCTTGTTTGGGTGAAGAGGAAAGGGGTGGGAAGTCAAGCAGAAGGAAGTACTTTGTAAAATGTAGTCTTAGATCAGATTGAATTGTGTATCTGTGTGTCTGTGGTATGTGTGTGTTTCCCTTGAAAAATGGGAGGTGTGGTGAAAAGGTGTAATAATTCTTAAAAGAGCTGGTCTCAGTACTTTCTGATTATGATATGCTACTGAATCACATTTTGTTTTTTTTTAAAAAAAACAACTTTTCTCTCAGTTACTTTATCTCTCCCAGCTATACATTTCTCACTTCAATTTCTAAGTACTTTTTCAATTTCTAAATACTTTTACATTTAATATTGATTGTAAAATCCCTTGAAACGGAAATATAAATACTTGAGTAGAAATGGGGACAAAATGAAACCAATAAAGAATGTTTTAAAAAAGAATGTGAGAATATTAAATATGTTAAAAACAAGCTTGTCATCAGGATGATAGTTCTTTTAAAATCCGGTGGTGTACCCTAGAATGTGAACATGACTATCCTGATGAGAAGTGGATGGTTGGACATAAACAATTCAACAGCCAATTTGGTACCACAGAATTGATGTGCTCTGTACTGCAGTGACTCCAGATCCCACAAGGAAGGAAGACATGCACAGATATCACATCTCACAGTCAGTACTGTCTCTGTGTGCAGCTGCATTTGTTTTCGTTTCAAAATGTCAATCTTACATGAACCCAGACATGACTGAGTTTTGCCACATTTCTTCAGTTGGGGCTTTCATTGCTGTTTATGTCCATAAATGCAAATATTTTTCTTGGAATAATCAGAAATCAATGGAGTTAATGCAATATTATAGTCCTGGATTTCCAGTATCTTTGAAACCAATTTTAAAAAACTGTGTTCTTTAAACTTATTTATTTATGGTGGCACCAGTGTATCTAATCCATACTTCCTGCTGTGTGAAACCCTGTTAAATTTTTTCATTAAAAAAAGACACGATCTTGTTTAATCCTGTATATATGGTGTCTACATTCTGGATTTGTGTATGCTGTGAATGAACTTATTACTAAGAGATGAAATTGTATAAAAGCATTCAGAGGCTATGCATGCATGGTACCTCCAGAAAGTGCATACTCCAAGTTGCAGATTCCTGCAAAAATAAATTAATAAAACTAAGCAAACATCACATCCTGCATTTGTTCTTGTATGTAGTAGGAAACATTTTCAAAGTCTGGCCTTTTTTGGCCGTCATAGCCTGATAGTTTCTGGTCCCCCACTTGGACCTGTAGCTATATAGCAAGTTTGTTTCAGGCCTTTTGGGGTTTTTGTTTTGGTGATCATTAGGCACTTGCTGAATATTGAACTGGGGTCCAAATCCTGTTCCCATGGATGTGAATGAGCATTTAGATGATAAATATTCTGTGTAGTGTGGTGTGGAAACAGGACATAGCATGTTCAGAGTGTGAAGTTGACCTTAGCGCTTCTCCCTTACCTTTGAGGGGAAGGCTGTTAGTGAAGGAGCAGCTTTACCTGCTGTAGCACCTCTGGGCTGTAGCCTGGATGATGGGCTGGATCCCTGCTTCTCAGCAGTCCCTCTGCTGCTTTAACCTCTTGGAAAGGCACTACTCTGGGAGAGGGTGGAGAGGTGGAAGTGCACAAATCCCAAGTGCAGGCACTTTCTAGGACTGTGTTCTCCATCTCCTCGATGGCATCAGCTCCCCGCAGCTCCAACCTGGGGAGCGCCGAAGCTGCGCCACTGCCGCATTCTGTTCACACACACTGAGGGTCCTTCAGCGCCTTCCCGCTGACAAACCTGCTGCCCTTCACTCAGGAAACACAGGTAAGAATTTCATTTTGCATTCCTGTTTTAGTTTGAGGGGAAATGAAGTTTTTTAAGAAGGTTAAACTAATTAGTAGCCAGGTTTGAATGTTGGCACCTTCGGTGGTTACTGAGAATTTAAACACGCTTTTGAAAACACAGAAAATTAAAAGCAAGAACTCTTAGACTTACTTCTTTTTTTTAACTCTGCTTTCAGCAGAAGAGCATTTCTTTCTTCTTCCTTGCGGGGGAGGGGAGCTAGGTGGGCCTAGCTGGAGTAGGCCTGGGCTCCAAAAGAAAAAAAAGAGAAAACAAAACAAAAGCTAGGTTAGCTCTATTTAGGGTAAAAAAGTAAACATACACTCATGAGTGCACTGGCATTTGACCAGCGCTAACCCATAACAATTCCTTTTGCTAAGTTGAAGTTGTCACAGTTTCTGGAGAGGTTTGTATTTTAGTTAAGCATTTGATTTTTGTCACTTTAGAAATCTTTGCAGTTGAAACTTATGTAAAAAAAGAAAGATACGGTTCCTGTCAAGTGTATTGTGCTAATGGACACCACACAGAGCCAAAAGACACCAGTCTAACTAGTGATCGCCATTTTTTGTTGTTTCCCTAAAGTCGAGAGGAGGAGGATCTGCCTGAATTGCATGAAAGTGGTTAATTAATTCCTCAGAATTACTTTGTTTTGGCGGCAGTGAACCATGTGTTAAACCTGTGGCTCTTTGAGACAAAGTTTGTCCTGTGATCTGCTAAGTACTCCTGGAATTTAGTGCTGCTGCTTCTAGTCCATGCTATGATGGGTAGGTGCTGTGTATTCTTTATTGCACCATCTCTAGTTGTAAATGCACTTTTTGGAAGTGAGTGTTACCTGATTTTGTCTGAACAGCTGGATTCAAAGTGTTATGTACTCAATGGGTCACCTGATTTTTTGTGGAACCCCTGTGAAGTTGTTAAATAAGGGACTTAGTTACAACAATTTTTAACCAAAAGGTCAAGGCTAAATTGTGATGTGTTCCAGTCTGACAGTAAAGCCAGGCCAGACCTGTAAATGCCCCTTTTAGTGGTGCCACTCTGCTTCAGAAAATATTCTGTTTCTCCAGAAAACAGTAGTGTATTGAATTAAACAAAAAACAAATAAAACCCTGCAAGTAATTTTCCAGATAGGCAAGACTTACAACCTTGCAAGTATTTCCTGCTTTTGTAAGCTCCATTTTGAAGATACAAATTCATTGTCCCTTCTTCCTTCTTTAAGTTAACAAAATTTCTCTTGCCAGGTTTACTTAAAAATGAAGTCAATATGGTTCCGTTACTGCTTTAGAAAATGAACTACAAAGCCTGGGAGTGAAAAATGTGCAATGCAGGTGTTGCTTTGCTTTTGACTAAAGGCTTCTTATTTTTTTGGAAGAGTTTTAGGAAAAGAAGTTTAGGGGAAATATGGAATAGTTCGGGAAAAAAGCTGCTAGGTGAGGAAGGTTTTCATAGGTTTGAATGTGATAGTCTGATTGCAGACTGGTACAGCTCAATGTGTTGTGCAGTTGGTGCCAAATTCTGGTGTTGGTTGCAGTGATGGAATAGTCACAGCTCAAATATTCATCCCAAAGTCTCAGTGGCTCTCTGCTGGATTATTCTATAGTATTCCAAACCAGTCTTGCACATTTTGGGCTTGGGGGATTATATTATATTTCATTTCACCTGAAATAATTACTCTCTACTTTTGAGCCATTCAGTTAAATCTAATGATTTTGCAAAGCAGAAGTTGCTTTTGGCAATACCTTCTGTGCTGGAGAGTGCCTGGTGTGCCTGCCCACAGTCAGATCCTTGTGGAGGAGCCTCCTGGCCCCAAGGACACAGAGAGTGACAGTCAGGCACACTTTCCAGGTGGATGATGAGAGTAAGCAGGGTCTGAGAAAACTTTGCAGAGAAGGACTTGAGCTTTGTAAGAGCTTGTGAATCCTTCCCTCTAATTAAGTTTCTGTATATGCCTTGCTTTGCTTTGTGGTGAGAGCTGTGGTGGTGGAGAGCCTTGGGTGACTTCCATCACCGTGGATCCTGAAGCTTCATGGCTTGGTTGCTGTTCAGGTAACTCATTCTATATTTTCCCCAATCATTTGTCTCAAAACTGATTGTTGGTAAGCCAAATAGCCATCTTTCTATCTTTCTACTTTTTTTTTTGACCAGTAATGTTGTATGACCATGGAGCTGTCCCTGATGATCATCCTTCAATCTCTGAAAATTTCAAAGCTGCAGTGAGTAGATAACAATCTGTGTGTATGTTCACACTCTTCCTCACAACACTGGTACCTCAGGTCAGTGTTGTATCACACAGAACGAACTGAATAAATGCTCTATGACTCAATAAAGCAAATCTTAAAAAAAAAAAAAAGTCATTTTGAAACTTACTGCAGGCTTTAGTGTTCTTTTCAATGAACCTGAGAAGCAGAATGGCTGCTTTGATCCTGGTGCCCTTTTAAGACAGTCAAGCCAATGCTGGTCGTAAGAATTGTTACCTCCAGTGAAACAGCAACTGCCAGCAAAATTTACATACCTTGTGTTGTACACCAAAGTGAGATATTTGAAATGGATTTTGTTTTTAAAGTATGTAAGTTGGACTTAGCTTTTTATTTAATCAATCATGTGATCAGTGATTTGCATGCACAACATTAATCTAGCAGTCTGCATCACAATGCTAAAACTGAGGTCCATGATTCAAAAGAGTGATAGCAAAATCCTTTTTATTTTCCACTACAGCACTATTGAACTTGCCAGCAAAATACCATGTGCCCTTTAAATGTTCTGGCATGCTTTCCCAGTTGCTCACCTTTCACTACTTATCCAAGATGAAATATATGCTCCTTTGGCCAAGGAGGCCCCCCATGTGTTTGATGGCTCCTTAGCCAAGGTTATCTGATGGACAGCAAAATTTTCCAAATTAACAACAGTTCTTGGTGCAAATGTTCACCTGCTGAGCATTACCTTCTCTCCAGTAGCACTTCTGTAAATGGAGTAGACTCTTTGAAGTGACAAAATCGAAATAGATGAACTATGAACATTTAAAGTCAACTCTGGAGTGTTGAACAGCTATGTGCAGGCAGGATATGTAATGAAAAATAACCATTATTGAAACATTGTGAGATGGTCATCTGGAATGGCAGCTCATGCAATTCATATCCCAGTGCAAGGGTCCCTGTTCATGTAGAACTTAAAGTTCTCTCAGAATTTAATACTAGAAAAGAATGAGTTAACTGTATCAATGTGGTTTCTTGCTTGGTGATAGTTAATTCCTAATTTTGGACACCCCACCCNCCCCGAGGCTGAGGTGCAAAGCATTTCTGATTTGTTATGATGTCTGTTTTTTATTCTTAATAGGAATTCAGCTTTCTCTCATGAGAGGTTGGCTGTTTCAAATCCTGCTGCATTCTCAGTGTGTGGGGCTGAGAAGCCATGGTCACTCTGCCTTTTTGACATTCCTGATCTGCCTGGATCAATGGTTATGCTGAGACTCACTCCAGGCACCTGGGTCATCCATCTCTAAGGACTCCCACAGCCTGGTGCCCTCTCCAAATAAATTCTCCCTCACTGGGAATGAACTGGGATGGTCATATTGCATTGACAGGATGTCCACACTACTGGGGCTGTGGAAAATCAGATTATGGGCATCCAAGCTGTACTCCTCATACCACATTCCAGGAGGCCAGAAAGCCTTTGGAGGAGAACCTGAGTGCACACAAGCCAAGGTGCCAGCAGCAGGGAAAAGGGAGAGGCTGGGCTGCTCCCTGAGAGACTCCATGTCAGCCCTGCTGCCAGGGCATCCTTGCTGGATGTCTGTCTGCTCCCACCTGTGCAGGATCTGGTGTGAGGATCACACCCATGGCAGCACAGCAATAGCAGGGTGTTACACTAAATATAGCTGCACTATTCAGGTATTCTGGTGAGATTTGAATCATCTCTATACCAAGGAGGGAAATACAGATCTTTTCATGAGCTATGAAAACCACCAAGTGTGTGGAATTCCCACGTGGTGATGCTTGGCTTTAAAAATGAAAGCGAGTTTATTGCAGCAATAAATGCAGAGTGTGTAAATGTTTCCCAGTAGTTTTTAAAGCTGTTCCTTAAAACTGGAAGTGAAAGATAACCACTTTGCTCGTTTTCCAGCTCGCAAATTCTACTGGCATCAAATTTGTTCAAGAAAAGAAACTGTTTTGAAAGAAATTCTCTGCCCTGACAAATGAGGGACCTCTTCCATATCCAGAGGAATAACTTACTGTCTCCCAGATACTAATTTTGTCTTGTCTGGGTTTTTCTAGCTGCTGCAGATGTTCAGATCATTTTAAGGTCATGCTCCTTTTCAGCTCTCACATTTTTCCACCTGCCCGAGCCAGCTGCAGGCAAAGGCCTCTCTGGGCTCCTGCAGGTCACTGCCCTGTGACACACACACACATGTATGACCTACATGTGTGTGATACGTCCTCATGCCACTTTCTTATGGGAAGAGGTCGACGCTTGTGCTGTGCCATTAGGATTTAGAAATCCCAGCGCCCTCATCATGGTGTTAGTCAGTTCTCAGGGCATCTGCCTTTCTGATTTTGGGGCAGCCAATCTGAACTACTCCTTTTGAAACTGCACAGGTGTAAGAATTTAGTGACAGAATTTTTGAAGAACTGCAGCCAGTTGCTATTTTTATTTATAATATTCAGTATTCAGGTGTGAGAACAGTAAGGTGATGGTGAGGAACATCAAGAGAAAGATGTGTTGGTACCTTGGTGTAGTTATTTACATTAAATACTGTATTCAAGACATTGGGATTAACTTCTGCTGGTAGTGGTTGTCTTTCCAGGTGGGTCTTATGAAAGCAGAGTAGAGAGAGACAATCAGTTCCCTGGACCTGCTGGCCACTCCTCTTTGATACAGCCCAGGACATCATTTGTTTCCTGGGCTACAAGTGCCCATGGCCAGCTCCAGGCCAGTCTCCCATCCAGCAGCACCTCCAAGTCCTTCTCTCAGCACTGCTCTCTGTGAGCTCTTCTCCCAGTCTATGCTGCTGCCTGGGAATGCCCAGGCCAGGTGCAGAGCCAGCTCTTGGTCTTGTTAAAGTGTGTGAGAGTCCCATGGTCCTGCTTCTCAAGCTTGTCCGGGTCCCTCTGGATGCCCTCCCATCCTTCAGGTGTGCCACCTGCATCGCTCAGCTTGGTGTCATCTGCAAACACACTGGGGGGGGCACTTGATCACCAAGTTTGCCATTATTGTCACTGTGGCAATGGTGCCCTTATTGCCCTCTTCCCAAAAGCCACGAAAAAGGCTCAGAAAAAATATAGACTATACTTTCAATATTATTTTGAAATAAATAAATGGCAATTAAACAGCCTTATTTTCTCTCTGATTTCCTCTTTTCTTTCCTACAAGGAGGTGCACATCACAATGCAGTTCATTAGCTCAGGTGTGATTCTCAGGAATGCATCAACATAAACGTTCAGGAATGCACCAACAAGTCATGTGTTCAGTTTGCCCCCATTTCAAATATCAGCAATGAAAAGTCTGCAGCAGATTAAACCCCTTCGTGTGCTGTAGGAAGAGATATAATCTAGATTAAGGCTCTAAATGTCACACCTTCACTGGAAGCTTTATTGCTTTTTTTCTTTTTTTTTCCTTATTTTTTGATTTTTTTTTAAGGTAAGGCTACCAGATGTGGTGCGCTAATTCTGAAAGGTGCACTAGTAGCCCTAAATCTGTATGACTTGGTTTTGCTCATCAGCTTTGACAGGAGAAGATGCTGGTAAAATCTAATATTCCTTCAAGACAAACTTCTTAGTCTTCAGGTCACATTTATTCCCACACTGCAGTAGTTCAGGATTTCTGACAGGTTAATCCCAAAGCCCTTTTCTAAGATTTCAGACATTACCTACCAAGAACAACAGTTTTACTTTAGCACTGAACCAGTGCCCTGTTCCTCCCAGGAGAAGAAATGGAAGGAGTAGGAGGCGAGGTCTCCAGCTCTTGTGTGCATGGCAGCAGTTCACACCTGTTCTGCATCCATCAGTTTTATCATCCCTGACAGATTTTGAAAGCAAAACCAATATGAATTCGTCTCAATTTACATTGGTGTGATGCATGGGCCTCTCCAAGGTAATTTTTCTTTTGTTTCTCTTTCCAATATATGGAGTTTTGCAATTGCTGTGGTGTTGTTCCATTGCAGTTGAATTACTGAATTTAACAAAGAAAAGTTCCTTACAAAGGGAGTATCAGTGACATGAACCACAAGGTGGGTACTCATACCTGATTTGGTTTTCTTTTCATCTGATAAAACGATATTGACAGTTTTGCCTGATCTTTACCTGCCCTGCTAGCAGGATGTTTGGGAGTGCATGTGTGTGTACACAAATATAAAATAATCCAGTTTACTGGTGGCTTGGAACTAGTCTGTTCCAAGCTGATCACTTGCATAGACTGAATTGACCACCTCAGAACTGACCAGGTTGAAGCACATTGTTTTGGGCATTGTCCAAATATCTGTGAAACACTGACAGCCCTGGGCCATCCACCACCTCTCCAGGAAGTCTGGGCCAGGTTTTGAACCATTTCCACTGACGTGTCAGTGTCCACAGTGAGCTGCAGGACCTAAGTAACTATCAGAAAAAGATGCCTTGAATTGAAAAGGGCTTGTAAGAGTCCAGAGATTTACCTGGACAAAGGAATTTATCCAGGATTTACCTGGACAAAGTGACTTAAAGGAATTGAAGCCGCAGAGATGAACTCATACAATCTGCTCTGCAGCATCCCATGGCTTCTGAGGGTGTCTAAAACCAATCAGCATTTCTGCTTGTGTCCAAACACTTGATCCTGCATCCAAATAAACCAGAATGGCCTGGAAAAATTGGTGGAGGGTGGTGTGAGTGCCTCGAGAAACTTGATCATTGCAATGATCACAGCCTAAAAGTCAGGCAGAGGAGGAGAGAGTGCTTCTCTCCTATTCAGTTCTAACTGCAGAGAAACCAACATTTTGCCTTCTGGCAGTTGACTTCTGGTGCTTATAGTGTGTACAGTGTTTGTGTTCTCAGCATCTGAGACTGCAGCAGGGGCATTGATCTGTGACCACGCCTGGTCACTGCTAAGGCAGTTACCAATATTTGCTTGTAACACCAAGGCTGCCACAGCCAAAGCTTTCCATTCCAAGTCCTGGTAAAACCACACATTACAAGGGTAATTTTCTGGAATATGACGAAGTTCACCACAACCATGTCATTTTATGGAATAGATTTAGATTCAGAGACAGGCATTGTATCTGTAGGTTTGGGGCTCTCGGGGTGATGATGTCTTGTCTTCCTAGGGCTTTAGTGGTCAGTTTTAGTGATTTTCATGAGGACCCATATGCCACAATCCCCGTGCTGAACAAACCTGCTGATATCATCAGTCCTTTGCTAGATGCAGTAAAATTACCAAGTACAAGCATGCTCAGCATCCTTCTCTGGAGGTCAGCACAGTGCTGCTCTGTCACTTGTTAAAACTGAGATAAGCCATAAGCCAAAGGAATGCCTGGAAAGCTTTTTTGTTCCTCTCTCCCAGCCACTCATCAAACAGTTCCATTAATCCTGAGCTGGAATAATGAAGTAGTTACTTTCCTAACAAAACAATTGAAGGAAGCTATTTTTGAGCAGTTAAGCAGCTGACCTTCAAGAGGACAGCACTGAAGCCAGTGCATTCCCACAATATCCTCTGCCAGCAGCAGTGTGTTGCTGCTGCCCCACTGGAAGGGGTGAGCCGCAGGAACAAACCCTGCACTGGCCCAGTGTCACACACCATGAGCCGAACCCAAACCTGTCACAGCCCTGGTGTGACCCCAGCCATGACATCGGGCACTGGCCAGAAAACACCATCACTGCTTTCCTGATCAGTCCCACACAGCAAAATTAACCCTGCACAATCTTCATCTCAGTACAAGCTATGGGACAGCTGCTGAAGGAAATCATCTGGACAAGCCATAGTTCAGGGTTAAAAACACCTACATCAACTTCTAGGTGGTATTAGAAAAATCCACTTTAACAAACGCCAATATAATGTGAATTAACTACTTTATAGAATAACAGAATCATAGAATATCCTGAGTTGGAAGGGACCCACAAGAATCATCTAAGTCTAGTTCCTTATGATTTATATATCTTAACTGATTAAAGAAAAGGTTCAGTATACATAATACAAACCTTGAAAATAAAGGAAAACATCCTTTGCTACATCAAAACTAGAAATGACAATTATTAATGTACTGAAGTAAAAGTAACCCTGTGGGCAGATAAAATATGCCTAGCTGGTCATTACCATTTTTCATGAAATTAAAATAGGTAAATGGAAAATCTTAATAAATACAGAAGAGCAAGGTAAAAGATGTTTGCCTTCAGTCCATTCAAATTGAGTTATCCTCCACACTGGGTATGCATCAGCTCAGCCAAAGACAGCTGTGAAATTGCTGGGACTGAGCCTGTGTAGAGCAGCCCCAATTGACCTATTACTTTATTAGTGCATGAGTTTATGCTCACAAGGAGTCACGTCTTCAGTATCAAGCCTGCAATGGCGTTTTTCACACTGAAACAGCCTCCTGCACAAAATTGATTCCATTAAAATTCTTCAGGTAAGGTACAAGGAAGTTTCAAAACCAAGCTACAAAGGAAAATAAAAATCTGCCTCCCTCAAAACTTCTGCAAGAATCCAGTTTGTCACAGGCATGTCCTCCATATTACTGCCCCAAATTAGAGCCTTGGGATAAATAAAACAACAAACTCACAGGTTTTAATAGTATTTTCATGCTACCTGAAGATATCTGAATTTAGGATATTCATGTAATTCTGCCTGAAACAACTTAGAACACAAGTAAAACGTTTACTGAGAGCTGCCTAGTGCTGATTTGGATGTGTGACACTCCTGACAGGCTCTACAGGAATATTTATGAGAATGCAGTGAGCACGGTGTCCAGCAGTCAATGTTCCATGTGCATTCCTGGTATATCTGAACTGCAGCACTTACAGGGATTACAAGGCAGAGTAAAAAGGTATTAGCCTGGAACATGCAGGTCTATTTATTTATAGAAGCCAATTTTATTTAACAGGAAAATATGGAATAAATCAGCTCTAATATTAATGCAAGTTCTGATTTTCATCACTAAAGCACCTTTGCAATAATGGAAATTCAGGGAAGAGTTTTAATGGGAAAAGTCTCCTTGGTTCATGTGCTCAGTTCTCTTTTCAATAAGAAAAAGGAGTTTTTTGTTCATGTCTTCTACAGATTTCAGTGCTTCCTTTTCATTCTATTTGTTACTTGTTCTGACAGCTTGGACAGCTGTCAAACAACAGTTGTTTGGACGGCTTTTGTGTACATTATGAAAGGCAGCAAAATTTGGTGCCAAAACACAGAGATTACTTTATCTTGTAAACATAATGACATTTGGAGCGAGGCTGAATATCATTAATGTAAATAGCAAAAACCTACAAGTCCATTTATTCCCCCTTTCATCCTGACAGGAATAATTACTGTTTAAAGCTCTCTACCTGAAGACCTATAATCTTTAGAGAACATCAACAGACATAAACACATCTTTCAAAATTGAGAGGAAATGAAACTGTACAACTTAAATTTTTCCCACTTTGTCTGGCAAAGCCTGTTAATAATACAAGAAGCAGCAGTTGTCTAATTGAAAGAGCAAAAGAAGCCTTTTTTTCACAAAGAAAAAATCTTCAGAGCAGATTCTATGTAAATTACAGACATTAGACACTGGAAGAATATAAAGCATGCTGGGGTTGAATTTCAGGTTCACTGTAATTCTCTTTTACTGCAGCTCACAGAATGATTAAAGCAGCCACTCAGCACAAAGCCCATGTCAAAAAATCCCTATCTGCAGGGAAAGTTTGAAATTATTTTTTTCAAAGAAAGGCTGAATACCATATCTATTAACTGGGGCACCAAAACCTGAAATAAAAACAACTGAATAAATTATAGACACCATGCTATTTTTAACATCCTGATCATCTTTTACCTGCAAAAAGGAAGAACCAATGGGGGAAGGGTGTTTGCAGCATTGGGGTTTTATTCATTTTCCCTTTTCTGATCTTCACAGCTCGTCAAAATAACACAGAATTAATTTAGCCAGTTTAGTCTGGCTTTTTTCACAGGAGCTTTTCAGGTGGAGCTGTTTGCTGGTGCCTCACCAGGTACAGCCAGGCAGAGTTTGGGGTCTGACCCACTGCAGTGCTGCTCAGCCCTCCACATCCCCCTTAATCTCATTCACAGTCAGCTTTTCTAGGAAATTTATTATGAACTTGTCAGGGTGTTAATTTATCATTCCCTAAACAATTCCTGACTTTTACCCCAACACAATCATATTTGATCTCTGATGAAGGAAAAGGGTTATCTGGAGCAGTTTATCATGATCTTGGTAGGCTGTTAGAGTAAAAACTGAAATGAAGTTGTAAAGCATAATGAGATGGAAGGCTTAACTTGGAGGTTTCCTTGTCCTTTATGTCCTATATGTGCGTTTAATATTTAAAGAAAATATTGTCTTCCTTGTGAAGCAATAGAAGAAATAAAAAGAGCTAAGAAAAAAGTAAAAGTCAAAGTACTCATAAAGCAGAGAGGGCACTGAAACGAGATACTGAAAAAAGAGATGTTTGGGGGGTTTTTTAGCATTTAAATTTAAACTGTAATTAAACAGAAGGCTGGCAAGCTAATATAGAGAAGTTGTAAAATAAACATTGCACAATGGGCATTTTGGCTACTGCTGCTACAACAGCGCTGCACATTGTCCTTTGGCAAGAGAATCCGTGTGGGAAACCCAGGGGGGGACAGTCCAAGCCCTGAAAACCCTCACAAAAATGCAGGTCTTGTCAAGTTCCCTCAGGGGAGGGGGGAATTTTTAGCCATCAGGACGGTATTTGTTTTCTCTTACAGAGCCTCTGGTTAGTCTAGAGTTTATTTATACAAAGTCCAACATGTAAGTGTCACGGGTTTTACATAAAATTGTAATAAAGAAGGTCACAAATCTGATAATGGTGCAATGCTGGGTAATGATTAACTGAAAAGCCAAAGTAAATTAATCAATTATTTGTTAGGCAAGAAAATAGTCTTCTTTTCAAAGATGAAGTATGATGTCTGAGCCCTCACAGACAGCAACAGAAACACCAGGCTTGGCTGACAGCTGGGACTGTTCTCCCTTACATACTATTGGGATGTACTAATGGTTTTCCAAAAATAAATGCCCACTGTGATCTTGAGTGACAAATATGTAGCTTTGGAGGGTGATAAAAGTCCTCAGCTTTTCAGGGCTCTTCTATCTGATTCAAGTACTGACCTGCTTGTGCCTTTCAAAGGATAAATATAGTATAAAAATCAATACTGAGATGCAGAAGATTTTGGTACCTTTCCCATTATTGATTAAATCCCTATCAGAATGTAAGGCAATGAAACATTTATTACTTTTTCAAACTTCTCTTTCTCTTTTTCCCTGAAAAACTCTTACTCCAGTTTTGCTGTCCTGTCCTTACATTTACTGGTTTCACTTTGCTTCAGGCACTCTGTATTTCAAAGAGCCAGTGATGTGAGATACACACTGAGATTTCCCCTAGTTCTATTTGATCTGTCTATTTTTACCAGTCTCCTGAAAGGACTTAAGAGGCTGCTGTACTGGATCTGCATATTCATTGTTCTCATTCATCAAGGAGCCCAGACCTCCTGTCCCTCCTGAGGAGAAGGAGGAAGCATGCAAATTGTTCAAAGCTGATTTTTTATTCTGGAAACACACACCTACTTCTTTCTCACTGAAGCTGATGATAATTTAAAATACAGTTAAAATTCTTTTCTGAATGAAGACATTTCCCTGGATCAGAGCTATTACATCCAGCACTTTGTCCTGGGTATTATGTTTTTTTTTTTCATTTGCCTGCCCTTAAAGAAAAAATGCACTGTCAGGGAAAACTAAAATCCTTTCTGTCCTTCAGCTAAAAGATGGGAAAAGCACAAGATGAAATACGACAAAAGTAATGACTAGACATCTTTTGATTTGCAGATATTTATTTAACTTAAATAATGATTAAATTATAAATAAAATAATGATAAACTATTCCTTTATAGTTTTTTTTATGATGTCCTTAAGCTATCAAATGGCATTGTGATATATGACATAAAATAATTCATGCTTAAGAATTAAGGATTCCAAAAATTGTAAAACCACAAGCAGCTACAGGGAAGAGACTGATTTGCCATTATAAAAACACAGTGGCGGTGGCTGCGAGGAAGAATTGGATTTGCAATAGAAAAGAGTGGCTTGGATGGGAGATGGGCCTTCTCCAGGAATGGGTCTGACAAAGCCCCGATGAGGAGCACCCAATATGCATCTACAGTAAGACAATCAAAGTCGTCAAGGGCGTGCATCCCAATGCCGGTTCCCATAACACGAATCAGGCATTCATCCCTGCCCGGAAAACTGTTTGGTCAAACCAGCAGCAAGAAGAGAAGTTACATGAATAGGCTAAGTGAGAAAAAGCAACAGAAATAATGAGAAAAGACCCTGCCTTAGTGGAAAAACTGTATAAAACAGACCCTGCAGAAGCCGAATTTGCGAACAGGGGAGGTTTGGAGCGATAGAGTCCATACCTAGTGTTATAAATATGGTGAGCCAAATTGTAATAATAAAAAATAAAATTTATTTTCACGTTACAGCGAGTACAGAAACAGATAAAAAAACCACAGCCACAATAAAGAACAATTCGATCAAATTGGGGGTGAAACGTGAGACAGGCCTCTACCTCACCTTGTCTCCCTTTCGTTTGCCCCAAAATCCCAACACCAAGGTCCAGTTTTTATACTTTTTATTTTCCCTGGGGCAGGGTTTTCCTTTGTCCAGTTGTTCAGGTGTTGGTATTCATTGACCCCATTTTGGGATTCTTATTTTTTCGAGTGGGCTTTTAGGAGAAATCACAAAGATGTCTGAGTGTCCGCTGTAGACCATATTCAAGTTCTGAGTGGGTTTTCAGGCAAACAGAGGAGGATGTCCATTGCAGATTCAATCCTGTCTCTGGGTAGATGTTTTGACCATCAAACATGCTGGTTCAGCCGAGCCCCATCCATTCAAGTGCTGATGGCTCCAAATCTTCCCCCACTCTGCTCCTTTCTCCTGTGGCTTTCAACAACTGTCTCTCTTCCTGCCTGTAAATCCTTTATTTCTCAGGCACAAATTAATACACATAGGTTATTTACAACACTAGGATCACCCAGCACTGACCCCAGGCTCCATGCTATCTCTTTTGGTTGTGGCTTTCCAAGACCGATTTTGGTAGCACAATAAAATCCATTTTTGATTATCAATTTGGCTACATCGTTTATAACAGCATCAATGGTTTTGTTTAGTTGCAAAATCAAATTTCAAATAGGGATACAGTAGCAGATACCAACAAATAGATGCCTTCGCTTTAAACTCCAGCCTTATTCCATAGAAAAGATGCAGCAATGTTTCAGTGCTGGGGGAAAGGAGCTTATAAATGTTCAGGAAATCTTTGATGTATCTTGTAGAATTTAAAGTCATGGAATCATAGAATGGCTTAGGTTGGAAGGGGCCTTAAAGGTCATCCACTTCCAGCCCTGCTGCCCTGGGCAGGGACACTTTCACTATTCCAGGTTGCTCAGGGCCTCATCCAGCCTTGGACACTTCCAGGGATGGGGCACCCACAGCTTCTCTGGGAAACCTGTGCCAGGGCCTCACCAGCTTCACAAGGAAAAATTTCTTCCTAACATCTGATCTAAACCTGCCTTTTTTCACTTTAAAAGCATTGCCCTTTGTTCCCATATAAAAACTTCCTCCCCCTCCTTGTCATAAGGCAACTTCAGATACTGGAATGCCACCCTGAAGTCTCCCTCATCCTTTTCTCTTTCAGGCTCAAAAGCCAATTACTTTCTTCCTCTTAAAATCAAAGCAAAACTTTTTCTGAGTTGCATTTACTAAGAACACAACAAGAAAAATAATTTTCCCTGAGCAAGTTAATAGAAGAGTAGAACTATTGTCCAGTAAACACAGAATTTTTAGCATTGTTTGAGGCTCAAGCTTGGGCAGGAGCAGGCTAAATCCTATGTGCACCACTGTTGCGGGAGGCCCACATCAGGCAGAAAGGGTGACTGGAGTGAGGGATTGACAGCTGCTTCTTCATTTCAGTTACCAGACCATCATCATCCTCCCACCAGCAGCCCTCAACTCTGCTTTGCCAACATGCCTGAAGCAAATGGAATGGGGTGTGTGCACCCTCGCCAGTGACACTCCCCTGCTCTCCTCAGCCTGCTGAAGCCTGTAGGATGACGGGACACTGGTTCCAGGCAGTGGGAAGTGCCACCACGATCAGCTCTGCTCAGCAGCTCCCCAGCCTTGGCAGCCAGGAGTGACCCACGTGCTGCATTAAAGCCACACAGCAAGTCTCGTGCCTGTGGCCACTGCACAGGATTTTCTGGGAACAGAGCTACTGAAACCTCCAGTGAGTAGTCTTCTCACTTCTATTTCCACTCTCTGCACTTAATCTATTGTTTAGTGTGCTGGGGTGTAACCAAACTATGGCTTCCATCCCCACTGCATTATTCCTGAAGAACTCCTAATGGCGGGTCGTTTTCAGCAGCTGCCCAGGGCACATCTCACCTACAGCAGGGTGTCACATAAGGGAAAGAGGCAAACCTGCAGCAGGGCAGCCTTTCTTTGTTTTCACAAATGGATTCAGCTGTGATAACTGCACCCAGCCCAAGGGGCTGATCTCTGCCAATGGCCCATAATGGCTCAAAGGCCCAAGGGCAGCTGTAACCACCTGGGCCATCAAGGAGTCCTCAAAATATCCTGTGACTCAGAGGATTGCATCATTCCATTGCAAAATTCCTTGCCCTGGGGGAGATACTGAAACTTCCTGCCTGGATTTGACCATATATAATCTGGGCGCTTCGGGCACTTGGAACAGCCACCACTGGGCAGATCCAGAGGAGGCCTAGACCTTTCACAGGAGGAGCACTGCTTTTGATGAGACTGCAACCTTTTCTTCAACAGTTCTCCAGCCACCACCCTCACCACCATCTGTCCTTCTGGCTTACTTTCAAACTAGCCAAGCCGGAGGGAAAACAAAACAAAGCAAGAGGCACCACATCCACACCAACCATGACTGAGCCAGGACAGCTGAGCAGTAGCAGCAGCCAGTAGCACTCACCCCTGTTCTGAAAAGGAAACCCAAGCCCTGATTGGCCTGCACAGTGATTGAGGAGGAGGAGGAGGCAGAAGGCCCCACATGGAAGGGGAGGGGACTGGGAGCTGCTGTGAGTGGGGCTGTCCAGCACGGTGAAGGACACACTCAGCATCCATGGCACCAACCCACAGACCTGGAGGAGAGGATCATCCACACCCACATCTCTCAGTCCAAGTACTGGAAGGAGGAGAGTTTTGGCTGAGCTGGTGCTGGACAAGGCCATGGAGCTGAAGTACGTGGGGGGTGTCTATGGAGGGAACATTAAACCCACACCCTTCCTGTGCCTGATGCTGAAGATATTGTAGACCCAGCCCGAGAAGGACATCATCATGGCGTTCATAAAGGAGAAGGAGACCTCAAGTACATCTGAGTGCTTGGAGCTCTGTACCTGAGGCTGACAGGAACTGCCATTGACCACTGCAAGTACCTGGAACTGCTGTACAGTAACTGTCAGAAAAAAAAAATCTGAACAGGCACAGGGAATTTGAGCTGATGCACATGGATGAATTTATTGTTGAGCTGCTCCATGTATGTGATATCATCCTGCCTCCACTGCGGAAACAGTACGTTCTGGAAGGAGCAACTCCAGCTTTGTGTTAGAGCTCTGGAAGAAGATATGGATGATGCAGAATCTGGTGAGGAGGAGGAAGAGGAAAAGCTGGAACGAATCCCATCTCCAGACTACTGCAGGACAGGGTACAGGGACCTGGACAAACTTGGGAGATCTCCAGTGGTGCAGTACAGGTGGAGCTGGAGCAGGTCTGCAAGAAGGCACAGCTGCTGAGAGCAGCCCCGCTCTGTGCCAGGAGAGGCATCGCAGCAAAATCCCGAGATGGCACCAGAGCAGGTCCCAGGAGAGGCAGCACAGATCAAGATCTAAATCTCCAGCACATCGTGTAGTCACAGACACAATCCACTGTGATATTCCCTGCCCTGGGGGAGGTACTCAACCTTCCTGCCTGACTCTGACCATGTATAATCTGGGTGCTCTGGGGACTTGGAACAGCCACAATCACTGGAAAGATCCAGAGGAGGACCCAAACTTCCACAGAAGGACCAGTCCTTCCACAGGACCACTGCTTTCAACAAGACTGCTATTGATGATTGAGGGAGAGATGGAGAAGGCTCACTGCTGATCAGAATCCATTTTTTACTGTGAGCTACATATGCTTATATACCATTCTAGGAAGGCTAGTAATTTTTTACTACAATGATTAGGTTGAACATCACCCAAGCAAACTTATA
Source organism: Cyanoderma ruficeps (assembly GCA_008694505.1). NCBI lineage: Eukaryota > Metazoa > Chordata > Aves > Passeriformes > Timaliidae > Cyanoderma > Cyanoderma ruficeps. The sequence goes on along the minus strand of VZDJ01007754.1, from coordinate 40,758,842 downwards.
CATTTTGCAACATCTTTTGGTTGCAGAGGTTGATTCAATCTTCTTTTCCTGGCCAGTCTTGCTCCAATCTTGTAAACTTCAAAGCTCTGTTTGTTCTTGCCGAGGCATCTTGATTATCAAACTGGCTGTGCTAATTAAATCCACATCTTATGTCCACAGACTGCAACCATCACTTCACCAGGACTGCAACCACTGCTTAATCAGACTGTGGCCACCACCCTCACCCTGACCAACAGGGTGCCAGGCTGTACTCTGACTTTGTGGGTTGAAACCAGCTTTTGCCTATCATTGCATTTATTCTAATTCTATTATATTGTAACGCTGACCTGCAGTCTCTCTCAAGGTATTTGTGTGAGGTCCATTTCTCCCACAGGTTTACTTTCAAACTAGCACATTTAGTCATGGAAAGGAGAAAAAAAGATGTCCTTGGGCACTGCCAAGCTGTTCCTGCTACTGAGAAAAATAAGCATCAAAGCATCCTGTCTTGATCCCCATTCACAATCTTGGTGACTATTGGCATAAACATTTCATTACTCATGGCCTAGTCAAAACCTGGGCATGTGCTCACATCCCCAAAACCTCCTCACTCTCTCTAATGAAGTTTTGATGTTTGAAAATGAGCAAAGAAATTATTCAGACATAAATTTGGTTACTCATGAGCAAAGAAGACCTGAGGAGACCCCAAAGACATTTAGAGACTCAGTCAACAGCCCACTACAAAATATTTATCCTGAAGGAGCTATGTAAACATCACTTGGGGGATTTTAAGTGACTATTCAGGGCTTGGATTAGAAATGTTCTCACCAAAAGTTTTTTCTAACTAGCAATTAAATTCTGGGGTTTTAACTGCCTTTGGGGTATTTTAGACAAGCTTTGCTCATTAGCCCCATCAGGAGCAGCAGGAACAGAATGAAGGTTATTTTGAAACCAAAATGATCACGCAAGGAAAAGCACAGTGTCTCAAAACTTAATCTGGACCTGATGGCTCATCACAGTTAATAGGTAATAGATCCCTGACAGAATATAAATAATACAAGTCCCATCATGCAGTCTGGAAAGCACAATAATTGCCAGGAGTTTATGTGTTCATCCACCTACTCACATTTTGATTTTAGAATAATTTGTGAACTTCTTACATTCTAATAAGGAACTGCTGTAGTCACTTTTTGGTGCACCCACCAGAAAAAAAAGAAAATCAAACTACAATTTTTCAATGATTCATAATTTTAGAGATCAAATCCTAAAAAGCAGAAAATACCATTTAATTTTAAAAGGGAGTAAAAAATAAAAATCACCTATTTGACATATTACAACTGTGTGAAGTACTATAACTAAGATTTTCTTTCAACATCTCACAAAGGGAGGCAATGGAAAAATAATAAACTTCAAGTAGAATAATCCTGACGTACACTACATCACAGAGAAAAATAAAAGATACATAAAGAGAAGATAATCCCTTGAAACCCAACAGACTTTCTATCTGAGAACTGTCTTCCAAAGTCCAATTAGAGGACATAAATATGCTGCCAAGTCCAACAAAACAAACACCAGATGAATTGAAAAACAGAATTATATTTATCTTCTCCTTGAAGCCTGAAAAGAGATGAAAATTAGAAACTATAAAATACATACATATACACATAACTATACGTGCAACTGCTATCTTTAACCCAGAACTCTAAGCACTGAGT